>JAIXMP010000025.1:0-680024 GCA_025677815.1 Phascolomyces articulosus | reverse complement strand
ATAACAAAAAAAGGGATTATCAACCTTTTTTTAATGATATCAATTTGTTGAATCACTCTCTTTCTTTCTTTCTCTCTCTCTCTCTCTCTTTCTCGCTCTTACTACACTTCTTTTATATACAAAAACAAAAGTCTATCCTCACCCTTTTCTCTCCCCTTTTTTCCCATTATCCCATTCGTTCATTGTTGTTCTTGTATTTTATTTTATAACCATCGATTAAATTGTTATGTGAAATGGTGTCTCATAATGATGATAGGTAAACTATATATCTCTATTTAATTTTGATCCATCCTTTTTTTTATTATATTGATATTACTCATCATCTTTCTATTTCACGATAATCATCAATATAGTAATATAAATGAAGTCGTTCCAGTGGATAATCAACAAAAATCATCTAAATCATCATCACAATGTAATGACCGCAAACAAATCGATGTGAAAGAAAACACTGTATCCTCTTCTTCTACATCAGCAACATCGAGTACCTATACAAATCATCATGAATGGATGGATAACCAAGATAATGAAAAATACCTTGCACAGAAACAACAATCTTTGTATCCAAAAACATTTGGTCGACCTGATGTTCGTCGTGAACCACGTCGTTATTTTGGTTGGACATTAGCACGTTGGCTTTTACTTTGCTCTAATATAGTGGTAAAACAAAGATTTTAAAAGTTTAGTGTATTCATAAAGATTAACAACGCTTTTTATTATTTTTATTTTTATTATTATTTATTATATAGTTACTTTTATATGGCATGTTTTTTGTTCTTGGTTGTATAGTGACTTATGCTAAAGGTAAAAAAAAATCATGAATAGGCCAATTATCTCTCTCTCTCTCTCTCTCTCTCCCAACAAGATAGAATAATTTTTACTAATGACATAATGATGATTAGGATACCAACGTGCTATTGTCATTGTTGTTGCCAATCGAGATATTTTAGCAGTGACATTTACAGCTGCTTTTCTTGCTGTCATTACATCGATTGTAGGTCTTGTAGGTATACGATGGAAAGATCGACGTGTTCTTGGTATATACGCACTCCTACTATGGCCCTGCTTTGCTCTCCTGTCTGCTGTAGGTTATTTATCTTATAAGGGAGATGTATGGAATCTTAGGGCTAAACTTGGCATGCAGTGGCGTTATGATTTTTCCCCGCAAGATCAAATCGCTCTGCAAGATAATGTATGTATTCTCCTCCTTCTTATTCTCTCTCTATTTACCCTCATTATCGTATATATATATATATATATACATAGAATATGGAATCCATTCTATCCTCCATAAAAAAAAAGAGACAGAAAAATGACCATGAAAAATATAAGATTTATAGAAAATTAAACTCACACTGCATATTTTTTATTTTTTTTATAGTTACATTGTTGTGGATTTGATAATCCGCATGATCATGCAACTTATTTTGCTCGATGTTGGCCAGAATCACTTTTACCAGGATGTGATTATAAATTTTATTTATTTGAACATTATTTCTTGACAAAAACTTATATAGTCACCTTTTGTCTTGTTCCTGTTCATATCATGATTATTATTATCTCATTATTATGTGCCAACCATGTGGATCATTTGTTTGGTACTCGACCTCGACCCTTGATTGCTTATTTGGGACGTTTCCACGATTGGCGTGATTGGGAACAAAGTCGGTTAAAACAAGTATCATTGGATGATAAAAAAAATTATCCGCTCTCTCATCCTAACACTCCACCAGAACCTATTGTAACAAGAGCAAGAACCACTTGTACTGATCATGATCAATCCATGGTTATTACACCTCGTCATTCTTATGAAAAAAATTAAAAAAAATTACTTATACTTATAATTATTATTATTGTTGTTGTTGATTTTATGGATGTACTCTTCTTCCCTTGTGTGTGTTTTTTTTTATTATTATATAAAAATATGTACGAAAAAGAAAAAAAAAGATGATTATACTACTACTATTACTCATACAATCTACCTACCTACCCATTCTACACACATATGCTTTCAGTCAGGATATATAGTTATATATATAAAAGGTAAATTAAAATTTGGAACAGCCTCAAATATATATAAACTCTTCTTCCACTCCTTATAAAAGGGGAAATAAAAGGAGCAATATATATATATATATATATATCTTGAAATACAACAACAGCATTAATCAAGCAAGTATCTTTCAAGGTACTCCTATTTCAGTATTATTATTATCATGATAAAGAAGAATGTTGTGTATTGTCATCGTAATCATCCATAATATAAAATGGGGAAAAGGCTTTTTTTTTTCTTTTTCTTTGGGTGTTACAAGACATGGTTGTCTTTATCGTTGCACATATAATTCCAAAGAAAACTATCAGTATAAAAAAAACAACTTAAAAAAAATAGTTTATTTTTGTTTGTATAAAATAATGATAGCTTAATTTTCTATAACATCAATATATATATATGTATATATCAGATCAAATGGTTATTAGATAGGCCGTATCATACACCCATTCATAATCAATGTTCTTCGATGATTAATGATCAAAAAACCCAACTGAATGGGATCTATTTTCTCCGATAGGTTTTTCTTTTTCTTTTTAAGCTATTTTTTATAATTATATTATTTTATATATACACTTAAACTTATTTTAAACAACCCTTTTTTTTTCTCTTCTTCTTTCTTCTCCTCTTCTTTTTTTTTTCTTTATTTGCATCTAAAACATTTCATTGGTGTTCATTTCTTATTCAACCGGTAAATGTTTTTTTTTTCTTCATTTCTCATTATATATTGACATTTTTCATTCAGTATCCTATTCTATTATTATTATTTTTTTTTGAATCGATGAAGATATAAAAATAGAAAAACTTATCGTTTCTTTAAAGAAAACTCTATTACTTAATTCTTCATCTTGGAATTTTGGGACTATTCATTTCTTAAAAAAAAAAACCTTGACATTGACATTGAACCATTATATTTTTTATAGAGAGAGAGAGAGAAATAAAAAGTTACCTTTTATCTTACTTTTTTCTTTTTCATATATTTGGAATTTAAAACGACGTGATTACGAATAAAAGAACACTTCATTCACACCACCATAACATCCATATATTATATACGCAGCACACAACACACACACACACATACGTTTTTTTTTTTTCATTTCAACCTAATCTCGAACAATAATAAATCAAAATGATGCTCTATAAATTAGTCGTTTTAGGGGATGGTGGTGTTGGTAAAACGGCTTTAACTATTCAGGTAAATATAGATAGTGACTGAGAGATATGTTTTAGATTTGAACATGTTACTGATGAAACAATTCAAATATGATATGAACCCCCCCAATGGGTGCACGCGTATTTATTTATTTTTCTTTAGCTCTGTCTTAATCATTTTGTTGGTACGTTAAAATAACACTCTATGATTTTTAATGGATAGATATAAAATAACTAATCTAATCACTTTATTTTTTTAATTTTTTTATAGAGGTAAAAAAAAAAAAAAGAAAGAATCTGCATTGTTCGCAATAAAATTTTCTTAACCAGCTTTTTTTTATTATTATTATTTTTAGACTTATGATCCGACCATTGAAGATTCATACCGTAAACAAGTGGTGATTGATGATCAACCTTGTATTTTGGAAGTCTTGGATACAGCTGGTCAAGAAGAATATACTGCTTTAAGAGATCAATGGATCAGGTAATATATTAAGGAGTTTTGTGTTTATCATAAATAATAATAATAAGAATAAAAGGGGTGGGGGAGGGAATATATCATGCCTAGTCTTCTTAGTTTGTCATTGTCAAATAACCATTTTTATATATTATAGAGATGGTGAAGGATTTTTACTCGTCTACTCAATTACAGCCCGTTCAACATTTGAACGTATCGAACGTTTCCGTGAACAGATTTTCCGAGTCAAAGATGTGGATAACGTACCTTTAATGTTAGTCGGTAATAAATGTGATCGAGTAACAGAACGTGAAGTGACTCGTGAAGAAGGTTTGATGATGGCAAGACGGTTGGCTTGTGATTTTATTGAAACTTCAGCAAAGACATGTGTCAATGTTGAACGTTCCTTTTATCAAGTTGTCAAGATTATTCGTGCTCAACGTGAAGGTTTACGTACTGGTCCTAAAGGCAAAAGCAAGAAGGAAAAGAAGAACAAATGTTTGATTTTGTAAAAAAAAAAAAAAACAACAACAACTTTATTACACAACCTCCACTTATTATTATTTGATATGAAGAGATTCTGTTCATTTTGAATCATCGTTCCATACTTCTTACTTTCAGAAACCAAAAAAACAGATATTAAAAGAAAAAAACTAACAAAAAAAAAAAAAACTCAAGATAATAATAATAACAAAACCCCAATATTCACGTCAACTTAAACCCAACAATTCTTTTTCTCTTTCTTTCAATCCATTATCTCTTTATTAATCGGGATACCCATCTCTCTTTTCTTCTTCTTCACATTTTTTTAAACAACATTCAATTCAATATCAATCCAATCCACACACACACACACACACACTTAACCTTATATTTTTTTTTTGTGTAAATTTTTTTCATCAATCAAGAAGTTTTTTAAAAAAAACAAACACATCTTTTTAATATTATTATTGTGGAGTAAGAAAATAACCAACAAACCACTTGTTGTCGTTTCCCCTTTCTTCTTCATCTTCTATCCTGATCCCCTCTTCCTTTTCTCTCCTAGTCATTTATTGAGTTTTCTTTTTTGTACGGCCTTTTTTTTTATTTCTTCATTTATAGTTTCTTTTTCTTGCTATTATTATTTTATCATAATGAATGATTTATTAAATTCAACCTTATTCTATCCTTATTATTCTTATATTCGTTTGCTTGTTTTTTAGAGAGTGATGAGATAATAGAAAAGAATGTATAAATTTGCATAAAACAAAAGAGTCATCTTATGCTATATAATATTGAATAGGAGGATAGTAGACAGTTACTACAACAAACCACTAGATGATGATGATTGATATATGCTTCATGTACTTAGGGTTTATTTATAGAATGAGACCACAAAGCAATAAAGATAAGTTTCTTTAAACAATAAAATTATAAAATAAGGAGATTGAAGAGAAGGGAAAGGGGGGGGGAAGAATCCATGAAACGACAATACATATATATGTTACATTATTATTACCGTGTCTTTCTTCTTCTTTTTCTTATTTTATATAAATATGGGTAAAGCACAAAGTAAACTTACCACAGAACAATTAGTTGATTTACAAAAACATACTTATTGTAAGATTATTTATTATATGATTTTTTTTGTGGTGAATAATCATGATGATGAATATTTCTAACTTTTATTCATTATAAATTACTTTTGTTAGTCGATAAGAAAGAACTTCAACAATGGTATCTTGGTTATCATCCTTTGATTATATAAAACATATCGTCATTATTATTATTATTATGTATACTCATCAGGGTACGTATATAAATTTTTATACTAGGTATAAAGGATTTCTGAAAGATTGTCCATCAGGTCAATTGGATAAAACCGAATTCCAAAAAATTTATAAACAATTCTTTCCTTTTGGTGACCCCTCTGGTTTTGCCAATTATGTATTTGACGTGTTTGATGAAAACAAGAATGGTGTAATTGATTTCAGAGAATTTATTTGTGCTTTATCCGTCACGAGTCGTGGACGTATTGATGAAAAACTTCTTTGTACGTAAGGATTGTTTTTACTCTACTATCTCGTTCTTATTACTTACTATAATATTATTCTATTTTAGGGGCATTCCAGGTATATATCGTTCTATTTCATATCATCATGATTAGCATTCCTATCAATATATATCCTTGTGTTGCATTCATAAAAAAAGAGGGAATGTTGTTTTTTCTTCAAAAGAGACGATATAATCTATCGAAACGATTCTAATCGTACAGAATGAGAATGTTAACGAGGATGACGATAACGATAACGATCTCTTTTTTTCAACTAATATAATATCCCATGATCCATGTTGATTGAATATATAGTTGTATGATATAGATAATGATGGTCGTATTGCGCGTGATGAAATGTTACGTATTGTAGAAGCTATTTATAAAATGGTTGGAAGTATGGTCAAATTACCTGAAGATGAAGATACTCCTGAAAAACGTGTGAAAAAGATTTTTGATCTGATGGATTTGGTATGTATTATTATTACATATTTCTATAAAGCCTATGTATGTGTATGTCCACTACTTATACTATTTGAAATATTCACTTTTTTTAGGATAAGGATGATTGTTTGACCATGGCAGAATTTAAAGAAGGATCAAAAAAAGATCCCACGATTGTACAAGCTCTTAGTTTATATGATGGTCTTGTTTAATTAATATATCATCATACGTACCTAATAATAATCATTTGATAGTAACTATAATAATACATAATTAATATTTTATAATACCAAAATATCTTGTTTTAATACGCAATTTACAAAAAAGAAAAGTGTAATTTATCATTCTCATCCGTAGAGTGACGTTTACTGCTGTTACTGTTATAGATATGGTGATTATCATTCTTTGAAGCAATATCTCCTTGATTTTCATTATTATCAATAACGGATCAGCATCATGGTAATCTAAAAACATAATATCGTCTCGTGGGGATAATAAAAAAAAATAATGATAGCGTGCAATACCACTTTATATAAAACTAAATAACCGATCTTCATTGTTGATGAGTAGGTATCATTTAATACATGACAACCGAGAATAAGTCTTTCTCTTGTTAATTACTAATGTTTTTATACGATATGAATGGATTATATTATATATATTGTCAATAGGACGGAAGGAGACTTCTATACAATCTATACTAATTGACACGACTAATACAAACAATTAATAAACATCTCAAGTTGTAATCCTTTTTCATTTTATATGAAACATTCTCTCGATAGATAAAAATTAATAAAGTTGTATCTTTTACCAGTGCCTGCAAGAGGTTACTCCAAAAAAAAACCCAGCTATTCTTTTTTTATATGTCACTTGCTTTTTCTTAGACTCTTTTCTCTCATATACGCACCAACAACACCTCCTTTTCAATAGTGCATATATAGATACAATAACCTCTCGAATAGACAACATTATGAATAATCTTGAAGAAGATGATTCAAGCTCTATAGGAGATGAGAATCTTTTTGAAGTTGAAAAAATTCTTGCAATGAAAGAAGAATTTGGCATGCGACGTTATTTGATTAAATGGAAACATTATGACGATAGGTTAGAAAGTAAGTCAATCATATATAACCTTTTCTTGTCTTCTACAAGTCTAAAATATATTAACTCTTTTTTTTTTTTTTTTTTTATTAGATATATATATTTTTTTATTCTACGACTTGTCTTCTTTCCTCTCCTTTTTTCTTTTCCTACTCTAAACTTTTTTAACTTTTTTTTTTCATTTATATTAGTGAAAATAGTTGGGAACCTGAAGATAATCTTAGTTGTCCTGAATTATTAGAACATTTTCGAGCATCACAAAATAAAAAACCATCTCCACCTACATTAAGAGTCAAATTAGGTTCTCTTACTAGTACGTCGTCAGCAACTGCCTCGTCTTCTTCTTCTTCAAGTACTTCCAATTCGACCGTGCCTGCCAAGGTAAGAGAAAAAAAATGACACGGAAAAGCGCGTTGTATGAAATCATGTCAAATCTAAAAACGAAAAAAACGCGTATTTTAATTCCTAATATTTGTTTCATTCTTTAGCGTCCATTGTTAGAAAACAAACAAACATCACTTACTTCATCTACATCAGGTAAAATGTAAACGATCTTTGATTTTATAAAATGTAATCTATTTCTTTCTCTTATATCTGTATATTTATAAAACATATAGTAGAACCTCCTCCTCCTCCTCCTCCTCCTCTTCCTGAAGAGCCGCCTTCTGTGGATGAAGCACAAACGAAAAAAATAGCAACTGATAAATTCAAATCAATGAGTCCTGTTACACGTAAATAACTCCTATTCATTATTGTTTTGGAATGATCCTTTTTAATTTTGATTTATTCTTTTACTCATCCTTCTCATTTATATATATATATATATATATATATATATATATATCTAAAAAAACAAAAAGGAGTTCAAAACGAACGATCACAACCACAACATACCCCACAACGACGAGAGACAAATCCTATTGTATCAGCATCACCATCCTCATCTTCTATACCAGCACCACCTTCACAATCATCAACATCATCATCAACATCATCATCAACCACGACACATCGACCATTATCACTTTCTATTAGTCGATCACGCGATCCAAGATTAGCATCTCATCAATTACAATCACCTCAACGACAAACATCTTCATCTTCATTAACAAATGCATTAAACAACCATTTAATATCACGGCTACCTAGTAATAATAATAACAATAATATTGAAAAATCATCCCCGCCTCCAAACGCACACTATACATCCACACCACAAAATGACAATGAACCTATTTCTTGGTCAGGTAAAATCACCGGGAATATTGAACCTTCAGCTGATATTCAAATGATTTCTGTTCCTACCAAATGTCCAAGAAGTTCTGTTGTCAAAGAATTTTTATCCAGTTCAGAAAGATTGAATGGTGGTACTAAAACGTTACGATTAACGGCATTTATCAAAGTCAAAGTGTTGGAGCGATTTTTTCATGTACCTGCTTGTCTTTTGGATTTGAATCATGCAGGTTCAAATCGAATTGGATATGGAAAACTTTCTCGATTTCTTCAAGTGAATGATGTGGTAAAGTATACTCATGGTCAATAAAAATAACTGATTTGAAAAAAAAAATGGATAGACTGATAATATAATATTATATATATATAGGCAGGTCTTGTACATCTGGATGGTCGACCGACCGATGTTCTTGCTGTAGTTTATTGTACAGATATGATGGCAAGTGGATGGAAGCTGGGTTTCCGTCCTTCCAAAACATTATTAGGTATTTTCTTGGAACAAATGCCAAAATACCCACAATTTCCGCGTTTAACTATTGAATTAAAAGACTGGCCACTTTTAAAATCTTCTTCATGCAAATCATATGATTGGCAGTTATTGTTGATCAGCTTACAATTTCCTACACATGTAACGTCTCTTTTAATTTTCCCTTTCCGCTTGAGGATTATTAAAACACACAAACTTATTTACCTAATCCATTGATTGATTTTAGCTTATCAAGAAAATTCACCCTGAATCACAATTAAGCATTTATGGTACTTCGTCATGGGCCACCATGCTTCAAAATGCACATAAGCTATTCAAAGCAGGTGTCAAAAGAGAATACCTTCGTATATTATTGGTATGTAATATATTTAATTGAATATTCATAATGAAATGATGAGAAACCAACCTTGTTTATATTTATAGTTTGATCGATCCGATGATAGTATCATGAATGTGGATTTATACAGATATAAAAGATCCCAATGGATTACGAAATTTTTTCTCTTTGGTTTTTTAAGCCCTACACAATCTTCCATTCCTCCACCAACTGAGGCTTTTCCACGAAACTCTGGTAATATAGAAAGAGAGGGGGAGGAAGAGAAACATAAAAAAATGGAATATTTATTCAAAAATCAACATAGTCTAAGAAAAAAAATTTATTATTACTCTCTAGGCGGCTTCATGATCACAGACGCAGAGAATATCATTCAAAATCCAAGTATTCTTACGAAAATATCAGATGCGATTGATAGTTTAAACAAAAATCCTTTGACGTTTTCAAGGTGGCGATTCGTTCTTCAAGATGATATATTTACTCATTTGCAAGCACGAGCAACAACCTCCAAAAATGCAGTAAAGTACGTTTAGTCATAGTCAATGACTTATCCTCTCTTATCATCAAGAAGTTTATTATGATTAGAAACAGGTCAACTAAAAAAAAAACTACATTTCATTACTATCCTTCTATTAACGATAGAATCCAAGAAGCCATTGTTAATCTCTCGATTCTTTTATCTCAAAACCAATGTGAAGTTATGCGCAATTGGGTAGTTGATGTAAATAGTAACGACTTTTTTTTCTCTATTATTTCGTGGATGAAACGGACAGAGAGCAAAAAATAAAAATTAATACAATGGGCATGAAAAATATAGGATACGGTATACCCTAATGCAAGCACGTCTACAATGAAATGGGCCGAAAAGCTGGTTCGACGATATCATACAGAGTATGAATATTTTGTCCTAGTAGATGATATTGAAACAATGAATCAACATTTACCTTGTCTCAACCAAACAAGATCAAATGATCTGGTCAATCAATTTATGGTTACAACAGACTAAAGAAAAAAAAAAGAACAATTATGATAGTAATTTAGCTATAACTCTTCGTTGTATAAAAAAATTTAAAAAAAATCACCATCATAAAGGTTGTATATCTAGTCAACTCTTCTTTTTTTTTTTATCCTGTATATAATCTAAATCTTGTTGAGTCGACAGATACATATGATTTCGGTAACAACTTGTATATAATAAACCAGACCTAAACATCATCTTTCTGTCTGACCTGATAAAGCATTATCCCGACGACGGAGAAGATTCCTATTTCTAATTTCTATAGTGTTGGTTACGTGCTTTACCAAAAGAGGATTAAATAGAGCAAAAAAAGTTGAGGTAAAAAAAAAAAGATAAGTATATAAACTCATCCAAATTAGTAGAAGAAGAGGGTAGCAATCCGCGTGCTTGGGTTTTATGATGCTATCGTCACCTCTTGAAATAAAATATCATAGTATTATAAAGGAGAGACGAGATAATGAATAGTAATAATAGTATATAAACAATAGTAATGATTAGAATAAGAGATAAGTTAAAAAAAATCATTCAAATATAAATATAATATTATACATCTTGTAATGGACTATATATCAAAGAATTAGATGAATTAAATCTAATAAAAGGAGGTGGATGTAAGAGTCTAAATATTACTTGTTATTTATTGATACGGAAAAATAGTATTCCACTGCACCCACGTCTTTCGTCGTCACCTACAAAAAAAAAAAAAAAAAAGCGAACGGAAAAAGTTTAAAAACTTGATCTAACTCGCGAAAGGGCTTAATTTGCCCCGCTTTTTCCGCCAACTTCCACTCCCAAAAAAAAACATAACCCCATGCCAGCGAACCAAGAGCTACGCTCAAGGTCAAATAAAAAAACAAGTAAAGGAGCCAAAAAAGCTGAAGCTGCTGCTAAAGCTTCTGCTCCAAGACCTCAAAATGTCCAAGCTGCAAAGTAAGCAACAACTCATTGAGCGAGGTTTATACCTATAAACGCGATGCCTTTTTTTTTTTTCTCTCTCTCCCAATCCTCCATGTCAACTTACCAAAAAATGAACAACAACAATATCATGTTATAATAGAGCTGCACGCGATTTATTAACAGAAGCTGGCACCTTTTCATTGTCATTCAATACGGCATTTCGTATTTTATTGATTGCGCGTATTACATCTGCTTTATTTGGCGTAATCCAAGATTGTGATGAAGTATTCAACTATTGGGAACCACTTCACTACCTTCAACATGGTACGGGTATGCAAACCTGGGAATATTCACCAGAATTTGGTATACGAAGCTGGGCCTATATTGTTTTACATAGTATCTTGGCGACCACATCCAATATTTTAGCTACCCATAAGGTAAACAAAAAAAAAATTAATGCGGGTTTTTTTCTGTATGGATTGAAATTCATAGTATGATATGATAATTCTTTTTTTTTTTTAGATGCAAATATTTTATCTTTTACGTTTGATATTCGCTACCATTTCCGCTTATGTTGAATCACGTTTCTATCGTACAGTCACTGAAGAAATCAATCCACATGTCGGTCGTTATGTTTTTGTTGCCCTTTTCTTTAGTGCTGGAATGTTTAATGCTTCTACAGGTAAAGAATCAATGATCTATGGGAAAAAGAAATTCAATTGGCTTGTTTAAAATAAATATTTGTTCATAAAATATAGCATTTTTACCCTCTTCATTTGCCATGTGGACTACCTTTTTGGCATTCTCTTATGCACTTCGACCACCCAACCAAATCAGTAACCGACGCACTTTCCGTGCCGTCTTATGTTTTGGTTTAGGTGCGTTACTTGGATGGCCATTCAGTGCTGTAGTAGGTATTCCATTTGTCATTGATGAAATCATGGTCTATGGTCATGATGGTGCTGTGGATGCCCAAGGTCGCGTGGTTCAAATTATCCGACCTGCCAATTGGCGATTACAACGTATGAATCGTTTGGCAAAGAACATGATCACTTGTGCTGTATGTATTTCTGTCCCTATTGTCTTGATTGATTATTTCTTTTATCGTCGTTGGATGCTTGTTCCATTGAATATTGTTCTTTACAATGTCTTTGGTCAAGAAAATCAAGGCCCTAATATCTTTGGTATTGAACCATGGTATTATTATATCATCAATGGATTCTTGAATTTCAATATTTTATTCTTGTTGGCGTTGGCTTCGGCTCCTTTTGCGGTAATGTTATCAACAATAGATATAATATTCTTATTGGATGGGTTGGAATTTTGGGCGTAATAATATTGAAAAGAAGGGGGGGGATGGGAGAGATAGAGGGATTGATATTCAAATATACTTATTATGTTCTTGTTAATTATCACATTATTATTATTCGCAGTTAATTGCAGCTTTTGTTGATCGAGAACGTGTACCAGGATCGACATTATCGGATAAGATGTGGCCCTATATTCAATTGGGTATCAAGCTTTTACCCTTTTACATTTGGATGACCATTTTCACGTTGCAACCACACAAAGAGGAGCGTTTCTTATATGTTGCTTATCCCTTTGTTGCCTTGAACGCTGCCATTTCTCTCTTTTTGGCACGTGGATGGGTGAGCAGAACGGCTCGAGCATTTGGTGCAAGTGTAAGTTGATGATCGTTCTCCGTTTTTTTTTTTAATTCATCGATGAAAGGATCTTACGTGTCACTTTTCTTTATACTTATCAATAAAAAACAATAATCATAATTTAGGTTCTTGTACGTGCCAATGTTGTCCGTTACGTTAACTTTGCTATCTTGATCGTTTACAGCATTATTTCCATTTCACGTATTACTGCAGTAACAACACGTTATCGTGCACCTGCCCAAGTATATAGTGCTTTATGGCAAGAACGTGCTCCAGATCAACTCATCAATCTCGATTATCTTCAAGAAAATTATCCCATGGATGGTACTTTGGGTGAAGTTAATTTATGTGTTGGAAAGGAATGGTATCGGTTCCCTGGCAGTTACTTTTTACCAAGTGATATGCGTTTACAATTTATCAAGAGTGATTTTGATGGCATGTTACCTAAACCATTTATCCCTGATATCAAGACGGTAACGTATGAAGAAAATGGTGAATTGTTGACTTATCGTGCAAGAGAATATTCATTCAAAGGAGCACGTACTATTCAGCCTGGATTTAATAGTCATAATAAGGCTGACCCTGATGCTTATGTAAGTGGATAAATGTATATATATATATAATAGAAAAGAATGAATGAACTTGTGCAATGTACATGTATTGTTACGTGTGGAGGAGTTACATGTAAATATGCTACAAAATTGACATGAAATTGTTGGGGGTACTTAAAATATAATATATTTATATATAGGTTTCCATTGAACAATGCGATTATCTTGTGGATGCCGATTATCCATTGAGACCAGTATCTACTCGAGAACCTCGATATGTTCAAGATGAAAAGAATTGGGAAATTGTGGATTGTGCACCCATGTTGGATACAATCAATTCAAATCAACTCTCACGTGCTTTTTACGTTCCCGGTTCTGGTGGACTTGAATGGGCCGATTATTGTTTGCTTAAAAGACGTCGGTCGTCATAAATCATTTTTATTTTAATTTCTTGTACAACTTTAGAGCATTAACTTAATATATATATTATATATATTTTTCTCATTCATTCTATTATTATTATTTTTTGCATTGATATATATATATATATATATATATATATATATTATAAAAACAGACATATATTTGCAACATAATATATCATAGAATGATGGAGGATGATAATAAGGATGACAATTATCAATGAAAGAAGATTTCAGGGGAGGGGGAAAAAGTAGTGAAAGGAGAGAGGGAAAGGGAGTATATAAAAAGGAGGGGGGTTGTGAAGTGACTTGAGTATATTTTTAAACTGTTGCCGTTGATGATGATAAAAGGGCATAAAAACTAATTTGTTTTAGTTGGATTTCAACGACAGAGTTACCCGCCGAGGCAATAAACTCTGTAAATGTTTGCTTCAAAGCACTTGTCTATGTTTTTCCCTCGTCCAATTTTTAAGCTCCCTTCTTTTTCACCACGATTAAATCCCTATTAAAGATGATATATTTTACTTGAACTCCTTTTTTTTATTATTTATTATATTTCTGTAAGCTTTTTTTCTCTCTTCTTCTTTTTCTTTTTCCTCTTCTCGTTTTATAATCTATATATTCTATCCTACTTATTACAATAATTGTAGCTGCTGGCGGCTACAGTGTTTTTACTTTCTTATCCCCTTCATTATTATTATTAACATATTGAAATCATGACGGGTGACCGTATATCACTAAAATATCGATTTTTATACTGTACGACGACATTACTACTATTTCTTGCATTATCACCACATACTACTGTCACAGCAACCATTGTCGCCTTGGTAAATAATCAACCATTATTTATTCTTGAATATAATATATTACGAATATCAATAATAACAATCATTCAATATACTTCAATGTGTTGGATCAAAAAAATAAAATAAAAAAGAGAGAGGGAATGAAATTGGATAAGATGATACGTAAAAAACAAACAAAAAAATACAGGCCAAATATCAATCCATATACTTATTGTTGTCAATTTGATCATATATACATATAATAAACAAATATGGAATAGGCAACAAACGAAACATTTCCTGATCGATTAGCAGCATTTGGTCCTTCATTAAGTTCAAGTCAGGGCAAATTAGGGTACCTGATGGAATCCTCTGAAGATCCTACAGGATGTCAGATAGTTCAACCTCCTTGTGATGATTGGGTTGCATTAGTAAGACGAGGTGGATGTTCCTTTGTTACCAAAGTACGAAACATGCAAAAAAGTGGAGCTATTGCAGTAGCTATAGGTGATCCTGATCAATCAAGTTGGGTGACTATGTATGCGCCAGGTAATAAATGGAATAAATATTAAAAGAGGGTCTTTGGGAAATGGAATGAGATTGAATGGAATGGGAAAAAAGAGACAATGTGTAACCACTTTTTTTATTACCCAAAAATAGGAGATACATCTGATATTTATATTCCAAGTGTGTTTTTAGCACAACGCGAATATCAAGCTTTAAGATATCTTTCCAATTTTGTGGATACACCTATGATGATATTATTACTACAAATCGATAATTGGCTTGAATGGTAAAAATAATTTCACCAGAAGAAGGATGTTTTATTTTATTTTTTTGAAGGGTGGGAAACTCACAAGTGAAATCTGGATATAATATATATTTTTATATATATTTATAGGCCATTGATGCATCTTGTCATTTTAATCTTTGTTTCACCAAGTATTGTAATGATCTTTTTGTACATTTCTTTCAAATTACGACAACGACAAAAACTTAAACAAGATTTAGCTCCTGTCCACGTTGTCTCGAGGCTTGCCGTCAAACGCTTTTTAAGAGAAAAATTAGGTGAAAATGATGCAGAAGAATGTGCAATATGTCTTGAGGATTATATGGATGGGGAAAAGTTACGCGTGTTACCATGTCATCATACCTTTCATACATTTTGTGTGGATGCATGGTTAACCACCCAAAAAAAGTTTGTAAGTGTCTATCATTTTTTCCATGTGTCTAAATATCAAATTTCTATATTCGTTTTTCTGATTATCCTCATCCAATCCAATGTGGTTTTAGTGTCCTATTTGTAAACGAGATATAACTGTCCCACTCGTACATGATTCGATTCATTCCGAAGCCACAAGTACAACAGTACTCCCACTTTTTGTTGAACCATATCGTCATCATCACTATCATCTGCTTAATACGAATTCTTCATTAGTCACAACAACGATAGAATCATCCTCTTCCTCATCACCACTCTCTTTATAATATATATATATATATCTTTTTTTTTTTTGAAATCTGGAAAAGAAAAACAACAACCCAAAAGCACTCTACTTGATCTCGATCTTCTTCTACCATCCTTGATTTTTACATATACTTCTTCATTTCCAATTTTACTAAATAACCACTTTTTAATTTTATTATACACTTATTCTCACAAGGACACGCCATATTAGCATTTTTTTTATGTATAAAGAAAATATCATATTTGAAACATTTTGTAATTTTTGTTTTGAAGTGAAAAAAAAGTTTATAGTAACATAATGATAATATACAATGCATGCAAACAACTTTCAAAAGGATCCAAGCCTTTTTTTCTTCACATGGCATGAAACAGTTTATAATGTTATAATCCATAGTGGCATAAATATGTGTAAGTTAATTAGTTATTGTGCATAAAATCATGATAATGAAGAACAAGAAGAATCAATAGACTTACTCCTTAATATATATATATAACAGTTTCTGGTTCTGTTGCCAATAGAATCAATGAGATAAAAAAAAGGGGGTTTATTGTCTTCTCTATATATATCTTCTGTTATATAATAGTCAATGATGAAGAAGAAGTATTATATAAAAGTAACAACAAGAGAAAACATACTATAATACATATACTATAGATCTGGCCACATAAGGCCACAAGAAGAAATCAAGGAGTAGTATTTTACATAGCATATCACTAAAATTGTGAAGGTTTTTCTTATTTACAAGAAGAGGGGCTTTTTTCTTTTTAAAACTATGAAATGGATGATAAGCTTCCTAGAAAGTAATACAAACAGATGAGGCGCTTTGGTTAAACAGAACGGCCCGCGCCACGGTTTTCCCATTTTAGTTACCGACTGCGGCGTGAAAAGCCTAATAATGGATTTGATAAAGGAGAAATAGAAGATAATAAATTGTTTAATAGACTATGTTTATAAACCTCGGTCATTAAGAAGGGGGTGAGTTCATAGGGGAGTATATATATATATATATAATAAAAGAGTAATAGGTTGATCCCTTTTCTAAAGGAAGAAGTAACTAACATGCAGGAATATATTCCTTATTATTATCTTATGGGCTTGGCTTTTGGCTGTGTTCTATTGTGATATAAAAAACGCTGAGTGTGAGTAAGTGAATAACTATATAGAAGAGAGGCGCGCAGCCATCCATGGTAACCCATTTTTAGATTGGTTCCAAAAACCACGCAAATATTTATATTTAGCTTAAACTTTATTCTTCTTTTCTGTGACAATATAAAAAGGAACTCGGTCCGGCTTGATTTTCTTTACCTTTCTTTTTGTTTTTCACATACTATTTAAAAGAAAACACCCTTTCCTTTTCAAAAATATTATGCTGGTTCATAATCATTTTCATCCTTCACAACAATTACGACCACGGTCTGCTCATAGTATTTATTCCGCAAACGATCGAATGATGAAACTTACATTTAAAAAAAGACTCACTCAACAATTGAACCGATTATTATTCCCTTGTCATCCCGATTCCGATCTTTATTCCTCCTCTCCTAATACTCCTTCAGCAGTTACTTCTACCCCCCTTCCTGCCACCTCTAGTGGTGGTGATGCTCTTCTTTTTACTACCGCCACAGCCTCTTCCACCTCGATGGCTCATTCTTCATCAAAGACAATTCAAGAAGAGCAACCTGATCAAACAGACTTTTTTGAAAATGATGAACGCGCCATCATTGTGCATGAATTGAATCGATTACCTTCTTTAAAACCACCGCCACGACCCGCCAAACGAAATAATAGTGCTAACAACAAAAAGGCTCAAGCAACACGATCGCTTGAAAGTGCATTGAGTCAAAGTACATTGGCGACCATTCGAACAAGTCATTTTGATGATATGTCTGAATTATTTTTCCATCATGGTCGTGATGATGAGGATGACATGATGAGTGATACAACCTCTTTTGATGAAGAAGATGATGACCAAGACATGGAGGAGGAAGAGGATTTGCCTCGGCCTCAAGTTGCATTATCCGTGGCGATTTTACCTTCTGCTGTTGCTGCTGCAACTGCTGCTAGATCCAGGCGATATCAAGCACGCGTTGCACGAGCAACTCAAGTTTAAACAACACATATTCATACACTTTTTTCCCTCTTTTATTATCCATCATAACACATTGACTACTTAGTAATTTCCATTGTATATAATATAGAGCACTCAACGATATGTTTTTTTTTCTCTTTGTATATATTTATATAAATATAGTTTAGACCTACTTCTATATACAGTTATCAGCATCATCATCATCCCATATACTATCATTCAAACAAAAGAGTTATACAAAAAACATATAAATAATAAATAAATTTTGTTCATATATTTAGATAAAATCTACGCATTCTTTTTTTTCATTATCATGATATAAAATAATAACAATAATAATAAGCCGAAAGACAACACGTCATATTACTTTCTTGGCAATAAAGGTAATGAGAAATTTTCGTTGTTCTTGTCGCTTATGTTGTTGTCGGTACTGAGCCCCGCTGAGATCATTTGTTCAGCTTTATTTTTTTTTGACCAGCCATTGTATCCCTTTCCCTTTCAAGCATCTTTTCTACCTAGCATGATGCATTCTTATTATATATAGTAATGTCATTCCATTTGTTGTTATTCATTTTTATATATATGTAGATAGATGAAACGACTACGCCCATTTTTTAATAATAGAATAATAAGATGACCATGAAAGTGAAAGACCAATTATTTCTTTTTTCGTTGTATTTGTGCAAAAAGAATACAAAAATGACGAGGGCAATAACAATATTTTCTATATAAGATATCACATGTAAAACCCACATAAATTGAACAAAGAAGTAAACAACAACAAACAAATAAACAAACAGATTCATGCTCATTGCTTGGAAAAGAGATGTGTCGATCAAACATGTTTGGCGTTCAACTAACCAACACATAAAAGATATGGGCACGGAAGATCGGGTACCCTGAAGCATAGAAAGTGGGGAAAGTATAGAGTGCATAATCCAAAATTGGTATCGGAAATAAACTAAGCTAAAAATACAAGGACAGGGGTTATTTACCTGTTGAAGAGATATCATCATTTTATAATTGCAATACGTTCTAATAAGCATAACCCATTAGTAATAAAAATGATACATACTACGATCAATTTTATATTGATTAAAGTAATAACTATGATTATTGTAATGTAAAGTAATAAATAATCATATAAAAATAATACATATTATAGAATTCGTTTTTACAATTATCCTACTAATAACTACTACTACCACTACTGCCCCTGCTATATATTATTACTAATAACCTCCTCTCATTTTATATATATTGATACATGTGAAATTTCTTTTTATTGGCACGCATTGACAATATATGGTATTATACCAATAGATAAATGAGAAGGAGCTTCTATTATTATGATCAAGGATGGGCATATCTTCTGTTACTATTCAATAACCAGAAGACTTGTTTTAGTTAATTGTTTTTTTTTTGTTATAAAAATTTCTATGCAAAATTAAATTCTTTGTCAAAAATAGTAAACACGTTCTTTTTTTGCGCAGTACGTACTCACATATTACTGATGATATCAAAAAAGTGTGGAGTGAAGTGGGGTTTAGTGTGTGTGTGTTATTGTTCTACTTTTGTTGTAGGGATCAACGGTGCATCTCTTCTTCAGAATCAAAAGAACAAAGAAGGACCGCTGATCTTTTTTTTAAAAAAAAAAATAACTTTTTTATATCAAAATATTTGATTGTTCTGCTAAATTAAACAATAATTATTATATCTTGGCAGATTTTAACTTGGAACCTGAATCGTGTTTGATGATCTCGATTTTAACCTTTTGCATAATAGAATACTTTGATTGGATCGCATTCATTCTTGAGCAAAATTGATAAGAAAAAATGCCAATTTAAACTTGCGAACAGGTTTTCAATTGTTATGGTTAAACGCACGGTGTTTGATGAACCGGGTTTTCATCAATATGGTCTAGTGGATAGCATGGAAGGAGTACTTAAAAGGGCAGTGTAACATGAAATAAATATCTTATTGTCTAACACAAGAGAGGATGAACTGCGCATACAAATTCTTTGTCTCCACCACGCGTCAGTCCACTCATTGGTACAATGACTACATCACCAAAGCGAAAACTAAGTAACAGCGACATTCATTCGCCAACAACAAAGAGATTCAACAATCGACCATCCAGTGCATTAGGAACTGATTCTTTGGAAGCAACTCTTGATCAATATATTGAAAGCATAAGAAATGCCATTGATCATGAGCAATATGATGCTGCAATTGAGGAATCAAACAAGGGTGTGAAAAGTATGCCCGAACATGTTGCCATTGACTTGGTTCAACTTCGTGCAGCCGCATGGGCCAAAAAACTAGAATTTGACCAAGCTATTAAGGATGCTCTTTTGATTATGGAATGGGTGCCTCACCAAGCAACAGGTTATTTGTTGGCAAGCGAATTATATAGTTCTCTGGGATATCATGAACAGGCTGTATGTATTTTAAAAAGGGGTATGAATGCGGTACAGGACCATGTTCAACAAGAAGAATACAAGGTTTTGGAAGAACGTAAATCCATTGCTGAAGCACAACTTGAACGACGTGTCGATTTTATTTCAGATATACCTTACGATATTCTTTGGAAATTTGCCAACTATTTATCGGGAAATAGTCGTAGTCTTTATGAATGTATTCATGTTTGCCAATCATGGCGGAACAAGATCCTGGGTTGTTCTGGGTTTTGGAAAAAAGTTACCCTTAAAGGACAAGATGTCGCTTATATACTTCATATGATGTCCTATGTGACCAATGAGATTCAAGAGCTTCAACTTAATACATATCAAGCTTCAGTTGAAAAAGTGTTTGACATGATGCAACGTAAAAAGTTTGGCACGCTTCGATCATTATCCGTTACCGTATCAGGTAAATTTAATCAGTATGCTTGTCTTTTTTACTTATTTATCTATTTTGAATCAATTCTCATAATAATACTTGATTTCAATAATAAACCTGTTTATAGCGGAAGAGCCACGTCAACGGAATTTTACAAAGCCAAGTAAACGCAGAATATATGATCCTATCATTATTTATGGACAAATATCCAATATACTACCCGAGGTTGCCCAGACACTTACAACATTGCAACTTAAATTATACAATGTCTCTGATGCACCCGCTTTGATATATATATTATCCACTTGTCGAAATCTACGTTATATAGATTATGCGTGTCCTTTATTGAATGCATTCACTGGATTAACTTCCCTTGAACATACTACATCATTGACGAGCATTTCATTATCATCCAGCATATCACCCTTATCCTCGAGAAGGTCAGATATCTACTTAACAAGTAGTAATTTGGAAGCGCTTCTCCGATCCTCACCCCATGTCCGATGGTTATATCTGGATCAGATTTTTTTCGATGTGCTCTCGATCATCCAGCGCCTTGATCTTCATCTGGAATTTATCGCATTGAATTCGTATTCAGGAAAAGCACAATTTTTGAGTCTCATGCAACATGGTTGGGCTGCAGATAAACAAGAGCGAGCAAATAACAATGATAGCTCTGGTGTGGAACATAGAGTTGGACGATTACATTATCTCAGTGTGGATGGATGGTCACCACCCGATGTTCTCCGTACTTTTCTGGAAAAAAACTGTGATTCGTTGGAGAAAATGCATCTTTCTCGAAAATGTATTTTACGTGGATCCATCCGTGGTCAACATCGAAATCGACAACAGCAACAGGATGATGATAGGAATGATCCCATAGCTCCTTCTCATAATAGGAACTTATCAGAAATTATAAAACCAATAACAAAATCAATACGATTTCCTGTATTGAGCCAATTGACAGAACTCAACATCAATGGCATATACCCAACACCAAAAGGTTTTTGGCCCGGACTTTCTAAAATAATATGCAATTGTCCAAATCTAAACGCATTAGATATTTCAGATGGTGGTGTTTACAATATAGCTATTGATGATGAAGATAATGATAGTAGAACCAACGACGACGATATTGCCACGATAAATAGTGCTGTCAATTCAATAGCTCAGTTTGGAACGATTTCAACTATGAAGCTCTCCATCATCAACCATCCACAGTTCTATTCACAGTTACTTCAGAGTTATGCTGCTTTGGATCCCGACATCTGCCCTTTACAAGAGTTAAATGTTCATTTTAATTTATATCGTCCAGAAGAAGTTGAAGAAGATACAGTTGATGGCAACAACGAACAGTATAATAAAGAAACAATGGAGATCATTATAGCCACGGCAACTATTAAAAGTCTCAGAAAATTACATTGGTATAATCATCGTGAAAATATCCGGGAATCTGAAATGCTCAAGTTTACGCATGCCATTGGCGAGTTACCTTTCCTTGACCATCTTTCTATTAAAAGGGGATCTGTAGGAAGGCGCTTTGCTTATTTTCCTGATCAAATAATTTATAATATATGTAAAAGCAAGAGTATAAAATCATTATACTTTGCTGGTGAATTTATTGGCTATGATATCGAAAAAGCTCGTCAAATGTTCCATGATCATAGACCTCATCCAATCGAGTTCAAGACTGCTGTTTTGACATATCCATTTTAATACCTACGATTACTGATGCTACAGAGTAATATTTTTGTTTGTAGCCATTATTATTAATTAATAAAAAATACTTGTATAAATCAATTTGTTACATATATTATCACTATATGATATAAATCGACCGTCCCTGAAGCTATTACTTTACGAAAAAAGTAAACTCAACTAAACCATGATATTACCACATTTATTATGGCCTTTATACATCACAAAAAAACTTATCACTTTTCTATATCTATTCATAAATCACCATATAAATATGAGCATTGAAAAATTAACCTAATCCGTTTAATCCAGCTATCTATATCCAGAAAAAAAATAGTAGTTATCAATATTTTGAAAATGTATTATAAGAATCGCTTCCGTTCTTTTACAGGAAAGCTTTATTTCTTCAAATAAAAGAAAGCTAACCATGACTATACAGTGTTTGTACTCCTTGAGCATGCTCATCAGAATTCAGAAATTATAACAATGTTATATATATATCTATAATATATTCAAATAAAGTTTAGTAGTAATAAATGAGTGAAGCGAAGCGACCACTGCTAGGATTTTTCTATTTAAAAGTGGAACGTTTCCCCACATACCTATCGTTTTTTGGCAGCCCGAAGCTTATTTTTTAAAAAAGAAAAAAGTATTATCGCATAATATACACCATTTTTTTGATTGACCACAAAAATAATAATGGCAGCTCATAGCTCTGCAGCAGATCGATCCGCCGAGATTGATCGATGCCTTGAATTAATCTCGCCAGCTCAACCAGACGAATCAAAATTTGTTGGCATGTTACTTTTACCTCGACTTTTAAATCATGATCAAGTTGATTCCATTCAACGCGTATTCGACGGCATGAACTTTAAATTTATTGAACGATTACTTCGAACATGTAAGCAAGTCATATTCTTTTTACTGTTGATTAGAAATAAGAATGTGGCGAGTTTTTCTTCTGACTAATATGAATTAGCTTCGGTCAATTCAGAAACGGGCCAAGTACCAGAACCAGTATTAAGAGAGATTGCCATCAACGTATTAGCTTGTTTTGCTCACTATAAAAATATGGCTTCTAATAAAGTGATGGCGGATCGAATCCCTGCGTTATCCACAGTATTAAAAGAAAAGTAACGCATTTTTTTTTGTTTGAAAGGAAAAGATAATTGAAGTTTGAACAAGAAACACGGACCTAAGGATACTAATTGGATCATGGATACATGATAGTGACCCGACGGATGGGACCAGAGAAGCACTTCACATTTTATTATGTGTGAGTGTGACAAAAGAAGCTCTTGTTCGAATGTTGGATCCAGATGTCATCAAAAACATTTCGGAATTAATAGTTGCTACAGAAAACGGTAATAAAAAGAAAACGAGAAAGAGATTTTCATTGTCCATGATTCCATTGTTTTGACTGATAAAAACCATCCCATGTTATTAAAATTAGAACAAGAACAACAACTTGCACTACAACTTATTCATTCAACATTTGCTCGATCATGTCATATGCTTCATGAAAAGAAATCGATTCCAAGTCTTGAATCCTCATTAAAATATTCTTTGCAAACCTTATTCACTGCATTATCCAAAATCCTTGCAAATAATCAGGACAAGTTAAAGTTCGAAACATTAAATATTTTAAGTAATGTGCTACCCGATATCCCATCCGAGGTAACAATTTACGACAAAAAAAGAATCAATTCCAATTTTTCTAAACGTAGCCTTTCTTGTTATTATATTTTATTTTCAAGATTATGCGTAAATTTGAAGAAGAATCTGATCAAGACAAATTAGCACGTTGGTTGCAAGATCTTCGATCTGGATTACGACAGATTTTTAGTAATAAACTTGGTTAGTAAAAAGAAAAAAGAAATGCCACATAAATACATCTAATCTAAAAAAATATTACAAACAATGATCTATAGATGTAAAATATCGAGACCAATCCATGGTGACGACTTCTTGTTTGCTCAGTTACTTTGGTCCAGATTGGTTATTTTCCACTTTACGAAAAACGAAATCTGAACGAAGAAAAAATGAAAAGAAACCTGCCAATACACCAGTGTTATCCAATGAGGAAGCAGACATCAAATTTCCCATCTTATTGATCCATTTAGTTGCTGTGGAAACACGTGTCATGTTGGATGATATTCATGAAAGACGATTAAAGTTACACAATCAAGAAGTAGTGGAAGTGGATACAGAAAAGGAAACACGACAGGAAATGATGGTACCTGTATGTTTTGAGATTTTGGAAGCTGCTATTCAATATCTTTCTTCGAATTATGTGGAAGGTCAAGAAAGTGGGATGGATGCAGATGTATTGCTCAAGATCCGTACCGTATTGACGGATACAATGAATATTGTGATGGAATTGTTAAAGTTTATACAAGATACCACCACATCTGATGAAGATTTGGAGGATGATTTGATTGCTCAAGCAAGTATGCGTATTGTGGCACTTTATTTAGCAGAAGAAGGATATGAATTAGAATAACTCATTATACTTTCAAGTGTAAATGACTCTTTCACTATGTAATAATAATAATAAGGGTTATCTAATTTACTTTGATCTTTTGAAAAAGAAACAGATAACGGATCGAATTTAATCGGAATCATTGGATAATTATGGGAGAGAGAGAGAGAGTGTGTGTGTGTGTATGTGTGTGAGGAGTGGGAAAAAATAGTATTTATTTTAGTTTGGTAAAAACTTGGCATAACATAAATATAAACGCGCCATGCATGTATACTTATTATCTATTTATCATATAAACAGAATCCATATTGATCTATTATTATGACACACATACACACATATATATATATAGATATAGATATATATACAATAAAATAATGGTTAGTGATGATCCTTTGCAATGATATTCCAGGTCCAGTGGAAGGGGAAAAAAAAAGTAAAACTATAGAGAATGAAGGAGGTAAAAACTAAAAAGTTCTTTTTTATAAGTATAGACAACGCCATCCTGCAGTTGAAATAAAAAGTGGAAAGGACGACAAATGGCGCAAAAAAAAAAAAAACCAGCCCTAATTCCTAACTTCATTATATTTTATCCTATGAACAATTTATTAATAATAAGAAAAAGAAGAACGAAGAGAATATATGTAATTTTATTATCTTATTTCATTTTTATAACTAATTACCGTATTCAGAAAGTGAAAATATAGAAACTTATGCCAATTATAATTCCCGGTTGGTCTGTGTGTATTTATAAAATTACATGTAGGTACGTAGCCATCTATTATTTGAGAGTTGTATATATCTACAATACAATAATAAGGAGGAACAGCCTTCTTTTTGAGTTATTAATCCTCCTTTTCCCTTTCAAACTTAACTCTCCTTTTTTTTCATTCGGCTTCTAAGGCAAAATAGAAGGTTAAAAAAGCAACTGACTGGTAAAATTGTCAGGTGTGCGTGTGTATTCTTTTAGGGATGTTTATAAACGGGTGTTAATAATGTTATAGTGTCATATGTTTAGAATGACCCCATTTTATAAAACCTTGTTTTCAGTATTGCATAATTGTAATGATTTACCAACGTTCTTACGTACATACTAACTCATATCCTATGTACTACTACTCTCACCCAGCCTCTTCGTCCTCCTCCCCCCCTTTTTTTTGTCTACTGTGGATACATTTTTTTTTATTACTGAATTAGGATGATTTCAATTGATTGATGTGTAACTTTCTTCTGGTTTTTTTATTATTATTATTATAAACAAATTGCAAGATGAAATGTTTTCTATTATTATTTATTATTTATTATATCTGAAGAATCCAAGAATGAACAAACACATTTTTCTTGTTATATATGCAACTGTTGGTATATGTATATATATATATATATATGTATATAGATGAGTATTGGATAGTTATGCAAGTTACGGTCGCCATCGTTCTCATCAGCTGGAATTGGGTGATAGCTTGTGTAAATATATACAAATATTCGTAAGTGGGTGAGTGGGTACGTTTTTTTTTCGTGTAGGATGTATCGTCCATATCATAGTACATATGTATATATCTCTCCCCCCCCATCCTCTCAAATATTAATATTGTCGGAATTGTTGTTCTTGTTGTTGATTATGATGATGATGTTGAGCAAGATGATCAATACTATTATCGTCCATTGAATCATTACCCATATTATTAGGAGGATTAACAACAAATAAACCACCAGTATTGTGTTGTGGTTGACGATCCATGGATCCACGAAACCCAACCCATTGTACCGAAGCAACCGATTTTCGACCGAGTGAAGCAAATGCTGCTGATGTCCAAGTACCATTATTCTTTTTCTTTTTTTCCCTTCTTGTCGACTGTTTTCCTTGATCTCTATTCTCTTCATCCTCGTTATTATTACTATTGTTGAATGATTTTTCGTTTAAGATTGTAGGCTGTTGATGTGATAATGGTTGTGGAGGTGGAGGTTGACCGAAAAATAAAGCTGATAATCGATTTCGTTTCGATGATTCAAGTTCTTCATCCGAATGAACAATCAAAGAAGAATCACCACCACCACCACCGGTCCTGCCGGTATGATGATTGACCATCATTGGTTGTTGGCTATGTTGAATATGACTACAGTTCAGTGATTCATTATCATTGACTTGTTTTGTCGTCATGGATCTTGTTGTGATTTTACTATTGTTATTGGAAGTACATGGCTGATCATGATGATGACAATGACCTTTTTGTGATCTTTGTCTTCGTTTGGATCGAACGCAATAAATGATTATCACGCCAAGAATAATAGCGACAAGAATAGAAACAACAGCTACAACAGAGATCCAAAAAGGTTCTGATTGTCCTTGACCTGTTTCACCTCGTCTGAATAATGGTACAGCTTGAGTAGTTGATATAATTGAACATAATATCACTGGTGGTAATGGTTGTATTGATCGAAGTATCATGTAAATATTTTTTGGAAGCAAGCAATCTGTTTGTAATATAATATTAATCCATCGAATCCAAACAACAATGCCAAATCAAATGATGTATTTGTCTTACGATATATTTTGTTTTTTGATTGATAAATAGTATTTTATTGATAATAATAAAAAAAAAAGAAGAAAGGGAAAAAGGGAATAAAAAGGAAAAAGGATCACAACTTAGCTTTTATTTTTTGGGGAGTGCGATTTATTATAAACTATATTTACCCCTGGATAGAATTATTTACTTACTAGTTACAATGACGGCTTACTTGGCAGTTTTCAGAGTCAATAGTAATATTCATCATTATAGTTATTGTTGTTGGGGTTGATTAGTAGGTCAAGTTTAATATGATGATTCATTTGACTGTCTTTCTCTTTCTCTTCTTTTCCCTTACTTAAAAACATTCACTCCTTTTGATGTAACACTAAAATTCAACCATGCACCTTGAAAACCCCTTAATTTTCCATTTCTATAGACTAAAATTCTCGCATTGATACTGTTTTTTGTTCCAGATATTCGAGCGCGTTTTGTTGTCTGAAGGTGTATGCATATGTGTGTGTCATGCATATGGTGTTTCTTGTCGTGTTTTAACATAAATATATAAATCCACAGAGATTGTGATTTGCGAGCCAAAAAAATATTTAATTGCCCGGCGGGTTCGTTCTCATCTCACCCTTTTCATGTGGCTTTTTTTATTATTATTTCTTTTTTTTGGGTAAAATTTTTTTGTTTTTTTTTGGAGGGAAAAATAAAAGATTACTCTTCGTCTTCATCAGCTTCATCATTGGCAATGTTGAAGTAACGGAGTTCAAAGGTTTGCTTGTCAGTGGCAATAACGCGCAACCAATCACGGATTTGGTTCTTCTTCAAGAACTTCTTGGTCAAATACTTCAAATAACGCTTAGAGAAAGCAATGTTGGCAACAACAGTAATCTTGTTATCGGAAGAACGGGAGATAACAACGGATTCACCCAAGTTGTTGGTACGACCTTCAACTTTGATACGGTCATGAAGGAACTTTTCCTATATATAATTTGGGATATGAGTATACACGTATATATATTTCAATTAGAATGGTCCACTTACAAAGGCAGCAGCATCAAAGATCTTGTCATTAGCGGGAGCCGAGCAATCAATGACGAACTTGGACTTCTTGACGGTGGTAACCTTGACGGGAGCCATTTTTGAATAGATTTAGGACGAAAAGAGAGAAAAGAGAAAGAACGAAACACGAAAATAGCAAGACACATTGAAAATTTTTCAAATAGAAAATTTTTTTTTGTATATGACTGCTTTTTTCTGTTCCTATTTTCGAGTCTCAGTAACCAATCATTGACAAGAGATTTTCTCTTAGAACAAAGAGAATATTTGTTCTATATGATCTTTAGGGTGGGTTCTTAAAGGTCTTGCTCAAATGTTGAATCCGTTTATTTGGATCCACAATGCTGTTTGATAATCATTATAAATATTTCAAGATTTTTCTCACACACTTTAAATATATTATAGATGAACTAAAAATCAGGAACCAAAAAATAGATGGATGACAATGACAACTGACATTGATGCAGATTCTTCAAGTCTAAAAAATAAGCTTAAATTTCTTCTAATCTTTATCAAGGATGAGGTATTTAATTTTTTGAGTGTGTGTGAAAAATTGACAACGTCATTTTGGTTATTTTAAAAAAAAAAATCAGGGACAAGAAGAAGTATAAGAAAAACCGTATGATGACCACTTTGCACGGGAATTTTTATTACCATTTAATGGTAACTACAACCAGTATTTAGTATAAATAATCCGGAAAAAACTTGATGAGTATATAACATTACACAACATGATATTATTTGGGGGGACAACAACAACTCAATAGCAGCAGCATCAAAAAACCAGCATGATGAAGAAGAAGAAGCGGAGGAAGAATCTTTAATAGTAACAAGCTGAATTTGCATGCGCACTGGCTTTCTTTTTCACTTATAAAATTTGAACAAATGAATGAAAGAGGAAAGACCACGCGACCTCTTGTAGCAAGTAAGAGTTAACCAGTATTGTTTGGTTACACTATTCCGTACTATTAAAGATCTTGTTATTATATACAAATACAATCGTCGTCATCTGGATGCATAACTTAAAGAACATCATCATTCATCTTCCCTTTGGGGCGCAGATCCATAGATCATGGGTTTAATCAAAGTTATTTAAATTTGACCTAAGCTATAAGGATCCTTTTATACTATATTATTATAATGAATGACGGAATGACGGAATGATAAAAAAAAGAAAGGCATGACATTTTCCCAATAAAACGTCAAATAACTTTACACGCGGTTGTACGACTGGATAATTACAAGTTTATATCATTCTCTTCCCCCTTCAACTTCTTCATCCATCATCATCACTCATCAATCAAGTAGTACTGAACGTTAAATAAAAGCCACCAAAATAGAAATGCTCGTTAAAAATCGTAACAGAAAATAATATAAAAAGAGAGAGGAAAGGGCAAAAAAAAAGACAGAAACACAAACATTCCCGAAACTATTTTGGACCCTTTCTTTTTTTCTTTTTTTTTTTTTCCTTCTTTTCTCTCCCTTTTTTTCTTTACCTTTTTCTTTTTCCTTTTACTTCTTCTTTAACCTACTTCTTTAAACTCTTATATAGAAGAAGAATCATGACAACAATAACAAAAAAGTCATTTTATTTTATTCTACTGGGGATATCGTTATTTACTTTTGGATACTTATTTCATAAAGGTGCGGACTTCACTAAATGTAATTCAGCTTCGGTACAACGGATGCATCATTATGCTTGGCAAGGTTGTTTAAGACTTGGTACTTCTCCTTCTTTACAGCATAAACAACCACAAAAAGATCTCGATGATGATCAAAAATATCGTTATTTCATACAAATCACTGATTTCCATGTAATGTATATTGGATCCATCTTCATCTATCAAAATAAAAGTAAAGGATCTTGGCATTTTTCTAATAATTAAAAATAGGTGGATCTCAATTATAAACAAGGTACTTCAGTAAAAACAGCTTGTCATCGTTCACCCAATATGAATAAATTACAAGAAATCTCGAACAATGATTTACAACAAGAACCATTCTTTGCAACGAAACGAAAACATCATCCAGCAGGAAGACTTGGAGCACCATTTGAAAAATGTGATACGCCATTAGAATTAGCGCAACAAACTTTGGATTGGGTTGCACGAAATTGGAAAGATAAAGTTGATTTCGTCATTTGGACAGGTGATAATTCCAGGTAAAATAAAATAGCCTTTTTTAAATAGTCTATTATTCTTCCTATAACTAAAACCCCTTTGACTTTATAAAGACATGATTGGGATCGGAAAGAAAGCCGAAGACGGAACCATATTCTTAAACTAAACAAGTTGGTGACGGATATGATGGCTGAAACCTTTGATAACGATATTCCTATCATCCCTTGTCTGGGTAACAATGATGTATATCCACATAATCGTATTGTAGATCATGATGATATTTTACCGTTTTTCGCCAATTTATGGGAAGATTATATTCCACCATCCGAACGCAATCATTTTTTACAAGGCGGTTATTTCGTCAAGGATATCGGAAAAAACTTGCGGATCATTTCATTGAATACCATGTATTTTATTAAAAAGAACAAGTCTGTCAACAGTTGTCGTAAAAATGGTCCTGCAAGAGATCATATGCAATGGTTTGATGAAGCTTTGAAGCAAGCCAAAATAGATAAAAAGCGCGTCTTTATTATGGGACATGTTCCTCCGTCTCCACGCGATTATCGAGGCACTTGTTTCCGTCAATACCTCGACATTACTTCAAATCACAATCATGTCATTGCAGGTCATTTCTTTGGTCATCTCAATATGGACCACTTTTTATTATATGACAGTCAACAATATTCTATCAACAAGAAATCATCTAAATTGGCAACAGCCACATCTACAAGACGACGCAAACCCTTATCAACACTTTCGGATTTCGGAGAGGATGATGATGAATTTCATGTATCAAGAAATATTGAACGTTATGTCGACTGGCTCCGGGACATGTATGAATCCATTGAAGTACCCAAGGATACACAAAAAACGCCACCGGATCAAGAAGATGACTCGAACCTTGTGGCTATCCATGTGTCGCCATCTATTTTACCTGTCTATTACCCAACTGTGCGTATTTATCGTTACACCGATTCTTTACAAGGCCCAACTTTGTTAGGTTATAACCAATATTATGCAAACATTACCCGATGGGAACAAGATCATTTGCCAGGTGAACCGTTGGAATATGAACTTGAATATACCACTGAGAATGATTATGATCTACAAGACTTGTCTGCTTCTAGTTTATTCAAGTTTGCCAAGTACATGATTGAAGGTGAATCTGATACCATGTGGAATTCTTATACTAGAAACATGTTTATTCGAACTCAAAACGAAACATTCCCTATTGATGATGATGACGACGACGACGACGGCGACGATGATGATGATGATGATGGTTATTAAGTCTATATATCATATGATTCATCTTTTATATTTCTTTCATTGTTTACAATTTACATTTTATGTTTGTTATACCACCATTATATTCACTTTTTTTAAAAAACAACTATTACTATTTCTTCTTTTAGCATACCCCTTCCCAACCAATCATTTTTGCATCCATGTACTTCTCACCTACTATTGTCTTCAATTTATATATCACATTTTATATACAGTCATCATAACTATATCATGTACAATTATAAAAACTAAATCTTAAATAATAAAGAATGCTCTAATATATCGATTCTTTCTCAATTTTTTTTTAAAATAATATATATGAAATGCTGTGTATTGTGATTTGTAGAAAAAAAAATGTGCAGATGAAATGTATGTATAATATGTGTAGCATGTGTTGTGTTTAATATGAAATATCAACTCTTGAAGGGGTTTGGGAACAATTTAAGACAAAGCAGATTAAAGAAATTTAAAGTTTCCTTCTTTTCTTTTGAAAAAGGATGTCATTTGAGGGGAAGTGTGTATGGGTGTGTATATGTGTATGTGCGTAATATATGAAGAAAAAGGAAAATAGCACAGAATGGTGGGGGGGGGGTGATTGTTATAAATGTTTATAAAAAGAAAAAGAGGTGGGGTCGTACAAATTTTTGTTTTAAAAGAAGTATATTATATATAAAAAATGGGGGATGGGGTTTGTTTGTAGTATAGGATGAATATAGATTTTTAGATATGAGTCTTCTCTAATTGAGAAACCAATTCTTGTTCTTCCTTGGAATCATCATTTTGTACCAAAGGTTCCTTTTTTTCATTGGATTCAGCCTTCTTGACCAATTCATCTTCATCCTCACTATCAGTTTCATCCTCTTCATCATCTTCTTCTTCACTATCCACTTCTTCCATATCATCCAAATCATCCAATGCATTTTCATGGGACCAAACAGCCAATGCATCTATTAATTCTTGAGTTTCCCGCATTTCTGGATCAAATTGATTACCATTCAACTCCAAATGTTGTAATTCCTTCAAATGCGTGCGTACAGCTTCGGCCAAGACAAGGATAGCATCCGAACGGATTTCATTGTATTGCAAGTGCAAATGGGTCAATTGTTTGATATGACCATCATTCAAGGCATTGGCCAAAGCAAGACCACCTCGTTTGGAAAGCAAACAATCACTCACATTCAAAATTTGTAATTGAGGCCAGCTGGGAATGGATTTAGATAATGCTTTAGCACCCTTGGCAGTAAATGTGTTATCTTGCAAATCCAGATGTTCTAACTGTTGACATGTACGAAGTCCCTGAACCAATTGTGAAATACCCTTGGGACGAATACCATTTTGAGGCATACGCACTACCTTGAGAGTACCATGAGCAGCAAAGGCCAATCCAAGCGAGGGGGCACTACCATCTTCTAAACGGTTACGACCACAAATGACAGTATGTAAAGTAGAAGTACGGTTTTCAGCCTTGCACTTGTCAGCCCAAGCTTGTAGGGACTTGGCAATCATAGTACCACCACCAATACCAAGACCATTGTTATTAAGACGTAAAATCTCGAGTGTTTTGGTGTTGGATAAAAAGTCAATCAAAGGTTCGGCACCAGCAGGGCCAAAGGCATTGTCACTTAAATCGAGTTCAATCAATGGGTTTTCTTCGAAAGCATCACACAAGGCCTTCAAGGCCAATGGAATCTCGGATAACAATCGACCAGTGAAAATGTCAGATAATAAAGCACGCTAAATTATTTTTAATATACATTGTCAATATAAATAAAACTCTTTTTTGAACGGTGTTTCTGTTTTCCATGGATATTGAAAAAAAAAAGTTACCTTGAGTGTAGACTTTGTCTTTAATGCCGCAGCCAATGATTCAGCAGCTTCAACACCAATCGTATTACCACTAAGACGGATCACTTCAAGACGGTCCATCTGCATAATAGTATCAACGAATGCTTGAACGTCATCCGAGGTATTGAGCTTCAAGCCCTTTCCAACAATAGAAAATACAGTGTTGTTTTCGAGGGTGTATTCGTTGATCGGTTCAGTCATGATAAAAGGGGAAAAAAGAAGTAGTTTTAAAAAAAAAAAGTAGGTCGGATGTTAGAAAAAATGTGGTCGAAATGAAAAGAACGCGTAGTTTTTTTTTTTTGTTACCTACACACAAATGGGCCCTTTTGCACCAAGCACCAACCAACCAACCAATAATTTATATCAGAAACAAAGCCACCCAAAAATTGCCAGATTTGTTTTTGTTAAAAAAAAAGGGGTAAGAGAAAATACTTGACAGGTGTCTCCAAAATCTACCATGACAGCTAGTTGGTCTCAGTATCTTTGATACAGATTACTATTTTGTTGGCTTCTTTTGTAAATATATATATATATATATATATAATGGACTTTTAACTATATATTATTTGTTCTCAAAGTAACTTGGCGCAGTTGTAAAAAAACAGCTAGTGGGAACTGCTGATACTAAAATGTGAAAAGATTTCCAGTAGATTGGGATATGCCTTTTCCTTTCATATTTCATATACAACATGACTTGGAGAAAAAGATGTATATTTAATCAATCATTATAATTTAAGCTGTGGCAAGAAGAAGGTAGAAAAAAAATATTATATATTATATATCCATGTTACTATAGAAGAAAAGGTTAAAGCTAGATGACCGAGATCCATTACACAGGTTGTACAATATGTTTTTGAACAAACCATCTCAATAAGTTGTTATACAACATCAAACCAAACCATCAAGCTCCATTATTTTCCTTTATAGATCATACATGCTTTTCATTTTTTCTTATATGTTCCCTATATAACACATCGATCACAATAAGTAACTAGTCATTCCGTAGTAACTGTAATATTAATATGCCAATATATATAATAATATAATAAACTGCTGAATAGGGGGTTTCAAAAATTAAAAAATCGATTTTGAAAACTGCGAAATTTTCGACGATTTGATAAAAACGACGATTTCACAGTTTAAATTACAGAACCAATTAATTTTCTTTATACAATAGCTGACCAATAATATAAAGTATTGTTTGTGTTCTTAAGTTGTACCTGCAAAATAGCCTGTGGGATTTTTTTTTCTGTTTTTGTAACTTCATTCAATTATTCAGAAGATGGTGAAATTTTCACAAAAAAAGCGTGCACTTAAACGAATTCATTCAACAATCAGAACATTAGAATTTCGTAAAGCATCTATGTTGACTGGATCTCGAGAATATTATTACACTCAAGGAGAAATCGACGAACTGATGCAACTCGTTAAAGGAATCGAGAGTTATCGATATCTCAACCCACGTCGAAGCATTCCTCAGCTTACAGAATACATGTCTTTTTTCTTTTCGTGGAATAATACTGAATTTCGGCGTATAGTACGTATGAAGAAAGAGTCTTTCAAATTGCTGGTTAAAAAGATTGCAAAGCACGACGTGTTTAAGCTTAAAGGCCGTGGACGTAAGCAAAGACCCGTGTGGCTTCAGCTAGCCTGTACCCTGGAACGGTTAGCTCACGATGGAAGTGGCCGATCAGTGCATAGCATTGCACGGCAGTGGGGTATCGCAACTGGCTCGGTCAGTTTATACATTGGACGGGTCATTACAGCACTCAACGATCTTGCCCCTCAATACATCAAATGGCCAACTGCAACTGAAAGGCAGCAAATAGCAGCATCAATCATAGAAACACATAGGTTTCCTTCCTGTGTAGGGTTTATTGACGGCACTCATGTGATTCTGACACAAAAACCAAAAAAGCAAGGAGAGGTGTATTTCAACCGAAAGCAACGCTATTCAATGAATGTACAAGCCATTTGTGATCACAGGAGGGTGATTCGACACATACAAGTTGGATTACCTGGTTGTTTCAGTGACTCATCTGCTCATAAAATGTCTGAAGTTTACAAGTTCCCTTTGGATTATTTCTCTGAAAATGAGTATATCCTTGGCGATTCTGGTTACGCACTTTCAGAACGTTTATTAACACCATACAAAGAACCAGCACTTCGAAACAATGACGACAACAAGGAATTCAACGAATTGCACTCTTCTGCAAGAGTCGCAATCGAAAATACGTTTGGAATTTGGAAAGGAAGATGGCGCTATCTTAAAGGTATTGCACTACAATTACGAAATGACAAAGAATTCATTTTTTTGAATCATATTGTAAGAGCTACTGCAGTGCTTCACAACTTCCTTCTCCTTAACGATGACGATTGGGACCTCGCGAACGCTGGGATCGACCAAGAAGAAGTAGACTGTAGTGATTTTGAGACAGTCGATGTCAATGCATGGCGTGAATCCATCAAAGTAATTGTTTTACAAGAATAAATTTTATTTCATATTGATATTTTATTATAAAAGAAAATTTAAAAAAATTACAAAGTAAAGCGCTTATAAAGCGCCTCTGCTTCATCCGGAGAGCTGCCTCTCTCAAGAAGACTTTGGATGAACTGCAATTTGGTGACCATTTCGCGATCATCTGCTTCTTTCAAAAACTTTATCCTTTCAAGCTCAAGTTTTTCTCGCTCGAGGCGCATCTTCTCTTCATGTTTCTTTTTCTTAAATTGTAGTAGATCATACTCTACTTTGAGTCGCTTGACACCTTGAGCGTCGTAAGCAGCAGTAAAGTTGCCATGACGCTTAGGCATCGAACCTACATCCTCTTCATCTTCTTCATCCCCTTCTTCGTCTTCTTCATCTTCTCCTCCTTCTTCTTCTTCATCACCAAACTGGTCCAAGTGCCTCTCCGCACGCACAGGCGATTCATCGTCCTCATTGTTACCATCGCCAAGGAGGACATCCTCTTGTTCTTGCTCGGATGGCTGTATCACTGGACTACCAGCTCTTTCGTTATTACCACCTCCTACTGATCCACCAGATTCAGGACCGACATTACCGGCAGTGAACGACTCATAGTTTGATTCTATGTTAGTCATATGTTGATCGTTAGAATCATCTCCTGAACGTCCGCTTTCATTCGGATGCTGGTCGTCATCTGCTGGGTCTGTAGTGGGCGGTTCATGTCGTGTAGATGCTGGAGCCAGTGCGCTCGCATACCGAGTTGAACGACGGATGATACCGCATTCCTCATGATATGACGGATTGACATTTTCTCTATGCTGGTACAATGCCTTTAATCGTTCATATCCGTAACACATGCTCTCTTTTTTGGCTACGATGGTATGAATGCCTTTTTTGCGATCATTGTCAGTGATGCCCCAACCAGTGGCACCCAAGCCATCGTCGCCGCATAGGTTAAAAACCTTCTTGAAGTTGTGGAACCAGGTTTCAAAACGTGATTTGGCACTATTGGCGGTCCAACCTGCTCCAACCTTTTCAGCCATAAGCTTATAAATTGCTATTTTACGAGTTTTTCTACTATCATTTTTAGGAACACTAGATTTGTGAATCCCACATAAACAGTCAAAATTCTCGGGCACTTCAATAATGCGTAGCATTATTTCATATTGCTCTCGAGTACAATGTCTTCCATTGCGTTGAGATGTAGCATTAGTGCTGTTTTCGTTGGACATGTTCAAACAGAAATTTCAAAAAAAAATTAAAGCTAAAAAATAACTAAACAAAATAGCGATTTTGACATAAATCCCCAGGAACACACTCCGACATCGATTTCATGAAAACTGCGTCTCATGAGACGCAGTTTTCATTTTCGTCGATTTCACGAAAACTGCGACGAAATTTTATTTTTGAAACCCCCTAATGAACATGTTTTCATTTTTAAATATACAGTGTTTTTCGTGATAGGGTGAATGATAAAATAATTGGTTAGTAATATATAGTGCTAATATCAAATGATGGGTAATATGATCCAAGTATATATATATATATAATAAATAATAATAAGGTATATGTCACCGGAACCAGCCCGAGATTGAAAGAGAAAAAGAAATAAAAGAAAATGACATGTTATCGTTCTTCTTCTAATGCTTTTCGTGGTGGAACATCTTTTTCTTGTAAAATCTGCAATAATTGTTCATCTCTGCGTCGTAATTCTTGAATTAGTTGTTTTTTTTCTTGTCCTATCCTATCCAGCTCTTTTTTTAACCTTAAATTTTCCTGAACCAATCGATTATTTTGTTGAATCCAGATTAACGCTTCATCCATATTTGATGTTGGTTTGTTTAAAGGGATACGTGATGAGTTGGCATATGCCCAAGTACTCGGAAATTGAGATGAATAATCCGTTATATTGATACTTTGTGATCGTTCATGTCGCGATGGTCTGGTATTGCGCTGGTGTCGTGGTGATGAAGTATCATTGGAAGTAGTCATAGAAGAAGCTGAAGAAGAAGGGACTGGTGTAGATGTTGTAGGTACCTGAATTTTATATAATGTTGCACAAAAGAAATAATTCCGTTTTATCAACACTTCTTGATCATATTACTATAATAAAATAATAAGTTATTTGCTTACTGGAGTAGGTGGAATAGAAGGTCGATTCATAATACTAGGCGGAGGCAACGGATAACTTCTATAAAAAAAATCAATAATAGGGTTGGTCAGCACACCTTAGATGCGCGTTGGCACCTGACAGGAATGAGAAAAAAAATATTTACTCTTCGTTGAGTGAAGTAGGTGAAGTGACAGTAGAATGGATTATGGCCATGGAATGATTGGAAGGAATGGCAAGAGGTTTATTACTTCGCCATTGTAAAGATGATGCAGATAATCGTTTATTTGGCGATGTCGTACTTGTTGAAGGGGTTGGTGGTATATTCATGCTCCTCCGTTTTTGCTGATAGTCTTTGAGCTAGAAATATAAAATAGCATATAGTGTAAAAAGATAACTGAAGTTGTTAGTAAACAGAGAAAAAGAAAGAAAAATACCAAAAAGAGAGATAATAAACCTTTTTTCTTCCAGCTTCTAAAAGCTCTTGTCGAGGAACTTGTGATGACATGACCAAGATCAGTTGTTGTTTTTTGGTTTGTTTAACGTAATAAGTGAGAAGAAAAAAGAGAAAAGGGTTCTGTTTTTTTCGATTGCCCAGATTTTTTCATAAGTGAAACCAAAGCAGGTGAAAAATGATCTACATGCACCTTGTGTCACCTTCAGGGGAGACTGGGTAATCATTATGATTGTAGGGTTGGTTACTACAATCTGCCATTTTGTTCAGTTTAATTTATAACTGGAGCACACGAAATGAAATATTGTCAACGGAGCAATTGGTTTAAATATGTTTTGAAAAATATCTTATTTCTTTTTTTATAAACATATTCCTTCCCTTAGACAAAAATGACAACTACCAACAATAAGAGCAACAACAGCATTGACATCAATAACATACCAACAATTTCCAACTGGAGAATTGTTCCTATCCCCGGTACTCTTCTTTTCAATTTTAAAGATATCATTGAATCCAAAGATACTGGTGTTTGTATTATTTCTCGGCATTTTGGTACTCAAAACATTATGAGTGCACGTCAACTTAAAAAGTAAAAAAGCGTACCAAACAATTGGATGATTATTGAAGTTTGTTTCAAAATGGAGGATGTTCGTTTTCGAGCACTTCAATATGGTTTACCAATATTACCACAACAACCTCACTATTTTCGATTCCAGGATCTTCTTCTTCATCATCCCAATCCACCTATGGAGCGCAACACTTTACAGTTTATCCATTGACAACATGTCTTTCCAATACTTCAGTGACAATCATATTATTGACTGGTGGTGCGTCCTAAAATTTCTTTCCCATATAAATGCATTTGCGGGCATTTAAAGGCTTTGGTAACATTTAAATGTTTGAAATGCATTTGTTCACATTTGGCAGCATTTAAATCTTAAAAAACATTTGTTTTACAAGGGAAACATATAAGAAAGCTAGAAACGTTTGTCAACATTTGCTGATAGTTTATTATAGTGACCAACATTTGGAACCATCCATTTGCTGAATGAATTACCTTTTTTATGTACTTCTCCCAAGCGTTGGATTACTTATAATAAATTATCAGCAAATGTTGGTAAATGCTCACAAACGTTTTTAAAGGCTGCCAAATGTGGTCAAACATTTAAATGTCCGCAAATGCATTTATATGGGAAAGCAATTTTAGGACGCCGTATGGCCTTATGGACGACGCCAGAAAAAATAAAGAAAGATATACATAACACTGTGGCAATATTGTTGAGCAAATAATCTCGCAACGCCACTCCCGTTAGAGGAAGAAAAAGAAGAAAACAATAGCAACAGTACCGACAACAGTAACAAGCAATACTGAAGATATAACTGTGACAGATGTTTGGATGCATTTCGATGACCAAGATATTTATTGGGGAAAAGAAGTGGTGATTCTCGAAGGATATGATCCAGATCTTGTAAACGCATGGGATAACAAGCAAATCGACTGAATTGGAGTGAAATAATATGAACTATCAACGTTCACATTTACAAAGGATACTTGTATTGTAAAGAATGTCGAATGATCAATGATCATCGTATACAAGATTGTGCTGCCATTTCTAGAAGATTACAACCATCAGCATCATTATCTCGTTCTAATTTACCACGACACTCTCACCAGTGTAACAACAGAGACAATAAACAACAATGTCCTATGGAAAATGGTAAGATCTATATGCAAGGAAGAAGTCTATAAAAAAAAGGGATTGAAAGTAGAAAAAGGAGGTGAGAAACCTACTACGTACATAGCAAAATGCATAGTTTAAAAGTATACATACATCATTTTAATAATGATCTTAATATTATTTACAGCAAGGACCGTAAAGGAAGAACCAAAAAACGAAATCCATCATGAGCAACAAAATAATCAAGAAGGAAACAGATGTTCCGGTAATGAAAATTGAATAAGTGGCAGTATCATGATGAACAACTGGAAAATTCAATATTGATAATGATGGCCCTTTTATTAAAAAATAATGTCTGTGTACACACCAAAATGATTCATTTTCATAATAGAGCAAGACAATTTCAAATCATTTGCCTTTATTTTACTCATGACACTGTATCTAGCATTATTGACTATAGTTCTTGATGGAATTCAACAGGATGCATCTTTGTTTCCAATAACGTAGTAAAATAAAACAATGCTTATATACCCATTAATTCCTGCGACTCATAGACATGTTTGTTTCTTGTTCTCTTATAACCATTGATATTATTGACTGCTGTTGTAAAAATGTGTCGTTACTATGAAAATCATAAAGAACAATCGTAATTACTGATAGTACATAATATCAATAATGTGTAAAATGTCATACATCATTATATATTTATCACACTTAAGTATTTAAAAAAACGTATAAGCAAGTGATATATCACTATTATATATAATGTAAAAGAACATTGTACAATGGTACACCATTCATGGCTGCCGGTTGTCAGAGAAAATCGATCTGCTAGTTTAAATAGAAAAGTTCAAAGCCATTCTTTGTTTCTTAAAATAAAACCTAACTCTATTTCATTACAACAATAATTAATGCTCTCTTTTCATCTCCCTTTCTTGCTTTTTTTTTTTTTTTCAAATCGACATTTCAAGAAACGTTTAAAGCATATTATATCTTTACCTACTACATCTCTTTCATTGTGATTGTTTTGTATCTTTAAGAGAAAATGACTACTGTTCTTAAATTTGACGCTACAACTGATCAAACTTTTGATGAGAATTGATTGGACCAACTGCTGGTTGTTGACTTTTCAGCTTTGGAGGAAAAATAATATCGGAAAACGATCATTATGGCTATGAACGTATGATGTCTGCAAGACGACTCGGGAGCTATGATCCTTGCAACAATATCAATAATCATGGAGGTATATGCACTACTAAAAGATTCATTAAACCCGCATATATAGTTATTGAAGCATGTTTTGTGTTGGGAGAAACACGTGCTTATGCACTACGAAATCCAGTCAGATTCTGAGAGTCCCAATATTTGGTAATTGAATCTGATACGACCGGTCAATGCAATGAAGCTCTTGTTGCCGTCATATTGTCAGGTATGACTTTACACTCTAGTAGCGCAAAAACTGTGGTTGATATCCGTCAAATGATTAATTCAACCCTTCTCAGCCATACAAGAAAAAGTTACGGATACCAGTATTTTCAATATTCTACATCAAGAATTTTTTTCCCCATTTGAAACCTGAAACTGGACTATATGACGGTGAAGCAATGTTATCACTGATGTTTAAAGGAATAAAGCAACTAGTTTTATATCTTCGTATAATAACTTGTCTTATGCGCTTACTGGTATCTTACCAGGCTCTAGGAGTAGTCGTTTAACATTCTGGAAAACACCACGCTATATGTACTGTAAGGAATGTAAGACAGTAGCTCATAAGATTGCAAGGAGAAGAGTAGTAATATTTATTGCTAAATAATCCCTGCCTGTATATAGGATAGTATATTTATAAATACCATGCAATTATATAATACCATGGTGGATTGTAATGGTATCAGATCGATGAAACAAATATATGTGGTATAATTATGTCAATTAAAACTATAATTTGATTATTTTATACTAATAAAAAAGTTCTGCAAATCTTATCTTTTAATCAATGCTGCTTTTATGTAAAAAAAGGTGCACGCAAGCTTTCCATATATTAGAAATGACGTGCACTATTATATACAGATAAGCAAAAATACTCAGTATACACCTCATACTCAAGCAGAAACATAATAACGTTTTTTGAAACAGACTCACAAAAGCTAGTAGCATCAGTTCATTCAGCTGTCAACAGGCAAAAATTATTCTCCACATGAATATCTGCATATAAGATAAAAAATAGAAATATTTATAGAGTTGTATTAAAAATATAGTGGCTATTATCATGAAAATAGAATATATACAGGATTTGGTTACGCAGAGTGCTGCAACTGCGAGCAAAGCGTCGAAGACCTTTTGATATCAGTATTGTTTTCATTACAATGATGGTGGTGAGGTAAAGGAATGTAAAGTAAATAACAACTAAATTGAAAGAAATAGAAGAGAAGGAGAAGACAATGGAAAAGTAAAAAACCAATACTACTGAAAAAGAAAGAACGTTTGCCATCCCAATAAAAAATAATAATTTACATTTTAACAGAAAGTAATCGAAGGAAGCGGTATGATGAAATGCATTAAAACTTTTCATCATCGACTCGGCTATTTCCTGGTGGAATACGCTTATCATTATTATATCTGTAGATGGTACCAGCCTCTTCATCACGGAAAACTCGGTCAGCACCTCCATTAACTGACTTTTCATCTGATGTTGGATTTTCTTGAGCAGGTGCTTCGTATGGCAAGATAAGATTTAAAAGAATGGAGACAATACCGGCCATAATATAACCGGTGCTGACAACGGTGGTAATTGCATCATAAAAACCTTGAAGAGCTTCATTATTTTCAACTTGGGGCATGACAAAGGAGAACCAATCGGGAACCAAGGAAACGCCCAATGCGAGAGCAAGTGAAGCGGCGACGATGACACGGTCACGACGAGTCCATTCCATATAGCCGAGAATACGAATACCGGAGGTAGCTACACTAGCAAACAGATACACTGTCATTCCACCAATCAATGGGGAAGGAATGGCTAAGAATGCTGCAGATATCTTGGAAAATATACCAAAGATGATGAGTAAACTTGCACAAACTACACCAGCATATCGATTAGCACAACGGGTGACCTATTATTTGGTTCATTCATAGTGATGCATGAGTCAATTATTTGTAATCATGGATATATTTGGCTCTTTTTTCGTAAAAGAGTAAAAAAAAAAGAATCGAAAGAATTACTTACCGCAATGACACCGTTGTTTTGACTGAATGTAACAACACCCATAGAAGTGGCAAGTCCAGAAAAGATTCCAGATAAACCATCAGCAAGAAGACCACCTTGACAACGTGATTCAAATGTTTTTCCAGTAATGGCCATACCAGATACATCACATGCTGCAGTCAAATCACCTAAACACTCACTGTAATAAAATATTTACAAAAGCCATATTTTTGTTAGAAACCTTTTACTGCTTAGAGTATTTGTCAATCAAAAGAAAAATAATAATAATAATTTACTTACATGGTCATATCCAAATAAACAAATAAGAATGGAATCACACCAGGACCATAGACGCTTAACTTAAAGGTTTTGACCCAAAGGAACGTGGCAGCTGGAGCAGATGCAATATCACTCCCATCAAACATGCCAATACATGCAGCAATGATACAGCCGACAACAAGACCCTAATGAAATAGTTATTTATACAATTGAAAGATTTATGAAATGTTCTAGTTAGAGACACCAACAAGTTAATGATACTTGTATATAACTGTAAAGTCAAAAGTCCCTTGTTGAATATAATACATACCACAATAACTGAAATATTCTTTAAAAAGACAGAACCAACGAGTTCGAGTAAAATGATTGTAAAGAAAACTGATGCTCCCAAACCAAAGTTAACTGGGCTACCCCATTGCTGAGCGTTAGGTGCATGAATAGTAGGACATAATGCAAAGTCACCAGATTCAGGTCGATTCATACAAGGACCACCACCACCCTATAAAGGAGCACAAGTTAATGTCGAGATCTATTACTTAATAATATAACACATTTATATATTATTATACAATAACTTACTGCCCAGTTCGTCATTGCTATAAATAAAATTTAAATAATGAATGTAAGTAACATTGTTTGTACAATTGTTAATGTGATTATTATTCTACAAAAGAGAACTTACCCGAAGTCATGAGTGAGCTACCAATAACCATTAATACGACACCAGTAACAATCTTGGGAAACAGTTTGCGGATAACACGCGGTGGCAAAAAGGAGATGGCAACTGTCAAAAGAGCACACAGCATTTGAGTACCAAGAATGGCACCAAAGGCATCAGGGCAAGGGAGTTGGTTAACAGTTCCATCAGAAAAGACCTCAGATGGACAATAACCACCTAATAATGATTATTCAAAAAACATAATATTAATAAAATATTACAACATATCGTTGTATTCATTTATGTTAGGAAAAAACAAACTTACTGGTATACATGTTCGAGATTATAGCTTGAGCAGCTGGAAGATTAGCAAAAGAGACGCCAGTAATCTGCAATAAACCAGCACCAATATAATATCTCGTTTTTGGGACCCGGAAGCGAACAATTTGAACAAGACTATATCATATAAATAGCCATATATACGTAGAAATGAATAAGTCTTCAATTGATCTATGCTAAACGTTGTTGATTGACTATTAAATTGAAATCAAAAAGCACCTCATCAAACCAGAGACAATTAAAGAGGCTGAAATCATGTATTGTCGCAAATCTTGACTAAGATTCAATGCGTTACTACCAGCACCAGAAATTAAAATTGTTGGTGTGATTACGCCTATAAAAATATAAAAGATATTTATTAGCACATTTATTATTCAGTTTATTTTACGTATTCAAAAAGAAAACAGTTGATATATACCTCCAATCACTGATAAGAAATGTTGGGCGCCCATTAACAGGACCAGAAAGATTGGAACATCATCATTGGGTCCATAAAATGGTGAGGTATTGGCTTTCTTTTGCAAAAACGGAACATATGGCATACTATACGTATAAAAGCATAAGGTTAGTTTACAGGAAATAAAAGCGATCATCAATATTAAAAGAACAAGGTAGAATAAACCTTACCAAAGGGCACGGTAATCATATTTTCCATCACCAAACCACCCTTCACGAGTAAATAATTTTTTCTTCACACGGTGTGGAAACGAAGGGCCAGTGATAACAGGTGGAGTTGCTTGTGGATAAAACATATCCTGAGGTTCTTCGGTTCTGATTTCGGTAATGTTATTATGTTTTTTATCCATGTTGTCTGATTTAATACTACTGCTTGTACTACTAGAAGAAGGTGAGGGCATAATACTAAAGGGAAGTATAAGTTGTATTTGAAATTGCTTGCTATGTTGAAGAGCAAGCTAAAGAGCGTTTAATAGAAGTGTGATTGATTAAAAAGAAAAAGTGTGCAAAATAGTTATTTGCGCTTCCAATACAGATTTTCTGTTGGGCTGGCTGCAAGGAAAAAAAAAAGGAAAACATCATAAAATGTCTGTATTTATAGGGTAGTCTGATAAATAAGATTGCTATTTGTTAGTCTATAAAGTATGTTTTTATGATTGACTTGAAAGCAACCCTATTTTGGATAATTGATAAAAAAATGGATACTTTGGATAACATGAGAGTAGAGATAACGATGAGCGGACGATTGTCGATTAAAGCCGGTGTTTTTATGTGTTACCACAAATTTCTCGTGTGTGTCAGTTTTTTTTTATTTTATTTTATAGGATCAAGTGAATGAACCAATGGATTTTTTCGGGCTCTTTCGCGTCTTTATCTTTAGTACTAATGAAATTATCATCCTTTAACAACAAGTCGTCTTTTCTTACTACTGCCGTTTCTGTTCTTTTGGCCACTACTGCCATCATCACGAATATGGCAACAGTTCATGCCAAAATTGGTCCTGATGGAAGTATCAATCCTTGCCATGATTTGACAGGACAAATGGAAATTGATGAATGTTATATGCGTTTGGCATTAGATCATGTAATGATACATAATCCAACATTTCCTTTTGGTGCTTTGATTGTGGATCATACTACCAATGAAATATCTTGCTATGGTGCCAATTCTAATCGTAAAAACAAATTATTGCATGGTAAAAATTTATTTCTTCTATATATATTGGATGTATCATATATTTAAACTATCTGATAAAAAGAAAGAAATATAATCAAATAATAATATCAACACATGTTATTCTTCTTATCCTATTATTTAGGCGAGACAACGGCTTTTTGGAAGTAAGCTCGGGCGGATCTTTAATTATTCGGGTGCTGTGTGGAGCAGAGGGAAACTTATAAAGTGTGGGATTTCTGTTATCTTTATTGAAAATTGCTTATCAACTGATATTCCTCATTTAGTTGTACTGAACTTTATCCTTCACCAAGTAACAATGATATGCACGATCCTGGATTGGAATGGTCTCACCAAACTCTTTACACGACTGGTGAACCGGTAACCATTTATTTATTTATTTTTCTTATCAACGATAAAAAAGTACACAAATATACCTTTATCGAATTATACTCACACTTTATTTACCATTCATGATCTATTTTATCTATATTGTTATCTAGTGTCCCATGTGTGCTTCTCAAAGTATTTATCGTGGTGTTGGCCGTGTCGTTTGGGGAACTTCAATCCCTGATATCAATCGTAGCGGTCGTCAGCAACTTTTGATTGAAATGTAAAGATAATCAAAAAATATACTCTTCCTCCCCCCCAAGCAGCCTTATATATACACCCCTCAGAAACAAAATTAATCCCCCGCAATGTTTTTATTGATTCGCTTTCATATTATATAATAGGGACGACGTCATTAGTTCTGCTCATATGGGTGGTTATCAACTTGACCATCATGTACCTAATGTTGTTGGAGGAGTACTCAAAGATGAATGCGATCATGCATTCTGGTGTGCCTTTAACGTCTTTCGTGATGAAGATTATTACAAGTCGATGGCTATAAAGGGATTGGATGACCACATTGAGAAGAATAACAAACGTTTCCCTTGCGTTACCATGCCGCTGTTTAAAGCGCAATATGATTAATACCTTTATAGAAAAACAAGAAAAGAAAAAAGAGAACAAAAACATACTCTCAAGCTTTTGTAAATGAAATGATTTTTTTTTTTTTCTACCTGAATGGTTCCAGCCACTCCATGTAAAAATACGCTGTACAGTTAAACTTTCATATAAATATTTATACATAATAAACCACTATCTATTTTATTTCTCTTTTGTTTACTCCTTTATTATATACAATAAAACCAATGACTATTATATAATTATACACTCTATAACACACTAGTGACATCATGCTTCTACTATTGTAACCTATTTTTACCATATTTTGATTGTAACACAGAAATATACCTATACGTATAAAGACATTCATTGCTTATCATAAATACTGCTTTCAAATAAGTATCTCATGAGAACTTGACTGATTTTTCCCTCTGAGGCGTTATAAAAAATAATCCAAAAATTTGGAAAAAAAAAACGCATTAATATAAAAAGGTCTAAATCAGGTCACTTCGGTTTTTTTTTCTTTTTTTTTTCTAACTTTATCTATTGAAATCTTTTTTACCCCATATTATGGCTGCTACTGTATCTTCTTCCCCTTCTATTAATTCATTACCAAGAGAAACTATTACAACAACTGCTGCCTCTTCAGCAGGTGTCCCAACCTCTAATCGTAACTTTACTTGTATTGATCTCTCGGACTTTGACAACCGTCGTGATGAAATCGTTGCTGATCTTATGCGTGCGTCCACTGGCGATGGTTTCTTTTATGGTAAGGGTCACATATATTAAATATGTACATAGTATAAAAACTTGTGTGAGAAAAATACTGGTTGTATGGCCCAAGGTTACTCAAATGGCACCACTTTTATTATCTTTCATATTCCAACAGTGATCAACCATGGTATTGCTGTCGAGGATATTCGTTCCATGTTCCAATCTAGTGTTGACTTTTTCTCTTTACCTGATGATATCAAAAAGAAATATCCGATGGATATTTCTCGTAATGCTGGTTGGGAAAAACTTGCACAGGTAACGTATAACTACCAAAATAATTACATGTTGGAAAAAAAATACTTGAAATTAATAATGGTTCAATTTCTTTCTCCATTAGATCCGACCTTCCACTGGTGTTGCAGATCTTAAAGAATCGGCTCAATTCAGTTTCCATGGCATTGAAGATTTGTGGCCCACTGAACAAGATGCCCCTGGTTTCCGTACTCGGTCAGAGAAATTCATGTTACAATGTCACGAGGTGTCTGTCAAACTCTTGACATGTTTGGCACTTGGTCTTGGTTTCCAGGAAGACTTTTTCACTCGTTGCCATGACATCACTCAACCTGATATTCTCAACACACTTCGCTGCCTTCATTATCATGATATTACTGGTCAAACTTTCCCACCTGAATACTGGCGTGCTGGTGCCCATACTGATTTTGATACATTGACCTTATTGTTCCAACGTCCTGGTGAAAATGGATTGGAAGTGTGCCCAGGTCGTGAAGCTTCCACTGAGTTTGGCCATGGTGATAAATGGGCCCCCGTCAATCCTAATGAAGGAGAGATTGTTTGTAACCTTGGAGATATGATTATGAGATGGTCCGATGATAAGTTCAAATCCAATTACCATCGTGTCCGTGCTCCTCGTGTGGGTGAATATCAAGGTCCTCGTTACTCCATTGCTTATTTCAATCAAGCCAATAGATCTGCTATTATTCAAGGCCGTACACGTTATCCAGAACCTATTACTGCTGGGGAATTCTTGATGCAAGCCATGGAACGCAACTATAATGCCTTAAAGGCACTTAAAGCGGCTCAGAAAGATTAAAAATGAAGCCCATTTCTTTCCCATGCCATTTGACCATCTTTGTTTATATATATTTTATTCTTAATTCTTTCCTATTATTATTATTATTCTTATTCTTACTACAACACTATACAGTCCCTCTCCATCCCCAGCAATTACTTTTCTTTTAATTTGAATTCTTTGTAGATATATTCTTGCTTCACTGTCGCCCAGTCTTTTAAATATCTTTTGTCATTGGGGCAGCAGTCGTGGTTGCAGCAACTCCACGCGAAAAAACCTGTATATACGAAAAATACATTGTCATATTACATTCAAAAAAATAAATATCCCTTTTGTCTTTGTTCTGTTCTCCCTCTTATATCAGTCACCAATTTGTTTTTCGGTTTCAGGTCTTAATGACAGTCTGAGTACTAGTGATACTTCATATACGCCCATAATAAGTTAAAACGGACTTTGTTATAAGTTTATACAAACATTCGCGTAAATATAGAAAATTGGATACATTTCATATTCAATGTATATAAGGGGGATAAAATTGAACAAACAAGTTTTTAATATTTATAGATATATACAACATTGTAACGAAAAAAAAACACTTCTTGTATAATATGTAATTTATAAAGAAATCTATTCATTCTTGAAAATGAATGAAGGGTTGCCTGGTGCAGAGTTATCAGCAGTACGCTTATCTTCTTCAGTACTATCTTCAACCTTAACGATATGGATGGGATCGAAGCCAAGAGCACGCTTGAATTCCTTGGTAGCTGTGTTAAGGGTAGCAATTTCATCAAATTTGAGAGCACGGTCAAATGCGGATGGACCAGCATTTTCAATAATTCTCTGTATAAATAAATGAATTCATATCGGGTTAATCATACAATTCAACTTGCATAAGATATAAAAAGAGAAAGTATCAAAGGTTTACCTTTTGTGCTTGATAGAAAGGCATGACTCGCTTGTTCTTTAGCAAAGCACCAAGTGCTTTACGAACCTTGAGATCATCGAATTTACCAGTGGCCTATTATCATTATATTATCATTAGTATTATTATTATCAAACTACTATCTCCCCCTCTTTTTTATGCCCTATAAACAAATAGATAAAGTTTTTACCTCGTCATATCCAGTCTTGGCAAGTGTAAGGACTTCTTCTTCCCATTCGGGGAACTTGTTGGCAACAAAGATCTTGAGAGACTTTGGTGCATTAGGCTTATAATCAGATTCGACTTGTTTGCCCTTCTTCTTTTTCTTTTGCAAGCTAAGTTCGGAATCACGGATGCTCTTAATAGTACGACGAATGTAGTCGGCAGCTTCCAAAATAGATTCATCGACAGGTGCAGAAGGTTGAGGGAATGCAACGGAAGTGACGGTACCTTCCTTCTTCAAGAGTTCATGCCAGACATGTTCAGCCCAATGAGGACAGACAGGGGTCAGGGTCAAAGTTTGCAACTCAATATACTTGAGCACAAGATCCCTGTGCATACCTGATTCCAAACAAGCTTGTTGATAATGATCTCTTGCGGCTTGGAATTCAAAGACACCATACTTGAGAGCATCACGGTAATAAGTAGCAGCATAGGCTTCATCGGTCAACTTGAGCAACTTGTTCAGTTCATTGATGAAGACACGGTCATAGAAATCGTATTCACCAGTGCGCAAGTTATCAACCTTAGCAACTTGCTCTTCACACCATTCAAGCAAGGTGAACAAACGCAAGATAGCAGCATTAGCAGTAGCATCTTCAAAGTTGGCATCTTCGACAGAGTCACCAGCATCCGCCAAAGCGAAACGGGCAGCATCAGCACCATACTTATCAACAGCGTCAGCGATAGTCATAAAGTTACCAGTGGACTTGGACATCTTCTTGCTATCCAACAACAAGTGACCGTTGGAACGAACACCTTGTGGCCACTTTTCTTCAGGGAACATGGCAGTGTGATTGTACAAGAAGAAGGTCAAATGGTTAGGAATCAAATCCTTACCAGAGACACGGACATCCAATGGGTAGAAGTAATCGAATTCACGTTGCATCTTATCGAGAGAAGCTTGTGGGATACCACAGTTTTCGGGGTAAGGGCCAAGCTTGAAGACATAGTCCCAAACTTCATCCTTCATTTGTTCAGCGGTAATACCAAGAGGACCCACTTGCGAACCATTCAACGAACCACCGTGCAAAAGATGGGCAACAGTATAGTAAGCCATATAGATAGTAGAATCAGACAAAGATTCAACCAAATATTGAGTATCCCAAGGCAACTTGGTGCCCAAACCAAAGCTACGAGCACAAGCCCATTGATTAAGCCAGTCAAGAGTTTGCTCGAATTGATGACGAGTTTCATTTGTGAATGTGTTAAGTTGGCTCAAGCACTTCTTAGTTTCGGCCTTCCATGTATCTTCACCATAGTCCAAGTACCATTGATCCATCAGGGCAACAATACATTCATCACCAGAACGGGACATAATTAAACCTTCGGGTTCATTGTAAACAAAAGCACCACCAGAAGCGATAAGTTCATCCTTGATCTTACCCTTAACATCTTGTACTTTGGAGCCCTTGTATTTGCCAATGACCATCACACCTTGATAGAAACTTTCCTTATATGCCAATTCCTTAGCCTTGGCAAGTTGGTTTGTATCCTTTTGAGAGTTGATTTTGAGTTCCTTGCACAAAGTAGGAGCAGTCAAAATACCGTAGGTGGGAGTTTCCAAAATGGGAATAGGTTCATAATCAGCAATCCATTCAGGTTCAATCTTGTAGTATTCAGGCTTCTTCTTCAAATCCATCACAGTAGCAAAATCATCAGGAGAGTCAGAAGGTACCGAAGTAACGACACCAGTACCCTTTGTAGGCGAAACAGTTTCCATAGGAAGCACATAGACGTGTACATAAGTGCTCAAAGGAGCATGGATCTTGGTACCAACAATATCGCTACCCTTGATTTCGGCCAACTTGTTAATGACACCTTCTTGAGCATAGATCTTTTGGTGTGCCATGTTGCGAGCAGCACGTTCAGTAATCAAGAAAGCATCCTTATCATTGACGTTGTAAATACCATAGGTAATATCAGGACCGACAAAACAGTTGGTTTGACCATACATGGTTTCGGGTCTCAATGTAGCGGCAACCATATGTACAGTCTTACCTTCCAATTCCTTGACTTGACCCAATACTTCCTTAGCCTTGTTTGACCAATCCATAACAGTCATCTTGATAGCGGTATATTCTTGAGGACCCAAAGCTTCACCAGATTGACGATCATGATCCATACAAGGTTGTTGATCCTTGATGGAATAAACTGTGTAGCGTTCACCAAACTTGACCTTGTTCTTCAACTTCATTTTGTTCATTTGCCAACGTACAAAGGCATCATAGTAAGGGTTGGCATCGGTGGTGATAAAAGTACGACGCCAGTCGATCTTGGAACCAAATGCATCCAAATCCTTCATGGCAAGGGGAGGGAAAAATGTTGTCCAGTAGTAAGGATCAGCAAATTTCTGAATTTCATCACGTGGAATACCGAGTTGTTCCATGATTTGGAATTGGTATGTGACATTACCAGTCTTTGCTGCGACCTTGCTCTTGACGTTCTTATTGACTTCGGCCTTTTCAGATAATTCCTTAGCCAATTCAGCTTCGTCGTAGTTTTCAAAGGCTTTACCAAACTTTTCCATTTCACGCAACAATTTGTCAGCGCAAGCCTATAAACAAATCAGAACACGCCCAGATATTATTGTTAATATCATCCCTGATCCACTATCTCTTTTTTTTTTTCTTGTAAAATTATTTTTATCCATTTATTTATTTACCTTGATAGGCATACCGGTAACATGGAAACCTTGGGGGAACAAAGCACGCTTGCCTTTCATACGTTCATAAGCAATAGCAAATTCAACCTTGGATAATGTGAAAGCGTGGCCCAAATGAAGACGACCATTCATGTAAGGATAGGCCATACATGCCATGTACTTGGGATAAAGTTCATGCAAATCGGCGCTGTTAGCATGTTCTTCAATGGTAGGAGCGTCGATCTCGAATGTCTTGGTTTCATCCCACATTTGACGTGCCTTGCCTTCAAGGGCACGGAGAGCATCGCGCTTGGCAGTCTAAAAAATAATGATATATACATCGTGTTAATTTTAGAATGAAAATATCCATGATTTCTGAGAAAATTCAAATTATTATAGTTCAAATTTTAGCACCTTTGGTGGCTCGTTCGTGGTTGCCATGTTCTAAAATGAAGTGAAAGGTGGAACAAGAAGGGCGAGCTGGGACAGAGTGGCTTTTCAACTTAGTTGAAGGCGGCTAAAAAATACTGCGAATAACCAATAACAGTTCATCAATGCGTATGACACATATTATTATGTTACAAATAAACAATTTCAGCATTATTTTTTTTCTTTTTTCTTTTGTTCTTTTGCTACTGTTACTATTCGTACAAAAAAAAAGAAGCTATCAAATGATATATATATATATCATGGATTTCTATGAGCAACCATTACAACAAATTCGTCATTAAATACTCGTTCGCAGTAACTCGTGAGACACGGTGCTATTAATAACAGCATGGCAACAATTGTCAGTTTTTGGGCACTGTTATCACAGCAAAAAAAGAACATACCATTATATAAAAAAAACGAAATGATGCAAAAAGACGGAAGAAAAATGGAGGAGTTGATGGGGGGAATGCGAATTACTTTATATATATATATATATATTATATGACAACAAACGGCAAACATGACAAAAGATCGTTATACAATCATTTGGATGAACCTGTAAGCCAAACAGTGTATCAGTTGATTATAAATAATAACTTTTTTTTTGTTTAAGAAAAACCATGTAATTTTGACCTCTGTGCCGGAAGATGTTCATCAGGACTGCTGCTACTATCTTCCTCTTCTGACTCATCATCCTCTGATTGTGAATCATCTGTATATTCCGAAGTCTCGTCATCTTCGTCTTCTTCACTACTTTCTTCTTCACTACTCTCTTCCTCTTCTGATGAGTCATCATAATCATCTGTGGTATCTTCATAAAATGCATCCAGATCGTAATCATCTCCTTTCTTCTTAGCTGAACCGCCACCCGCATATCCACCATGAAAACCTGTTGCTTCAATTCCGGAAAGAGCCGTTGATGCCATCCCTGGGTCACGATAACGACCCTCAAAACTATCACTACCAAATCCTTGTTCAACTGTCATTGTACGACTTCCCGCCCATCCCTCCAATTCTTCTACATCACGCACAGATGGATCAGGTTGCTCTTCAGGATAATCAGACAATGGCTCATAATCGGGTAAGGCTTGATTGGCAAGTAATGAAAGTGACCCAATAGTATATTCCGTACTCACTTTAAGAGGAAATGATTAAGAATGAGTCAGTATGACAACTCGCATATGAAATTTGTACCCAAATAAATAAAACACGATTTCGAAATATACCTTCGCCCTCAAGAGCAGGAGGTTCTTTATCAGAGAATAGAATTCGTTTCGCGTGTTCTTTGAGTGCATTTAATCCAGCCTGTGGTTGATCTTGGTTATGTTGTGGCATGGTTAAAGCTCGAAGGAATCGAGCACGATCTCGTACATCATAGCTAGGATCATATCTTGCCAGGTTAAAAACGTACTGATTAAGTGTGTTGAGTGTTGGATGCTCAGGGTTTAGGCAAATAAGTTTGGCTGATAATGTGAGTACTTGTAATTTGGTAATAATGGTCTATAATATATGTGCATGTTTGTTTAGTATACTGGAGCTTTAGCCGATAAATCAAATCATCTTATTTACCTCTGCAGTGAAGCTCTTGACAGCTTGTCGTAATACATCTGGGCCAACTTTCGGTAATGTTTCAGCATGCTGTCCTATAAGCCAGATAATGTTCGCTCGAGCCATAGGAACATGGATAGTATCTAGTAATTTTGCAAGTGCTATGACAGATTTTAAACGCTCCTCATTGCATGTTTGTAATAATCGGGTAACCACAATGACAGATTCTGCCACAACAATTTCTATAAATTTTGTCAGGTTGGTTAATATTTCATTGAGCCATTTTATATAACGTTTTATTTTTTCAAAATTCCTACCATTGGTACTATGTAATAGCTTCATTAACAAACGCATACATCGGTCAGCACCTGCAGATACATTTGTTGCACATCGACCAATCGCTTGAATGGTTGCGGCAACAAAATCTTTGTTGGGGCTTTTTACATATTGCTATAATGACAATGTAAATTAGTAAACTTTTATCTATTTTCCATCTCTCATGTTCATCTAATTATTACCTGGAATTCATTAAGAAGTGTGTAAATGTTAGATTCGCTACAGATGCTGGTCAAGATATCAAGTTTTATATCCCGAATAAATACAGGTTCTGCTGAACGGATGTAAAATTGTTGAATGAATGGTTCAAAAAGATACTAACAGAAAAAAAGGGGGGCAATGTGTTAGTAAGCTAATTTTATGCATATCCAATTTGCATAAATATTATCATTTCTTACAGGTCGTGATGTGGCCATTACTGCAATGTTCTTCAGTACAACATATTGCATTTCTCGGTGATTGCGCAGTAATCGTACCAATGGTTTAGCAATTTTTTGTGCCTCAACAGCTGGAGCAAGATGGTAGAATAAACATGCTACTGCAAGAACCACCTATTATTCAATAAAAAGCCCTGTTCATATTAGTCTTTGCCGGATTCATAATGTCATACCTTACATTTAAATATCCTCACTTACACCACTGTTTCGACTCTGTAATAAGGGTATACAGCTTTTCAACAATAATTCATGATCTTCATCAAGTTGAACAATATCATCGACCTCATTCCCATCTTCAATGGTGCTATCTTCATCTGATTCAGAATCTGTGTAAAAGTGACGATCATCGTGTTGCGTAACTGTCATTGTCTTTGGTGGTTCACGCGATCTATCCTCTCCCTATTAAACAAATAGAAACTGTCAGTAAACCAGGTCTAACTTTTTTACTCTTTCAACTTTATCCGAAAAGGAAAATAATATATAACTTACATGAGGATTAGGGTTTAAAAATTGTGCACTAGTAAATAATAGCAATACCGAAGGTTTAGGTTTCGTTATGGAATAAAAAAATTATATATTAGTTGAAGTTTTATTCACTTACCGGCCATAGCGTAACATGACACCTAAGATAGCCATTTGTCCCCACTCATCGCAATCTGCTAATAAACCACACAACTTCCGAAAACATGGGTGGATTAAATCAAATCGATTAGGACATACTTCGTTGAATGCCATGATTGTACTTCCAATAGTGATTGTTGAACGGTCCTTCAATAAAGATGCAATAATTTCGATTAGAGCGTCTTTTTGTGATGCATCTAGACTATAACATTTAGGGATAGCGTGGGCTGCTGCTTTGCGAACATAGGCACTTGAATCGGTCGAACACTTTTTAATACCAAGTAATACGATAGGACTAATCACAGGCACTCGAATACCACTCATCACACGGAGTGCCATGGCTCGAATAATTTGGTTCTTGTCACTCAAATCCTTTTGAAATGAATTGATCGATAATAGTGCCAAATCGGGTTCCTGTTCTGCATATCGAAGCAGATAAATGTATACAAGCTTGCGTACTTCAATGTTTTGTGAAACAACATTTTTCACTACGTCTGGAAAATATTCGGAAACGTCTCGACCTTTAGAAATCATCTGACATATTACAAGCAGGTAAAAGAAACAGCAAAGTCAGGGCTTCTTTTCTTTATGCTTCCCAAGCAGTTTTATTACAATGTTGTTCCTTTTTAAATAACCCCCTATATTCAATTTACCGCAATGAGTCGCTTTAGTCCATCCAGCTTTTCTCGATCATTACGCGAATCCAATTGCCGTTTAATGTTGCGCATCTTTTCTTCAGACGTATCGAAATATTGTGCTCCTGAATCGCCCGTAGCTGGAAAACCAAGTTCTCGAGCATTATCAACAAGACCTTGTGACATCTTTTGTGATAATTTGGCTGCATTTTCAGCAAATACCATTGCCTTGTTGATGTAATCGCTAACCTCCATTGTTTTGTTATGTTAATATATAAGGGGTGGAGAATGGTTTGATGCGATGCTTGGCAACAAGGTACAAAAAAAAGAAAGAAAAAGAATAAGGAAAACACGGCACGTAGCAAGAGAACACGCACTGATTGAGCGGGTTTTTGGTTTTTGCCATTTTTTCAAGGACCGTACCTTTGAACTCGTGATACAACCAAGGGATTATGCCACTGAAACACAACCAAATTATCTTATTGGGACACCTTCTTTTCTTGATTGCATATTTCATGATAATCGATAAAAAATAAGTTTGATTAATATCCGAGGGATGATAGTAGTTTAATAATAAAACATTTTGGTTTGTTTTGTTCCTCGTCAGTTAAAATTCCAATTTACACATATTGCGCAATTTGCAATCAGTTATACTTTAGTATAATATGACATAATTCTATGAGGTTTCATAATCATTATAAATTTAGTATTCTACTTTTTTTGCTATTAATATAATAGATTCATATTATATTTCAGAGAAAAAAAAACAAAAGGTAATCTTGTTTTAAGTTATATTTGTTACCATCCATAAACATTCTCCAAACAAAAAATGTTTATTTGAAATAAAAGTCAACAAAAAAAAGACGCTTCATCAAATAAAAAAGAAAATTAGATAATGTAATATTATTATAATTCAACTCTTTTATCTTTTATTATTTTCACCCCCCGAACAATAAAATACTACAAATACGTATATGAAAGGACTCACTGGTGCCCTACTCTTTGTATTTGCGGCAGTATCGACGGTATCCGCTAACTGCAATGGTGATATTAAGGTCACTTCCCAAGGTGATTTAGATGCCATCAAGACCTGTAAAAAGTACCAAGGCGGTATTACCATCGAAGGTGTTGGTACCAATAAATTAACTCTTAGAGGAATCCAAACTCTCAAGGGTGATCTCATCGTAAAGGATAACAATGCATTGCAAACACTTATTCTGGAAAACCTTCAGGTGATTGATGGTCAATTGAAAATGGAGAATAACAAAATTCTCAGCAAGTTTGAACCCAAGGCATTATCAGGCGTTCGTAGCTTTGAAGCAGCCGTTCAACCAGCCTTATCTTCCATTGTGTTCCCAGCAGGTCTGTCGCAATCGGATCGATTTGTTGTTTCGGATACAACTACTACACGTATTGATGGATTAAAAATGGGCAAGGTGTCTAGCATGGTTATCGACAATAACATTTACTTGAAATCAGTGGGATTGAACAATTTGACCGAGATTACAGGCTCTTTGACCGTTTCTGCCAATTCCCCGGGCCTCAATTTAGATGTATGTATATATTAACCTGTTCGTGTTCACGTATTATCAATTATTGACTATTAGGAAAATTCCCAACACTTTCTTTCTCTCTTTAATGCGACTATATAATAGATTCACAGTATCAAGAGCATCAAAGAAGGGTCATTCCGCAATTTGGCTGCTATCAACCTGGATGGATTAAAACAAATTGTTGGTGATATTTCCTTCATCTCTAATACATTCTCTGAGCTTCGTCTCAAGGAATTAAACGATATTGGCGGTACATTGACAATTACCAACAATAATCAGTTAACAAAACTGTCACTTCCAAAGCTACATCGTCTTGGGGGAGCGTTGTCACTTGGTCAAAACTCACAATTGGCTACTATTGAAGCATTCCCCGAATTGGAAGAAGTTGATGGCACTTTGGATATTGTTGGAACATTCGATGAAGTCAAGTTACCCAAGCTATCTGATGTAAGTAATATACCAATTTAATTCCTATCTATTTTCAAACCCGTAGAAAGAAATTGTTTTACTAAATCATGTGTATAGGTCCGAGGTGGTCTTAATGTACAAACTTCTAGCAGCAAATTCTCATGCAGTGATATGAGCAAGTTAAAAAATGGTGTCATTAAAGGTAATTCCTTTATATGTAAAGCATCCGTAGCCAAACCAAAATCAGGATTAACCACCAAAAGCGGAGGTATTGACGATCTGGAAGGATCAGCTAGCTCGACCCAGTTGGCTTGGGTTGTGGTTACCATGATGAGTTTTATGGGAACTTGGCTTTTGCTGTAATAATAGCTCATTTTATTTTCTTAATCAATAATAACTTTATTATTACCGCATGTGCTTACCATTGTAATAATATCAATGCATCGTGATGAAGGTGATGATGCTGGAGCATTATATTTTTCATTATAAATCCAAGAATTTCCTACCATACCATTTCCTTTTACTCTGCTTTGCGATAGTATTTAATTGCTAGTTTCATGGTCTTTTTTACTTCTTTTCCTTCTTGATAACATCTTGGATTCCTATTTCATTCTGAGCATAACCATCACCTAAATTTGCAGTAACTTTTTTTAAAAAAATAATCTGCTGTTTTTTGATTGAAATTGTAAGATAATTTTTTATATAAAACTAATAGCCCTTTTCATCATCCTGATTATTATTTTCTTAATACGTAATGATAATACAATTTAGATGATAAAAAAACTTACACACCAACCATGAATACATGACCCACCCAGCCCATAAAAAACCATCACCAGATCACGATTATCAATTAATTTGCTTCCATGGTCTGGTGCAAATTGCTGTATGTCAAATAGAGCAGGCTCGACTGATTTTGTAGATGCTGAATGTTCTTCTTTCACTACGTTTACAACTCTATAATAAGCAAATAATGCCTCATTCGTTTTACTGAAAGCAACGGTAAGAGATGCTAATATACAATATTGGTATTAAAATGGAACTTAGAAGCAGATCTACATGCTAATAATGATATCAAGTATTGAAATCGATGCGAATGACATCGTGGAAAACGATATTTAAAGATCAATACGATGTTTAAAAAAAACGAAGAAAAAAAAGGTATACTCTTCGTTTGTATAGCACGTATAGTACGTATTGTACGTAAGAGATTCATGCAAAATTAATGTAGTTTGTACTCCACTGCCCCTGAATATATCAGGATAGAAACAATTAATTTTAATATTATAAAGCATAAGGTGGATTAACAATAACTTTTTACTAAAGCACATCATAGATCATTAAGCGAACTAAAGAAGCTATTGTCGTTCTGCGTGATGAGGAAAAATAAACACAAGATGTTATTACCACAATTGGTAGAGGAACAAACCGATAGGTGGGTTAGCATTGACAGCTCGTTGAAATTCCAGTGTGGCTTGCCAATTCTCCTTTTTCATGATGCGTCAGATTCATCATAACGCATTGCCTACCAGCTGCTTGTGCTATTTGTAGATGGTGATGAAAGAGATCGAGAAGGCATTCGTTGCCGCCGTGATGTTTCAATATTAAGCATTGTGGTAGTGTGTTCATTATGGTGAGCGTTATTTTCCAATTGAATTTTTTTGTCGTCGCCATTCTCTTCTTCTAGATCATGAGATTTATTGTGCTCTTCGTCTATATTGACATCCTGGTGTTTTTCATTGATTTTGTCCGCATCATTTTCACCTTGATTCTCAGTCTTTTCGTCTTCTACTACTATTCCGTTGATAATTACAGCTTGATGTGATTCTGGTATAGGAATAGTCACTTCTTCAATGACGGCTGCGGATGGTTCGACAAGCGGAGTAGGCGGTAGCTCTACTTTTACTCGGGAATCGGCTCGTTGAATCCGCGGCTCCGTTACCGATGATGGTGCTGTTCCAGGCACTATTGGTGACGGTTCGGGTTTTTTGGTTTTTTTTGGCGGTGGTTGTTGTTGGGGCACACATTTACTGTTCTTTTTCGGAGATGCTGAAGAAAGCGCTTTACTCAATGACGGTGATCGACTTTTAGCTTTATTGTAATAGCGAACGACAAATGAGGTATGCCTAGAAATTGAATTTTTTGAAGCCTCCTCTATTATTTTTATATATCTTATTAGATTCCTCTCTTTTACCAGATAATGACTTCTATATAAAATAGATTTACATACCTAATCGTTTCTTTTCTTCCTCTTCATCAAGTTTCTAATGTATTTTAATATGGATAATTATTAGTATTCATATTAAAATATGTAATTCAGATATTAAAGAAAAACGAAAGAAAAGAGGATATGAAACATTACTATAATTTTTTAATTTACTTTACCTGCTGGTATTGTTGTTGGCGAAGATCAGTTACCAAGTCCTATTAAATTATTATTATTATAAATTAAATAAACAAGGTGATTCCTTAATTACACTTGGTATAAATAATAAATATTTTGTATTGCATATCTGTGTACAACATTGACGTACATGAAGACTGGATGTTGAATGTGAACGTGGAATTCTAATAAAAAAAATCCCAAGTTGTTAATAATCATTCAACATTTCCAAGATTTTTGATTTTATCTGTTTATATATTTGCTTCATTGTATTATTTACCCAAGTCTATGTATAGGCGTAGGATATTGTGGAACTTGAAGTCCTGAAGGTGGAGAGCGTGATGGTAAGGTATTAAAATGTGTCCTTAGTGGTGATGGTGATTTTGGTGTTGCTGTAATATTTGAAATTAAAGACATGGAAAAAAATAGGTTAAGAAAAGAAAAAGAAGAAGAAGAAGAAGAGAGTGAAAAGAGGTTTTAAGGATGGAAACATACTTTTTTTATCGAGGCCCTGGCGAATATATAAATGTAATAATAATATTAACAAGTCTGAGTGAGTTGTATTAGATGTGAACACCCCATTTGCACTTCAAGGTCGGAGACCTTCCTCCTCTCATAATTTGTAAGTCTGTGTAACCCTTTACAAGTGAAACACCTCCACTGGACCCCTTGAAATTCACCATTTGCAATAATTGTAATAATAATAATAATAATAATATACAGCTAATAAAAATCACACTAAGACGAATCTAATGATTAACACGATCTAGCCTATGCAGCTCAACTATCATTATCTTAAATACATATGACATAAATCCTTTTAAACTAAAAATAAACAAATAGGTAGGAAATCAAACGACCGATGAAATAGTTTATACCAATAAAAATAACTTTAGATGTAATTTTTGTGTAAACGTATACAACAACAGAAGCCAGAGTCTCTTTTTATTAAAGTTTCTTTTACGTGAGTAGATTCTAGACAAAATAAATACGAATATCACATTCGATTTCTCATTTGATCTAAAAATGGCTATAATAATTATTAACGCTGTTCGTTATTTATCATCAACATCTTGCTTTCTCACCGAAATAACGATTTTTTAATCATTTAAAAAACTTCGTTAAAATTGGTTACTGATACTAATTTTTAAAGTATCTATATAACTTATGGTAACTTTGAGCGGGATAAATTAAAATTTCCTTTATTGACGAAGTACCCACGCAATTTACCCGCTCTATTCAAAATCCAATAATACCAATGAGTCTCACACAATATACTCACGAGCCACGCGATCGAGAGTTCATGCAAATTGCCATTGAAAAGGCAAACGAATCCGTCCCGGTTGAAAAGGCATATTGCGTTGGTGCAGTCTTGGTACAAAATGACAGATTATTGACGACTGGTTTTTCACGCGAGTTACCTGGCAATACACATGCTGAAGAATGTGCATTACTCAAACTTCAAGATATTAACCAAGCAAAAGGTGGTATAATGTATACCACCATGGAGCCTTGTTCTACAAGACTTTCGGGCAATAGACCATGCACGGATCGATTAATTGAAGCACAGATTGAACGCGTAGTTATGGGTGTCCGTGAACCACCAGATTTGGTCCAGTGCACAGGTATCCAACAACTCAAGGACCACGGTATTGAAGTGGTTGTAGTACCTGATGTGGAAGAAGCTTGCTTGGCACCTAATCGTCATATTTTGAAATAGTAGGGAATGACACAGGATATGGGGTAGATCATCTCTCATTGTACTATTCATTTTTTAATTAATTAATAATAGTTCAATTGAAACTGTATATAAAAAAAAATCCTAATACTATATATTAATGCAATCAAATATTATACAGTAATCAATGTTTCTTTTCATAACATATAGTTATAAATGGGTTGAGAAGAGGGGATTATTTTATTTGGACACCGTTTTCAACAAACATTTTCAACACTTCCATAGCAGCAGTTCGGACAACATTGACTTGACACTTCATGACAATTTCAGCTAATCTAACATAAACTTGTTCCTTTGCAAATCCTTCTGCCGCTTCTTTTCCAGTGTTTCCAATTACGCATCGAACTACTTCAATACCACGGTGTTGTATATCAACTTCTTCTTCACCTGATAGTAATCGTGCTATCCGTTCGTATGCCTTGTCCACTTTGATAATTCTATCACATGTGTCTTTGCTATTTGACAAAATGGCTAATGCACCAGAAGCTGCACGTCGTGTTGCCGCATCTTCGTGGTCAGACAAAATCATCAAGAGTCGTAATCGATTAGGGCTAGTGCTGTATGTTTCAAATACAGGATCACAAAATGTCATATTGCAAATCATTTCTGTTGCTGCGCGTTGCACCATATCATTGTTGGATAATTGTAAGTTTTCAAATGCTGTCATACCATCATCGACATAGATGCGTTGTCGTACTTGATCATCAACAGAAGCCAAGTTGGTAAGTGCCATTAGACCTTCAAACTGCCGTAGTTGAGCGCTGTCTTTGCATAATCCCAAAAAGGGTAAAACAAGTTCATGCGATGTTTGCACACCAAAGGCAATACGTGGATCAGATGTAATGGCGAGCTTAGCGAGCGCTTGAGCACTCATTAAGTAATATGGCGCATCTTTATTTTTTTGTTGTGTCAAAGGTAATAATCCCTTGACAATTCCTTGTTGAAGAAGCTTGCCACGAGTGGATTGTGGAGTCACCATGTTAAGATAGGTCTGTGCTGCCACACCTTTCAAATTATCACTGGGATTTTTTGATAACACAAGTAATGCGAGTGCTGCTCCATTATCAACTGCTGTGCGTACACGTTCATCCACTGCTTCATCTTGTTCAAGTGGATCCTCTTGTTCTTCTTGTACAGGTTTTCCTTTACTTTTTGCATTTGCCATCTCGCGTAATCGTTTCATTTGCTTTTGTTGTTCGTCCAAGACAGGTTTGTACATTGTGATGTTTCTAAATATAGTGCCAATACCAAACAAGAGTGGATTACTATTTGCACCAGCTGTATTAATGGAAATGGCCACCAACGCTTTGAGTAGTACTGGGTCATTACTAATGGCTTCCTTGACTGTCCCTTGTAGTGTCGAATAAGCTAAAGCCTCCACTGCATTAAGTATAACAGAGTCCTCTTGAGTTTTGTAATTTTTGATGGTCACCATCAATGTATCCGTCAAATCATTACTGTCTAAATTGACTTTGCTCATAGCTTCTTGCAGTGATTTTTCTGCCGATTTTTCATCCCCACCATCATTACTGCCATTGTTATCTTGTTGCCCATACTGTTGTTGCGCTTGCAATTTCGTCAATATTGTACGAGCTGTTGATTTTAATCGTTCGTCTTTGGCTCGTGAGGCGGTATTGGCAATCCATTCACTTCCAAACTTGACAATGACTTTTTGACATGATTTATCCGATGATGCAATAGCCAGTACATCTGCCATGGCTTGTTGAACTTCAAGCACTTCAAAATCCACCGTATCCATCATTTCCTCCACAGTACTTTCTTGGCTCAAAATGACTGCACCCACTGTCATACTAGTTTCAAAAACGGCCAGTAATGTACGATACGCTAATAATTTTTCAGTATTCTTACCAGAATCGATGCTGCGTGAAAAATAACGAGCGCAAAGTTCAATGATGCGTTGGGTTGGGTGTTCTTTTTGAATCTCGGGTGGTGGATTAAATAATTTTGTGAGAATCATGTAGGCCGTTGCTTTGGCTTGTGTCGATGTTTCGGGTGTGCCACAAGCAGATAATACGTCAACAAAACCATTAGTTTGAATAAATGATCGAATATCATTCAGGTTATTGCTAGATACGCATTGAAGATATTCTTGGAAACGTGCTGCTAGTGGGTCGTCGTTTAGTTTCTTGGATGGTGATGTTGGTTGTTCTTGTGGTGCTGATGATGGTGTCGCTGTTGTTCGTGTATAGAGTTCTTGAGCTTGCTTTTTCGCAGATTCATTGGAAGGATCTCGTTTTAAAGCTGTTTCAATATCAGCCCGAGCAAGATCGAGTTTATTGAGTTTGTCATAAATGGTTGCTCGCTTTAATAGGATACTAGCTACTTTGTTATTATCATTTTGATTTTTTTCGAGTTCTATACAAATTTTTAAAAACAATAGTCCATGAATCTAGCTATCCCACCGTATCATCTTTTTTTTTCTCTTGGTTCCTTTCTTTACCTGCTTTGAACGCGTCCAACTGCACTTCCAGGTTCTGTCAAAAGAGAAAAAAAAATTGAGAGTTCATCGGTTAGAGAAACAGAATAATGATGAACATACTCTTCAAGCAGCGCAACCCACCTTGTGTGAATCGTCTATAAATATAAACGAGTCAATGTTATAGTCATTACAAGTGTTTTTTTGAATTTTGTTTTCTTTTTAGATCTTTTTGTTTACCTGACATGATCGCTATTGTTAAAGAAAAGAGTAAAAAGAATAAAAGGAAACCTTTCGACCAGAGGTACCTTACAAAAACTCAGCAAAGCGTCTCTTTCGCAGCTTTTTTTTGACATTTTACAAATGGCACAAGCAATTGGATCGTTAAAACGACGACTTGAAACAATTCTTGAAGATTTTAAACGTGCACGCACAACATGGCATGAAATTAGCACTGATGGATTTTCAGCAGCCAATGCACTTGTCAATGCTACCATTCAATCCAGGTATTATGGGCTATCTTCGTTTTTTCTCTACAAACACATTCACACAAGTCATAGCTCAGGCATTTGAAAGTATAAGCTCCAACTGAATAATAAAACAGATATGTTGATGAACCAGCCTATTGGCATCCTGCTTTATTACAAGAGTTTCCAAATATTATTCACGCATATCATAAGAAAATGCAGTGGATTATCCAACAACACCATGATAAATTAAGCTCTATGGTGCAAAAAATGGTAACTGACAGTGATATGGCGGATCATACTTTGATTTCTTTTCATATCACTCATCAAACACTCTTTTTAAATAGAGGAAACAACATGACAAAATGCAACAGCAGATCAAAGAAATTCAAGCAATATCAACACGTCTTGGAGAGCTTCATGGAGAAACATATGTAAAAACGGTACCTCTTTATAAAACCTGTCCAATGACCGTGTATGGTAAGCTTAGTTAATGATCCCCCATTTCTTCTTTAAATGTAACTGCTTTACTAACATCCATTTTTTGTTTACTGCGATATAAATTATAGTGGACAGAATTGCAGCAATTGTTGGCATGTACACAAGTGCTATGGAAACTGTAGATTCATTATTAGGTGAAAAAGGGATGTCACATGTCAAAAGTCGTGAAGAAGGGTTAACATTATTATCAACTTGGATGAACCACCCAAGTATCAACGAGTGTGTAATATCAGAATTTGAGGATCTTCTCAAGATAGAAATACACGAGAATGATACGTAAAATCTAATATGTATAAAGCATTACAAAAACACTGTGAATAACTAGCATACATGATTTCATCAACATCTTTTTACTACATTGCATCCATATACTATGTTTCTTCATTTTATAATACCTAATAAAGTATGTAAATCCCACATTAATACTTCGTTCATTTACTTTTATTGCCTCAAATATTCACATAGAAAGTGTTTCCTTTTATAATGTGAAATCAATACGTACGTAAATGTACCTTCTATTATAGCTACTGAACAATAATAAAGAGGCAAAAGAAAATTGAACAGAAAAACAGAAACTTTTAATAGTATTAAAGGTGTAAAAATATCATACATGCAAGAGTAATAGGAGTTATTTATTGTTGGGTAGTTGGGGTGTTAGGGACGGATGTTGTAATAGGCGTAGTAGTAGTGATTGGTGTAGTGGCAGATGCAGGTGTGGTAGATGTGGTAGATGTGGTAGATGTGGTAGGATTAGTGGCTGTCGTGGTAGATATCGTAGTAACAGAATTTGTATTAATAGCATTATTTGCTGAATTATTAATATTACCGCTGCTACTAATATTTCTACTACTGAGGGGATGTTGCTTACTTAATGCTTCGAGTGAAGTAAGTAACGTTGTTCCTTGTTTATCAAGTTCTTTAAGTTCATTATCCAGAAACACCTCTTGTTCATCGTATTGTTGCACCTTGATCATCAACTTATCCAATAATGTTTTCACCACTAAACGAGTCCAATGTTGAATTTCCTCATGTTCGTAAGATGCAAGTTTTTTCGCATGAGTAACTGCGCTTTCTAGCGCTGCAATGGTCGCTTTTCTCATTTTTTCACGAGAAAAGCCATCTTGTTCTTGGATATCAGGGACAGCTGCACCATCCATATCCATCTTGTCTGTATCATCATCATTATTGCTTGGCTTTATCGTGTTTGGTGCTACACCATTCATCTCATCCTCTGATTCCTTCATCAGTTCTTTGAGTGCACTTTTGGCTGCAGATGATCCAATACCAGGATTAATATGGCCAGATAAAAAGGTAATCAACGTCATTACTGGGTTCGGTTGATCGCCAAAAGGTAATTCCTCTAATTCCTTATCCGATAATTTGGCTGTCAAGAATTCATCATGGATAGGAAGTTGTAAAAATTGAGTAATGCATTGTTCTTTGGTACGTGTCCTCACATGTTCTGAAATCGCAAGCCAATCTTCATCAAACTGATCTACTGCTTCCAATAATCGTAAGACTTCTTCATCAGACCAATCTTCTTCTAGAACTTCTCGATCATGTCTATCCACCCGTAAGAATTCACCCTTGCATGAAGCGGCAGTAAATTTGCCTTCCAGGAAGCAATTGGCACAGAGTTGTAATTTCTTGTATTTTAAACTTTGATAACACACTTCATTACAATCTTCATGACAGTTGAAACAAGTAAATACTGTACGACCGTCTGCGTTAAATTGATCATATATTTGTACATCCCATATTGATTGTTCTGGTTTTGTTGGGATATCTTTGTAAACCAGATCGCGTAATAGTTGAATGTCGGGATCTTTCACTACGAAATCACGTTGTGTTCCTCGATTATATACTTGTGCATGTGGTTCGCTATCAATATATGGATCAAATATCCTCCGGCGCGGATCAGTCTGTTTTTTAGAGAGAATTTTTGTTAATAATGTTATATAAAATTAATTTCTTAATCCTTCAAAAATAATTACCAGATGATTAATTAATCCAGCATGTTCCAAGAATGTGTGTATACGTATAATGGTCAACATATCAATCTTGAGTGCGTTCTTGCATGCAGAAAATGTCAAGTAATAACTTGGGTTTTTTCGATAAGTTTCAACCATAAAATTTCTATGTTTGATATATTCGTTTGCTGCTTTCTCTCCTCGTTTTCCTTCATTCTTGAAAAGCTCGGGAAGTGCTACCTTTTCTGCTTCTGATATACTTGACACATTGAACCATTCAGGGGCAGGAAATCTGTTATAGTCATCATAAGGCATTGCTTTGCTCAAATCCAGATCTAAATTGTAATAAACACATCATCAATAAAGGGGTATGTTTTATAATTGCTATTGAATAGTATTTAACCAAATAATTTTCTATATTTACCATTGTTCATCTCTTCATCTTCGTCATCCTCATCCTCATCATCTCCACGATTATTGATATAATCATCATTATCTAACTGCATAAATGTCGCTCCGTCCCTGGTAAGATAATCCATAAATTCCTCGGTGTACTGTGATATATTTGTAATTTCTCCATTACTATACGGTTCAAATTCGTTCTTGCGTTGTCGACTGCCAAGCTGAGGACGTTCCTTTTCAATATCACGAATACGAACTTGAGGTTGAGAATTTGGATTAAGAACAGGTACAGGGGGTGCAACAATAACTTGCACGGGTTCAGAATGCGAAATTTGTTGGTGTTGTAGTTGTAAAGTAGAACTGTTTATGGTAGGCGTCGATGGTTGTGTTTGCGAAGTAAATGATGGTTTGGTGGGTGAATGTTGTAATGATGGAGTGCGTTTCTTTTGCTTTTTTGGTTCCGGTTTGACGGGTACTGACGGTGGAGATACAGCTACTTCAGACTGAGATTCGCTCACAGAATCTTCTCGTTGGCTTGGTGTTGCATCCGGTAATTCTTCATCCTCATCTTCAATTTCTTCTTCCCCTTCTCTCTCTTCTTCCTCTTCCTCCTCTTCCTCTTCCTCATCGTCATCAACTTCTTCATAATCTTCTTCGTTCATTAATTCATTATATTTAACACTATCCTGTAACCAACGTGTTGCAATATGCCATGCGCCATCATGAACAGGTGCTTCTTCTGGGTCCGCAAATTGTTCTGTCTGGGGCAACCAGCTATCATATGAATCTGGAAAATACCACCAATGTACCAATACATTCTTATCGCGTTTCTCCAATGTACGAAACCATTCCTCTTCACCCAGTTCATATTCATGCAATGGACCATGTAAAATATGTGTTGCGTCTTGGATATCACCGACAATATTTACTATTCATAAAAATCCGCGGGGAAGGTTTATTTTAGCTTAACCACATATATCACTGGTGATCTTATTAATACTTTAAACAGTAATAAAAAGAATAAGAGCATACAATGAATTTTTTTAGCCAATGACGTGATTGTTTTTCGTGCAGAACTTGGTACTGAATCATCAAATCCGATCGTTGGTAAGTTAATCAAACTAGCTTGATACAATTCGTCACGAATCGATCGAATTAAATCAGCATTTTTGTTCTTTTTTGATGGACCAAAATCAAATTTACGCCAATTATGAACAATACGATAGGTATAGGCAGCACGCAAAATATGATAAACAGGTGAATCAATGGTTAATGGTCGCTCTTGATCGAATTTAAAGAGTTTTGCGGGTATTCGTAAAGGGGCATTGTTGGCTCTGTTGTTTAGGCCTAAAAAATCTTGTTGAAACTGTTGAAGGTAACCAATGAGAATCGAAAGATCGCGTGCTTTAAAGGTGAGATCTGGTTGTTGATGGTGTAATTCAGATAAGAGGGGTTCTTTGATGGTTTCAAAGCAAGTGATTATGTTGGATTGTTCATAAAATTGGAGTTGAACGTTGGCATCCTTGGCTTTTCTCGCCACTGCCATATTTTTTTTGAAGCCGCTGAATAAAACCCTCTGGTACTGTGTTATAATAGACAGGAGAGAGTGATATGTGAACTGAGTTTATCATTTGTAAATTTTACTCGTCACATTATTCTTGTTATTGTCTAATTGATCTATAGTTTATTGCCAACCGTGTCTGTTTATGATATAATGGCTATACAAACCACTACACGTATAATGTATATAACATTCATCGCGCTCTGCCTTGTTATCATAAAAGATTTATTGCATGGGTTACACAGCACAATCCATGAATTGTACCATTTTTACAATCATGATATATATCTACCAGTAAAGTATAAATGCTGTAAAGCTTTAGATTAAGAAAAAAACAAATACTATAAATCAATTTAGTTTTGACACGAACTAGAACAAGTTTATCAACATTTTTAATGATTTCGAAGGATCCAGCTATCCAAACCATCATCCAATCGAGTATGATATAATTAGCATATAGAAAGCTTCTTTCATTTCTTTCTTCATATTTTACATTTATAATAAATGTTATATAAATATCGATGCATAAATATATGTTTACTTGTGATTCAAGAAGTAAATATGTACATATTGAGGTGCCACCAGCCCAGTTTACGTTTATACAGAAACCAAATTCTAAATGCACGTGAGGGATCCTTTGGTACTTTCGTGGATTATAAGAATTATTTATTGTGCCACCAGGGCATCGATAAAGTACGTTTTTAGAAGGTAAATACATAGCCCGACTTTGATGGTCAGTACCTATAAATCATCATTTTATTATTGTCAAATGTAATATCTTAATAAAAACAATGGTGATTAATATATAAAAAAGAAGAATACTATAGTTGAATGAAACATGCAAGTCATGGGAAGAGAATGATGATGCTTATAGTACGTATTTTTTCCCTTGATAAGTTGTTTTGGGGGAGGAAGATTACATCCGAAACCCAATTCCAGTGAAATACGGGATCTTTTTTTTTTACAGTTTTTCTTCTTCCGCGTCAACTGACCTGTTTATCGAGGCTTTATAACTCTTTCTCTTTTTCTTTCCTACTTCTTCTCTTCTTTGTTTTTATTGTTTTATCGGTAATTCCTAAAATAAAACGATGGCTTCTTCCTCGACAACAGAGACCCCTTCTGGAAAAAGTCTTCGTTTACTTGTCGTGTCGAATCGTTTACCTGTCACGGTCTCAAAAGACCCGACCACAAACGAGTATGATTTCAAAATGTCGTCCGGTGGTTTAGTCGCGGCATTAAGTGGTTTGAAGAAAATGATGTCCTTTACTTGGATCGGTTGGCCAGGTAGTACATTGAAAGGGTTTTTGGAATTAATTATAATATAAAAAAGACGCGTTTATGATATTGATCTCATAAATGCTTATATATTATTTTATGCAGGTCAAGATATACCATTGGATGATAGAAAACATATGGAGGAACGTCTCTTGAAAGAAACATCAACGATGCCTGTCTTTGTAGATCAAGAATTGGCAGATTTACATTATAATGGATTTTCCAATAGGTAAAATATAGAAGGGAATAGAATCATTATCAAAGTTCCCATGAAATTAATGGTTTTATATATATATATGATATATATTTAGTATTTTATGGCCCCTGTTCCATTATCACCCTGGTGAAATTTCATTCAATGAAGAATGGTGGGAAGGTTACCAACGAGTCAATCAACAGTTCGCTGATGCTATCGATCGAATTGTAGAAGATGGTGATTTAGTTTGGGTTCAAGATTACCACTTGATGTTGTTACCATCCATGCTTCGTAAGAAGACAAAGAAGGATATTAAGATTGGTTGGTTCTTGCATACACCTTTCCCAAGTAGTGAAATATATAGGTAACAACACAAAAAAATTATGCTTGTGTGTGAGAGAGTGAAACAACAGTGGGAATGAGAGAAAAGAGAGAGAGATAGAGAGTATTGTTCTAACCTTTCTTTCATTTATCATCTTTGTTATTTCTTCGACTGGCATTGGAATACCACAGAATTTTACCAGTTCGCAAGGAGATCCTTTTGGGTGTATTGGAAAGCGATCTGCTTGGATTTCACACTTACGATTATGCACGACACTTTTTATCTTCGTGCACACGTATCCTCGGACTTTCAACCATGCCAAACGGGGTAGAATTCGAAGGACGATACGTACACGTCGGGACCTTCCCCATCGGCATTGATCCCGAGAAATTTACAGACAATCTCCAAGTTGCTAAGGTCCAAGAACGTATTGCTCAACTTAAGAATCGATTTGGAGATTGCAAATTAATTGTCGGTGTTGATCGTTTGGATTACATCAAAGGTGTTCCTCAAAAAATGCACGCTATGGAAGTGTTTTTGAGTCAACATCCTGAATGGGTTGGCAAAGTCGTACTTGTGCAACTGGCCGTTCCTTCCCGAGAAGATGTTGAGGAATATCAGCATCTCAGAAGTACAATTAATGAATTGGTTGGTAGAATCAATGGACAATATGGCACTGTCGAATTCGTTCCTATTCATTTTATGCATCGATCCATTCCTTTTGATGAATTAACTGCTCTTTATGCAGCTTCAGATGTCTGCCTTGTATCATCTACCCGTGATGGCATGAATTTGGTGTCGTACGAGTATATTGCCGCACAAAAGAATAATCACGGTGTGTTAATCTTATCTGAGTTTGCTGGTGCTGCACAATCTCTCAATGGTTCGATCATTGTGAACCCGTGGAATACAGAAGAGTTGGCCAATGCGATCTATGAGGCAGTCACAATGCCCGACGACGTCCGAAAGACAAACCATCAAAAACTCTATCGTTATGTAACAAAGTATACCGCTGCTTATTGGGGTCTTAGCTTTGTGAATGAATTACGTGTAAGTAACAACAACAAAAGAAAATAATAGAAAAGGGAATGTAAGGATGGATGGCATTTTCTAATTATTTTTAATACTTAAATGAATGTTACGATTATAGCGAATCAGCGAAGAATTTGGGCAGCGCATGTCGATTCCAGAACTCAACTTTAACAGCGTCATTACTCGATTTAAAGAATCCAAAGCCAAGAAGTTGATTTTGTTGGATTATGATGGTACATTGACTACCACTCATAAGCTACCTGAATTTGCAAAGCCATCTCAAACAGTGCTGGACCATTTAAAGCAACTTGCATCTAAGCCAGACACATATGTCTATATTTTATCTGGTCGGGGAAGAAAACATTTGGATGCTTGGTTCGATTCAACGGGTGTTGGTTTATCTGCAGAACATGGCTGTTTCTACAAGCATCCCGCCAACATTCGAGACAAGATTAACCCTGTCCAATCGTCCTCTCATGAAAGTAAATTGATCAAGGAAGAGGATGGTAAATGGTATTGTTTGGTAGAGCAAATTGATCCTAGTTGGAAAGAGACCATTCGTCCCTTATTCCAACACTATACTGAGCGCACTCCTGGATCATTTATTGAAGAAAAAGAAATTAATTTGACCTGGCATTACCGTAATGCGGATCCTGAATTCGGTAGTTGGCAAGCAACCGAATTGCAAGTCAACCTTGAAAAGTTGCTGAGTCATATGGCTTTATCTGTAAGTTTTTGGGAAAAAAACAGTAGAAAGAAAGGATCGAGGCATGACTATGGAAAATAGAATATATCATTCTAAACATGAATTGGTTGGAACTTTTTTTTATTAGATTGTTTTGGGCAACAAGACACTTGAGTTGCGTCCATCCTCGATTGACAAATCAACAGCAGTACGCAATATTCTTAAGGATCTTCAATTATCGACTATAGATTACATTTTATGTGTTGGTGATGGCAAGACGGATGAAGTGGTGTTCACTTTACTCAACGATATCCCACAAGCGATTACAAGTACAGTTGGCAAGAAACAAACAGAAGCACATAATTATATCCCAAATGTCGATATGGTGAACAACCTAGTAGAAGAATTAGGAAAATAATAAACAAAGTAGGAATTGAAAAAACCAATAACACACACGTAAAGGCGCACTATATACATATTTATATAACTATTCGTTACATATTAAATACACATTTGAATCTGTAAAAAAAAAATTGGAATAAAAACCAAAGGACAATAAAAGAAATTTATTACAACAAAAACGAGCGGAAATGGTTTTAAAATGGGTTTACCATCAAATCGTGAAAGCGTCTAATAAAAAGGAGTCTATTGTCTATTTTGTTTGTTGGAGGAGATAATTTACTGACGAGCAGCAATTTCCTTGGCAACAAGAGCTTCACGCTTGGCAAGACGAGCGTTGGACTTGGGACCATTGATACCACCACCCCATTGGCGACGGATTTCATCAGCCTTGTCGTTGTAGTTAGCCTTAACAGCAGAGACAATGTTAGCCAATTCAGCCTTATCAGCTTCACTGACTTCAGTGAAAGCCAAAGCAGTAGCAGTCTTCTTGTGAACAACTTGACCGAGACGAGCCTTGCCCTTGACAATAGCGTATGGGACACCCATCTTGCGGCACAAAGCGGGCAAGAAGAGAACCAATTCAATAGGGTCAACATCGTCAGCAATGACAACCAATTGGGCCTTCTTTTGTTCGATCAAGGCGGTGATGTGGTTCAAACCGTACTTGATAACGACGGGCTTATCAGTCTTGATAGCTTCCTTACCCTCAGCCTTGGCAGCAGCAGCGGCACGGATACGTTCACGCTTTTCAACCTTGGTCTCAGGACGGTACTTGTCAGCCAACTTGAACAATTGGGTTGCGGTGTTCTTGTCCAAAGTCTTGGTGAATTGGTTAATGGCAGGAGGGACCTTCAAACGTTGGTAGAGGATCTTCTTTTGACGTTGAAGACGGACGTATGCAGGCCACTTGACGAAGCGAGAGACATCACGCTTGGGTTGGACATCTTGACCTATTATATGTATAATTACCACGATTAATTATATTGATCCTCGTAAAAAATAATAATGGATATTATAGTTCGAATTCGCAATCGTGAAATATAATTGGGAGTCATTCGTTTCGTTTTTTTTTCCACTTTCGTACATGTCGCGTGCGAATGAATCTATAATCCAAAAAATAAACATTAAATTTTTGTATGCGTACCAATGCCAAAGTTCTTTGCGCGCTTCTCGAACAAGGGGTTAGCAGGTGTCTTGGAACCTTGCTTAGCCTTGATGGGATAAGGGGCGGGAGCGACCTTCTTGCCGGTGGACTTCTTGGCTGGGGCCTATATATAAATTATTATGATCCAATTAGTGTTATTAGTATCATCCATCTATCTGATTTATCCGTTCAATCATCCGGCTGCTCATCCATCCATCCTTTCATCTATTCATCCATCCACTGTTAGGTTGAATTCTTTGCAAAAATCCACTGAGCTATGCTATGCATACCATTTGCTATTATTGAAGAAAAGAAGGATTAATTCTTTACAGGTGTCAAGACCATATTACCACATTTGCGAATTGATAGTTCGGGCTTTATTATTATGTGTATGGATGAGATTAAATATATAAAAATCAAATAATACTAGCATAACAATAATGAAATAATATAAGTCAAATAGATACAATAATAACATATAGATAAAATAGATCAGTCTTAGTAGTATACATTCACTCACTCAGTCACCCACATTGAGTATTATATAAAAACAATAGTTACAAAAATATAAAGGGAGAGAGTAAAGGAATTCTATTATTAATTAATAAAAAAGAAACTAAACGAAATCAAGCCTTAAACAAAAAATGTAAGTCATCATATTGTAATATGAATGAATAGCCAAATAAATATAAAATGGTTATAAGACGCAAGAAATATAAGGCCAACCTGGCCGCCGTGAAACCAGTCCTTTTTAGAGTTATTTTTTTTTAAAAAAAAAATATTTAGTGTAGTTAGCGGATATGAACATACATTTGACCATGACCGAAGGTAATGATGGTCGATAAAGAAGTATTTAAGAGGAACGAGGAAGCAAAAGTTATGGGCCGCTTGTGCGTGCCACAGAATCTTTGTTTATATACAGAACTAGAGATTACTTCAATTTGAATCTTTCTTATATAAAAGTTAGTTTGGTTAAGAATAATAATAAAAGGTTTTACCTGTGCTTTTTTATATAAAAAGCTTCACTTTTCCTTTGTTTCTTTTAAATCCATATAGCAAAGGTAGTGGTTTTTTTGTATCTTCTGACATCTACAATGAAAATAGAATTTATTTGTTCACCAGATTCGTCGTCATTCAGTCCATGCGTACATTCATCCTCATATTTTGAAGAATCGTCATCGTACCAGATGTTTTATTAGACCACAATCTTTTCGACGCATCCACTCTTTATTGACCCAACATTGTAATACTGCCAACACCACCATCACTACATTTATATGTATAAGTAGTATAACCAGCCTTATCCTCCATATATTTAATATGTAAATAAATAAAAAAAGAAAGAGTAGTGTTTTTCATTGAAAAATAATAGAAACTTGTTCAGTTAAACATACATCGCCGGCTATGAATATGTTCCATCAAAATAAAATAGAATATGCCTTCGCACCCTCTCAATTTCATTCATAGTATAATAATCTTGCTTATTTATCAGATTTTCTCTTTCTTCCTTACAAAAAAAATAGAGTCACTCTAAGCTTAAAACACAAAACCCGCACCCATCACTGAACCATTTAAGTATACAGCCTGATGAGACAGTAGCAAATAGTTGCATTTTCCTTTACAGAACCATTTAAGTATACTGCCTAAAGCAAAACTGCTCCTACGTGACTAAAGGATCACATTTAATCGCCACTCAAAGTATGGTGAAGATCACAGAAGTTGTGTTTTGAAGAAAAGAAAATAACGCTCTCATAACGTGCCCTTATACGTATCATTTGGAAAACTCGAAGACGCGCTACGCGCTCCTTTCAAAGTAAGAGAATGAATAATCCTTGTAGACCTTCACTCATTTTTCAATTTTACACACACACAAGCCCTCTTGTTGTATCTCTTACTGCAAGTGATTCTGTTGTTGCAACAGTACTCTGCAGTATAATTAGGCCCATTATTATATTTTATGTATCATTAACACAATGTTGTATTCAATTTATTAGATTGTTTTGATCGGGTTAATCTTACAAACAACATCAATATGTACTTCATTATTTTTGAGAATTAAAGATAAGCTAAAACCTTGAAAATGCCATTTTCAGCAAGATACATAGTTTTTTAAATGTAGATGCGGCTATCCCTAAGGTCATATGATAAATAATAGATGAATTATTATATTAATAATTGCCCACAGTATCTATGACTACAGTTGATAGGACAGTATTTTTTTAACGTTGACTATTTCGACAAAATCAGTACGTTCCTTAGTAATAGGAGAGAAAATACGAAGGAAAAGCTATACATATAGTCAGAATTAGTAAGTAAATAAAAATATGCATATCTGAAGAAAGTCTAATAAAAAACGTAGCATATTTTAGCCGTAAAATCGGACAGGTTATGACCCATATAACGAATCCATTTGAAGCAGAGGTGCAGAGGAAATAAACATAAACAAACGAGTACATAAAAAGAATATACTCGTCAGCTTTCCTAGAATGGATAGCTTGGCAACAACAAATTCTGATGATGCAGGGAAGAATCCTGGAAAAAAAAACCAATTATGAAGTTGTCAATAGAAAACCATAAACAAAGCGCAGATTTTATTTATTTCTCACTTTGTCACATCATCACTTTTTTTTTCTTTTCACCCATTATTACCTTGTATTATATAATAGCGCATGTCAACGGCGAAAACAGATATCAGTTTTTACTGCGGAAAGACTCGTTTGTAATACGTAAATATAACTAAAAAAGCCGAACATCAAAATATTTACAACATCATTATTACAAATATTATTAAAGGATCTAAGTTAAGTGGGATACAGAACGTGAGAGTCATTTGCCCCATATAGAATTTATAATGATCTTATCCTCCTAATGTGGCTGAAGCAGTTAAGCTGTTATTACGTCCTTCTTTCTATAAAAAATATTTTGTTGTATTTGTCGCTATTTATGGATTGTGTAATTTTATTTGTCGTTGCAAACACCCATATACGAGTACACTGTGTTTCTTACAACATCATACAGTGTTGCAGAAGCAGTGATATGCGGATAACCACTTGCTATTACCTTTATTATATATTGAGAAAAACACTGTAAGCAAGGAGCAGTCAATTCGTTTGAATATATTTGTTTGCTAAAGAAAACAACGATTTTCCTTTATTGAATGACGAACCACAGCCATATACGTAAAATTTCCAAATATAACATGTAACTTTGCCTAATAGCCTCAAGGAATTTTTTGATCGCTGCATGAGTCAACTAGACTTCCGAGATATCAATAAACCTGTACAATTAAAATTGAGTAAATAGTAATATTTTTATACAGCATGCAAACTTTTTTTTTATTCGGTGAAAGTAATACCCCCTTTCCGTGGGAGGTTGGTTCACAGTATATAAATATATAAATAGGGTAAATATCCACAACTAACACACTTTATTTTTGAAAGTATATAGATAATAAGCGATATCTGTATTTTTCTCGTATACCTTGACACCATCACTTACTACCATGAACGACCTTTTGATGACTAGTGCAAATAATATCGGAGGAACTGTAGCTTTGATCAGCTCTGCTGCACTTGGATTATTGGCATTCAAATACAACGATAGGGCCATATTTACGGATCGTCGAGACGATATTCCGCACCATATTCCTGGCGTTCCTATATTTGGAGCATTGTTCGATCAAGTCGCGAATAAGGATCGCATATTGGACTGGTTTAAAGAAAACATTGACGAGTTGGATACAATGACGATGTAAGATCCATTTTATATCATTTTATGTACTTGAAGAATAGTTATTACGTGCCTCATCATGAAGATGAAATATAACATTATGTAACATATGCAAATTATATACGATAAAATTATAAAATAATATAGGTTTGCATCTGCTTTGGGGGTACCACCAATGATTATGACTATTGACCCAAGGAATGTAAATCATGTTTTGAAAGGTATATTATAAATTCTTTCGTAAACACACGCTATTAATAAAATATATAGATATTCATTATTTTATGATGGTAATACTAATAATATATATGAAAAAACTGAATAGATAATTTTCCAAACTATGTCAAAGGCGACAATTTAATGTAAGATGAATATACATGTTAATTTATTTATTTAGTTTCATGTGATTTCTCTTGCGTTCGATAACTTCATTTTTATTTATTACCATATTAGTACTGCAGGAAAAGAATTATTTGGACACGGTATATTTGTTGCAAATGGTACGTAAACAAAAGAAAAAAATGACAAAATGATAAACAAAATGAATTAATAAATATAAACAACTATACGTGTAGGTGAACAATGGCGCTATCAACGAAAAGCAGCAAGTCTCATCTTTAACGCGGCGAACTTTAGAGATAATTTTTCTCAGCAAGTATTAAATTTCGTTGGTTCTATTACCCCATATATTATATTATGATTATTCAGATGGGATCCTTTGTGATGACATTTTTCTAATATACAATTAAAAATAATAATATAGAGTGTTTGTTAAAGAAGTAAATACAATGTCTGAACATGTTCTTGACAAAAAGGCAGCATCTGGAGAAACCATCGATTTTCAAGATATAATTTACAAGTTTACACTCGAATCTTTTGTCAAGTAATAAGAAAAACCATCTTTCTTTTTAAAATTTACTTTTCTTGAATTTATGTACTAACATTGTTATAAATTACAACTATATATATATATAGCATTGGTTTTGGTAAAAATCTTGATATTCTGACAAGTGAAGAAAACGTACCTTTTGCTGTTTCCTTTGATTATTGTCAACATGTAGCCTTTGAACGGGTCATTAATCCATTCACAGATGTACGCGACAAAGTCAAATCGATTTTCCGTCCAGGAGAACTTTCACACAAGGATCATATCAAAATAATTGACGATTTTGCTTTCTTGTTAGTCAAAGAACGTAGAGAGCAGCTCAAACAAGGCCATGAATACAGCGATTTATTATCAAGATTTATGAACGCACGTAATGAAAAGGGTCAACCGTTGAATGATTCAGAACTTCGTGATACAGTTCTCAATTTTATTATTGCAGGTCGCGATACCACAGCTCAAACACTTTCTTGGGGACTCTATTATTTACTCACTCATCCAAGAGTTGAAGCCAAATTGGTCGAGGAAGTAAAGCAATATATTACGGATGAAGTGGAAAATGATCCCACACAATTTTATGAAACCATCAAGAAGATGGTTTATGCCCACGCAGTGTAAAGTATCAATTATAACTATTATAGTATAATATAAAACAACAAGTGAAGAATATGCTAACAAGACACTTTATAATTTTTTCGTTAATGACGCTAGATTCTATGAAACTTTACGTTTGGAGCCTGTAGTTCCTAGCAATGCAAAGATGGCAATTCAAGATGACGTTCTTCCCGATGGAACTCATGTGCGTAAAGGAGATCTTATATTATGGCATCCATACTCTATGGGACGCGCAGAAAAGATCTGGGGTCCTGATGCTAAAGAATTCAAACCTGAAAGATGGGTGCAAGAAGGTAAACTTGTTCGTGAATCTGCAGCAAAATGGCCAGCTTTTCATCATGGGCCACGCGTCTGTAAGTTTTTTTTAACCTTTATTGTATGATAAGAAAACATGACACAAAACAGCTATACTCATTTGTAAACTACTATTATGTTATAGGTCTTGGACAAAACCTTGCAACATTGGAAGGATTGATGGCTCTTACATTACTATTAAAACGTTACAAGTTCACTCTTGCTCCAAACCAAGATATTGACTATACTGTTTCATTAACACACCCAATGAAAAATGGTATGCAAGTTTATGTTGAAAAACGTCAACATTAAATAGTATAGTAATTCTTTACTACCATTTCTTCCCTCATTTTTTCTTCGTTATATATTTGCTGTTGTACTAGCAATGAAAGTATCAGTATCCATGTTATTTAATTATATATCACTGCACTATGGAAAAATTCATTTATTTAGATTCCACTATAACTTATCATATTCAAGCTTATTCGGCAACTATTTGATGCTGAAAAAGCACATGCGTATGAATATTGTTCCATAGAGATATGAATAAATTTTTTATATGCAATTTATTTGAACGAATAAGTATACGATATTTAACTTATATTGCTACATTACTATATTCATACTATGATTATTGTTAGAGTATTTTTGGTTATTATTGATTGAATTAACAGGACTGAATTAAGAAAAATACTTCTTGTAATATATATATTATTTTGTAATATCACCATTCTCTCCTTCGCTCACAAGATAATGTGACATTTGCCTAAACTGTGAGAATATCTCTTTCGTTTCCAGTTCTAATATAATTATTATTTTCATTAACTGCTAAATTGCACCCAAATAAATAATTTATTGACAATGAATGACCTCCTCCCATAATCTTTAGTTATCCATTATAGATCTCTCATATGCTATATACTATAAAGCCAAATATCAGGATCATAACTACTGATGGTGATAAAAAAGAAATGCAGAGCTTTTCGATTATACATCGAGATATTGTGTATTTATACATACGTAGGTATATAATTGCTGCCATTATCTATAGATAATAAACAGTTTCGAAAGTGATTCTTCTTAACAATCATTAATATAAATAATGCAACTAATATATATTATTACTGTTGGATATAAAATAAGATTTTCATCTTCCAATGTTCTGTTACAATTGTGGATGTGTTAATTCTGGAAAAAAATAAATACACGGATAATAATATTTATCACACGATGACATGTAATGCATTATTGTTTATTGCTTTTTATCTTCTTGATACCTTCAAACAAAATAGGATGAAAATAATGAAAATTTTATTGTTATTATTATTATTATTATATAAGTTTGCTTCTTGCCCATGAAAAAATAAAAGAGATGTACATGAAATAGAATAAAAAGAAAAAAAAATAGAGAGTCATAAAAAAATGCAGATATTTTGTTGGTGTTGATAATATATGTATAAGGGGTTTTTTTTTAAAAAAAAATGCAGTTCTGATAATCAATACGTATTTATGATTAAATGATAATTCTTTAAGAAAGTATTTGTAAAAAAAAATATGTATAAGAGAATTTGGATCCGGATCAGAGAAAAAATAATAATATCAATATGTAAAATAAAATGAGCGAATGGAATGGGTAGCCATAATAAATAAAGGAAGTTATTTAGAATATATGCGTATATAATAACATTGTATAGTATATAATATATAGGACTGGTTTGTTATATACTACTACGTTTTGAGTGAAAAGGATGATAATGGATGAGGAAAGGGAAAGAAAAGGAAGTTATATTTATATAATAAAAAAGAAGACTTTTTTTAGATGATAGTGTTTTGGAAATCAATGGAAAAAAAATTATCGGAAATGAGATCATGAATAGCATTCTCTTTAGAAAGATCAAAGCCATGATTGTTAGGCAATAATGTTGGAGATGATGAATTGTTGTTAACATGAGGTAAAAAGTAAGATGAAGTGGATGTTTCTATTGGTGTTGTGATCATGGTTAAAGCGGGAGATGGATTGTTCGTGGTGGTTGGTTTTGGTGTAACCATTGGAGAAGATATTGATGAAGATGGTGATGGTTGAAATAATGAAGTGGATGCTGATGTAGATGTAGGTGTTGTGGTAGAAAATAAGTTTTGTTCATTGTTCCAGAAATCCATTTGAAAGTTTACTGCCGTTGCTGCTGCTACGGCGGCCGTAGTAGTCATCATATCAATAGGCACTCTAGAAGAAGTAATATTGTTGTTGGGAGATGTTGCTTCTATTGTTGTACTGGATTCTGTTGTTGTTGCGGTGGTAAACAAACCCACGAGATTGTTATAATTGCCCGTCACATGGAACGACGACGGGATGTTATACTGCTGTCCCTCTGGAGGTAACCAACGAGAGAAATCAAATGAAGGTCGTTTCACAGCACGTTCAAGTTCATCCCCAAGATGTGGTCGCTTTAAACTTGCTGGTTTTAATTCAGCATATGGATGTGATTGATGTAGCGCTGCTCTTGATCGTTGTTGTTGTTGTTGTGGTTGTTCTTGACTATGGTGATGGGAATAAAGATCAAGTATAATACCACATCGATTGATAACAAATCGATGGAGAATACGATCCATATCAGCACGAGGAACAATAGTACAGTTGGTTTGTTTAAGAATATTGATGCTACGAGTCAAATTGTTGTTGACGGGAGTACTATCGAACAACCGAGCATTTTCAAGATAGATCGTCGTTGCCAGTGTAAGCGACAAACCAAAAACATTATAGAGATATTTGGTTTGATTGCTATAAATCATTTGTTCGGCGATATGAATGATCGTATTAGCAGCCGTTGTACCATCATGGTCCATCGTTGTTATTGTACTATTGCCTTGTTGCTGATGGAAAGAATGAATTGGTGAAGTAGGTAATGTACCCATGGGCCTGTTGATCATCACTTGTACTGTATAGTATAACAAATGAAAAATTCTGGCAATAGGGGAGGGTGGACTGTCATCTGTAGCCTTTCCGAATTCGAGGTAGGGAGGTAAATGAAGCAACCATTCTGTCAATGCAGCCTTTGCATTCCGTCCATCACAGGAACACACTACCACTTTGACAAGTTTCACCATTTCAGAAAACACTGCCACTTGAAGTGCTGATTCTACCGATAGTTCTTGTTGTCCACCTGCAGGAGGAGGTTGCAAGTTTCGAATATCAATTGCATAAAGTTGGTTGTCTTCCAATTTGGGTAACTTGACATTCCAAGTGGATGTAATCATGGCTGGCTGAACCCTTTCTCCCGTACAAACTGCAAGCCATTGATCAATCACGTATGAGGCCCATAATCCACGACGGCGCATTTCTTGTTCTACCACTGAATGATTAGCTGTTGTTACCTCTTGACCAAGATTGCAATCATAAACAGCACGATATAATTGACGACGTAAATGATGGCATTGTTGTATGTCGCCTGATAGATAACTATACCAACACATGATGGCAAGTGCCTATATATGTAAATTAGAGTGTGGAGAGAGTTAGGTTTACATATTTACATATCATGTGATTATATATATAATATAAGAGGTTTTTTTTTTCTTTTTAAAAAAAGATGGTGTTTTACCTGCACAGTGGAAAGTGATACATTGATCTCGTGGTCAACTAAAGTAAATGCTTTATCAAACCAATGTTGGGCATTTCTGTCTTCTGGATTATTATAACGACAACCGAGGGCATAAATAGCATAACGTAACAATGGATTCATTGAACGTTTTTGATGAGTCAGTTGAAATAAGAAATGTTGTCTTGACAAAATCGGGAAAAAGATGTTGAAATATTGAAAAACATTATTTGCCCATAACAATGCAAGTTCAGAAGAAATAAGCGCATTCTCTTCTTCTTCATCGCTCATGTTATTCTCTTCGTCGTGACGGTTATTGTTGATATTATCATTATCTGGGGAAGAAGCAAATATATTTTGGTGGCTGCCCTAGAGATTAACATCATAGAATGGACCTTATCAGTATTTCTGTGTCTCATCATATACATATATAAACATAAACAAAAACAAAAAACGTACAGGGTCACTAGGATGGTTACTGTTTGATAGTTTTGCTTTTACTGCACCAGAAGCTTCGGTGATAAGTTTAAGAATATCATTTTGTTGTTGTGGAAGTAAAGTAACAGGGGTAGGTGTAGTTGGTGAGTTGGGCGACACTGGATCTTCAATATTTGCACGGTTGTTACCATTGTTGGTAGTGATCGACGGAGACCAAACTAATTTTGTGTGTGAAAAAATATGTGAGTATGGATTAAATGTGGGGAAAAAAAAGATTGATAGAAAAAATCCTAAACTTTTCTTTACCAGTAGTTGCAGATAAAGGACTATTATTTGTTGGTTTTTGTTTTCCCAATAATGATTCAATACGATGGGCTCGATTATTAATGACCTCAACATAACCTTTAGGTGGACCTCGTTTCTTGGGTGGATCTGAATATTGACATTGGATACCCATTGAATGACAACGCGAACAAGTAGGTTGAACACCATCACATTTTACTTTTTTTTTACGACATATGATACAAGCCAAAGTCACCTTGACACGTCTTGGTTGTTCTGCAGATGATTTTCTTGACATGTTTCCTTTTTTTATCCTTCTTCTTCTTCCTTGGTACCTTTAAAAAAGAAGAGAAAATAATAAAATATGATAATAAAAAAAAAAGAAGAAAAAAAAAGGAAAAGAAAATTTGAAAATCTCGGAAATGGAAAAAAAGTAAAAAAAGCAGGTTGCTTTATAAATAAAATGCGAAATTTTTGTTCTGGGAAATTCGAAGGTATTTTGTACACGGAATCCGCGACCGAATTTGAACATGGGACCCCCCAATAAAATACTTTGGGTGAAGAGATGTGAGTAAGTAAAATACTGTGGCAAATCTGTTTTTTTGATTGGTTCTCTTAAAAGGCTTTCCATTCCGCGGCATAAAGCTGTTCACCACGTACACACACACGTACTTAATAGTAAATATCTGTTGCTGCTCCTTTTTTTCACTATTTCATATACCTGTTAGAATAGTGTATGAATAAAACCGATGATCATCACCCTTTTCTTTATGTTTATATAGTATTCTCTTCTTATTCCTTTTCTACCTATTCACTATCAATCTTAACTGTATCTATCAACAACTACCTACCTAATCACTATTTCACACATACGACTCTCCTTTCAAAGTAAATAGGTTCACGGTTTGCCCAGTTTCTGTTCCTCGGATCACATCGATCGACTATATGGAATTTGTAAGATAGTGGATCTAAAACGTGTATAATAAATGTATTGGTGGGGACCATGGACGATAAATAATAAAATTTATCTCCTACATAACTTTATCGACTTTTATTTTCGTTTTCCGGATGATTTTAGTATCGCTGACCTTATAAAAAAAAACTTATTTAGGGGAAATGCCGAAAAGAATCAGAGTTATGATAACCCCACACAACACGTTTCACTCACACTCACACACTGTATGCTAAATAAGAGATAGAAGATTATTTCATCCAAGTTATTTCATTCACCACCACGCTGATTTTCTTTTCCCCCAATTTTCTGTCTATTTCTTTTTAATAATGATTGTAACATCAACATTATTATCATTCATAAACACCCACGACCCCCCTCCCTTTTTTTCTGCTGGTTGCCTTCATCTCAAATGTAAAAAACCATTGTATGTTATGTACGGGTTTATAATAAAGAGCTTTAAGGGATTCAATATTTAGGAGGTGATAGTTGTCAGCATGTAGATAATAAGTATTTTATCTTTTATCTTCCCATTATACTGGTTTTAAAATATGTATTTCTGATTGATCAAATGATTATTATTTAGAATACATATCATTAATAGCAACCAATTGAGTATAACATAAAAACACATGATGATTGACAAGTTTATTATTATTATTATTATTATTATTATGATCATGCATGAGAAAAGATCTCTTTTTTAAGCATACAGTTTCTGTGGTGGCCCAACAACAGATTTTTTTTTTTACTTTTTTTTTCGTCCAACCCAATGAAATAAGGTTTTGTATTACTATTGCAACAACAGCAGTTCTACTTTGTTGTCCTTCAATAAGTAATAGTAACAACCTGTGTAAATAAAAATGAGGAAGAATATGTTTTCAAGAGGTATATATATATATATATATATACTATGATCAAATAACAAAGAAACCCTTATCTATCCCTTTATAAACCCCTTGATTTTTTTGTTTGTTTTTCATCTATATTCCCCTTACATCATTGATTAGAACGGACTAACAAAAATGTCTGACAGTACCAGTCAAATAATAACCAATAATTCTATAACAAAAAAAAAAAGAATGTGGGGTAGTAGGTTTATTATCCCATTGATGAATAATATAAACAACTATTATTACTTACTATCAAATCGTCAATGGACCACTATTAGGTTTAACCTATATCCCTCTGTATCTCTGAGTCAAGAAAAAAAACCATTTGTGTAATAAGTATTCTTAATTTCTTTCTCTCCTCCCCCCCAAAAAAAAATAACAAACAGTTTATTATATACACCATATTACCAGTTTCTCCCTTTCCTATATCACCTTCTCCTTCCTTCTCCCCCCAAAAAAAGAGTTCCCTTAAAAAAATTGGAATTTGGTTATCTTGAAAAGGAGTTGAAGGGTAATTCAATTGATTATTTGAAAATATGCACCAATCATAATAAAAAATACTATAACAAAAACTATGATAATCTGACTTAATTGTAGAATTTTTTTTTTTACGTTAGATCTCCTCTCTCTTTTTTACCTTTCTCCCCTCTTTTTTTTCACACGTGTGTATGTATGATGTGAAATTTTATTTCTTATCTTAGTTCTCGTCATTTTTGGTAAAAGACCCCAAGAATTTTGGAATTCTCGACCAAATAAAAAAAAATGATGAATTTTGAAAAATAAAATTACTAAATCTGATTGATCATCTTGTAAATTCCTTTATTGTTTTCTAATACACTTCTCCTATTTATACTCTTCTTGTTCATTTGTAACGATGCATTATCTTTTTTTCAACATTTAGAATAAAATTTAAAACATGGAAGTATTATTATATTCCAAAAAAATACTAATAAAAAATAATTGTGAAACTTTTTGTCTAAACAAAACAGAAGTAGATTGATAAACATGCATCATTTATTTACTATTTTAGTATATGCAATCTTGTATTACATTTTAAACCTTATAACTAAAATAAAATTGATAGTTTTTTTTTTTAGTGTGTCAACAATACCGCAAATTTCTTTCTCAAAATATTGACACAATCAGCAATCATTAATTGTATTCCTTTTAGATATCTTATTCACGGGTGAGTGTTTTTTTGTGGGGTTTTTTGATTTAGCAGCTGACAAAAAATTGAAATAGGCGAGAAGAAAAGCAGTCGGGGAAGAGGAAAAGCAGTCTATACGCAATTAAATGAATACATTAAAAGGATACTCTTGTAAATTGTTTGAATTATTCTTACTTCTTAATTACTTCCAATTACATTATCACTGTTTTATTACTGTACCATGTCTTTCCCTCAATTTCCTGATGGTAAAAATATTTACCAAATCCAACTTCGCGAAGCTAAAAAGGAAAACAGCAAAAACAACGAAAAAGAATATGTGTATGACATGAGCATTGGATGGCAGCTTTTCCAAAGAAATTATGGCCACATCAAGAATGGCCTCAGTATCACCAAGATTTGTTTGGGTGCAGTAAACTGTACCAATAAGTCGTGTGGCAAGATAATCAGACCCATGAGTACGCCTAAAGGTATAGAAAAGCAGGTCAAAGGCACTTGTGAATTCTGTAATGAACACTCCTTGCAGCACATTTGTTGTTCAGTTAGAGTGAACTTCAAGTTTACTGGGAGAATAGGTACACTTGACCATCAAGGCACACACACTCATAACAGGTTTGAACCATTGCATGACACCATGGAAGTTCTTGACCAAGTGGAGGAACGTGTGCTTGAATGCCCGTCAGAAACAGCATACGCGTTGAAAGTTGGCACCAGCAGTATACGTCCACAACAACCAGCACGACCAATGATCAAAATCAGCAAGACATTGCATCGTCTCGGCAAAATTAAACGTTACCGACGTAATTTTCTTGTCAAGAGAGGAAAACTCCCTTCAAGCCGCCCCTCATTGGAATCTGCTAGTGACGAGCTTGGTAATCTTATTGAGGAGTTTCCCGATTACCTCCAATCGACCGATATAACACCCGGCAAATTCTGCATTACGTTCTGTGCCCCAACTGTTGCTGCTCGTGTCGATTTTCAATCTTACCCTATCCTCACCGACGTCACATACGATTGTTTCTCGAAGGGTTATTACCTGTGTTCTACAAATATATTTTTTGAAGAGACGGGTAAGTTTGGTGTGGTTTTTCAAGCTGTTCTTGATGGTTTGACAGCCACACATTTCAAGGCTTATTTTCTATCCTTCTTTCGTACCTTTGCATTTGCATTTGGCAAGTCAGACGAGGAACTGGATATTAATTTTTCGGGGCTGGTAAGTGTATAAAATGATCTACTGTAGTGTAGATGGTTGGTGATAGAATGAGTGTTTTGATGGTGAGCGAGTGATGGGGTAAAAGGCTTGGATGAAAAGGTGATTGGTGAAAGAGTGATGGGTGAAAGGGAAAGGGTATTGAGAGGTTCAGTTAATGAAGTTTGTGATAAGGATATGGGTATGAAAAAATGTCTTGAGCATGTGAGCATGTTTGATATAGAAGGAGCATATACTATATGGACGAGGGGAGGTTGTAGAACATAGAATAAGGACGTGAAAACAAGTAACTTAACAGCCACAATATTGTCGAGTTGCATTGTAAACATGAACGGCGAAACCGGCTGTATTTTGATTGTATTGCTTACTGGTACGTGATTTTTGAATGTATGAACTATATATATATATTGTTATAGGTTATGGATTTTTCCCAATCCCAACGTCAAGGTTTTCTTGATGCGTTTATGGATGCGTTTCCTCGAAGCAACATTGATGCAACTACGCTCCTTCGTGGATGCTATCATCATTGGAAGCAGTCGGTCCAGCGCATAGTCAGCAATCACTTTGTCGTTCCTCGTGGCTTTGATGATAATTTTTTGAATTTGACGAACAAGATGTATAATGCCAAAACCGAAAAGACATTCAATAGTGCAGTACAGGATCTACACAACGAATTTCCAAACTGCCATCGTTGGTTAAAATGGTGGACAAGAGATGAAATTGCGGTAATGATTTTCAGATCAAAGGCTGTCTTGAAGAAAGAATTGCAAGAAAATAAATGTCGTACAACCAATGGCATTGAGGCGTACCATCGAGATCTTTATAGGATTGTTCATGCCAAGAAACCAGTGATTGAAACATTACGTCAAATGTTTTATTACTTACAATCACTGGAAAAAGACTTTGAATGCTTTGACAATGGCTTCAGAGTTAAAGACACTCAAAATAAAAGGTATTATCATATTTTTGTATGATTAGCTAGTGTACTTATATATTTCTTTTTATGATAGTTCAAAGCCAAAGAAGGAGAGATTTATAAACGATGGACGTGCACCTGACACTACCAAAGCTCTTCTTGGTCATGGTTAGTACCCGATTTTCATTTATTGTACTGTTTACATTTTGATATTTTATATATATTCCATACATTTACATTAATGTGTTGTGTTATATAGGGGAAGAAAAGAAAAAAGAAAAGAGTGGTGATGAGAAGGGAAAGGTTGACGGCGATAAAAAAGACCAGCCGAAGGAGGAGCATGGTAAGTCGAGACGAGAATTGTTGGCAGCCAGGCGCGAGCAGCAAGCAAACCAAATACGTGAAGAATATAAGGAGAACAAGAAGAGAAGAAGAATGGAAGAAGAGGAACGCGAATTAAAACGAATGAAGATGATAAATGAAAAGTCTGCTAGGTGAGAAGGCAGATTGCCGATAACTGATAAAAAAAAAGAAACATGGTATGTTTTTAAAATTTATAACTGGTTATGTTTTATTTGTATAGAGAGAAGATGTTTAAGCCGATGGTCCGTGAGTTTAACCTTCTTCCCATGTCGGATTTACATATGCGCCAGTTCAAGTTGGATAAAGAAGGCGTTATTGGGAGATATAGCCCTGTTGATGATGGTAACTGTGGTTGGCGGGCTGCATCTTTTGCAATTTATGGAAAAGAAGACCAGTGTTTTGTTGTCAAGTTATGTATGAAGACAAAAATGGAACAGCAATCGACACTGTTTAAGGATATGTTTGGTGAAACACTTTACCATAAATTGATGAAGAAGTTTGATCAGCCAGAAGGACCGGTGACAATGGGGTTGTGGTTTGACAATCTGGAATGTCCAATTGTTTTAGCTCAAGTTTATAATCGACCAGTCATTGTATTGACAACTCCCATTGAAGCATCATTTACATTCTTGCCATATGTCGAAACAGAGAATACAGATGACGACAAAACCCCCATTATATTACACTTGGATAGAATACATTTCTATACAGTTATCATGAAAGACGAAGCAATTAATCATATGCAATGGCCACGTTTGGAACTCACCTATGAACCTTATGTGAAGAGAAAGCAACTATCAACAACATGGTTGGATTTTTATCACCAAAGACACCATATTTAACATGTATGTAATATTCAATATGGTTAACCAAAATGGTACTAACTTTTTTTTTCTTTTCACTCATTATAGTTAACTGACAAAGCATTATAATTTAACTAATTCGTAACATAGACGGGCAATGACCCATTTGGAGATAAGTTGATGACTTTTTTTCTTGTTGTTTATTTCAATTGTTGTTTTGTTTTATTCTTTCGGGTTTCATATAAGGATGGTCTATATGCCTTTATATTGTACGATCAAGTGGATCAATATGTATTTGTCATGTGTGAATAAGGTATGGTTTACTCAGGTTGAATTATGTGAACCTGAGGTGAATTGGTGAAGTAAAGTTGTATGATTATATGACGTTGTTAGTAAATAGTTCAATATACTTGGTAAGTGACAAATATTAGATATATATAGTCAATAGAATAGTTAAATAGAATAGTTATAACTATTGTAACCAGAGCCTAAGATAGTTTTTTTTAAAAAAAAGATGAATAAAAATCACTTGATAAACCACACAAAAAGTACATTTTGAATTTGCCACACAAAAAATACCACACAAAAAAAATCGCTTGTAATATGGACTATATAATGCTGTAAATGATAGATACCTAGTTTATACCACACCAAAAAAAAAAACCACAAAAAAAAAAAAAACCACAAAAAAAAAAAAAAAACCACACAAAAAATACCACACAAAAAAAATCTTTTGAGTGAGGGGAGTGAGCGCCATGAAGAGACAGGCCCCTAAAAAAAAGTACACAAAAAAAAGTACACAAAAAAAGTCGCTTTTTATAATACCCAAAGTACTGTGTAACATCCACACCGGTGGCGAAGTACACAAAAAATCTGTGGCTAAATACACAAAAATGCCAAAAAGCCCACAAAAAAACACACCACCCTCTTATTCACAAATTCTATCATGGTAACAAACTTTCTTTCTTTTCTTTTGATGATTCATAATTAGGAATAAATAAAGATAACTATTTATATAAATATTTCTTATTAGTAAGAACAAGAAAGCTTTTAAAACATATATAGTTCTGCGCACGGACTGTATTTTTCTATAAGGCGCGCCCGCGTGTGTGTGTGTACAGGATTTTCACTAATGGTTGGCGTAATTTGCTTTTTAACTTGGTGTGACACCAGTTTCCATTTGGCGACTAGGGAAATTTGAACTTGGTGCGTGATGACTGGTAATGTTTTTTATTTGGTATTGTATGAATTCCACTTTGACACGGTTAGGATTTTAGTATGGTATTTAGTCCTTTAATATCTTTCTTCATAAAAAAAAATCGACGTGATAATAATGCAGGTGTATTCTATGCACCACACAATAATGGATTCGTTGGCGTTGCGAAAACAGTCAATGTAAAAACAACAACATCATCATCGACAACTTCTTCGGTATAATACATCTACGCAGGACACGCCCGCTTCAGAAGAAGGAAGAAAGCGTTCAGTAGTAGAAGGTATGTAACCTGAATAACAATAAATAGAATATACCCAATAATTATTAAAATAAAAACTTAGAATTAATGGTGTTGACAATGGTTAATACTGTAAAGAATATGAAAACGAAGAGTGAGGAAAAAGACAAAGATTGATAATCCAGCCAACGAATTTTTTTTCGAAAGAGGATAAGGTAGATCAAAACATAGCATTATTAACCTTTTTATTATACATATAAGAAGCTCTATTTGGATAAGTTAAGAACGGATAGGATGCAATGATCGATGGAAGTAAATGGGGGTTGAGATGCAGTGGTAGAAAAATGGAGAATGTATTGTATATGTATGGTATCACATTAAATACGAACAGTAAGCTGTTGTTTTATACATAATATATATAAATGAAAAAAATGTCGATGTTTTTACTAAGCATTTTTTTTATATTTAGCCTTTGTCATTCTTTTGTGGTGGATCCATGGGACAAGACTTATTTGACCAAAAGTGTCTTTACTGAAGAGGAAATTAATGAGATCTGAACTTGTGGTCAGAAAGGAAGGCCCAGTACGTAAAGAAGAAACCATCCAACATTTAAATATGCACAAGAAGGTAATCTTTTTTTTTCAAAGAAAAGAGAACACAGTGTACCACTTACTATTCAATATTATTCAATGCAATAAAGTCATTCGACTTATCTAAGTGAATTCAGAAAAAAGTCTTCTGGAGCGCGTGAAATGATTATGAAAGCACAAGATTGGGACCAAGATTTCGATAATAAACCATGTCACGATCTTGATTGAATCCGTCATAGTATTTATACAATATAAGTTCCCACCATAATATATAATATAGTATATACTACATGGTCAGTTATAAATATATTTATTCGAATGTATATTTTGTTAAATGAAATTGGTTACGAGAATTCGGACATGGGTCTTGAGAATCAAGTCAATTCTGAAATTTGGCAGCTAGCTCATACTTGGACTATGATGGAACGTGCTTTCGATGATATATGTACATTTACGTTCAATTCAAGCTACTAAAATAATAACATATCGATTTATACATCCGTCATGAGCAGCTACAATTAGATTGGTTGGATTATTATTACCGTCATTTGTCATGGCGACATCTAGTAATAATGATAGCGTGCGAACGGACAGAAGCCAAACAGACATCCCATCTACATCCATGAATGCATCAGTCAATCCATGATTGCTATGTCTTTTCAATCCCGAGTTAGTACTACCACCACTTCTTATTTACATCTGTACCTGCTCCCTGCCCCGCTCAAATATGATTCGGCTACAACTCCTCAATCATACATTATCTCGACTCGACCAGTAATAGTGTATATTTCAGGACGCAATCCCTTGGCACAATTTATTTAACATTTAGAAAAATGTATTTAGTCTAATAAACAATGTAACTTAAAAAACAAGCCGAAGGCAGATATGATAGCATAATTGAAGATTATAATGTAATACATCGTACTATTAGAATAAAAGCTGTATTTTGTGTAAATGTAAATATGAATGGTAAGTATTTTTTTTATTCTTTAGTAAAAAAGATATTATATATTTACAGTCTTGAAATGTGCCTCGAGACCAAGTCCATGAACCTAAATAAAATTACGTTAATTACATAATTATCAATACATAAACACTTGGCACCTGCCTTGAACTTCAATGGTATGAAAGAAGAACACTGAGCTGCATACAACCGTGAAAAACTAGCGTCAATTTGTTTACACTTTGCGCCTGTAGAAGAACCATCTCCCCCAGCCAACCAGTTGGTTGAGTATATGATGACAATTTTGCACATGCTTCAGCTCTGGTAGGATGCCTCCACAAGGTAATTATGTCTGTCCATCTTCTGCAAAATTATTGGTACCATAATTCTGGGATATCATAACCAATAACCTATATATCTTTTTTTTATAATGTTGATTAGTGATTGGTAAATATATAAAAACGCCCAAAGATATTCCAACACTTTCCATGAACAACAGTATGAATGAAACCCGTGGGGACAAAGAACAGCAGCCCAGGTAAAGCTACCAGCCGATACCCTTTAAGATTATCACAACTATTCCGAGAGTTCCTGGCTAGGTAACTGTAAATACTCGTAATCGACCTGCTTACTCTTGCTATCCTTTGATAAGCTTATGTAAGTTTTGAATTGACCACCGTCTGTAATGAGCAATGACAGCATTGTTACCATGGAAACTCGTTAAAACATTTCTATTTTTAAATAGCAGCCAGATTAAAGAGATGCTTTGCGAATATAACTGTATTATAGTATTTCACTATTTTATCATTTGTGACGTCAAAGCAATAAAGACTATTCTGAACTGGAACTGCAGATGTTACCTTCCAGTTTCAATAATGTATACAGCAAGCGCGATATTTTTGTTTAATAAGTTTATTGGGAGTATGTTTAATAGGAAGAATAAATCTTATTTGTAATTTTATTCTTTTTTCAAATAAAAGTTGATTTTGTCACCGTTAACTTTTTATCATACACATGACTATTAAAAGAAACTGTGTCGAAGTGGATTTCATACAATATCCAATTGAAATTCTGATAATAATGCCAAAATGAAAAAACTTTACGCGCCAAGTTCAAATTCCCTAAGTCGCTAAACGGAAATTGGTGTCACACCAAGTTAAAAAGCAAGTTATGCCAACCATTAGTGAAGACCCTATATTTATTCACCTTGTGTTACCCGATACTTGCGGATTAAAATTCATGTTTTTTATTAAATTCAAGTGTAAAAAACTGTATTTTACCTTTCCAACATTTTCTATGTTCAATTTATAATAAATTTCAATGGAATTAACAGTCTGGATTGTATATTGAAATGCTTATATTACTCCATTTCAACGTAAAATAGGAGTAAGCTATTGTAATTATTATTAAAATAATAAATAGTCATGATGAATAATAATAATACACAACAGATATCACCCTCAATCTTCTCCTATTATTATTATACAGTTCCGAGGAATAATGACTACTACTATCTAATACATACTTAAATGTTGATATGACGCAATAACCTATTATTACATATTTATCTATTATCATAAGGTATTCCCCCTAGCTCCCCCCCTCTGTTCTCTCACTAGTCATCCCTTACTCATCATCTCCATTATCTTTATAGTAATAAAGACACTATTATTAACAATGATGAGTAATAGCAGAAAAGAAATAAACGCTAGTACTTATATTATATATAACACCTGATGATAAAGAATGATTTTATCTCTTGAATATATAAAGATACCAGTTTTCAATGAGCTATATACTCTGTCACCCGACCAACACATCATATTTACATAAATAAATAAACATTTCGGTTCCTGGCAAGATTGAAAGAGAAATAATGATGATGATTCTGTCTATATCTAGTCAAATTGAATTTAACTGGAAACAGCGTACCTGATTTACATTTTCTTTTTTCTTTAAAGGAGTAAACAAGGATTAATCTAAGTATTAATCCCTAATTGTTTATATGCAAGTGAAAATATGTTGTTCCTTATTGAATAATGATGGTATATCGCTTTTTTTTTCTTGGTCAATCGTTAACTAAATATTTAGCTAGGATGGTTGTTTCAATACCATTGCCAATAATTCTAATGAATATATTGTATGTTGATCCAAGATTGCTTCGTATCTCATGACTTGCTTTCTATCCAAACTTAATCCTGTATTGAATTAGATGAAAAAAATAAATAAAGAGTGGTACAACGTTTCTCCACACCACGTTACCGATTTTGTACTATGGGATGTAAGCCGCAACCAACTCGGGTGTAATAGTACTATTATATATAGTACACTATACAACACTACAGGACCATTAAAGGATTATAAACCATTGTTGTTGTACAATTACACAGGGATAACAATTAAAGTCATTCACCGATCCCTTATGCATATTAACTTCATCCTACGATCTTTAGAGTTTTTACACGGAAAGATTCAGATCTAGCTTAGGAAACACTACTATTATATAGCTAAATTGACTTTATTTCCCATTCTTTTCTCTTTTGACTGACGACAACAACGACGACAGCGTTATATAGATAGTGTTTAGAACGCACGCTTATTAATGCTGTACGATTAAACATTCGTTTTTTCCCCACGTATAAAGTTCTATATTTCCAAACAAAACAAATGGCACCGAAAACAATGATCGATGAAAGGAGTACCGCAACTGTAAGTCGCATGCGTTATTATTTTTATTACTACATATAATAGATAGGATGACTCATTTTACAACCAATTATCTATTGTACTGGATTTTTATTTACTTATTCATCCTCCTATCTGTAAAATAGATTTCTGATAAAGATAAGGGTACTATATCACTTTTCTCTTTTCTCATTTTGTCTTATCAGACTTACTATATATAAACGTAAGATCATTTTTTATGTATATAGTTACTCGAAATATATTTACCAGTTTTTTATATAGAGCCCACATGGTCTTCTTTTGTGCCACTGTCTTGCAATTTTTTTTTTGATGTTAACTATAATAGCTACGGATAATCGTTGGGCATCATGGTTAGGGGAGAGTATCATCAACATGGAATGTGTGCAAAGCTTGTTTTTTTATACTTTAAATGATATATACCTATTTTAGTTGTGCATGTAATTATGGCTCTTGTCCTACACAACTAATGGGACAATGGGATATACTAAATACTGACTAAATCGTCCTTTGTAAAATGAGAGGAACATTTTTTTGTCCAGTTTAGGATCAGTACTACACTCAGGGATAATAGAAAAGATAAGGTTTATTACATTGCATATCATTCACTCGTATATATATATGCATGCATCAACATTACTTGTATTGTTCTTTATATATCAATATGTAAAAAATATTCAGTAGCATGATGTTGTTTTAAACAGTTTTTTATACTTTGCATATTATATATATTATATTATTTCATCCTTATTTAGCTCAGGATACGTAAAATAATATAAATTTTTAAAAAAATACCTATATAGAATAGAGAGTCATAGTGTGTTTTTTCAAGTATTTTACTAGTTGAAACTTTTGTGAAATGCAAAATTCGGTAACTGAAAGGCGCGTTGTATCCTAATAGTTGCAAGATGATTCTTCTTACAACAGACAGCTTTCCTAAAAAGAAGACTTATTTGCTTCTATTTAATCCAAATTAATTACTACGTGAGTAAGTGTAACTGCTATATATATTACCGTGTTGCTTTCAAATTCTCGACCGTGTTTTTCAGGACTATAATCAAGAAACACCTTCAAACTCTTTTTTAATAAATAACGCACAGGTACTATTCTAGAAGCATCTTTTAATACATCAAATAATGAAGGGAAATTAATAAGCTTACAGTTATCATATCATAGCAACAAAAAAGTGCTAATGCTAATACTAAAGCAGAAGGATGTAGGTATTGTTGCACACGAAGTTACAAGCACGCAATTTCCTTCATTTTTGATATGCAGCTGTGGAAAAAACAAAACCCCGATTCCAAAGCCAAACTTTTTGCTTCTCTTTATACATTTTTTGCCAGAAATTTCATAAATATTGAAATGGCACCTACCAGTTATGATCAACAGGCCGTAGACATCAGTTGGGGGTGGCAAGTTATATCAAGTATTATAGGATGGGTATGTTTTTCGTGGACGTAATTCATTTTATTATCATGTCAGAAGTAAATCGCATTTGACTGATTTCAAAAGCTATTTTCAGATATACTTTTTAGCTTGGTCTATTAGTTTTTATCCTCAAGCAATATTGAACTATAGACGCAAAAGGTAAAATAAAAAAAAATAAGGGACGGAGAGGGATAGGAAGATATAGTTTATAATAAAAACTAACCATTAATTTTTTTCTTAGTGTCCAAGGTTTATCGATGGATTTCTTATATTATAACGTGTTAGGATTTACCTGTTATTCGGTAAAGTATTACTAATCCGTACAGCATAGAAAAGAACAAAAATTGACTCAGACTATGTAGATTTTCAATGTTGCTTTTTTTGCAAGCAAAGAAATCCAGGAAGAGTGTAAGTTAGTTGATGATAATATTTTTTTAACGATTTATGACGATTGTTTTATATTTACTGTTGAGCACGCCATTCTTACAATTTAACAGATAAGGAAAGAAATAATGGTAGCGCGAATCTTGTCCGTATCAATGATGTCGTATTCGCTCTTCATGCATTAGCCATATCTTCATTTACATTATCGCAAACATTTTACTATAAAGTAAGTGGTCAATGTCTTCTCATTAAATAAACAAGAAAATGAAAAATAGCTGATATAGAATATTTTGTTATCCATAGAGAAGTTCAAATCAAAGATCATCGCTTCCAGCTCGTGGGTTAATATGGCTATCTATTTTAGGCGCATTTCTTGTTGTACTGGCAGTTAAATCTGGAAATGCACTTTGGATTGATTTGATGTATTATTTAAGTTATATCAAATTGGGTGTCACTATTATTAAATATTTGCCACAAGTCTGGATCAATTTCAGACGACAATCAACTGTTGGATGGAGTATCCATAATATTCTCTTGGTAAAGTTAATTATAGGATGGAAAGAAATATATATAAGGACACATAACCTTTACTAATAACGTTTTTTTTCCCTTTTGTAAGGATTTCACTGGTGGTTTCTTATCCGTCGCTCAATTGTTATTAGATGCTTATCTAAGTGGTGATTGGAGTGGTGTTTCTGGGGTAAATTATTACTTTTTCTAAATCATTCTTTTGATATGAATATAAGCCTAAACTAATTTATCATTTTATATATCAAATCACCAGGATCCCGTCAAATTGTACGTCTCAATGGAATTTCGTCTGTGGGGAAGATAGAGAAGGAAATTGAGAGGATAATAACAAAAAATAACGGGTGTAACATGCTGACATGATTTCTCATTTATAGTGGCCTCGGCTTTGTATCCATTTTCTTTGATTTACTGTTCATGACTCAACATTATATTCTTTATCGAGATCGAACGGATTACTATCTCAATACTGTCGACGAAGAGCGACGAAGGTTAATAGCAGAGGGACGGGTTCCCCGTGATGATGAGGATTATGTGTAGCTTTTTATTTTTGAGTGTGTGCGTCGTGTGTTATCCTTTATAGTACATATATAAATACTTTGAATATAATACTTTCTGATATGTAATTTTATTTATAATCCATGTATAAAAAATTTATAAATATGTAGTGTTGAACCGTTTGGTGAAACATTTTATAAGTATATCAAGAACTTGTCTCATAATTTACAAGAAAAGATGGGATTAGAACGAAGAAGAAAGAATTATCATCAACTTGCTACCATGGATCATAATGCAAGTCTGCAATCGCAATAGTTTTTCTATATCAATATATAAATCTATCCATGTTTGGTTCGGAAAAAATACTATTTTCGTTTATTAGTAGTAGTATTTATAAACCAAAAGTTATAATAATGAAGATATACCCACATAGTAATTATGTCATATATATTTGCTGTTTTATATCCATTGTTGACATGAAGAAATATATTGTAATTTAACTACCTAGTGCTCATAATTCAGCTTACCCTCGCGCTTGTTGTACAACGGAGTTAGTATTTTTTTGACAACTTTTTTTTTGTTTTGAACAAACAGTCCCGATTTTTCAAGAGGGGGTGGACGAAAGGCCAGAAAAAAAATTAGGCCGTTACTTATAAACTTTCAAACGAACAATAACACAATGAGGAAACCTATTTATTCATTAACGCGAAAATTGGCACGTATGTCATGGAACAAATACAACTTGTACAATATCGCTAATAAACGATTGCAAGATACAACTAAAATGACACTTTACCAACAAAAATGGATTGGCAAACGAGAAACCCGAGCCTACCATGGTGACGAAGTGACTGAACGTCAATTCAAAGCCAAGTTTTTCAACCCAAAATTACCTACTGTCAATAGTGGATCTACTCAACAAGCTCACCCACCTGTTCCTGTACTTACTTTTGCTGAATTGGAACGACGACTTGATTTCATTGTTTTCCGTTCCAACTTTTGTCCTTCTATTTACGCTGCTCGTCAATTGTGTGTTCACGGCAAAGTTAAAGTAAATGGGAAAAAGGTATAATATCGATTACTTTTTTTTTTGAGAGAAGAATGATAGAAGAGGATACAACTACATCCAGAGAGAAGGATATGGAACGTGCATGCGTAATGGTATTGATATAGACTGGATGAGGATGATATTAATTATTCAATGTTTTTTTTATTAGTTGGCATTTCCTTCACATAAGGTCAAGGATGGTGATGTGATTTCTGTAGACCCACACGCTATTCAAATGCTTAAGGGTGAAAAGGGTACTGAACTTGACTTTGAACCTAAGCCATTCTCACAACCTTTCTTGTTCGTTCCTGAATACCTCGAAGTCAACTACAACACATGTCAAACTGTATTTTTGAGATCCCCTATTTCAAGACCTGGTCGTTCCGAAATCCCATCTCCTTTCCCACCTGAATTCCACTCTCTTGCTTATGAATATTATGCTCGTAGCAAATAAATAAAAAGTTTTAGTACATAGTCCATTATTTATACATATATCTCAGATATAGAACATCTATTTTTTCCTCTCTCTTCCTTGCTCTTCCATCTTTGTCTTCCTTTTAAACAAAAAAAAAGATAAAATAAAAAAGTTTTGTTTCTTTTCATCATTAAGTCTTTATTATTATTATTATTGATGATAATTTTTGTGTATATATGTTTTTTATGCAAAGAAATCATCCTTTTCTGTGATCGTTTGATGTTGTTCAGGTGCTGATTGATCTTCTTGATCGTTCAAAGGTCGTACAGCAGGTATCCGTTCCAATTTTACCATTTTTTCTCGATATTGTTCACGATATTCTTTAGCTAATTCACTCATATCGCCATCCCTATCCAGAATTTGCTTGATCTTTTCACGTAATGCATTTCGTAACTTATCATTCTTCTCGATATTTGATTTTTCTTTTTCATATAAGGAAATGTAGGGTAATGTCTTTGGATAATTCTATATATATGAACAGTAAATTCGTCAGAAAAATAATGAATAGATTAAAATCACCAGCTAGCACTGGAAGCAGGAACAATAAATATATTTCATCCTTCTTACTGTAGTATATAATTCATCAATTCGACATTCATCCAATTTGTCTTGCAATTTCTTTTTCTCTTCCTCATCCACATCTTTGGCTTCCTCAATAGCTTTTGTTGCTCGTTTAACTTTACGTTGTGCCTTTTTAAATTCTATATAAAAGCACATAGTATGTGTGTGTGAGTGGGCATGAGTATACTTAGATTATCGTCACAAAACCCTTCAGCATATTAAACATCTTTATATACCTAAAAATTTGACAGTTCGATATTTCTGATAAAACTTTTCTTGCTGTTCATCAATATATTTTTCACCAAGTTCATATTCAAGTGCACGTAAACGTCGTTCTGATTCAATTTGTGCTTTGGCTGTTTTGGCACCCTATAATTTGAATAGATTCATATTAGATCCAAAGTCATTCTTTCATTGATCGATCGCGTAGAATTAATATTATTAATAATAATCGATTAGAAAAGGATAGGTTACTCTTTGAATAGTTCGTTTCAAATCTCGAATACGCTTCTTGATTTTACCGTAGCTGTCATTTTTATTATTGTTGTTTTTTGATTTCTTTTGATCTTTATTATTTTGTTGTTGGTTTTTCGCTCCCTTCATGGTTTTTTTTTTTCACAAAAGAAAGTTGTTAAGTAGAGAGAAATTTTTAAGCCAGCAGCCATTAATTTTTTTTTGAGAGAGAGGCAAAATTTTGAAGTGGAGGCTATAAAAATCTGTAAGCTACCAAACAAGATACTATTCTATTATATGACGCACAGTTACACTGTAGATGATAATTATTTCCCAAGTTGGTAAAATTATCTTTAACATCTTTTTTTATCATACAAAAGAAAAACGAAGTTGACAAGTGGATCATTGGTTTAAAATGACCCTTCTTGCTTGATTCACCAAATCATTTCTGCTCCTCTCGGTAATATAATAATACTAGTATTTGGCATGATTTAAGCTTGAGATCATCATCCTTTACTTCTATCGCGTTCTAGGTGGTGTCATTATACTAGAAATATATCTTCATTATTACATAATGGATGAATTAGAAAAACCAGATAATTTGTTGTCAAGAATTCAAACAAGCTCAAAAAGACGGATGGTTGTACAAATAATGCCAAGGTCCCCCCCAACTCTTACTGCTTACTGGTGCATTCTTGGAGAATCTGAGCTACAAGTTTAGAACAAACGCATGACGACGACTCCAAGTATGTTCCACTTCTCTCTTCCACTTATAACTACTTATAATCCTAACTATTTATTTATAACAAAAACTGTTTTTTATATTATGAAAAAGCTGCTCATTTCATTACAATTTATACTTTTATTTTTTCATTGTCATGGACTACGAATGCCATGGGACCAACGAGCCTTTGAGGCATTGTTTCACGGCGAACCGAGCCAAAAGATTTCGACAAGACCTCAAATTGTTATCACCAATCCACCTTCACAACAAGAACAAGCAGAAACATTGTATTCAACGGCAACACAATTGCATTCATTTCGACTGAAAAGTATATATCACCATGCATCTGATAATGGACCTATCCCAGGACTTTTTCGTAAACTAGACATATCACAAGAAAGAGAACAAGAGATAAGGACAACGTCCTTTGATAGTGATGACAGCGGTAGCCAACAATCAACGTTTGAAATACGTTCAAAAATGGGCGATACTTATCGACCTGCTTATCCTGATGCTTTATATCAGCTTTATAAATATGATGCTATCAATACTCAACGTCACCAGTTTATGATGCTGTCATCAGCAAGTTCACAAGAGGGAGCAACAATTGATTTTGAATGGGCACCTGGATCATTACCTGATGTACAACATCGAGAATCTGTTCTTTCATTAGCCATGATGACCAATAACGCATATAATCCGGCAAACAATGATACGGATTGGTATGATATTGGAGCACCATGGAATCTGGTAAAGTATAAAGATCATAATCGATTGGGAATGAAAGGAGTGAAATGACATAAAGGGAAAAAATGTATCATGTACCTTTTTTAAAAAATTATATATAAATTTTTCCTAACTCGTAATCAAATATGCTTATTAACATAAATATTAGAATTCATCTTTTGGATGGGAAGATGATGGTATCCGTGGTCACGTATTTAGTAACGATGATGGATCCATTCTCGTGATTAGCATCAAAGGCACTAGTGCTGGATTATGGGGTGGTGGTCAAACAGGTGAAAAAGATAAAATGAATGATAATACATTATTTTCATGTTGCTGTGCCTATATTAGCCGCGCTTGGACACCTGTTTGTGATTGTTTCCAAGGAAATAATTATGTATGTGAAACATCTTGTTTACAAGACAGTATCACTCATAGTGGCCTTTATTACGACCATGCTCTGGTAAAAATTATGTTATATATTTTTCACGTTATGGTGATAGTGTGTGGGGGAGGTTTATTATTTGTTTTAAAAATAAGGCGAATTTGTTTTATATATGTAGTGCAAGTATATATCATATATATATATATAAATAGGAAATTTATAAACAAGTTGCTGATGAATATAAGAACTCAACGATATGGTTGACAGGCCATTCCCTTGGAGGTGCAATTGCGAGTTTAGTTGGACAAACATTTTTGGTTCCAACTGTAACTTATGAAATACCTGGTGAACGATTAGCTTCACAACGACTACATTTGCCCTATGCATATAACGATAAAGTCAATATGCCATTATGGAGTTTTGGGCATACTGCAGATCCAATCTTTGTTGGTGTGTGTACTGTACGTATCTATTTATCCATCGCCTCTATTTAAACTTATTGCAAAACGATATGTAATATTATCTTTTAACTCAGTACATAATACGCAAATTGTTAGGGCCCCTCAAGTAGTTGTTGGTATGGAGGATTCGCAATGGAAACTCGATGCCATGCTGGAAAGGTATGTTATTAGAAAAGAGTGAAAAAAAGAAAGCATAATAAATCAAGTACATTAGTAATAAGTGCTATTAAATATATATAGATATGTGTTTGGGACACTGTAAATGAGAAAAATTGGCGTGTAGATGTAAGATCTCATCGTATCCATGATGTTATTGAGAATATTATCAAGCAACCTGAGGAAGTTTTTCCATTACCAGTTTGTGTTTCTGAAAATCCAAGCTGCGCAGATTGTGGGTTATGGAGTTATATTGATGCAAGAGATCCTCCAAAAGAAACTAGTAGTAGCTCATCAAGTATGCCAACATCCACGTCGTCACCAGCGACTACCCAAACAACCGGAGTACCAGAACCACCAAATGACCCTTGGTGAGCAAGCACCTAGTACCCTATAGTTTATAACATGTTCATTTTTTTCTTTGAGGTGTTAAAAACCCCAACCGTCTACATATTTTTATACATTATCACTAGAATTGTCCACAATAAGTAACAATCGATGAAGCAATGCTATATATATCTGTTTACACAAATTTTCCACCAAATATACTTTGATTTAAAACTTTTATAAATACAAACACAAACAACAAATGGTATACTGTCATTTGATCTTTATCTATCGATATGGTTACAGTTGTACAGGATGGTGGTCTTCTCGAATATCTTTCTACAAATTTTCTATTGGCTGTCTATGAAAAAAAAGAGCGCGTAATGATAAAAACACGATTGAGGACGCGATTCATCAAAATTCGCGTTCCTTGAACATTTTTTTCTAGCTCTTTATACCTTACAACCCGAAATGCTCAAACAAAAATCAACACGAATCAACCGATTTTCCGCTGCCACAAATCGACAACACCAACGTGTCTTTGTAGATAATGGAGTTGAAGGTTTACCTTCTATCTATGCTTCACGATTAAACTTTTATTCAACTCCCCCACCTGCTGAAATTACTATTGAAGAGTTTGAAACCTACGCACTTGATCGACTTCAAGGTAATATAAGCCTGTCACTTAGAAAAGGAAACAATCATATGGATAGGACAACAACTATGGTAACAACAAAAAAATAACATCTATTGTTTTTTATGCGTATCCTTTCCTTGTTAGTATTAAAAACGTTGGAAACGGCATCATTACGAAACAGACATGGTCCTGAATTTAAAAAACAAGTTGAGCAAGCACTTGAAAAACACTTGCCCTTAAAATCAAATCAGTCTCAATCACGTAATCTTTTAGAAGAACGTCGAAAAGATCATATTAGTCATTTCGTGTTAAGACTTGCTTATTGTCGAAGGTAAATGGCGTTTTTATAAGTACTGCGATAAATAGCGAAAATGTTACTTACATGTGAATTAACGTATATTAGTGAGGATCTCCGTGCATGGTTTTTGCGACAAGAATGTGCTTTATTTAAGTATGTTTCGAAATAATGGAGGATGGATGCGAAAAGAGTATAAAGAGGACTTACAAATTTTGTTAGATATCGGTTTGAACAGGAAACATTAGATGAAAAGAAAAGATTTGTGTCAAGTTTAAACTTAAGTTGGTCTATTGTAAGTAATATATATATCTCACGAATTATTGAACATATGTGAATGTCAGATTAAATATATTGTTTTACTAGGTCGAACAAGATGAAAAGAATGAATTATTAGACAAATTAGCAGCTTGTACAGTATGGAAAGCTGGTAAAACTGCGCAAGCGGCACGAGATATGGTTCGCAATGAAACTTATTTCAAGGTATCTGTCTTTCCCCTTTTTTTAATTCCTATTATAATTAAATATTAATATAAAAAATAGGTTGATTTTGAAAAAGTACCTGATTTAATAAATCGACGAGCTGTATACATTGCACAAGGCAAAGCGTATGTACCAATGTCAGAACAAATCAGTATAGTTATGGATGAATTTAGAGCAAAATTATCAGCTGCACTTGAGGTAATGAAAGTTATGAGAAGAAGAAACATACCATTTGTTTAGAGATGAGAGAAATGAAGGAAAGAAGAATAACCGGCTCTATTTATAGGCAACATCGAAAGCACTACCACGTATGGAAGAAGACGAGCGACTCAAGCCGATCTTAATGAATGTTGAAAAACAATATATCGGAAAGGACTATGGTGGTACTTCAGCTGCAGGCGGTACAGTACGCGCAAGTGATGTGGATCAGGTAAGGATGAAGATATGATTAGTGAGATATACAGTGTATCTTGTGGATATCAATGAAGCTAATTTCTAATCATTTGTCATTTATTAGTTAATTCGTCAACATGCGCCACTTTGTATGAGTAATATGCATGCGTCACTTCGAGCAGATAAGCATTTACGACATGGTGGTCGTATGCAATATGGTCTTTTCTTAAAGGTACAGCTACTATATAAACTTTACAAACTAAATACAAAATGTCTGTCTAATACGTTATTGTTTTTGTATTAGGCAATTGGTTTATCAGTTGAAGAAGCTTTGATTTTCTGGCGTACAGCATTTACAAACCATACCGATGATAAATTCCAAAAGGAATACTCATATAATATCCGTCACAATTATGGTTTGGAAGGTAAACGTGTCAGTTATTCAGCATACAAGTAAGTATATAATATACTTGTAAATATGGATGGATGGAATATATATATATATATATCAAAGTCAAAGGTATTATAGACAATTTGTTATTGACTAATTATGCTTTTTTTTTTAAAAAAAAAAAGCTGCATGAAAATTATCTCAGGTAATCCACCATCCACTGGTGACCACCATGGCTGCCCGTTCAGACATTTCTCGCAAGGAAGCCTGGAATCTAAACTATATTCTGAACGAATCGGTACAGTATACGTGAATGAAATTATGAATTTGGTCCGAGATCGACATTACCAAGTTGCATGTACACGTTTCTTTGAAGTGACACATTCTCAGTACGGTGAAAATAGTAAAATTGATACCATTGAACATCCAAATCAATATTATGAAGCAAGTAAACGATTAGCAAAGGAATCGTCTGAAAATAATGAGGAGGCTATGGATGTTGATCGATGAAAATAACAATAAAAATAATAAATCAATAATACTCCAAAATAAAAGTATATATAATGACATGATAAATATTCATTTATCATGATATAATTTAATTTATTGATAGCACTCATAATTTGTTTCTCATCCATTTATCCAAGAATTAACCAAATTTTTCCAAATTCAATTTCTCTCCATCATAAGTTGTGTATGTAACTTGTGGTTTTTTATGTTCTAGCTTTTTCTTCTATTAAAACCGTATTATCATTATAACGTACGCATATATCAAAAGGATTACCAATATATGCAATTTATCATATAATATCAATGGGGATAATTAAAAGCATTTTATTCTAAATTCTAATACAGGCTACGCACCAACCATTAAAAATATATTTGTATAATGTTTAATAATGATTATAGGAGTGGTACTAATTCATAAAGTGCTTGTCTTAATCATATTGTGGTGGTTGCAAAAACTGGTTATTAGCCAGATCATGGTATTCCTGATCTAATCTTTGAATTGTTTCATCATATGCTTCTATTTGACTGATAATCTTCATCTGTTGCTGAATAGTTGGATGGTTATCAACAACAGTACCTCGTCGAATGAATTGTTCTTGATTTTTCTCTGGAACAACTTGTTCTTCTGCTGCTATTGTTGTTTCTTGGTGTTCATGTCTCATTTGTCCTACTCGTTCTTTGTATCCATGATCAGATACTGACACTTTATTATCCTTGTTGTTAGTTACATGCTTCTTCAGGGTTGCGTTTTCGGAACTAAAAAGTAATGTCAATCCAAAACCATCCTCGTCACTGTCGTGGATCAACCAGTTTGGAGACGAAGCAGAATTATCGCTGTGGCTGATGTTACTTGAGAAAGAACGTTCTACAGGCGACGATCCCATTTTAGAGTCCAATGTAATTGTTTAATAATTTTTCTCCTTCGTAGAATTTTTACGTTGTAAACATAAAGAAAGGTAGCATGTATATTATAATACATTGATAAATTAAAGGCGGTTATTATATGATTTTTTTAATTATTATTTTGCCTTAATCGTTGTTGGACAATCTCTGCCTCACTCTTGCCTCATATGTACAATATCCATTTACGAAAAATGAGATAATGGACAGCCATAACAAGGAAATGCTCTATTGGAAATTGGATAATATATTTCCATTTAATTGTTACGTATCATTACAAACATAAGTCATTATTATGTATAAGTATATGACAAGGGAAATGCTATTAGTTTATACTTTTATTCCATATATATATAAATGATCATGAGGCTCTCTTATTTTTTATAAGTGGTATCGTTTTTAAACATCCCTGATGAATAATATACAGTACAGTTTACATAACACAGAAAAATAAAAAAAAGTGGGGATTTCCAAATGTATTATTATACAGAGTAAACTCTCTATAACTATATGTTCATATTTACAAATAGTAGCTCAATACATTTTATGCTTTTTTCATACATTTCTTATTTCGAAGAAGTTTTACAATCCTGATACTCTTCTCTTTAGCTAGTGTATCTCTAATATCTCTACGGACTTTACATCCGCCATCAAGATTCAAGATTCTTAACCTTCCAGATTTGTATAGGATCAGATACCCCACGTGTGGTAAAAGTATCTAGCCCTATGAGTTCAATTATTTCACAATCCAAGCCTTTAATTCCTGTATATGATTCTTCACCACAGTACTCGAGAACATTATGTTGAAGCATTTTCAGTTTTCCCAATGCTTGGATTATCTTGCCAAAAAATGGCGAGTCTGAACTACTGATCGAGAAGAAAAAACAATTTGTAATGTTCTTTTCTAAGCCATTGCAATAGGAGCCTCGAGCTCGATTTCAGATATGACGTAATTGTACATCATCCAATGTTGAATCATTGCTAATAGATGCGTGATATATATCTGAAAAAGGATTGTAAATTATCATAGTTTGTTGACGAATATACTTGAAATGAAACATCGGTATTATTAATAATAAATTGCTCTAAAGATGTCAATAATTGCAGGGCATCCAAGATAGCTCACGTGGGTTTTGTTGCTTGATGGAATTCAATTATTTTCAATGATGGGCAGTTACAGGTCATGCTCGCAAATATACCCTCCGTTGTTGACGTAAACGCAACCTTCATATAACGAATGAGTGGAGATCCAGAAAATGCACTTCCCTTGGTGTTACTGTGCGAGCACGACTTTCTATGCAATCCATGTTATACAATAACGGTAAGATTATTAATACTTGAATTTTATATATACAGTACATTGATAACATCATAGTTAATACAAAATGGATGCTATAATAATTACTAACTTTAAGTAAACAGAGGTGGTGGAATGATGTCGCTTTTAGTATACCCTTTCGATAATCAAGATATGCTATTTTCAAGTTCTTTAATCTTTCACAAGGAAATATACAGTTTCACTTGATCCAACAAGCTATCTAGACGACATACCCCAGGTTTGCATACTTTTGGTTGTTGAATGTTGAAGTATGGTGTTTCTTCAATGTCGAGATATCTATATAATACCAGGCACTACTGACCATATGTACCAAAGGAAAACTGGCCCAAAATAAGAATAATCACGTCGAATGAAAGTCATTTGATTAGCTATAACTATTATAATGTATACTGCTGCTTTTACCAGTATAAGTATTCATTTATTTATTGTATATTGTATATGCGCTAAGTAAAAATATAATGAAATGCATTATCCAGCATATATGAGCGTAATATCATTGTTTTTTGTCAAAGAGCACAAAGTTTCATATTCTACTTCTTGACATTCTGACACTTCTAGCGTTTTCAGCATCTTTGAATTTTCAATGAGCATTTCGACTCCAGCCATAGTAATATCATCCAGTGATATCAATTTGATATTTTTGCAATCAAGCAGCTCAATACCATCGTCGGTGATTGGAATCCCTTCAAAGCAAATATGTTCAAGTAGCGGAAGAGATGAAGATGCAGCTGTTAACAATCGAACAGCCGAATCCATAACTTCTACGTTTTCTATAAGTTCCCCCGCAAGGTCAACTGTTTTCAAACTGTTTATTTTGGATAAAATTCGTAATGTTGCGGCTTGGATACCAGGAAAATATCTTAATCCTACTTCTTCTAAAGTAGAAGTTTCACCAAGTGACGCGTAATATTCAAAGAATGATCTTAGATCCCCATCGACAATGCGTGGTTTTGGTCCCTGTTCATCATTTGCAATAATAAAACATCGTAAACCTCTTCCTTCTTTGGATAATGATCGCAAAGCATTGAATGTTGGACTTGTTGGACTTGTTTCATGGAATTCAATGGCTTCTAACACAGAACATTTTCGAATAAGAGACGCAAAAATATATTCAGTTTCTTGTGTAAACCCCAGTTTCATATATTGTATATGTGGAGAGCTATAGTTAGCAAATGCTCTCCAACTCCGTATACCATCGTTGCCTTCTTGAGTTACTGACACTGTTATTGCCTTTGTTGTATTTTGATGCTTTACAAGCAGCGGTAAAAGCAACTCTGCAGTTACATCTTCACAGAAATACACACCAATCATTTTACTACTATGGCCCTTTGATAACGCTTTGGATTTTCTGAAACAATTTGACGACGTACGAATCATAACATCTCCAGGCATAAACCGATCTGGATTCAAGTCAATATGATATAAATTTTTGCCACCATATTTATAAAAAGTGTGTAACACAATAGCATCACAGTACCCAATTGTAATCTCTTGGAGGTTAGGTGCATTTTCAAGAATCTTTTGTACTTCATCCTGACGAACATCCTGAGCATAAATTTTGAGGTGTGTGAGTTGAGGAGGTAAAGGTGTCTTAGACCGATATCCAAGTGGTGCCAACACGTCATATGTAAGCTTTTTGATATTCTTGCATGTTGTAATAATATCTTCAAAGCGTACATTTGTTGAACTAAATGTAAAATAGAGCTCTTCCAAAGAATCTCGAGAATTCTCCAATATATCCAATATTTGTTTTTCTTCAATTGAGCTAACTATCATATATGTTTAATTTTTTTTAAAAAGAAAAAGAACATGTAAGTGACTATCCCGATTTAATCGATCACTTGTATGAAGAGATAATGTATTATATATATAATATTTTTTTAGGAACGGCATCTATCTCCCTCCTCCCATTATATTTCTTTTTCATACATGTTTGTATATGATAACTTACTATAAAGAGAGAATTCACGAAGTTGACGGAATTTCACTTCATCAAGCAATTCGCTGACAACATTAAGCGACTCTTCATCCGGTTCGAGTGAGAAAATATGTAACTCCCAGATATAATCGCACACTAATCGAATATTTTCGTATCCAGCCCGTAAATCTTGTTCTGCTTTGAATGGTCCCAACAGGCATGAACGTAAAGCACCTGGGCAGTTAAGAAGAGCTTGACGCCAAGTTTTCGATACATCCAAACACGTCATATTATCGCCCATGGATAATTGTTCAAATATAAGTGAAATGACTTCTTTAGGAAACAACTTTATAAAATCGACTCTGGATTTTTTTTGACGTTGATAAGCTATGTCTTGACGAAGGTTGACGAGAGCTTGATAGTGTGGGTCCGACGGTGCGACTAGCTCTTCGTTGAGTGCTTCATTACACTTTGCATAAGCTTCTTTGGATTTCCTGCGCTTCATGAGAATGTTGCCTAGATGAATATAACCCAGAGCAGAGTTTGGAAATAGTTTCGTCATAATAATAGCATCATTGTAAGCTTGGCTGAGCTTATTATTTTGTTCATAAGCTGTGATACGTGCTGATAAAAGTTGTAAATGGATCCCATGGAGCTCATTAAGACCGGAAGTAGTTTCCTCAATGACAACGTCGAAATCACTTGTTTCTAAAGCTTTCTCAACCTTGCTAATCGAAGTAATCAATGCATTAGCTGATTTTTTGCTCATTGTTTTATCATTAAAAAAGAAAAAACTGCGGTTCTACAAATCCGCTGCATTAAATTTGACTTTCAACCTTGGTAGCATTTTTGGATTGGTATAATTATAAATAATTTTAGTTACTATTCAAAAGACAAGGAAAACGTGTAAAATAAAAATGAAATAAAACAGGATATACAAATAAGATCTAACAATATTTAAGGTTGACGCTTCTCAATAAAAACATGCAAGCCATCCTTGATGGGATGCGTCAATGCTGCGGCATGAGTAATATTCTGACCAGGAACAAGTCTAAACTTGTATCGTTTCAATAAGAAACTAAGTCCCACTAATGCTTCTAGTATCGCTAGATGTTTACCAAGACCTAGTTATTTTTGTGTATAAATTAGTTTATCTTTTAAATTTTTATTATGTCGTATTTTTTTAAAAAATTGCATATATATAACTTACAGACTCGAGGACCTAAGTGGAAAGCTGGCCATTTTGCTGATGACTCACGAGCAAGTTCGCCATTTGGAAGAATCCATCTTTCAGGTTTGAATTCTTTAGCATCAGGGCCCCAAATCTTCTCCGATCTTGCCATAGAGTATGGATTCCAAGAAACCATGTCGCCTTTACGTACTTGGGTGCCATCCGGAAGAATATCATCCTTTATGGCAGTTCTAGCATTGTTTCCTACGATTGGATCCAAACGCAATGTTTCGTGAAGTCTAATAATGATATTGTATCATTCATCATTAGCTTCTATTTTTTATATAGCCAAAAAAAGTAGAATAGTACTTTACACAGCATGAGCATAAATCATTTTCTTGATAGTTTCGTATAATTTAGGAGCATCATTCTCTACTTCTTCTGTTATATATTTATCCACTTCCTCAACAAGTTTGGCTTCAACCTCTGGGTAGGAAAGTGCATAGTAAAGTAACCATGATATTGTCTGAGCTGTAGTATCACGACCTGCAATCACAAAATTAAGCACAATGTCCCGCAATTCCTTGTCGTTCAACGCCTTGCCATCCTCATTGCAGGCCTTCATAAATCTTGATAACATATCTTGAAACTCGTAACCTTGCTTGAGCTGTTCCCTACGCTCATTAATTAATGAGTATACAAAGTCATTAATAGTTTTGACATGATCCTTGTGTGAGAGCTCGTTAGGGTGTAGGATTGAATTAATCTTGTCGCGAATATTTGTGAATGGGTCAAGTAAGCGGTTAAACATCACATCTTGACAATGTTCAAAGGAAACAACAAATGGAACTTTATCCTTGCTTGTGAGAATATTAAGGTTTTTTCCAAAACCAATTCTATACGAACAGGATAATGTTAGAATTATTAGTATAATGTAACCGAAATATCAAATAAATATGAATAATCCATTGAAAATATTAGAAGGAAATAGCCTTACTTTACAAAGGATTCGAGTGTAAAGTTGGAAATAAAACCTTGAAAATCGATCGCTTCACCAGTTCCAGCCTTCTCGTCAAAAACATACTTTGACAAAATATTTATTTCTTTTACGAAGACCCTGTATACAATTTTTTTGTAAGTATATTTTTTACGATTACTTTTTTGAACTACTGTTATTGATAATATAAAATTGATACCAAACTGAGTAAAGTTATCTCTGAAATTAACTGTATTAAAAACGATACTTGCTGCTTTTCTTTGATAGCGCCATTGCTCCCCTAGAAAAAAAAACAATTAATACAACACCGCCAGGAGACAACATTTGTGAATAATGTTACTTACCATTAGCAACAAAAATACCGTGACCAAATAGTTCTATCCCTGCTTTACTATACATACAAAAATGTTAGATAAGATACTAAAAAAAATGTTTAACTAATCAATCCAATGTGTTAAATTTCCATCATACATCACGTTATCTCCTTTGGCATAACTTGAAAAATTATCTATTTTATAATTTTATAAGAATCAAAAAATTGTTGGTCCAAAATCTTGTGACATAAAAACTATAGTGTACCTTTTGCAACATGATTGATATTTCTAGGGTCAATTGTCATTATCATAGGTGGATTTCCGAGTGCTGTTCCGAACCTGAAATGTAGAAAAATAAATAGCGTAAAGACCCATTAGATATATTATGATATAATATGTGTTATGACACTTTATAATAAAATACTAGATGAGAATAAATTACATTGTCATGGTATCCAATTTATTGATATTTTCATCGAACCACTCAAGAAGACGAAGTTTATTTGAAGCCAAATCAAACACGATTCCAAATATAGGAATGCCTTTGATGGTAGGAGTACCTTTGCGCCGTTCTGTAAATATAGCTCGATCATTGTATTTAAGGGCCAAAATACCAATCGTAGCAGCAGTAGCTAAAGCAATAGTACTTCCAATATTGTTTTTCGTGGTCTTCGCAATAAAATCGTTCATGAGTACGTTAGGAAAGATATATTTAAAAGAAAACAGAAAGGAAAGGAAAGATAGCAATATAAATATATAACATTTATTCCCTGTTTGCTTCTCAGATCGGAGGTACCCTGCCCGAAGTACTACCATGTAAGGTGGTACGGAAAGGATAAAGTAACCTTGGTTGATTTATGTACTACAAAATCCAGAAATAGAGGTCCACTTGTCGTTCTGTGAAAGCTTATTTATTACCTGGTGGAGATATGTTTAGTGTGACAAATGGAAGACGTTGGCTTTTTAAAAAGTGGGTCCATTCACCTTCAATGGTAAGATAAATGTAAACATATATAGTAAACAAATATAATAACCCATTGTATTAACAATCCCTTTATCAAATATAATTACTGCGCGTTTTGTTAGATATATAAATCTAGAAAATGTTAGTAGCTGTAAAATATTAGTGGAGAAGATGATAGTGGTTGCACTGGTACTGTATTTATGTACACCCTGAAGCGGTTATGATTTGCCAGAGTATTTTATATATTAGTATGCATGATTTTCGTTTGGGATGTACTTGCTGGATGAAAGTAGCACATAATTCTCAGAAGCATCTATAATCTATTCTTCCTTACACAAAAAACATATATAAAAATATACGAGAAAATTAGCCATAAATGTAGTTTTGGTAAAAAAAAAAGTTGAGACCTTTTCATAAATAGAAGAGTTCATATTATAACTAGGTATTAATGGAAACTATAAATCAAAAAACCTTTATATTTTTTTGCGTACTTATAGTTTTTCTTGCTATATATTGAAAAAGAAGAGCAGGTTTATTCTTAGTTATGAATAACAGCCGTTTTTTACTTGTTACACCAGGCTATCTCAAAATTGTTACAACAACAAATGCAGTTTTATTTCTGTATTCTGTAGCACATCAAACTAAGTATCTTTATGTATTTTTTTAGTAATTGTATATGTAGATAAGTTTTTTATCGATTAAAAAGCAAGTGTGGAAGAATATTAAGGTAGAATCATCTTTAACTAAATTTTGTAATCAAAACTTGGAATACATTAGCCTTATTCTTCAGAATACTTGATCCATGCACTGGTGCTCTATATTGGATGAACATCCTTGGTCTCCCACGTTCGCTTCTTTCCTGCCAATCTTTTTATTTCTGATACTTCCCCTATTGTAGTATAGTTTAACTTTTTAATTTATTTTCATACAAAAAAATCTGGGGTGACCTTTTATTTTGACATAAAATAAAAAAACAATTACATAATAAGAGGTATGTTATTTTTAATAATATATAACACAAAGGCACTATAGGTCTGGTAAAAATACAATAACAACAACAACAACGAGTATCAAGTTTGTTATAGCTATTAAGAATGGTGCTTCTCAACAAATACATGCAGACCATCCTTAATTGGATGAGTTAATGATGCAGTATGAGTAATATTCTGACCTGGAACAAGAGAGAATTTATAACGTTTTAATAATAAGCCAAGCGCTACCAACACTTCTAAAGTTGCAAGACTTTGTCCAAGGCCTTAATCGCATAATAATATACAAAAGATTAGTTAATATTGTATATAAATTGTTCATTATAGTTCGGTATATAGTTAAATAAAACTTACAAACACGAGGACCCAAGTGGAAAGCTGGCCATTTTGATGGTGCTTCACGATGAAGATCACCACTCGCAAGCACCCATCTTTCGGGTTTAAATTCGTTAGCATCAGGACCCCAAATCTTCTCCGATCTTGCCATAGAGTATGGATTCCATAATACGAGATCACCTTTGCGTACACGCGTTCCATCGGGAAAAACATCGTCTCTTACAGCAGTCCTTGCGTTGTTTCCAATGATAGGATCCAAACGTAAGGTTTCGTGAAGTCTAATAATATATAAAATCATCAGCAATCATTAATCTCATAATTCTCCTCGTTGCTGTTATATAGACTAATAAAAATTTTAATACATTACACCGCATGAAAGTAAATCATTTTCTTGATAGTTTCATATAATTTAGGTGGATTATTCTCAACTTCATCCTTGATATACAGTTTCACCTCTTCAAGAAGTTTAGCTTCGACACTTGGATATTTAAGTGTGTAATAGAGTAACCATGATATTGTTTGGGCTGTGGTATCGCGACCGGCAATAATTAAATTGAGGATAAGATCACGCAATTCTTTATCATTTAAAGTTTTACCGTCTTCATTACGAGAACTCATGAATCTTGATAACAAATCATGATATTCGTGGCCTTTTTTCAGTTGTTCTCGGCGCTCGTTGATTAATGAATAGGCTAGTTCGTTAATAACCTTGACATGGTCCTTATGTGAAAGTTGACTTGGATGCAGAATTGAATTAATTTTATCTCGTAAATTTGTGAAAGGATCGATTAAACGATTAAACATAACATCCTGGCAATAATCAAAAGAAACAGCAAATGGTACTTTATCTTTGCTTGTCAAGATATTAAGTTTTTTACCAAAGCCAATACTATAGAAGAAAATGTGATTATTGTAATATTATCATTCGATACAATATGCTTGAAAAGGCAATATCTCATGAAGATCAACAAAAGGAGAGTAATCAAACTTACTTTACAAATGATTCTAGTGTAAACTTGTATATAGCATCTTGAAAATTAATCGGTTCACCAGTAACCGCATTCTTGTCAAAAACGTGTTCGGACAAAGTATTAATCTCCTTAAGAAATACTCTATGGATATTACAAATATTTCGAAATTGTGAGAAAAAAAACAAGATTAGTAAATTACATTTATATTCGATTGCAACTGAAATAATATATACAATAAATTATATGATAATTTACTCGGTAAAACTGTCTCTGAAATTCACAGTATTGAAGATAAGACTTGCTGCTTTTCTTTGGTAGCGCCATTGTTCACCTATGTTAATGAGAAAATTCAACGAATTATTTTTTTTATACAAGTAAATATTTAAATTTATTATACTTAATTATCATATTTACCATTCGCAACAAATATTCCATGACCGAATAATTCCATTCCTGCGTCACTATATGATAGAAAATAATATCGTGAAGTTTATGAATCAATTTTAAAGGCCATGACAACAATTAATTGTAAATGTTTGGTAATGTTTATGAATACGTACACAATGTTATCCCCTTTGGCGTAACATGAAAAATTATCTATTATCATACTCATTTTATTTTTAGTAACAATCGAGATTTTGACAGATTAAATAATAACAAATCTTCACCATTTGCAATATGCTGAATATTCTTGGGATCAATGGTCATTATCATGGGTGGAATACCCAAAGCTGTTCCGTACCTGGTGATAGCAATATACATCCGATTAGAAATAATAAAGATAAAAGTGGTACAATACTATGTACTGCATTAGCATTAATAAATTACGTACATCGTCATAGTATCTAATTTGTTGATATTTTCATTGAACCACTCAAGGTTCCGTAATTTGTTTGAAACTAAATCAAACATGACACCAAATAAAGGGACACCTTTAATAGTGGGAATATCGTCTCGTCGATCAGAAAATAGAGCTCGATCATTGTATTTTATAGCCAAAATACCGAATATTGCAGCACTTGTTAAAGCAATAACACTGCCAGTGTAGTTTTTTGCTGTGGTCAAAAGAAAATCGCTCATAAGGGCCAAGGAAAGAATGAAAGAAAAAGAGGTATTTTGTTTGTTGTTGTTCTCATGATCCACAAAGTTAGGCTCCGATAATGGAAATCCTGGTTTGGAAGGTTATCAAGCTTTTAATGGAATATCTCGGAGATTCTGATATTTTGACTCATACGTCATTTGAAGAGGGTAGCACAGCTCGCCATTTATAGAATTACTCGGAAGCTGTACTATCAGCTTAGTCGATCAGAAGAAGTAAAAAGTACTATGGTGCAGCCAAGTTATAATCGGCAAAATCTCATGTTGTTTTAAACAAAAATTTTTAATAAGAAAAACAACTATATACCATATCTCTAAAAGAAAATAAAACACCAGGTTTTAATATCCTTGGATGGGGAAAAGTAAGAAATGGATAGGTTTTGAGACATGCTTTTTTTTGCATGTTGTGTCCTGAACTACGTAATAAATATGAAGCAATAAATGTCCATTTATCGAATACCAGAAGTTTAATGACCTAAGCTTTGAAATGTTTCAAGATTCTGAATATCTTGCTAAATCTGGTAAACCCAATCAACTTTGAGATCATCATAGTGGTATACTTTTTCAATACAGGTTATACTTTCTTTTAGGAATGGGGATGAGTTATAAGAGACAAAAGTCAATGTAAAAACTGACGGTGATAAATTGGCTTCACCGTTCTTTTTTCTGGGTACACTACAATTGTTTAAATGAGTATTATCACTCATTAAACCATTATTAATGAATACTCTCCAACAGAAAATGCAGTTATTTATTTCTACTGCTGCTTCTTTATTAGAATAATATATTCATATTAATAATTGCAGGTTGTTTTTTACTATTAAAAAGGATATTGTTATGTTTTACTACATGCTGTAATGCACCAAGGTCAATGTTTTCACAATCTAGCACATCTAAAACCTCCAAGCATCTTGATCGAGTAACAATATCTTGAAGTTCGGGTGTTGTAATGCCATCTAAACATGCAAGTCGTATGTGACGGCAATCGAGTTTCTTAAGTCCCTCATCAATAACTGATATACCTTCAAGAAAAACGGTGTCTAGCAGAGGAAGTGATGTCAGGGTTATATTTTGAATTGATGTATTGATACTAATTTCTTCCTCAAGGAATGGTCCTGCTAAATCTATCGTCTTTAGATTCTTAATCTTGGACAGAATCCCAACTGTAGATGCTTGGATGCCTTCGTTATAACGTAAGCAGACCTCTTCCAATGTGGATCTATCACTAAGAACCGAGTGATATTCAAGGAAAGCACGTAAAGCATTATCATCATGTAATAAACTTGTAGCCTCTGTATTGTTTGTGAGTTCGAATTTTCGTAAATTATCCAATGATTCTAGGGCAGTATAGGTGATTCTTGTTGGATTTGAAGCTTTTATTTTGATAACTTCCAAGTTAAAACAGTTCTTGATTGCTGAAGCAAATAGATGCTCGACGTCATCCGTGAATCCGATCATTAGATAGTGTAGATAGAATGATCTAAAATCCGCAAAAGCTTTCCATTTCTGGACAATGTTTGGTTCTGATGGAGTAACATTAAGTGTGAGTGCCTCCGTTTCTTTATGCTTTTCAAGCAATGGTAAGAGTAATGATGCAGTGACACCTGTACAGTAGTATACGTCGATCATACGGTTGCATTTTATTGTTTGTTGTGTTGAATGACCTTGAATAATATCGGGCTGAAAACGGTCTGGATTAACACTAATGCTACGCAGGCTATTATTATTACATTCATTAAACACCTTCAGCACCTTCTGGTTACAATAACCAACGGAAAACTCTTGTATATTGGGAGTATTCATAAGAATATACTCCACTTCCTCTGCCAAAACTTCCCCACTGTAGATATGAAGTTCTGATAATTGAAGTTGTAATGCCGCACCATAATATTCCAAAATCCCCGATGTGTCATAAGTTAGTTTCTTGAGGTTTGGACAAAGGTCGAATATTTCGCAAGCACGTATTTTTCGATCACCAACATCAGGAATCAGTGCAAACGAGTTTCCAAACGAAATGAAAACTTCTTCTAGAGAATCAGCAGCAACTTCTAATATACCTAGTAGAGCTTCCCGACTAATCTTGCTCACTAATTTAATATATGTGTTTATATATATATATATATATATATAGTTGATAAAAGTGAGTCATCATCACCTCGTCTAATATCTTTATGCTCTTCAAAATTAATCGCATAATTCCATATATAAATAATAAATTAAATTATACCCTTGTTTTGCACGTACAATAGACCGTAAATGACCGTAAATGAGGAAATGTAACATTTGAGAACAGATTCTTGATCTGTTGTTCAGCAAGCTCCTCCCATTGTAGAATCACATATAAACTCCAGATATGTTCACTCAATTGCTGTATAATATCGTATTCCGTTGCATCATACTCTCTTTGATCCGCTGGAGGAACGATTCTCCATTCACGGAAACTACTTGGACAGCTGAGAATCGATTGCTCCCAGCCTTTTGACACCTTCATACAGTTGATAATATCGTCCATTGACAACCGTTTCAAGACAAGTGTAATCACATCATACGGGAGTAATTTCATAAAGTCAACCTTGCTATTCTGTCCTTTTTGGGCTAATTTTTGGACTTGGAGTAGTTCCTGATATTTTGGATCCTTGGTTGACAACTGCGCGTTTTTTTCAAGTCCATCCTTGCACATGACAATCGCATGTTCAAATCTCCTTTGCTGAATCAAAATACGAGCTGCATGGAGAAAGCCAGAAATAAAGGTTGGAAATTCCCTGGTCATTATCAATGAAGTAACATAAGCTTGATGAACGTCACCTTTTCGCTTAAAAGCCATGACACGTTGTTCTAAAAATGACATGTGAATCTTGGGTAGTAATTCATCAATACCCAAAACTGTTTCGTTGATTATAGTGTCAAAATCATGTTCTTTTAAAGCCTTGTTAATATTGCTGATTGAATCAGTCAATGCATTAACTGAATCTTGACTCATGGCAATAGACGTTAATTGAAACAAAAGAAAGAAACATTTTATCTTTGAAACTTTGACTGTGAGCAAAACGGGGATAGAATTTATGTTTATGTAAGGCTATTATGCAAAACGAAGTGCTGACGACGAAGATTGTTACCGTTTATAGTGACATTCATGGTTACTATATATATATATATATATATATAATATTGTTTAAAATGTTTCTATTATATTAAACAATACATACGTTTTTTCTGTACCAGCTATATTTTGTATTCATACTCTTTGATTTTACATATTTACGAAACTATAGCTAATGTTTTTTGAAATTTACGTAATTTTCTCCTTTTTCACAATCTCCTTGTGCAACAATATGTATAAAAACTATCCTATTCAACAACCAAAAAGTGCTTCACAATGGTGCAAAATATAACTAATTGTTTCGATTTTACAACTCATTTCAAGTAAATCACTTGCTTCGTCAGTATTTCGTAATAGTGTCGGTCCAAAGATCACTGCCAAATTGCGGGCATTCATATAATTGACATTACTTCTTTCTTGTACTCTACATGAAAAAAGATTTCCATTAATAATATACCGCCATTATATCTTCTGTCTGTATACTATACTATATGTCAATATTACCGAAAAAGGTGACACATTATATATTGGATTGTGTCTCGATTTTCCGTTGGAAGTAATTTATGGATAAGCAATTGTATTTCATCGAATCGTGTAGATGGGTTTTTAATATCTTTGTATAAATATAAAAGTAATTAGGTGCAAGATAATAAAAATAATTCACACTACTCTGAAATATATTGCTACACCTACATGTATTTTTGATAAATTCATGATGGAGTTGATATGTAAAAAGTGGATCTGGCAATTTTCGAAAGTATTGCTTCAATACACTTGTAACTGCATTAATATCATTCCAGTGATTATCATCTGTTAAATCCGGTGGTTGTCCTATATCAAAGAGTTCCTGGATTTCTCGCATTTGTTTTGCACCGCCTGATTTACGATAAATTCCTTCAACTTCCATACCTACAAACCAAAAAACGGGATAATATTAATAATAACATTGTTATTATTATAGTAAAATTGTAAAAAAAAAAAAAAAAAGACATCATGATGGGGCACTTTAGATATAATAATATATATTTTTATATACCTCGGACTTCAACAGCTTCAACACAACGTCGAACTATAAGTGGTATTGTGCTGTTTTCCATTTGGACCTGCTTGCAAAGATCATTTCCAAAGACAACTGAACTCCTCGTGGAATGGATAGACATTGAGCGGTGACGATTATCGTTGCTGCTACTGTCTTTTTTATTGTTCAGGCATTCTTGAGGAAAACTTTTCATACATCTAAGATGACACACTAATCCACATCCTAGCAATAAAAAAAATTACGGAAAGTAGGTCAACAACAATATTTCCTTTAGTTCTTGAATATAAAAATCTGTCTTACCTTGACATTTGAGCTCAGATGATCCCAATATTTTGTCACCACATACTTCGCAGCGAACAGGGCGTATAAACTTTGTTTGATACAAGTTATGCTGTCCCTCGAATACATCGACTGGGAAATAACTGCTATCTGTAGTTGCTGTAGAAATAATAGATGCCACATCATCTAAAATTATACCAGTTGATCCAGATTCACTCAATTGGTGGAGCTTAGTAGTTGTGCCTTTATTGCTAGGGCTATTCTTACTACTACTGCTACTGCCACTATTATTACTGAATTTTCCAAACTTGAACCGTGAATTTTTCAGCTTTTTGATCTTGCTGATACCACTGCTACCTCCTCCTCCTTCATCACCGTTACTACTTTTCTTTGTAGTGATAGTTGGTGATGTTTTCATAATAGTAGGAGAAAATGCATCGTAACTGTTTGTACTCCTAGAACTTGGTTTTTTATCTTGATTATCTAAGAAATTTGTTCCTGCCATAAATGCTACAGCCTCTCGTTCACGTTCACTAACACGTCGTGATAAATCATTGTTAATTGCGTTGAGTTCAGCATTTTTCGTGTTTAATAGAATCATTTCATTCATTATTTCGTCGCGCTCGGTCAACAATTTGGCATATTCAGTTTTGGCAGTTTGGATATCTTCTTGGATTGATTTTAGCTGTTGGTCAAATGGTCGTCGGAGCTGTTCCAATAATTGCTGTTCGTCGCTGCCATTAGCGTTATCATCCTTACTATTGTGCCTGCTTTTGTAAATAGTCAAATAGAGAAATCAATAATAACTACCAATAACGACTATACAATACGTATTTAACCAAAATAAAACTTGCTTTGAAGAAGGTACTGACTGAGTGATGTAGTCATTAATTTCAGAAATCAAACTGTCCCTCTGTCGTCGAAGTGAGTCACATGTCTTTTCAAGTCGTTCTTTGGATAGGTATAATTCTTGATGTCCTTGTTCTTCTTTTTGTTCCTTTTTAGTATAATCTTTTCGTTTGACAAAGCCTTCTCCCACATCAACACAAAGTGTATTCATAGGTCTTCCCAAACTCTCATAAACAGATGCACTAGGGTCCATGGCCTATCGAAATACAAAATAAAAATACATCCGGGCAAAATTTCAATTTGACTATTATTCGTTATACGTTGATATCTTTTTTTTTTTTTTTTGCAAGGGGTTCAAGAAATATGAACGAGGTAGGAGCGGAGGGTTATTGGGTCGTACATTTTATACCTTCACTCCGTTCCTGTTGTTGCTGCTAGTATTCATACTACTGCTGACGATACTACTTTTTCGTCGGTCTGTTATAATGCCTGTTGTTGTAGAGCTAAGTATCGGTGGACTCAATGGGGATTCCAATGTATCAGCAATATAAACATCATCATCAATACAATTATTGTCGTCTATTGTAGTATTATGACTATTGCCACCTTTATCATTTCTATTTTTTTCATCTAATGCTGTTGTCGATGATGAAGGCATGGGTGCTGGGCAGTCAAGAACACCATCCGTTGTAGCAACATGATCGTTGTTGTAACGTATTTGGGCATATGTTGAATAAGATGTAGCTTGTTGTATAGCTGGATAACAGGATGATGGTGATGTGGATGATCCGGATGCTAGTTTTGGAGGTGGTATTAATGGTGATCTTGAAGGCGTTGCTGAAGTAGCAGTATTATGAGAGGTAGTACTAGTAGCCGCAGCAGTATCATTTTCACTAGAATTCAAATATGGAGAACCAATGGTGTTTCTTCCATCTGAAGAACGACGGTTTAACATGATAATTATTTTCTGTCTATATTCAAATTATAGTAGGAAAAAAAAAGTAACAGGAACAGAAAAGAAGTGGAAGTACGAAAAAAATAAAAAAAATATAATAGATGTATTCTTGTTTATTGTGAGTATAGTAGATATAATAATTGTATAAATATACATTCTTTGAAATTTTTGATTTGGCTAAGTTCCTTTAGTTGCTCGTATAGAAAGAAAAAAAAATATTGAGATTTAATGCATATGCAGTGCAATCCACTCAACGCTTCTATAACACTTTTTCTTTTAAATTCGCTTCAGTTATTTGTTATCATTATTTGACAGATACCTATTTATTGTGATACCCTTTGTTGTAACCGACGATCCATTTTTTAAATAGAAAATCAAAATAGCGGTAAAACGGATTATGTCATATTAACTTTTATAAACATTTTTTTTTATAAAAATAAGTTTGATATATATAATCCCAGAATATAAAAAATGTATGAACATATATCCATATTAGGTACTATTTACTTGATGCAGCAAAAGAAAAAATTATTAGTCTATTAAAAAGGCAATCATTTAACAATAAATGTATTTGTACTAAGTGAATCGCCACAATCCATCATTATCTGAATGTAGTAGCAATATACTAACAAATTATTGTAATTGTTGTATACGAGGACAATCTATCTCACATTAAATAGTTGCTTACTATATGAACTTTTATTTTGTGATGTTAAACGTACATGTATGGATTTATTAATATTCAGTGTATTATATAGGACAAGCCAATATAATAAAAGTACGTTACTGTATTTTCGTTAATAAACGAAAGTATTTGTTTTTCTATCTTTCTTTGCCCACTTTTGTGCTTTATATTATTCCATTGCTACATGGTACATCATGTAACTTGTGGTTGGTTAATAGAGGATGTTTTTTATATAGAGTACGGCATCGACTCAAGAGAAATCATAAAAAAAAGTTGGCACATTAAAGAAGTTTGTCATAATTGTATGTACAGGTGTCATTTTCGATTCACTTCTCCTTTGAATATGATTTTCCTTTATTGTTCGTTTGTATGCTATTTAAAAAATCATATATAATGATAGCAGATGGTTTTTAATTACAATAGAGAGAAGCTAATTTATGCAGGAATTTATTACATGAATTACCATGACAAACGCGATTCTGCTGCTAAATGCCTATGTATATTATATAAAAAAAGAAAGCACTGTAATTCATTTTGATTTATAAAAGGTACCATTACCAATGGAAGCATGGTTGGTTATGATTTTTCCTCAACGATTATGTAATAAAAGATTAAATTATTAATTAATTATAATTAATTAAAAAGATATCAACTATACTTTACCTGCTTGTTGACAAAATTAAATGATAAAGTGAGTCTCATTCCTTTTGAACGTTTTGATACAATAACCCAGAAAGTGATTCTGGTTACAGTACCGCCACACTTTAAATAAATTGGTGTAACCAGTAATTGTACAGAAAAAAATTGACATAAAATTCTATAGAAAAAGGAACGGTTTGTATATAACTGTGTCGAATATATTAGTAACACTGACAAATAGGAAATACAGTCAAGAAAAATGATAAGTAGCTGATATACTTTAATCCAAACTAGTGTATAATTGAATTGCTATTAAAATACATAAATAACAAGAACAACAAAACGCAAAAGAAACATTTGGAAAAAAAAGAAAAAACCTAGATTCGTTGTCATACCTTGGACCTGCTGAGCGGCTGTGCATTTCAGCCTCATTTTGGTAACAATATATCACTTGTATATTCTTGGGATACAACCTTTTCTTTAGATGCCTTGACGACGATGAATATTATTAAGAGGATCGTAGCTTCTTAAGAACCAGTTTTGTCTATAGTGATAAACATTATTAAAGAAGTTAATTGATAAAACCACATCATCAAAGGATGCTGAATATATAACAGTCTCTTTTCATCGGTAGATGTGCTTTGTAGATCAGTTTTTTTAGTTCGTAAATAAAAAGCTTGTTTACACAGAATGTTCCTCCTCAAATCACGAGAAAATCCATTGTGTCACCCCGTTAAAAACGTAACATATTACAACATCTTCTTCACCATCCAACAATAACAACAACAAACTTCATTGTATCACCATTTCCTCTTTTTATACCTTGTTGTTACCTGCTTTGTTTTTTAAATCTCGTGTACTTTTCTTCCACTCCAAAAGAAAAAATGTTCGAGCTTATATATAAAAGCCCCCTTGAAAAGTGGCGCGAGAATGTTTCATTACCAAGAAGAAAAACGACACCAAAAAATTCAACAACTATGCGACACCATTACAATGACGTTTATACAACCGATCAAATTCCAATGACCGAATTAACTGATGACGAATTCCAACAACAAATTGAAGAAGCTATTGACGAAATTGAATCATGTGCTAAAAAAATTGGCGAGTTGGGAAATAGTTATATCGCCAAAATGAACAATACATTTATCTTATTGACAATTCTTGGTTTTGTTCCTGCAGCAATGGCATGTCTTGAATATTTAGAAGAACCATACTATGCATTTATTGTTAGTATGACTTTGATGGGTGCAAGTACCTTTTATACATTGTATTATATCGTCCAATATTGGGTTGTTCCTGAGTTACTACGATTTCTATTAAAGCGATTGATTAGTTCCAAAGATGAATTATTTTCTTCTGCCGAACCAGAAATGTCCGAAAAATACAAGGTTCAAGTTATCAAGGAAACTACAAAGACCGCGAAGGAGGCTAGACTGACGTTTGAAAGCCTTTGCAAACGTCGAGGAGTAGTTGATGGTACCATGCAAGTTATTATGGGTCTTTTATCCTTTGCTTTGGTCTTGCTATTATTAATTGGTGAAAAGACCGAAGAATGGGGTTTGCCTGCTATGGCTGAACTTACGTTTGCTGTTTGGATGTTCTTTGCAAATGTTATTTTTGCAGTTGTTTATGCATTTATTAGCACTCGCAAGCATCGAAAAAAGTGGTTGGAAACAGAGGTTGCAGCAGAAAAAATGGCTAAACATGAGGAGGCTGTCCAACAGATGGCAAAACAAGACGAGACTGTTGAACGTATGGTGTAGATACACCATCCACAAAACAACATTACTATTTATGGTGTTTATCATTTATTATTACACCACATACGTACAGATCTCACAGTTTATTTATCCTCTCCCGCCATGAATTATTGTATAAAGTATTTTACCTGTACATCATCATAGGTTTGGTTTTTCCCATTCACTTTTTTCTAAAACAATTCATCTTCATCATACCTTCCTAACAGTCCTTTAGTGTATATTTTGTTCAATTACTCTTGATATCCATCCCTCACAAAAAAAATTATATCATTCTTTCGATATTTACTACACACGTATTTGTATTACCCATATCATCATTCGTGATTACATACCTTTGAAAACATCATCTCTTCTAATATCATATATATTTCCTACCACAATATACATTGTTTTCAAAAATCTAAATATAAACTTTATTCTTTTTGAACCGTAATATGGAATTGTGCAAAATATCTTTTACTTTATCAATGATATAAAAGCTAAGTATACAATTGGAGAAATAGTCAAATTTGCTTACCCAACAACTCAACAAAATGTTTTTTACTAGAATTTCATTTTAGCTTAACATCACAATATGGTTAGGATACCGATGCTTATATAAAATTTGGAAAACTGGTACTATGCCTCATACACCAGCGAGTTCCTATTATGTATGTTGTTCTGACTCCTGTTTCTCCTGCTTTATCATACCTTCATATATTCATAAAGGACAAGGGTTTGAATATCGGTTGAACCAATATAATAATTAACTGCATCGTATTCAACTTGATAATTTAATCTAATGTCGACAGTCATGTTACCCCCCCCCAAACAACTGCTATATGATTTTCCATCTTCAGAGAACAAGTACAAAATCCCACAAAAACCGCAAACCGTATATTATCATGAATATATATAGCTTTCAACAAACTTCATCGTAAACAAGCTAGTTTAAAATATAAAGTAGCTTGCAGCATACTTTGTAAAATAAATAATGACAGTCTACCCTAATAATTATACTATCAGTATGTTTGTTGCTTTGAAGCCCGTTTACATGCAACATAACAATATATGTTCTCTGAAAAGTCGAAAACACTCTAGTATTAACTTTGCAATCTCTTATTCGTGAGTGTAATATATATACCTTGCAGGTTATTTTCAATGCTTTGTTTACGTCGGTGGAAATATTTCTCTTCTTCCATGGATAATGGAACATTGTTTTTAACTCTTGTAGCATTTCCATCTTTGGCAAATAAATACTGAAGATCGGTTCCATAGAGATATGATTGGAGTATGTTTTGCATATCAACCTCATTCCGCACAGTTGTTGGCGATATAGGACAGAGATAATCTTCATAAAATTATTTAGGAGATTAATAGTCAGCTGTAACGTACCCAAATAGTTTTTTTAAATCATAATTATGATGCAAATCATTTTAAATAGACATTTTTTGAAATGTTGCATACTAAAATATGCAAAATATGTTTTAATAGCTATCTCATCAAGCGAAAGTCTGGCGGAATGTGGTTTAAATTGTATATTTCTGACTAAAATCCTCCAATGTTAACTTTTTATATTACTTCTCCGATTTTCTATACTTAATATTGAACTGCTTTGGATTATTATCATTGATCAAGTAATAATACATTTAATATTTCAAAAAATGAATCACTTGAAAGGTTATTATGCAGGCCATGTGTATATAATTATAATATGTTAGCTTTTAAATAACTCAACAATAAATAAACATATATTTATTCCACGTCTAGCTCTTATCAATAACTTTTTTTTTATCTAACTACTTTTATTTAATAGCAGCAACAGTACATATCAGATTAAATCAGTTTCTATACTTTAGCTAAAAAGTGGGTTGACCAATGAATAATACCAAGAAACTGACAATATTAAATGGAGAAGATCGTATATGGAGAAAGTAGTGTTTTAATAATTGTAAACAAGCATATACAATATCTGGAATTTTACTAGCTATATATGGATATTCCTGCATAGAAGTATGCTGCATCAAGCGATCTCTCTATGTTTAAATCCTTTTTTAAAAAAATGTCTTCTTTGCAATCTATATATACTATCAATAATCTATTCCAAGATTTATATTCTATGTGTATTAAATTATAAAATTCTTTAAACAGATTTTAAATACCTTCTTAGAAACCAAAGAGTAGTTCAGTTTTGAAAAACGGCAAGAAAAAATGTCTATTTAAAATGATTTGCACCATAATAATAATGCTTTTTAATAATATCCCAAAAATATATACTAAAGCTTACAGAAATTCATGTGATTTTTTTTTGTTAAATCGGGTCAATGATGTATAGCCCATCTTACTTGATGTATGTCTTGGGTTGATTGGGAGCCATTGGTATTCCTGATATAATAATAACTCTCGAAATAAGTTTAGGAAATGTCTCCTCAATAAACATTTACATTTGGTATCATAGAATTACTTATGAATGAAATATAACATACTATGCTATCCTTGTACACAGTTGCAAAATCTTTTGCTACTAGTACAGCCAGCTTGTCGTTTACCCTGTCACAGTCAATGATGACCATCACTCATATAGAAAGAGTGGAGGTTCTGGTTAACTTGAAGCATCATCAATAAATCGAAGAATCGTTTATATATGAGCTTGTGCCCTACCTCGAGAAAATCTCTAAAAATAGTAGAATACAAAGCATATATGCATGGACAGGTGAAGTCAATAACATCATAAACACAAAATGAAAGTGAACTGTCGGAGAAAATTCTACTTTTTTCTTCTTCTTTGTTCTTTTTCTACACTTTCGATTTGCAAAAGAAAAGTGCGTTTATTATGCAAAGCCCTTTTGTTGTAAACTCGTTTATCGCTCTTGCTTTATTGGAAATGTTTTATCTGGTATACTATTTGAGTAGTAAACATATAAACAATAGTTTGGTGGTTGACTGGTTGAATATTTATATCAATCAGCATTATGCAGGCATTTAACTATGACAATTAAATAGACAAAAAATACGAGGTACGGAGAATATAAGAATAAAAGATTTGGTGTACTGGTAAAAAAAACGGCGTATTTTCATCACAAAGAGATGAAGTTGCTTATTAATAGATAAATATAAATAAGTAGATGATTATGCACAGTAATTTTATTTTCCAAGCCCTGTCCAATATACTCTTGAAATTCATGATACATTTTATTCCTCTTCCTTTTGCTTAAACCTACATTTTTTTTGTGCAATCTATTACGTATCACCTTGTGAAACAACAAAAAGTTATTCAAATCTTATAAATTACTAGCAGTACAGTTAAGTACCAGTGTACGACTTGTTTCTATAAACAACTTGGGTTGTTATAAAACTTTACATGCTTATCGGCAATCCTGTCATTATATTACACTAAAGTGGTTGTCTGTGTGATCATCTCAGAATTGCGACACCAGTCGAGCAGGTGACCAGACTAAAGGGAGCTAATAAACGGAACAGGAAAATAATACTCTAATAATAAATATTTTAAACATTTGGTGGGGAAAAGTTTTTTTTTGTGGTGCATTATTAGATAAAAAATATAAAAATGGTTGTGTTATAAACCATTATTTCTTTTTACCCAAAAAAATGATTTCCTTTGAAGATTCCAAACTTCACTACTTGAACGTTGGAAGTAAGCAACTACTATTATAGGAACTCGCTTTTGAAAAATCAGTGTATTTATATTTACTTCATAACACAACAACAAACCTTGTTTACTATTAGCTCGCGGACGTGGTGAACCTATACGATTTATCCTTCGCGACGCAGGTGTTAATTATCAAGACGTTCTTTACAGTTTTCCAGAATGGGGAGAATCCAAAGCAAAAATCGCAGAAATGTATCCTGCGGCAGTGCTTCCGTTCATTGAAACCAAGGATGGTCAATATTTTGGCGCAACAGTTCCGCTTTTGAGATTATTGGGGAAACAACTTGGTACATTATTGGACAGAATAGAATAACACTGAGGAGTATATTATAGGACCAATCATGAATTTCGAAAAATAAAGGATGGTAGGGCAATACTGATGATGGATCATGGCTCTTCTTCTAGGTTATTATCCAACCGACCCTGAGGATGACCATTTTATCGAGCAAACTGCAGATCTTGCCAGTGGTTGGGTAGCTGAATATTGCAATTTATTCTTTCTACCGGTAAAATTTATAATAATAACATATATATATAACGGATTTGTTTCCTCATATCATAAGCTCGTATTACATTGTATTAACCACATTAATTGAACGAAATAATGGTCATATATAGGATCAAAAAGAGTATCACCGAACGTATGTAATGCCTCACCATCTGGCAAGAATTGAAAGATTATATGCCGCATATCCAAATGGTCCATATGCCCTTGGTGCTAAGGTATAGAAAAAATAATCTTATTAATAGCAAACTTTAAAAATAGTAATAATAAGAGTAAAAAAATACACAGTATACTGACATTGAGAGTATATGTTTAGATTACCTATGCCGATTTTCTGGTATATCATATACTCTACCAAGAGAAGTTGTTGGATAATCTTCAGGTAAAAATAAGAAACAATAGTGTTCTTTTTTCTTTATAAGATTTTTATATTTACCCAACGTATCACAAAAAAATATATAGTCCTTACACCTAAATGAGTTTGTGAAAGCATTTGAAAACCGTCCCAAAATCAAGGCATACCTTGACACACTTCCTAAACAAGAAGAAGATATTGTAATTGACTATTATGCTAAAAAATCTTCTGCTTAGAAAGTTTTACCCTAACTATTTTTTTTTATTTTTTTAAATAATAAAATATAGATTAGGTAGTTAATGAAAAAAAATGCGCAGGTAAAAGTATCAAATATAGGGGTATTTTGGAAGAATGAGGTACATTATGATACAATTCAAAATTTTTGTCTATTTAAGAGAAGTCGTACTATATCATATATATTTTACATAAACAAATATATCCTTGTGCGTTGAAAAGGAGACAGTCCTGTCATCAGCTATGGCTTCTTTGAAATATCTGTTTTTGCATAATTCAAGGCGCGTAATTCCTAAAGATTCAAAAGCCTGGCATCGACAAAAGTTTGAACAGTACTATTGACGCGCCAATTACGTTGCCATAATGTTTTTGTTGTTGTTTTTTTGCTTGTTCAGTCTATTGTTTTAAGAAAAATAGTCCATGTATCTTGATTTGTTAAAAGATAGTTATAGTTTGGTGTACTCATTATCCCATGTCACTAAAAGCAATGATATTTCGATATAGTGGAGCCAATGAAAAGCCAGTGTTTATTTAACAACGGGTAGTGGGGCATTAGAGAGTAATATAGTTACATTATCAATTCATGTTAGTACGTAAAGTATGGATATGACTTAATTCATCATATAACATAAAGAAAAGTTGTTTATCATTTTATTAAGTAATTCTGTATCCGCTCGCTATAATGGTATTCGCTATAACGATTCAATTTAGACTGCAAGAACAAATAAGCAGGGAAACATCGTTAATTCGTTATAATGATATCCGATACTAATTTATGAAAAACATCGTTATATCGTGTGAGTCAACAGTAAATTTATCTGGTTTAATATTGAGAAATTTACTCTACTGAGACTTATTTTCACAGTTTTTGACATTAATACTGCTGCCTATATTATCACTCCTTTCCTCTAAGCACATTTTTCTTCACCTTATCATTTTTTATTTAATTTACTATCCAAAGAATTTACTAACTGGTAGTAACATTTATACTTTTCATTATATAAGTACATGGTTTCGAGTTAAGATTATTCAAAAAAAAGTTATTAGTAAAAATAAGAACTTAACCTGCATTTATACGTAAGTCTGAACTAATTCGATATAACGAAACAGTTTCAGTTCCACGGGTAGTATCGTTATAGCGAGCGGGTACAGTAGTTTACTGATAGAGTGGCATCTCATTTACTTTTCTATAGCTTCGTCATTTATCCTTTGCAAGAACCACGAGAGGATCAATGAACATGGATTCTTTGGGGTCACTATTGCCGGCTTGGGCGACCCTGTGCGCTGGAAATAAGTTTTGGTAGAATCTTTGTATTCTAAATGCATGAATACATAATATATTATATATTGAAATATTTCTCTTTTTTTAGTTGGGCAGTAGGTGTGCAAACGCAACGGACATGTGTAAACAAACCTTGTAAGCTTATGTTTGAATTTTGTCATATATAAACATGATAAATGTAGTAGAACTTTTACTCACCTTAGACATGTTATGCAGGACCTTTTTTCCATTGTTGTATTTATGATTACAACAAAGAATGCTCTTTGGTGGGTCCAGACATAAATACAATATGTAGACCACTTGCTGCGAAGTTTTATTCATCAACTTTGTTATTGTGGTATCGTTTTTTATAATGTATAAATATACAGGAATAAGATTAGACTTTGAGATAAAATCCTTTGCTCCTCTGGGGCTTTATCGATATAAATAGATGTAGAAGAAACCATTATATTATCAATAAGATCTTATTCTTGATGGAACTTTGCTTTTTTCATTACAATAGTAATATGGTTTATTCTATTAACGATTGAACAAATGAAAACAGCATCCCAAGACCATTGTATTACTGTTCCGCGAAATTTGTGGGACGATCTGCCCCACGTATGACATAATAATAGCGATTTGGCGTTTTGATTTGATCGGGAACAAAGTCCGGACTGTATTGCCTTGTAATTATCACATCTAAATAAAACCAGGTTCCCAAAACTTTTTGTTTTATACACACTAAAAAATGTCAGCACAAAATCCTCAAATGCAATTCAATGAAGCAGAGCAACGTGAACTTGCTCAGGTAAAATAATTCATTTTATAACTTTAAGAGAATATTATTAAACTAAACTGGTTTTCTTTTTTTTTTTAAAAAAAAAATGGTAATAGTTCTTGGAAGCCGAGAATGCAAAGGCGCGTATTCAACAAACTGTTCATGCCATGACTGATTCTTGCTGGGTAAAATATATTCTTTTTGTTGAATGAATGAATTGAATGGAAATATACCTCAATATTAATGTTAATATATAAATATTACAATAGGATAAGTGTATTTTCAAGATTAACAACAAAATGGATCGTAGCGATGAAAGTTGTTTGTCCAACTGTGTTGAGCGCTTCCTTGATAGTAGTTTATTTGTTGTCAAGCGACTTGAAGATTTGCGCAGCTCTGGCATTTAAAGAAATATTACAAAAAAAATATAGAGTTCGATCGTCATAATAACAAATTGTATCATATTAGAAGGAATATTATTATATAAATATGTAACATATTATAATATATACACTTGTTCGGATGGGAATGGATATTTTGATTTTTGTATGAGTGTGTCAAAAGTAAAGCATTCCGATTGGCAATAAGGGGAAAGGGAGGATAGTTTTAAGTAAAGTCATGAGAACGCAAAACTTGCTAGTATTTATTATGATTGCTGTGTAGACCGTAACCTTTTCTTCTTCTTCTTCTTCTTCTTCTTCTTCTTCTTCTTCTCCTTGCCCTTTTATTTATTTCTTTTTCTTTATTGGAAGTTTGTGGCTGTTGTTGAACCAAACTTTCGTTGTTGAATGGCTAGAATGTTGCAACAATCAACTTTGTCCGTTTCTGACAATCAACAAACTCAATCTATTCTTACATCTACAACAACTTCTACTACTAATAGTATTATCAGAAACAACGAGGAAGACTTGTTGCAACAACGTGCCAACAATATGAATATGACTACTACTACCACTCATGATCATACTTTTTCTCAACAACAACAACAACAACAACAACGAAAACGTACTGATAATGTGGTTCGCGCTATGAGTCCTGAAGGTCGACGTTATTTAAAGCCGGTCAATGGTATTCAAACCAAAGGATTCGCGCGATCAGGTATAGCTCTCTTTTAAAAAAACTCCTCCTCCTCCTCCTCCTCCTCCTCCTCCTCCCCCTTCCTCTCCTTGTTCCTCCTTTTTTTCTTGGACGACTAAATAACGCGTTATATATATATATGTATGTATGATAATGAATAAATATGTATCATAGCTCAACGCCGATCGTCTGTGTTGACACTGGGTTCAATTGAACGACTGCAGCACTTTTATGCCAAACGTGATCTCAAAGTAAACAAGTAAGCATATCAGGAAATAGAGAGAAAGAGATGAGAATATAATATATGTATAAATGTGTGTGAAAAAAGTATAATATATGAAGCACGCATATATATACTTTCAACTTATTGGATTAAACTAATATATGCAAAACGATGTAATTTTGTTTATCCTCTATTAAAAATCAGAGGTGGTATCTTGGGATTCAAGAAAAATGACAGCAACAGCATAACAGCACGCGTCTTGAAAGAACAACAGCAAGATGAAGAAGAAGACGATGATGAAGAAATGTTTTTACCTGAAGATCGTCAACAACCACCTCCAAGTTGGATGCAATTAGATGTTGAAACGGACTTGGATGTCTTACTGAGTCAATGTTTTCGAGATGTTCAGGTGATGCTCCATAATTGGAGTATGATATCGGAATGCTCCGATTCGGATACATGTTCCGATAATGAAGGAGCAGGGTTCCACATTGCCTCGTTGTTGCAATCCGTCACACGTACATTGGATTCCGTCCGAACCTATACGTTCCACAGAAATGATTTAACTGAACATACCATGAAAAAATTACGCCATGCTGGTATTCAGTTGTTGGGCACCGTCAAGGAACTCGAACTACGCCACCAGAGTGGTGAGCTGGGTGATGATGAAGGTTTCATTCCTTATATCAAGCTACAACCTGAACGTACTGCCATTATCGATTATTTGATCATTGTAGAAGATTATGCCTTTAATCCGTCCCATCACCATATTCTTATGGATGAACCTGTTCTGTTTGGTCCTGATATCAGCACATTATTATCTTCTCGTCGTGAACAACAAGAACAAGAACAAAATAATAGCGATAGCAATAACAAGAGACGTGCTTCAACGGATATCACAAGTTGGCTAGATCCTACATGTTTTGTCAATGATGATATGGGTAATTTATCCATCTATCGAGTGAGGATGGTTGAATTTTAGTTCTATTTGTATTTTATAAGGTGTATTTTATAAGGTATGTTGTCTTATATACTTTGTTTATTTTGTGATACGTAGGACGCTTTCATGCATTATTGTGTGATAACATTCTAGGAGAAGAGGTTATCCCAGATCCACACTCGGATGAAGATGAATTTCTCACTCAACTAGCGTAAGTCAAACTTTATTATTATTCACTATTATCGTATGTTATTATGAATGAAAAAAAAAGAGAATGGGATGATATTAAAAAACATCTTTTATATATTATAGTGATGGAAGAATTCTTTGTAATGTATATAATAATATCGTAAATCGTTCGTGTCGACCTTTTGGTTTGATTACTAAAATCCATCAAGATACAAAGCGAACCTTCCGAGCTACCGAAAACCTTCGTTTCTTTGCAGCGTAAGTATAGATATTATAGTTATAACAACAATAATAAGATTACTCACTTGTTTGGAATAAATGTGTATGACACACACATATATATATTTAGTGCTTGCAAGTTCCGTTTCGATCTCAACTTTTATCCATTTGATCCTGCAGAAGTGGCTCGAAAGACAGAACGGGGACTTTTCATGGTTTGTATAACTATCGATATATATCATGTGGACTGATAAATCTATAATATGGAGTTTCATACTAAAAAAATGCATTTTGTTTCTTCTATTTAGCTCAAATTAGCAATTGATGCATTTTGTAACTGTGCCATTAATGAATTACGTGAAAGTGTGGATCATGCATCCAAGAAACGTGCTAGCACTTTTCCAACCAGCCCATCTATTATGGAACACGTTGAAAATACTCTCTTTTCAGATAATAATAATAATGAATATCACTTCCCTTAAAACACACATACACACACAATCGTTTTCTCTCTTTTTACATACAACTTCCCCTTTCTCTTCCCCCCTCATTTTCATTTATTCTATACTATTATAAAAAACATCTAAAAATCTTTATACACTATTATAATTATATTATATATTATATCATATCATATCATATTCTACATATATATAAATATGCTTCTGTTTACCCACACATCCCCTTTCCTTTTCATTTTTTTTTAAAAAAAATCTACATAACCCATAAAACATTTTATGAATATCGTTTCTTTTTCTTCATCATAGTAAGATTTTTTCTGTTTATGAAATAAACTATATTATTGTAAAAAAAAAATGACTAGCTAATGCTGATTCAATATGTTTGACAAACGCACAGTGCCCAATTAAGTGCGCTTTTTAAAAATTCGTTAGTGAGTGTATAAATAGAAAGCCTCCATCTATTTGTTCCCCCTACACTATCAGTTTTTTAAGTATGACAAGGTACATGTATATTAAATGCGATTTTCAATTTTTCAAGTGGAAGAAAGGATCCATGATGAGCATGATGGATCTAATGATGAATCGTATAACGTAGAAAAAACAACACCCCCTCCCGAATCTCCACCTTTATCACTTTATTTAGAATCTCTTCTTCCTCCTACTTCTACCACTACTAATCAACAATCAAGCGACCGTCAGGACCGCTTACTCGTTCATGAGGACGAATCCCAGTCTGAGTTAATCACAACTGAAAGATCGCCATTGCGTACGCCCATGAAACGTATGCGACCATATATTAATGATCCAGTATCAACAAAAAAACCATGCGCTGAAAGCCATCAACGAAATTTCAGTGATACAGTGGTTTCACAAAGTGATGGTGAATCTAAAAGCAGCACCGATGTATTGTCTAATGATGATACTACTACAACACAAGAACAACCTATTTCCCATGGAACAGGAGTTGATAAAGGTACTCAAGCAATTATTGATAATGTTTCTTTTGTGGATTGTTATGCGCTTGCATTGGAATTTGAAGCTGCTGCAAAAGAAAAGTTTGCCAAAGCAGAAGAGTATAAAGTGTTAGCAAGTGCTTATCAAGCTAAAGCTCAAAAATGCCGAGCCAAGGCATCAATGTTTGAAGCAGAGGGTTTAATTTTAAAAGCAAAAGCTATGAAGGAACGGGCAAGCGTGAAGGAAAAAGAAAAGAACCCCTCACATACTCCTTTGCTGAAAAAGAAACATTTCCGTCTATGAATCATCCAGTAGAAGCTGAAGAACAGTATCCGCAACATCCTGAAGGTGACCAAATGAAAGAACAGCAAGAACAGGAATCAAATCCTATGGATCATAATGCTTCTAATAAAATCAATAAGGGTGATAATGGTGATGATACTGATGATGATAATGAAGATAAAAAAAATTGTAAAATAAAGCAATGGCTTTAGTTTCACCGGAAACTGGTGAAGATGTAAATCTTAATATGTTACTTGAACGATTATTTCTTTCTAGAGATAATAATGAAGCTCAGCGCTTGTATGATGAGATCTGTAGAAAATGTAATGATCTTCATGGAAATTATGATAATGATGAAGACGTTGATAAAAACATTTGTAGTTCTGAACCAGACACCCGTAAGGTATTGATTGACACTGCACTTGAAGCAATTTTCTCTACCAAAAGAGGTGATGTTCCTGAAATTGACTCTTTAATTACTTCATTGATGGACCCTACTGTTAGTAATGGTGATTTTGAAGACCTGCTCAACGAAATCATGGAGATTTGTGTGGGATCACAGTTCAATATCTCTAAAAAAACGTTCACGCTTCCCCCAAGATTATACCATGACTCTGGTAATGACGCTCCTCATATTACAAAGCTTGAGCGTGTGGTAGAAAATATTCCTGAAGAATGTTATAATGATAAGAGCCTTTTCGAAAAAATCTCTGCGACCAGTGATAATAATAATAACAATAATAATGCTGACCATGGTTATGACTCTCGATCATCTTCAGCAAATCCAAAGGATGACGATAGTGATGATATGAATGATGATCATCATAAAGCTAAGCTAAGCCCCATTCCTACTCCTGCTCAAGCAGAACGAATATTAAAGGATAGTATTAAGGAGTTGGCAGATTACTTGGGTAGTATGCCACGACATCTAACTGCTACTCCAGATAAAATAAATCTTGATAATCATAGTGAAGATGAATTCTTTGATTCTTTTGCTGGTGAAGTAGCTGCTACTGCTGATTCTAAAATGCAAGATCATAATCAAACAAAAGATTTACATCATAAAGAAGCTCCACAGGTTCCTGAATCATCACCACCTGTTGACATTGAAAGTCTCAATCTTCCTGAAGATTTGGTTGAGTCATTTGGTATTAAAAGAATCTCAGTTATTAAAAGATATATGGACGCTTGGATTAAAGTACAATCTGGAAATGAAGTATTTAAACAATCTTCTGAACCTAGTGAAAATGTAAATCATATTAGCCAGCTTATTCCTCAAGGTGTTTTGAATGAATAATATGATGAACATGGAAATATGCATTTAAATCCTATTTTGAAAATTCTTCCTATATCGGCATGAGACTCTAACACTGAAATTGAACTTTTATGGAGCATACTTGAAAAGCTTTGATTGAGCGTGAAAAAGAAGCTGCAAATAAACTTTTACTTGAGAAAAGATATAAAAAAGTTCAGTTGGATAATAAAACTAACAAAAAAAAGTACGTGAAAGTGGCCGAAAAGGACAAGTTGCTGATATTACAAAAAATGACATAAAAATACAATCCCAATATTGCGTAAAAAGAGGAGTGTATGACCCTCTTTGACCACATGCAAACAGAAAAAGTAAACTTTGTCCTTCTCCTATAGAACAAAAGAAAGAAAAGATGTAAAAAGCCCTTGGATCCAATAGATGTACGTTTACATGCAAGATTGGTCTTCGCAGTGCTATTAAAACAGATCATCTTGAAAAAAAATCCGAAAAAGAAAAGTCTATCGATGATTTCCAAAATATAGCTGTACAAGCTGTCGAAAAATGGCGAGAGATTGTTATTAAATTGTTGTTTTTGCAAATTATTTCTTTTTTCGACGAATAAACGATAAAAAAAGAGTGACGCCTTGAAGGAGAACCAGTACTGCAGATTTTCTTTGATCGAAAACTCTTTACAGCCATTTATTGGTTGTTGATTGGTAAAAGTATCACCAATAATACTGCAGGTATGTTAGCAAGAGAATAAATAGTTGCAGAATTTACGAATTTCGTGAGTATATTTCCCATTGTACATGTTGAAAGTGTATCATTTGCTGCCACAATGGGGTACCTTGCTAGACAATCAGCAAGTATTTTTCAAAACTCTGCTACAGAAGGTTTTGAAAAAGCTGCCTTGAGATTCTTCAAGTTCATGCTGAAACGAATTGTTAATCCAGAAGAGCGAGGTCAAGTATCAAAAACTGCTAATTTTAATTTTGATGTTAATACTGAACAACCTGTTGAACAACCTGCTGAACAAGCTACTCAAACCGCAGGTACTACTACTGATCAAATTGAATTTGATAATGAAAATCTAAACATCCTTTCTAAACATGCTGCTCCTCTTGCAAAATATTGCCCTATGAAGCATTTATCATGGATGAAAATATGGGTGGTAAAGAACAACCAGAATGGCCAAAATTTGTTCCAAAACATACGTTACTTCAATTGCATGCTGAATTTTTGGTTAATTTTTTTATTGATATTGATATCCCAGTAACAATCACAGAGGAAATCTTTCAAGGTACCCTAACATATATCTCTTTGTTATGCGAAGTATGCTGGAAGAAATTGAGAAATTTAACACTGAACAGCGAGCACAAGGAGGTATTCCTCAAGTTTAGGTCAATGATCGGTGGTCTCAATCTGTGATCACTATTTTACTAGGATCTGAAGCGCTTAATAAGCGTAGTCGAAGTCGATTTGCATCAAAAATCACCAAGTCTGTCAATTACAAAGACACACAGCCAGATACGGCTGTCAATGTACAATTTGTTAATTATACATACACAATGCATCATACACACGCACATCTCTCTCTCTCACACACACACACACACACGCACACAATTATTCACACACTCATGATTCATTACAAAAATATGCACTGACACAAAGACACATTATATTTGTACCCATCAACACATTCCACAAAAAAAAAAAAAAAATCAAAATCAAAAAAAGAACCAACAAACAAACAAATTATCAATTTTCTATTGGGGTACTGGATGTGCTATTTTTTTATTTTTTAGGCACCAGACCGATTGCCACATTTGTCCTCCTGCCACTAAGAACCTGTCATTTTCAATTGGGATCAAGAGTTAAATTACATTATATTATATACACAACAACAAATTATATCCTATTGGTTACGTACTCAAGCAATATGTACAATCATATCAAGACTCAATATGATTATCCTTCAAGATCCAAATTCAAACAGACAAAACATTTCTTCTTGATCCCATCACTATCATGATAACTTTGCAATTATTTATTTTTCAAAATAATTACCAATTATACTATTAAGATACTAAGATACTAAGGTTAAAAAAAGAATGGTTATGTGGATATATCATTTTCTTAACTAGATTGTTATTATGGAGCGATTTTTACTAATCTACTGGTATCTTTTTCTTTTAATAGTTGTCAAGCATTTAAATCTTAAAACAAGAAAAAAGAACAAGTTTTGCTGGATCTTATTAATTCTGACAGGTGGTACGTAAGATGATAGCTATTGGTTTATTTTTATGGTTATCAAGTATAAAAATAATGGGTTCATGTGGTTCTGATATACGCGTGAAAAGGACTATATTTCATTCTGCATATTCTATCCCACCCGAAAAGTATGATATCAACAACAAAACATTTATACCCATATCTCAAATACCATGATAACACAGACCTGGTGCCATGAAGAATTTATTCTCTTATTTACTGCGATTCAACTCGTCATGTAACACCATGAAGACGTATCACCACCATGGCAATTGAATTCTTTGTTTCATGACTACAACGACATACCCTAAAAGAAAAACAAACTTGATATTAACTTTTTACGTACACTGAATTTCAAGTCGGTTATCATCATCTATGCGTAACACATACTTTATGCCGTCATTATCATTCTTATAATATAATACATTTCAACACACGATTATTCAATCCATCATCATTTATCATAAAGGCGGATTATCCAACAACAAATCCATCCGTTTTGGTGCTACGCAAAACAATCTATTCAAATTCAAAACGACTGCCGTTACATATCTGGAGAATATAACAAACATATATATCGTCAAGACCCTTTGTTTTCTTCAAGACGAATGATTTATTGACAACTGGCTTGTTCTACAGTCAACACTCGTTTTATGCTATATGTTTCCCTACATACTAGGGAATCTCCCGAGTGTAACACAAATTCACTCCCAGCTGTTGCACTCGTGTTACATTCTCACCTTTTGCATGAATCGAGTGTTGGTTTTATTATTGTGGCAAATCGATCCGGTGAACGGCATAAATGGACGAAAAAGACAATATATTATTATAACTACTTTATGTTAAAACAAATCAAGGTATATAAAATTTTTTTTGTTTACATGGAATATATTAATTATGGATTAAAACGATGAGAAATAGTAAATTAATAAGCTATCTTTATATTATATATCATTAAAAGTATTTTTTTTCTTTCAAATCATTTTTATATATACTAAAGAAACACTCATATACTATTCTCTATTATATATATATATATATATATAGTTTACTCTTTCCTCAAGCTCACATAGGATGTGATAGTAGTAAATGACAGCAACAAATGAAAATATGAAGGGTTTTTGGAGATCTTTTTTTTTCTTTCTCTTTTAACAAATCTATATTCTTCTTCCAACTTTTTATACACATACACACAACCTTCCCTTATTACCCCTATGAAATTATTGAACAATTTTTTTCTTGGATGTCATTTATTATCTACTCTTTTCCATTGAGTACTTTTGGTATTAGTATATTTAGATCATGTCAAGATACACATCATAGCTCTTCAAGACTCAACATTTCAATAATGATCTTGGTTTTACTACTCGGTCCTATTTCCGTTATTCCACAAGTAAGTCTTTTTTTTTTTGTTTTGATCCACCACTTTCAATAATATTATTTTGCTTCAAACCATACTTATCCATTCCATCATAAATTTTTCCTGTGCAGTAGGAAATTATAATTTATATCTATCATCTTCAAGTCAACCAACAAATCTTTTCTGAAAAAACCCATCCATGTTCTATACATTGTGTATTTTGATGAACGAACAAGATTTAATAACATACTCAAATCGTAAGTCATGTATAAGGTTGAAAAAGGGTTTTTATGCATGAGTTTGATGGATATATAAATAAAATCCTATGTTAATAATATACTTTATATTTTACTAGTTAAATATCTACACCTACAATACAATGCCAATATTAACAACAACAATTTCATTTTAACTGAAGCTCATTCATTATACTCAACGACACATTCTCTCAATGCATCCAATATTACAAACGGTTTAATCAACAAATGATACACCACTCACACATGCTTCATACAAAAAAAAAGATATATAAAAAAGGATTATTCCCCATTATTATCTCCCATCTTCCATATGTAATCATTTCTCCTATATCCTTAAAATTCTTTGTAGTTCTCTCAGATGTCTTATAACTATTATCCATTCTTTCTTTTTTAATAACATCAATATCATTGGTTCTTCTCTTTTTTATAACACGCGTCATTTCAAATAAACGCCATTCAGTCACTTATTCTTTTTTTAAAAAAAGAAGACATTCATTATTAAAAGGACAAAAGATATCCTGGAAATGTGTTTTATGCCATTATAGTGCTTTTTTTTAAAAAAAATATGTGCAAAAAAAAATTGGAAGACTACATTTTCATTTCTCTTGTTGTTTTTCTTTATCCTTGATTACTTGTTTCTCTTCTATTTTCTCTTGTGGTTTCTCCTTGATCTCTTTTTTTTCTTGTTGTTTCCTGAATTCTTTCCTATCTGCTGAGATCTCTTTTCTATTAAAGTAGAAATGATAGATATACTACATGAATAATCTAATAGTTTGTTGTTGCTTCCATTATCATAGCTAATATAACATACCTTGTCGATTTCGTCTGTGACGATTAAAAGGTCTGTTTGGTTTTTGGGCCTTTACTACCTTCAACGATTGTACATTGGTGATATTAATTGTTAACATGTTGAGGTTTGAAAGAAAGAAAGAGAAAAAGGATTGGCCCCAAACCCGTTTTTAAATTTATTCCACCATGTACTCCGACAATCATTACTACTTTTCTTTCAGAAATTTCATGCACGTTGAAAGTAATTCCGAATTTTGTAAACACGCGTCTCGTGTTATTGACGCGTGCCTTTTCTTTTCTTTTTTTTTTTACTCCAGAAAACACACTCTTAATCATTAGGTCATTGTACATAACCGCCAAATATTATAAATTAAAAGAAACTTGCTGTTATCAAAATAATACACGGAAGGAATATTCTTTATTATAAGTTCGACAGTTATAAAGAGAATCTTTCACTTTTTGATCTTATATCTATTTAGATGGTTTCCTCCGGCCAAATAAAGAATTTATTGTTTGATAATAAGTCTCTTTCTGTTTATGACAAGGTAGGCAAGAATAGGATACTGGTAATAAATAGATATTATTTTTCTATTTTTTTATTCGCGTTTTTTTTTTTTTTTTTGCAAGATCCATTCCACTCAAGATCGTTGTTTTTCTTTTATAGTATTCTTTTTTTTTTCCTTTTCTTCAAATGACATGACCATCAATTCAAGTAAGATCAAATAATTCTATATTATTAAATCTTTTTAAAGGTATTCATGAATCATCCAATGGTCAAGATCAATGCTTCTTTTTCTCTCTTTGGTAATCTGTTTGTATATTGGTGTTGGTAATAGCACTGGTAAACAATACTTCTATTGCTTTATCTTCTTATTGATCTGGAAACACTACAAGTTCTTCTCACAAATGATAAAGTCAATCTTCTCAGCTTGATTCCAGTTTCTTCTCCTTCAAAAAAAAAAGCACACGCTTGTGTAAGTTTGTACATCCTTTGTTGTAACTTTTTCTTCTTTCTCTTTAATAATAAATACTTTTCATTGTATTTAACAAACTCACTGACAATAAATGGTTATTAAATATATAGTTGTGGATCTTCTGCAATAAATTTTCTTGATGCTTATGGTTGATGCCTTTTTGTCCTTGATTTGTATAATATTTATTTGAATGTGGGAATTATATATCATGCTATAAAAAATGCACACGCATTGTTTTGTTTTCGCTCATCCATCATGCTACAACACTGGATCATTCTCTCTTTGTTTTGTTTTATATATAATTTATATATAGATTTTATTGGTGTGATGGATTAAGGATTAAAAGTAGAATATAATAAATAATTGTAGATATCAATTGTAAATATTTGACGGTATTCAAGGATTATCGGCAGGCAAGTTCAATGTATAAGGCCTATTATTCCCACTGAGTTTTTTTCCTTATATGTGAAGTCTGTGTATGTCGTTTCACTATTTTCATTTTTTTGGGGAATAGTAGACGCACCTGGTCTTTTTACCTATTGGTTTCGATTGATAGTTTTTTTTTTTCTTTGACCCTGGTGGAGGTCGAAAAAGGTAAGCTTATTGTAGGTTCTTTTGGTTAACATAGAGAAGATGAGAAAGGGAACTTGTTTGATGCGCTTTATTAAAATATTTTGTTAATAGTAGAAAAGAGAAAAATGAATCAGGTAAGGACCTATCATGTTTATTTGTGTGTGATGTATGGATGAAACTATTAGACAAATTACACTTAGTGTTATTTATATTTTTATTAGTCTTCTCGTCGGGGTCCTCTTGTTTGTCTGGTTCAGGGAAATTGAAGTGTCACTTCATGTTTTAGTTCATCTTCTTTTCGAGTTCTGTTTTACGCAGTTCATATCTGCATATTTTGCCTTTGTGCATGATATCACGCCCAGCTCTTAGTCGAACGGTTGGGATTTGGTATCCATCTGATGTGTTGAAATTTGGCCTAGTACATTGGTTCTGGTGAATGTGTCGCATCATCAAATGTGCTAGGATATTTATATTCTAGTACACACAGTTCACCACTAGAGCTCCGCAAACGGCATCCTTCATTGTGGTATTTCCCTGTCTCAGTTTTGTTCTGGTGGGCCGTAGGCAGCTATCACTCTGGTGTTTATGCTCATTCTTTAGCACTTTCATGGAAATAAGTGTTCCACTAATTTTTGTGTGTTCCCATTTCTTTTTCTCTGTTCGTGTAAGTTGATTTGTTTTTCACTCTTGTTGTTATTTATTATTTTGCAATAGCCTTATATGATATTATTTTTTCTATTTGCTTTTATTAGGCCCAAGGTCAATTGTAGTATGTGGGAGGCAGACATGCTTAAGAATGGACCATGTCGCTTGTGAGGGTACTACGATTGCACCCAGACATTGATTATTGTTCAAGAAACATTTTCCCGTAATAATAATAAAAACGGGCTGAGGATTCTGGGTAAGCAAAAAGAGATACATTGGTAATAGAAACTCATAAATTTTAATTGATTGGCTAATTGAATACTATTTTAAATTACCGCTCTGTTGCATAACCTGGATGTTGCATATAATAAACTCCCTTTCTCTGCTTGCTTTATACCCGAAAACGTTAATTGTCACCAGAAATGACGTTCTTATGGTTTTCTTTTCAAAGTTGTTTTTTTTTTTCAAGTCGAATTGTGTAGATTTATGCCTCTTTATAAAACATAATTTTTGTCCCGTGTATATTTTTCTGTTTACTGATATGTATACAGCAAGCACTTGCTCTTAGCTTCAGTCTTAATATATTATGGTTTTTTTTCAATTAATATAAAGATGTTTCGACTTAGCGTTTTTTTTTTAATTTTTCACCTGCTGATTTCCAAATAAATTTGGCTGTACTTTCTGGTGACATTTCTCTGCTTGCTTTATACCAAACCTCGGAAGAGCTAAGAAAACGTTTACGATGAATGTAAGGACTGTTTTAATGCTTTTTCTCATTAATATTCCTTCTCGGAAATTCTTGATGTATAACGTTCATTACTTTTATTTCCTTAGTACGACTATCCCCATATTAATGATTCCGAGATAACGTAAATATATAATCTGCGTTTTAGAAACTTTTAAAAATGAGCCAAAGTCAAAGAAAGAAACAGAAAAAAAGCTCACTTGTTACAATTATATCGTAGTGATACTTTAGAAGATTCTGCTGGATCTGATAAACCGCGTATACTCCTCATGGGTTTACAAAGGTAATATGATTACATATATGTTTTTTGAACGTTAGTTGGTTCCCAATCAGTCTTTTTTTTTAAAAAAAAAATACACAAACCTCTTACGAAATATACATTTGAACAGGAGCGGTAAATCAAGTATTCAACGAGTAGTGTTTGGAAAAATGCCACCTAATGATACCCTTTATCTTGAAAGTACAACCAAGATTCAAAAAGAAGATATCACGTAAGTGATCTCATAATCGCTATTTGTTTGAAAAGAAAAGTCGAAAAAACAAGTGATTCATAACATATCATTTTTTATAGTCGATCATTTATCGATTTTCAAATATGGGATTTTCCTGGTCAAGTCAACTTTTTTGACATGGCTTATGATTCCCAAGAAATATTTGGGGCTGTTGGAGCCCTGATATTTGTGATTGATGCCCAGGTAAGGAAAACAAGAAAAGAGATTTCTTGGGTTATGGTAGACATTTTTTTGACAATGTTTCTATCTATTGAAGGATGATTATAGTGAAGCATTACATCGTTTATTTTTTACGGTAACAAGTGCTTACCGTGTCAATCAAAATATCAGTTTTGAAGTTCTTATTCATAAAGTCGATGGATTATCGGATGACTATAAAATTGGTAATTTCTCACCTATGATGACTGTATTATTTATATCCATTCCTACACACGGACCCAGAATCAAAACCAAATATTGATTTATGATCTCTTTTTTTTTCTTGAATGGGGGATGAAATAGACACACAACGAGATGTTCAACAGCGAATGGGTGATATGTTAGCCGATGCACAAATGGAACATATACATTTATCTTATTATTTGACGAGTATCTATGATCATTCCATCTATGAAGCATTCAGTAAAATCATACAAAAATTGATTCGCGAATTACCCACTTTGGAAAATTTACTCAATGTCTTGTGTCAGGTAAATGATATTTTTGCTCGCTTGTTTGTTTATTGCAATAAGGAGAGAGAAAGCAGGAGGGCTAACATAGATTTATATAGAATTCTGGCATTGATAAGGCATATCTGTTTGATACTTTAACCAAAATATATATTGCTACTGATAGTTCTCCGGTGGATATGCAATCCTATGAACTCTGTAGTGATATGATTGATGTCATTATTGATATCGAATGTATATATGGGTAAGTACATTATTCTTTTTTTTTTTCAGAAAAGAAGAATAGAGGTTAAACTATCTAATCTCCTATTAATAATTACAGTGCACAAGTTTCTAGTCCAAATGGTCGATTATCCATCAGTGATGAAGAGGATGAATATGGTAATGGAGGTGATGAAAATCATCATGGTATGAATGGCAACGGTAGATCTTTACAAGACCAATATGATCAAGAAGATGATGTGAATGATGATAATGAGAGTCAACAGCAACCTTCCTTGAGAAGGACAGATGGAGTTGGACAAAATGAATCAGAAGCATCAAGTTTAATCAAATTGGATAATGGTGATGTATTATATATGCGAGAAGTGAACAGGTAAAATTCCGGAGAAAGAAAAAAGAATAAGAGATAAAAAATAAGAGAGTGTGAAAGAAAGCCTTATCATTCATAATCTGACTCTTATCCCTCTGCTAATCAAAATATAGATTACTAGTTTTAATCTGTTTACTGCGCCATGATAACTTTGAAAAGCATGGATTGATTGATTATAACTTCCAATGCTTTAAAGAGGCAGTGACAGAAGTTTTCGAATTTTCACAAAAAAGAAATAATCAACAACAACAGCAACAACAGATGGTTCACTTGTCGCAGCAACAAAGCACTAACGAATGAAATATTAAAAAAAAAATAATAAAAATATTCCAATCAAAGAGGAATATAAACCATTTCCTTTCTCTCTTACTTTTTTTTTCTGCATTATTTTTTCCACAGTTAATCCATTTCTTTCAATTTTATTTATTTACCTCATAACGAAAAATCTTCTTTCATCTTTACAAGATCATATAGTCTATCATGACAAGAGATATTGAAAAACTTTATCAACAGTTGCCTGAGCGACTCCCTAAAATGGTTGTGTTTGATCTGGATTACACCATTTGGGAAACTTGGTAAATAGATAAAACCCATGATAGTTATGATTATAATAGAGGTTTATTTTCATGGTAATAAATAATATAATAACTTATATATATCAAATATTCATTAAAATAGGATCGATTGCACTTGTGGTAAAGTCATTGAGAAAGATCATATAACAAAATGAATCACCATGAAAATGAAATAGAATGAATTTCTAAATATAACATGTCCCTCTTTTATTTTGTTTCTATTGTAACAGGCACACCTTTTGATTACAATGTAGATGAAAATGTTGTTTATGACAGGTTAGTAATACTTTTTTTTTATGTTATGCTTGTTTTTTTCAGAGTCATGGGCATTGCCACACCGTCCCTTTTAGAAAAAGAAATTAAAACAGTAGATCTCTAACAAATAGACGAAGAGACACAGTTCGTTTATTTAAAGACATTCCAGCCATCTTTGCATTGATCAAATCACTCCCTGATACAAAGATTGGTATTGCATCACGAACACATACACCTGATTGGTAAAGTATGGTTTTCCTTTTTTTTTTGCGCAGTAAACATATTTTTTGTCTAACAAAGAAAAAATAAATTCAGGGCAAGAGCTGCGTTGAAAATGTTTCGAATACCACCCATGGAGGGTAACCCCACTTTCATGAGCCAAATCGATTATATTGAAGCTTATCCATCCTCTAAAATCAAACATTTCAAAGCTTTGGAGAAAAAATCACAAATTCCTTGTGATGAAATGACCTTCTTCGATGATGAGTGGAGAAATAAAGAAGTGACAACTTTAGGTGTTCAATTCAATCATGTGGACACACGCAAAGGTGTCACCATGCAACAATTTATGTCGTCTCTTGCCCAATATGACAAGGAATCCCGTTATGTTCAAACTAAACTTGATTTTAGCAAGCATTAATTGTTTTCGAGAAGAACAGGGTTAGAACTTTGTAATAAAAATATCAAATGATCAATAAAAAAAAGCCCATTCTTCTTTCTATCACATTTAGTCATATTTGAATGGCCGAATCATGATTAGAGCCATAACCGAGAGTCAGAAAAGCTTGTGACTGGTTTGAGTCGCAGCCGCCATTGAGAGCTTCCGCCACTAATTTTTTTTATAAAAGTGAAGGGAAAGAAAAAAAAATAGGTGCATCTCCATTACATATACTATATAATATACAAAAATGAGTGACAAGTTTCACTGTCGTATGTACGAAAATGAACTTCCCAAGGTGGATGATGTCGTGATGGTCAATGTTCGACAGATTGCCGACATGGGTGCCTATGTTAAATTGGTAAGTACAAGAAAAAAACAAATATATAGAATTTTTTATGTTATTATATTTCATATCCAGGTTTTTTTTATTCTCGATTTCGTCATAAGCACATTATATATTTTTATAAAAAATCGATGGACTAAAAAAAATAAACGACATTGGCATTCTACGCGTCCTTATTATTCTACAGCTCGAATATGGAGATAGAGAAGGCATGATTCTTCTTTCAGAATTGTCTCGAAGACGTATTCGTTCCGTTCAAAAGTTGATTCGAGTTGGAAGAAATGAAGTTGTTGTTGTTCTTAGAGTGGACGAAGAAAAGGGTAACTATTGGTTTTCAATAATGAAAAACACGGGATGGTGGAATACAGTTTATTTGTCTTTACTAATATGAAAAATCATAAAAATAGGTTATATTGATTTGTCCAAGCGTCGTGTTACTCCCGAAGATATTGCTAAATGTGAAGAACGTTTTAACAAGTCCAAGGCTGTTCACTCTATTCTTCGTCATGTTGCTGAAAAGCACGATATTGCACTCAAGGAACTTTATGAAACTATTGGTTGGCCATTATATAAAAAGTTTGGCCATGCATATGATGCTTTTAAACTTGCAATTACGTAAGGGATTTTTTTTTACAAGATCAAAAAGAATGGAAGAAGATGTATGCAGTTATTTATTCATATCGGTTCTCTCTCTATATATATTGAAAAATAGTGATGCAACACCCGTATTCGAAGGTATGGATATTAAGCCTGAAATTATGAGTGAATTGGTATCGAATATCAAGCGTAGAATGACTCCTCAACCTGTCAAGATTCGTGCACGTAAGTTATAAAAGAAATAGAGTAACATGGTTGATCTGATATGAAGTGTGATTTTCATATATTAAAAAAAATAACACTTTTGTTTATAGAATTGGATTTGAGATGTACTGGTATTGATGGTGTAAACGCAATCAAGGAGGCTTTATCGGCAGGCGAAGCGGAATCGACAGAAACCGTTCCTATCAAGGTGACTTACCTTGCAGCACCATATTATGTTGTTACTGCTGACGCATTGGATAAAACAACCGGTTTTGCTATCATGGAAAAAGCTATTACTGCAATCAAAGATACTTTGGAATCACATAAATGGTCTCGATTCAGGGTTGAAAAGGAAGCTAAATTGGTATCTGAAACTGATGATCGTGATTTCGCTGCTTTGATGGCACAAGCAGAAAAGGAAAATGAATTGGTCAGTGGTGATGAAGATGAAGGTGATGGTGTAGCTGCTAGTGATGATGACATGTAAAAGTATTATTTCATACAAACAATCAACAACAAAAACAAAAAATCTTTCTTTTTCTCTCTCCCTCTCCTTCTCCCTCTCCCTCCTTTCCAAACTCTTCAACACATCCTCAAAAATGATATAATATTATTATATAAAAAAGTATACAACATTTTTATACACAAACCTAATTACTATGACTTCGATTTGATGATATATGATAGGAGGGAGAATGAAATCAATTTGATTGTTATGAAAATGATTAGTTCAAATAGTTGATTTTGGAATAGATGGGATGATCTGAAACAAGGGAACTCTCTTGAATCTGACACATTTTGAAAACGAAAGAAAAAACTTTTTTATACACAACCTACTAATTGTATGATCGATATGATATTATTTACAAGGTAGATATAGACCGGATAAATAGGGAGTGTAATTGACAGGTTAAAGATATAAATGATGGATTATTAACCACAATGAAGATTTCCCTATTTGCAATATTCGGGTGGTACAACAATGGTTAGGAATATAAAATCTCCAGCCACAGTAATAAGTTGTTATAGATTACAATGCTCCTCCCCCCTCCCTCCTCAAAAGAACCTACCACCAATCCACTCACTCACTCACTCACACCACACTTCTTTTACCACTCTTTTACCTCCTTTTCTACTTTTTATTTCCCTTATTTCCATATTTTACAGGAAAAATGGTATTTGTCCCACCTGATTCTTCAAAACCAACGGCACCTACTTTAGCACCACCACCTGGACCTGGTTTAGGTGGTCGTTTTGGCAATAAACGAAGAGGAGGACCTGGTTTAAAACTTTCATTTGAACATTTGCAAACTCCACCTGCATCTTCCATTCCGAGTTCAACAGACGCACCTGCTAATAATAATCAAAATACGTTTCGTGAGCAAGTAGGTAACATTGTTGCTGGTGGCAATACAAGTAGCAGCAGGTCTGCATTACATCAAGCTATTAGTGACCCAACCTCTATTACAACAAACATCCCAAATAAACCTATTACCACAAGATACCCAGGTTGTGGTGAAGATGATGAAGACGAAGACGATGGCGATGAATCATTAGCAGCTGTTTATTTAGCAGCTGCAAAAGAACAACAAAATCAACAACAGCAATCACAGTCAAGAAGAAACCAACATATTCCTGTATTAAGAGAAGCACCTAGACCACCACTTGGTCCACCAGCAGTTGGGTCTGTTGCTTCTCGTTATTATCCTGGAGATAATGGTAATATATATAGTTATATTTAGGACTGTTTTCGTTTCATGGTTCCTTTTACTTAAATAGAACGACTATCCATTTCCTTTTATTTACTAGTCAAGAATAATACAACCCCTGCTTCATCCTCTGCATCGTCCTCATCATCCTCTTCTGCAACAACAACATCCACCGAGAACACAGATTCAAATGATAATAGTCAATTCATGGAAATGAAACCTGAAGATTTAGATATTATCAAACTATTGGGTGAAGGTGCCGCTGGTACAGTCAGAAAAGTTTTGCACAAACCCACGGGACTCATTATGGCAAAAAAGGTATAGTTCTTTTTTTATTTTTATATAATTCTCGGGCTTGGCTCTTTTATTTATGTTGCAATTGTTATTGTTGTTGAACCCATTGAAAAAAGGGAAGGTGTGTGAGTGTATGTGAGCGGGGAAGAAGAGGAGTTCCAGTTATAAAATAGTTTTGGGATGGTTTAGTATGGAAGTTTCTTTCCTTTCCTTTTTAAATTTATCCCGTTCTCTTCTTTACTCACTTTTCCCTGAACCCTTAAAACATAATCAATTTATTAATTTATTCTTATGCATATGATCGATCGAAACTGTAGACGATCGGTACAGATCCAAATCCAAAAGTGCAACGACAAATTTTACGTGAATTATCATTTCAAAAAACATGTAATTCATCTTATATTGTTTCATTCTATGGTGCTTTTTTGGAAGATGGTGATACTACATTATCATTATGTATGGAGTATTGTGAAGCTGGTAGTTTGGAAGATATCTATAAACGTGCTAGAGATCTCGGAGGTGTCATTGGTGAACCTGTTCTTGGGCGAATTGCTGAGTCGGTAAGAAATGGATGGATTAGGATGGACTATAAATTGACTACCTTTTATTTTATACTTATACATATACAAACCAATGAATGCTTATATTTACATTTATATCTATCTAGGTATGTAAAGGCTTAGTCTATTTACATTCACAACGAGTAATTCACAGAGGTAAATAATAACAATAATAATAATAAGAAGAAAAAAGTTTGCCCATCTAACTATTAATTTTATGCCATCACTAGATATCAAACCATCCAATATTCTTGTCACGCGTAAAGGTGAAATTAAACTTTGTGATTTTGGTGTTTCCGGTGAATTGATTAATTCTATTGCCAAAACATTTACTGGTACAAAATATTATATGGCTGTAAGTACCCTAGTAATGAACATACCAACAACAACAATAACAACAGGAGAAAAGAGCTCACACGATTATTATCATCATTATTATTAGCCTGAACGTATTCAAGGTGCACCTTATGCAGTTCAATCAGATATTTGGTCTCTCGGGTTAACGTTGATTGAAGTATCTCAAAACCGACCTGCATTACCACCTCCAGGTCAACCTCAACTTTCTATTATTGAATTATTGGATTTGATTGTACGTCAACCTGTACCTGTGATACAAGGATCCCACATTTCAAAAGAATGTCGTAATTTTGTGGCTGTTTGGTAAAGTGTTTTATTTACAATGGTTACACTGAAAATGAAATATGTCGCATCCCGCTCATGTATCATTTATTATTATTTAGCTTGATCAAGAACCCAAGAGATCGTCCAGGACCAGGAAGAATGTTGGACCATCCATTTATTCGTAAATGGGAAGATGTACCAATGGATTTGGCTGGTTGGATTAAAGAAGTTTGGAATTGGAAATAATCATCATCACCTTTCATAATAAATAAATAAATAATAATAATAATGAAAATAATGAAAATAAAAATTATAGGTTTTTACATTTGTGATATCATTTTGTAAATTGATGTTTGGGAAAGTAATAGTAAGATGTAACTAATACTAATAATAACTAAATGGCAACGCGAAAATCATTATTGTTGTCCTGAAAAGAAAAACCGAAATCTAGTAAGAGCGGAGGAGAAGGAGCGTGTCTTTTTATTGCTGTAACATAGAACTTGTCTCAGTGCCTTTTTTTTACCATCCAATGAACTCATAATATGACATCCACAGCATTCGATACGACAGCATTTGCCAATCCCGACTTTGATATTAAAAGCTGGATTAACAGTACCTTAAAACCACGTAATCATAACCGACAGCAAGATGATACATCACCTAAACCAAACGACGAAAAATCGCAATCACACCAAAGACCATCTGAACAAGAAGTCACTGTTCTCGTTACTCGACTCCAGCTTTCAAGTGAACAGGTATCACGTAAAGTGGGCCAAGTAACGGATGGTGTAATTAAATCGTTACCACGCATGCTATACGATTTAAAACTTATTACAGACGATGCTCAAGCTGCTAAACGCGGTATTGATCAAGTACGTACACATTTATCCTCATCGACGGACCAAGAAGACAATGATAATGGCAACGACACCACACAAATGGCATTAAAAAAACTACAACAACTCCATATCGTCAAGACACATATGGAAAAATGCAGTGCTGCCTTGAAAGAAGCCGAGAATTGGAGCAATTTGGAAGTCGAAGCAACACGTGTATTGGAAACTCAAGACTATGAAGGAGCCGCCAGCCGATTACAAAACGCGCAACATAGTTTGGACGTATTTCAACATTCACCTGAATTTGCATCAAGACAGGAACTATTACGTAAATTACAATCTCAACTGGAACAAACTGTTCGACCCAAAGTCATGGATGCGCTTCAAAATCATGATGCTGTTGAATGTTATAAATATTTTAAAATTTATGGCAAGATGGGCAAAGCAGAAGAGTTTGTGGATTTATACTTTGAAGCACGGAACCCGAAAATTATTGAAACTTGGAAAAATCAACAGGAAGATCAAGCGGAATGGGTGGAATCATTGGATACTTTTTACAAAGCCATGTTTGCTTCTCTATCCGAAGATTATGTTTGGTGTGCTTCTATTTTCCCAGATCCCAAACCTGTGGTACAAGCACAAATTCAACACATTTTCCAATCGCTAGACCCCTCTTTGGCGGATCGTTTGGCTTCCATAGCAACTCATCAAGGCGCTAATGCATTACCCATTTTGGTATCCACATTTGCTGTCACAGAATCCTTTGGATTATCCTTGGAACGTTTATTTACAAAACCACCTGTTAATACAGCATCTGCTGATAATACCACATCCCTTGAATCACTTAAAAAGCGTGCACGACGACAATCCAATGCTAGTCAACTGACACTGATTCCACTTACTCTACGTCATACCGATACGAATACATGGTCCTATGTCCTCTATGTTCCTTTTCTACCTTTCCAATCTCAATACGCATCTTTGGAAGGTCTTTATCTTGGTGAACAACTCTCCTTCTTGTTCAAACGCGTAGAGAGCCAAAAATACATTATGGCTACCGAACGAGTACAATATATCCTAACCCATGTTATTGATAATATCTTCTCCATGGCCAAAGAATCGTTAGAACGATGCTTAAAAATGACACATGGATTTGGTGCAGTGGAATGGCTACGTACCATCAATGCGTATATTGGACAAGTGAAGTTACAACTTCAAAAAACGATTCGAACAATCAAACTCTCATCCTCAGCAACTTCAGCAGCAGTGACACTGAAAAAGACACAGAGACAAGGATCAGCATCATCAGCAATAAAAACCGGGACACCACGAACATCTTCCGATTTAGACGATTTGGATTTTGATGATGACGACGACAAGAACGATGCCGAAGACTGGCAAGCATTTCAGCTTGAATTACGATTGTTACGTGTGTGCCAAACGTTGGACACTCAATTCAATTCATTCAAGGATATGGTAGCACGCGAATTGGAAGGTTTACGTTATGTGATTCAAGAACGAGATCAAGATGATAATGCGTTATTGAGTCCTGTCACACCAAGTGTATTAACTTTTACTGAAAGATCGCCAGATGCACGTGGGCATCGACGTCAATCGAGTCTAGTAAGTGGTGGAGGTATTGAGGTTGTATCAAGACATGAACGAAAACGAAGTATGGGTGGATCATTAGGTGATATTTCATCCACCATTGGACATCAACAGCAACAATTACAACAACAGCAACAAGCAGCCAACTATCCACGATCCTCTATGGCCTTATTACGGACATCTCGTTTGAATAGTCATGAACTACAGCGCATCATTTCACAACTCTCCACCATTACCGAAGAATCTCAAGATAGTGTGATCAATGTAGTACTTAAAGATGCCAATCAACATATTGATGAATTGACAACAGAGTGTCAAGCATTGGTACATCAAGCAGCATTAGAACCCATTGTACGTCATTTACAAGGTATCGCTTCCATGAAAACAGTTTGGCAAGCCCCTGATCCACAGCCTCGCAAGACAACCATTGAAGATGCTACGATTGATGTGGATATGCCACAGTTCAGCTTATCACCTAATGAATATATTACTCGTGTGGGTGAACAACTTCTGATGCTTCCACAAGAATTTGAAGTTTATACGGATGACCCAGCATTGGCATATCATGTTGAAACGATTCCATTTATTCAACAAGGAGATATTCACCATCGACCATCAGAAGAAGACGAAAAGGGTGATGAAGATGGGGAAGAAGAGGATGAAGAAGGAGAGGAGGATGAAATAGAAGTCATTGAATTATGGTCTACCTGTGTTGCTCGAGGCACCATGAAACGCTTTTTGGATGAAATTGTAAAGATTCGTAATTTGACATCCCAAGGAAGACGGCAATTACGTACAGATATTGAATATCTAATTAATGTATTATCTGCTCTTGATGTACAGCCTTTACCAGAGCTTAATGAATTTTATGATGGTCTTGTTTAATAATTATTGTTTTATATATTTTGTATACCATTACATTACCTTATCCCATTTAGAATAAATAATAAACAATCAAAAAAAGAAAGATTATGCATGTTAATTATAAATACAAATAAATAGTGAGTCAATCCTCGTCGTTATCCAAAATCCGTAAATGGGGATTCGGTAGTTTATATTAATTCCAACGAATTGGATCATACAAAAGCGGAGGAATATCCATATCATAAATATAAGGGGTAATGAATAGATTATTCCTTCTTCTAATTCAATAACAAACGATATTCCTGAGGGGAAAAGGGGTTGAAAGATGAGACCGTATTATTATACACAATTCATTTCTTTAAAAATTGCATCTTAAAATGTACAGTTCCAATTTTGGAATATGACCACATTCTGTCTTACGGTCCTTCAATTACCAATTTGTCACCTTTCCTTCTTTCTCTCTTTTTCTCTGCACAGTAAACCAAAAATAGCAATTCACTTGTTTTATTTCTCTTCTTTTTTTCCGTCTTTACTTTTACATACTACTTTTTTCTTATTGATGAACTTTTTACAATGGACGTCAAAATGACTCGACATGCTTCTACCGATCTTGAAGAGATTGGAAAGAAAATTGCACGGATTTTAAGAGATCCAGGGGATGCTTTTGATCAAGCTTCAGTTGACATTGATTCAATGACATTGTCAGAGCGAAAGGCTTTTGCAGAGCAAGGTGAATAATGATATCAAATAATTGGCTTGCAACAACTGTATATATATATATGGATTATAAACCACATATTCATTTTTGTATGATATAGGTGGACTGGGTGCATGCGTATCCAAAGCAGACGTTCTTGCAGATACACCTGATGATCTTATGTACTTGTCTGGTAAATAACAACTTTTATACATGATAAAAACCAAATCAGTGGATATTCAAATAGTATCCACTATGAATTTATTACAGATTAAGTCCTTCTCCACCCCCTTTTCCTATTCACCATCGTCACTTATAATTTACCAATATTCAATTCATTTTATTGTTATTAGGAGAACGAATCGTGGTACTCAAACATATAAAGAATGATCTATACCTTGTAATTATACATATCCATTTTCCCTCCCATCTCCCTTTCTTCCCTTCTCCTCCTCCTCACACAGACCCATATGACAAAAAGTCCATGAATATTTATACATAATAAGAAAGAAAAAAGATGTGACGGGTATCCATTTTTTTTCTCTAACACCTCAAGTTTTTATTATTATGATAAATATAGGGATATTGCGAAGGCGTTATTGGACAATTTAATGCAGAAAGCGTGCACTTTGTAGAACTTGACCCACGTGTATTAGAGTCTCTTGATGCTGAACTTGATTTTGCTACAGATGGTGAACAACAACAGAATTATCATCGATATTCGAACAGCAGTAACGAATCACCCAATCGACATTACTCTTATTCATCCACTTCTGAACAACTTTCAATCCATGATCCTAATAATTCTCATAAATGGCCTGGTCGATCAAGTATTGAAAGTCTTGTCACTACTTCATCCACACCTTCTATGCCAAATATGCGACAAAATCGTGTAGTGGAAGGTACACTGTTTATATTTTTTTTTAGTTTTGTTTTGATGTTATTTACCAAAATTCACAAACAAACAAACAAACAAATACTTAATTTCTATAAAACAAAAAAAAACAGATCCTTATTGTGGCAATGGAAGTGGTGGTAAAAAAGGATTATTTGTCAACCCAGCATCATCCATTACGAATGAAGGAACAGAAAACTTTGATACATCGGCATTTAATGATGATTATTCGGATGATTCAGAATTGGAAGCTTCAACACCACAAATGCAATTTACCACACAACAAACAATGTCACCTACAGCTATGGAATCAGGCACAACCCTTTTTAAATCTACAACCATAAGAGCAGTAAGACCCGCTGGACGGAGAACACATGCTGGATCAACGGAACCTTCTACACCCGTGGATGACTATGATGACGATGAAATACATGATGGAGATGATGAGGGTGAAAAACCAGTGTTACCACCCAAGGATACATCTATTACAGCAAATAGAACAGTAGCAGGGGAAAGTACAAATAATAATCATAATAGCAATGGTGCATCGGTGGATGAATATGGGTTCTTGATTCAGCCTGAACATGCAAGATTAAAGAGCAACGCGTCATTGCATAGGTAGGTGATTCTATTGATTGTTATTATTCATTTTAATTTAATATTTGTATAATAGAACGGATTCATCCAACAAATCCATCAAAGCATACCGAGAACAAGAAAATAAATGGATTCATACACTTGGGAAATCGGATCCTGCTTCAATAAAAAAGGATGCTAAATTTAAAAAGATGGCTCGCTCAGGTATCCCAGCATCTGTACGTGCACGCGTCTGGCAATTCTTAGCTGGTAGCGATACATATAAAAAGAAGGGACTTTATCAGGTAAATAAGGAAATAGATATGAAAGCGAAAGAGAGGGAGGCGTGATTTACTTGTTTTGAGGAGTTAAGGATCTTCTTTTATATTTACTTCATATACTATATGGATAATAGAGTCTTTGTCAACGACAGCGAAGCAAGATTTTCGATGTAATTGACCGGGATATTCCTCGATGCTATCCGGATCATAGTCAATTTACTGATGAAACTGGACAAGGCCAACGCGATTTAGGTGATATTTTGAAAGCCTACTCTCATTACAATACCCAACTTGAATACTGTCAAGGCATGGGTAGACTTGCAGGTTGTATGTTGATGCACATGCCAGTCGAGGTATATATACTCTTTTTTTTGTATGTGTGTGTGATTGAATATATTGATGCTTACAAAAGTAAATGCTACAGGATGCTTTTTGGTTATTAGTAGCAACCATCGATCGATATATGAATGGCTATTTTACTCCTTCATTATCACAAATTCGTATTGATGCTTATATCATTGGCGAGTTACTTAAGGATCATCAACCAAAATTGGCACAACATCTTGTAAGTGAAGTAGTGATGGTCATTAAAATAGAAAAGAATTTTTCTCGATACTTATATATAAACATACATTTAGGAAAACAACGATATCCAACCCATTATGTATATTGCACAATGGTTCATGACGGCATTTACATTAACTTTACCCTGGAGTTCTGTATTACGTGTATGGGATGTATTTTATTTTGAAGGTGTCAAAGTATTCTATCGAATAAGTCTTGCTATTTTGGAACTTGTCAAAGGTATCATTTTTTTTAAAAAAAAAAAAAGAATAAGAGAATCAGGAGGAGGAAAGTCAGCAAATAGCTTTGTAATGACTATATAACTAATTCGAATTATGATAATAGATCATCTTTTGAATGAATGTCCAACAAATTCCGAGATTTTGACCTTCTTATTACATATTCCTCATGAATATCTTGCACCGGATGCACTTTTGGATGTTGCTTTTAGGATTAAATTATCCAAAACTGATATTCGTCGTTATGCGAAAAAGGCTAGTACAAGCACAACAGATGCAATGGGATTACCCGTTGAACATGGACTCAAGAATTTGATGGCAGGAAACCCAACATCCACATCTTTGAAAAGTTTAGGAGGAAAGAGAAAATAAATATTGTAATTGTTTTTTACGCATTGCTCACATATCACCACCCATATAATATTAACCCTTTCATTATCTACTATTATAACACCATTCAATATACAAAATGCACACGCACAAATATCATATTTTACTAATAATCCATTCAATTTATCTCCATCCATCCCTTCTTAATAATTTATTTATCTTCATTACCTGTTTTTTGTTGATACCCTCCTCCCTTCCTATCCAGACGAACATATTTTATATTTGTACACGTCATATTAATACTAATGCGGAGGAAACAGCCCATTGCAATGCGGAAGAGCACATGTGTTATTAAATAAACAAATAATTATACCATTTTCCTATATATGCATTTTTTTCTAATCTTCCATTTTATCTTCACAATAGTGAGAGAGTAGGTCACTATATGATGAGTATGATTAACAAACAATAACATGTTGATCAATAAGAAATAGTTTTCTTCTATTTTACAGTAAGATAATGATAAATTATTAGCAAAATATTGTTTTTGGTGAAATGGATTGAAAATAATATATTGATAATAATATAGTAAGGTCAAATTTTTATAAATACTCTTGAATCCATCCGCAGTTTAATTATAAGTCCAAGTAACGCACACACTGCAAATCCTGATCCGGCCACAATCTTGCAATAAAAATAGGGTGGCATGCTTGAATTAATGGTCTCTAGATACGTTGCCACAAAAGGCCCAAGGATAGCGAATAAATATGTAATTCCTCGTAATCCAATCGCTAATGATTGTTTATAATAAAGGCATATATGTAGTAGTATATCCACATATTAGCATTTCGGTTATATATGATGATAGCGATACAATAGACTATATATATGGAACTTGGTACCATTTCTTACCCGCAGGATAGTTGTCTATAGTAACAATAGAAATCATAACGGATGGGACTATAACATGTTTATTCAAGAAATTATTGAACGACATTACTATATTGATAATTTCTGGGCACCCAATATAAAGCATAATAGATATGTTTCTTTTATAGATATACTTACACACAGAAAAATAACAGGGATAAAAGACCCCCGCGATTGCACAAAACACCATAAAAAACATCAAATTATGTGCAGGTATCCAAATAAAGAACACTGTTAAAGTGCAAACACACATGGATGTTATAAATATATTAAGATTCCCGAACTTATCCGCTAATAGCCTACAGTAGCAACATTGAAATAACGGACAAAAACAGTAAGTATTTCACAATAACGGTATTTTCAAATACGAAATACTGCTATTTTTTAGAGAAATCGACACATTACCCGTTTGTGGCACCGCCAACAGTTGCTCCAGCACATAGCACTGTAACGCATAGAGCTCCTTGGACACCAAGTAAACCAGAAGAGGTCACAGTAGCTATATAATTATAATTGTAGTTATTATATATTAGTTTTATATATGTCATAGTAACAACAGATGCTGTATATATTGTTAAAACTTTACAGCAACTTACAAGGAACAAAAACAACCATTATGAATGCAGAAAACAAATGAATTGGTCCAACCATAATCCAAATCACCGCATCCAGGTTCTTTAACAAACTAAAGCCAAATAAATCACGTCTTTGCTGTTTTGGCTTTTGATGTTCTTTTATTGCATCTTTTTCTGGCTCCTTAATAAGAGGATATGCAATAAGGCCACTTGATAAAATGATAAGTGCAAAGATACGGTATGTCCTGCATAATTGACAAGATATGAACTTATTAATAGTACCATCTTCTACTATTAAACGGCCACAACACTATAATCTGTATTTTTTTTCCACAGTGAAAACATTCTATATACCATGCCACTCCAATGCTAACGTTTAATCTTTCTGCTATTGGGGGAAGGATTATACCACTACCAGTAACTGCACTGGATAAAATTCCACTTGTCGTACTACGGTACTTTTTGAACCACATGGGAGATAGGCGAAGTCCAACCTGTTTAATTACACCATAAATGATAAAGGTAAAAGATGTATAAAAAAAATGTAAACAGATTAGAACCTGTATGGCTTTTAAATTTATAGTACACCTGTTTTGGATGATATCTTATCTTTGAATTTTACGTACAGCACTTATTATTGCACTTCCAAGACCACTACATAAACCATAAGTAATATAGAGTTGCCAAATCTATTAAAAAATGCCAAATTTTAATATTGTGTATTATTTAGTCGCAAATTTTAACTTGAATTTGTACAATGGGAACTAGCTCTCCATTATAAATATTAAAACACACCGAATTTGTAAAGGATGCTAACAGCAGACCACCTGTCAGTAAAACTATTCCAAGAAGCAGTGTCAAACGGATGCCAATAAATGTATAGAGTAAGGTACCAATGAATACACAGCTTTTAAACAAGGTTTGGAACGTCGCTCCAACAAGCGTCAAATACATTATTTGGCTTTTGTCCGGGGACAGAGATTTTCCTTCTCTAATATAATAATCCTGCATCACTCCTAAAAACACGAGTTTCAGAAAACAAAAGCAAAAAAAAAAACACAATTGTATCCAATATAAAAGATGATGTGATATCATAAAGCAACGGAAGAACTCACCCCTATTGGTAAACATATATACAATACTGTCAATGAAGCTTACAAAAAAACGTGTATATAATAGGATATAATGCTAAATAGCGAGTAGTAAACATACCAAAATAGATGCAGAGCAACAAAGAGGTGTATTATGAAAAGACCTGTGAGGACAATCCATCCACGCCTTCCATCAAACTGATTGGATGATAAACTACTAGACGAACCTCCACCTTCGTGTGTTGGAGAATATGATGTAACATGATTATTAAAGTCTCCCGTGTCGTGATTTTCATGATGGATGACTATTGGACTAGGTGGTACATTTTCTTGATTATGCTGGTAGCCAGTTGGTGATATATTAAACTGCTTTTCTTTGGTGTTATTAATTGACATATAATTTCTATTATTCAACATTGTAAATAACGATGTGCTAATACTGTATCTCAGATTATCTATTGGATAAAGAAAAAGATACCAATTAATCAATCTTTTTAAATAAGTAACTCACTTTAATGGCTGAAACGTTATAATTTTTTTTTGTTTACGGAGTCAGTGTGAAAGAAAAAAAAAATATGAAAAAAAAATAAAAACTGATTGCTTTTAAAAACAAAACAAACAAAAAAAGTATATATGCATACCTCTGCTCATAGATTTATATGATGCTGCATATATTCCAAAAATGTAGGAATAGCATTTTATAACATATAACGTTGCTTTTCCTTGATAAAAAACAATCGTCTATACGCCGTAATATTATATTATTGAACTATTTTTTTTGGGCAAAACGATATGAAACTATTTATTTATTATAAAACCTCAAAGTAATCAGCATTAAAGGGGTCTTTACTAGATTTGTACGACAACGTTAGGGTAAATATCAAAACAAACCAGATCAAAGGATACACAATTAAAGCTCGTTACACTATATAAAAAATAACAACGAGCAAGTACGAATCTAATATTAAATGAACAATGATTTTTATCATGATATTCTTAACAGTAGAATATATAAGAGAATAGGTAACATAGCTTCATTGGTCAAGTTTACTGTACTTCAGCTATTTTCATTTTTTCCGCATAGTAAAGAAAACATAATACTTATTTTGAACGTACCACATTGTACTAAATGTCACGATCATTAAAAATGCGTATATAAAATACCGCATAATTGTATTTTGCTGACCCTTTTCTGGACTAACTAATGAACCATATATGGAAATCCTTCATAATGTCTAGCTTTGTTGAGATAAAAAAAACCATAATTACAATTACATTTAGCTTGTAAATATAAATCGATATATTGCTTTAATAATATAAATCTGTACCAGTTAATCCAAATGGCTAGTGTCTGGGCCCATTCCTATTTTGCTTAATAAAATAATGCAGAAAATCATTATGGATTTTTACAAATAAATATATTAAATAGGTATCCACAAATTGAATGACGTGTGTTTTAGGATTCACAATATACATATATCCATACTGCATTATTATTCTATATGGAGGCGAATTATTTTAAGCTAAACTGAAATCGGTAATTTGGTAGATAAACAATGGAACATGTAAAGACCAGAAGAGTATTGTTCAATTCTTATTGTAAAAATGTTACTTATACAACAAGGTAAAAAAGAGAAAGTGGTATTTTATAATTCTATTTATGTTTAGATTTTAAGGTTATACAAAGGATAAATGTATGAGAAAGTGTTAAAAAAATGAGCGAACGATCCTAAAAGTCGAAAAATTGACATATACGTAAATTTAGCACGAAGTATCGAACGTGCCTTTAACGTTTTAGTAAAAAGGTACTTCATAATTGTACGACGATAATCCAATTTTCGATTTTAAAAAAAAAATAGAGATGTCAATAGTTCACGTGCGGGGCTATATATAACCAGCGGGGAAACGCAAGAAAAGTGTCTGCTTTTCAGGTCGATCTTAATTTCTAATGTATTTAGAGATTCTGCAACCTGTTTTATATATATTTATGTGAACATCATGAGGATGAGAAAGCTAAATACCAATCAGTTCCTTTTGTATCGTACTTGTAACTGTAATAATTAATGACCTTCTTTATCAACTAGTACACTATATAATATATTTTTTATTATTATTGCTACGGAAACAGAAGTTCTTTTTTACGTTTTCTAGCTCAGTAGACTGGCAACACAAATGTTGTACGAAGTGAAATGAATTAAACAAAATAAGTTTTTTTTTGAAGCCAGTAAAATAAAATATATCTACCAACTACTTTTAACGACGTCTATCTCACTATTCTCTTCCACTTCTCCTCCATCCCTTTACCCTTTCCTTTCCCTTTCCTTTAAACTTACTTTTTTTTTAATACGCATTCCTTTTATTTTATTTGTTAATAAACAAATAATACGAACAATTAACTTGGAGGAAGTCTCAGGAATTACAATAACGACAACGAAATAAATACTGTGTTTTCTTATTGAGACTTGCCATCCAAAATGAAATTTACACTCCTTTCATTTTTGGCAGTATTGGTGTTCGCCACCTTTGCATCTGCCCACAATAAACCTCAAAATTATATTATCCAACTGAACAAAACAGCTACTGTTGACGAATGTAAGAACTTATAAAGCGAAATATAGAAAAAAGAGAACAACAAAAATTAAAATTACATCTTATGTCGAAAAGTAATAATTGTGCTGTTCACACACACACACACACGCATTTAATAATATTTATAAATTATTATCAATATTATTATAGTTGTTCCCAAGTTCATTCATGATACCGCCAAATTCTTCCATGATCTCTTTAAAGAAGCTGGTGAAAAGCTTGACGATTTGTTCGATAGAGACGATGATCCATTCGGTAACAACAAAATCCGCGTTCGCCAATCATATGATATTGGTGGTAATTTTAAGGCCCTTGATATTCAACTCTCGGATGATCGTATTCTTGACAAGATCAAAAAGGGTTTCTCTGAAATCATTTCAATCATTCCTGATGAGGAAGTCCAATTTGAATTACCAAAGCCAGCTCACCTTAAAAAACACGCAAAGAACTCGAAGCGTTACTACATTGTAAATATTTAATTTTCATCATTACTGCACCACATCATTATTTATCTTAAGTACTCATCGTTCAACTCACGAAAATATAATAATAATCATATGTAGCGCCCAGTCCGTCCTAACGAATCTAGTTATGAAGATCCTACCCAAGAAGTAAAGCATCCTCATCATAACTCGAAGCGTTATTACATTGTAAATATTCGATTTCTATTATTGCACTTCATTTGTCTTTGATACTTATTCGATACACCTGGAACAAAAATTATCCATTATATAGCGCCCAATTCGTACCAACGAATCAACCTATGAGGAGGACCCTAACGAATCCCCTCACCAAAATGGTGATGTAGCTGCTGCTTCTGAATCACCTTATATTGCTAACACTGAAGGATGGTCATCGTACATTTCGGCTTCTACCAGTTCTGCTCAAGATGAAGCATCAGCAACTACAACAACAGCTGCTTCTTCTGCTGCTCAAACAGCCGAAAGTGGACCAACCTACATTGAACAAGAAAATGCTCAATGGAATTTAGTCCGTATTTCTCAACGCGATCGGGATTCTTCAAAACCATATATTTATGATTCACGTGGAGGGTAAGTACAAGTGTATTTACACGCCATAAAGATATGGTAATGGTGCTATTTTTTTTTTAATAACCGAATTTTCTCAATATTAGTGCTGGCGTTACTGTATACGTTGTTGATGATGGTGTTGCAGTGAACCACAAAGACTTTGGTGGTCGTGCTAAGCGTGGTTATTCCGCCTACACAGACGAAAATGTCAAGAGCGATGGTAACTCAACTAAAAGCTTTGGTAGCAGTGCACAACTCCAAAACACTGACCCACTTGATGGCGGAGGTCACGGTACTCACGTCGCTGGTATCATTGGTGGCAAGGAATACGGTGTTGCCAAAAACGTCGATATTGTCAGTGTACAAGTTCTTCGTGCCGATGGTAAGGGCACCGTTTCGAGCTTACTTGGAGGTATTCAATGGATCATGGAACAAGAAAAGAACCGCACTCGTCCCGTTGTTATCAACATGTCCCTTGGTTTGCCTGAAAGCAGCGCTGGTGCACAAGCATTGAACGATGCTGTTTCGGCTGCTGTTGAAGCTGGACTCCCAGTCTTTGCTGCAGCTGGTAACTCAGCAAGCGATGCATGTAAAATCTCGCCTGCTGGTAACAGCGATGTATACACTGTCGGTTCTGTTGATAGTGACGACAAGATGGACCCTTATAGTTGCTATGGTCGATGTGTTGATGTTTTGGCTCCTGGTTTCGATATCACCAGTACCTATATTGGGAGCAAGGACGCTACTGCCACCATGTCGGGTTCATCTATGGCAGCACCCCATGTTGCAGGTGTAGCAGCTTTATTGCTTCCTAGTTTGGATGAAGATATCAAGCCCACAGCTCTTTACAAAGAAATTACCAAGCTTACTACTCGCCGTAAGATTGATGATATCCCTGACTGGCTTACACCAAACCGTCTTGTTTTCAACGGCCAAGAAAAAGAAGAGTAAAGCAGTATTAACGAAACCCCATTCTCCCTTACAATTTAACCCCACCCATATCCATTCACCAACTTTCATCTACAACTGTAAACTGTATATGTATATGTGTGTGATATTATATTGTTTTTTTTTAATATTATAATTTGTTGTACTTTTACTTCTTCAATAATGTATCACGTTCCTTGACCAATTCATCATATTCAGTGGATTGCTGAGCTGCTCTCTTTTTCAATGATTCGAAATCAGGTGTTTGTTTCTTCAATGTAGTGATTTCAGCCTTCAAATCATCAATTTGTTTCTTGTAAGATGAATCAATTTCAACAAGTCGGTTGGTATCTTCGTTAGCAGTTGCACTCTATAAAAAGATTTTAATAAGTTTTACTCTAGATGTTTTTATCTATTCAAGTTTTTAATAGGCGGATGAATTTGTGATAGTACCTCTTTCTTCATATGTTGGAGTTGCTCTTCGCGTTCAAGCATATCGACTACCAATGCGGTTGTTCTTTCAAGAATCCTGTATTCATTTTATTAATTTAAACATTCTTTTTCTCTCCGTCCAAGGATTCCTTGGCTTATTTATTGCAGTACACCGGAACATGAAAAAAAATAAACTTACAATGACAAGAACAAAGTGAAACCAGTCAGGTACAAGTTGCGTTGAGCATAGAAACGCTTTGCTTTCAAGCTTGCTTCAAAGCTATAATCATGATGATGTCCTTGTTCTTGTTCAGCTTCTTCTCCAATACGTTGCAAACGGTTAAAGGTGTCTATTCAATAGAGCTATGGGTTAGTTTTCTACTCATTACATATGATGTCACTGTATTTTCATATCAACTTACCAATAAACAGTAAAAAGATGAAGCTGATATTAAGAGAATAAAAACTTTGTAAGCGCGTTTCCACTCCCACAAAATCATATTTAAACATAATATACGTCATCAAAACAATTATATAAACTTACGCAAAGATAATCTTGAGAGCATACAAAGCCTTCGCAACCTATTATCCATGTAGTTCTATTAGTTATATATATCTGTCTTGGCCATTTCATTTTCCTTATATTTACCACGGGAGACGATCTAAAGGCTCTCATCATAGCTCGGCGCCAATGCATTGGAAGTGGGAGCTATAATTATACTCATTAACTCATTAGTTTTATGAAATGTTAAAAGTTGAAACAAATAGAATTTGAACCTCTGAAACTTACCACCACCAAGCAAAAGACAAACATCTTTATATATTGAATGCAGTGTTAAAATGAGAAACTGAGAAAAAACTAACTCGTGTTATATACAAATAAGACTCTTATTATTATATACCTCCAACACCAAAAGTGTAAATGTTAACGTATAATAAATTGTCATCTCTGTGTAAAGTTGAACGTGTCAAGAAGAGAAGTATACTCGGGAACCTGAAATAATCCAATAAATTTAAAACGGAGTGGTGCCTCTGGATTTATAAACATATGATTTTTTTGATGCATAACAACCATTTCATTGTATCATCTTGCATTGAAGATGGTCTATTCGCTATTTTCATCACAACTAACTGGGGTCAATGATGTATTATTTTTGAAGACGAATATTTATATACACTGTTACCAAAGGAGACTAGGTGAACTGTTTCCGTAATCTGGAAGAAAGATAAAAAAATCATCGTGTTGTTACTTACTAAGAATATCATGGTGATTAAGACACCATGGATGGTGAAAAAGTTATTGTGCAAAAAGCCGAGCTTATCAGGCCATATATGAGCCCATCCAATGCGTGAATTTGCATATATAACGATGAAGTTTCATATCAACCTAAAGCAGCTTCATTTTCCGCTCTTTTATATAGGAGAAATGATAACACTTTACCAAAAACTTACCGCAATCTTGGAAAACCACATTATGTAAAAGTAAACCAATTCATAACAGATAACTATAACTAAAAAAAGAAAACGAGAATGCTCATTTATCTTTCCTTTTCCTGAAAACTAGTGATGAGCTTGGTCTGGTGTTTGGACTTCCCAAAGTTGATGAACTGCCATCCGACAGCCAACCTTATTATCCATTAATCTTTATTGAATCCAAGTTGGGATTTCCATTTCAACACTACAATGACCTTATACGCGAAACTGATCAAGCAATGCGCGAAACAACGAGTTTGAAAGCTAAAGAACAAGCAAGTAAGATCATGATCATGTTGAAACCTGATAATTATACAGCTATGAATTTGAGGTAGAGTGTATATTTAAAAGCCTTTGACCTAAAGATGAAATGGAATATCCTGTATATCTAAATATTTAATGTGTACAGAAAACAATTCATCAAATCAGGTCAAATCACAATAAAGGATGAAATTCATTGGATCGATTTGATTTTTACGATACAAAAACATTGCAAAAGTGGTGTTGCTTGGCATCATCGGTAAAGAAAACTGTGTGAAAAAGAAAAGAAACGAAATATGAAGCTGATATATATGAAATATTAGACAATGGCTGTTTATGCACCCAGATGCTATCGATTATGGAATGGATCTGGACCATGAATTACAACTTTGTGCCCGTACAGCAACGCTCCATCCACGAAATTATTATGCGTGGAACTATCGACGGTGGTTACTATACTCATATATGGACACAAATCTCCTTCGAGAAAAGGAGTATAAAGAATCACGAGAATGGGTTGAACAGAACGTAAGCGACTATTCTGGTGTTCATCATTTGTCGTGTGTTGTCAAATGTTTGGTCAGGCATGGATTTGATAATTTTGAAGAGCATTTGGGTTGGACTAAGGATCTTATTGTACAATACCCTGGTCATGAAGCATTATGGTACCATTTACGATTTTGTTATACCTTTTTTACGAACATAAAAACCGATGGTCATTGTATTATTGAAAGAATTATAAACAATAATGATACGAAAGAAGTAGAAAAGAAACAAAATCGCCAATTGGAACTTGCACTTTGTTTTGGCATTTGGCTATGTCTTTTGGTAAATAAGTTTGTTCATTTTACTATACTCGTTTCTTTTACAAAAAGTAGTGCTGATAAAGGTTAATATGTAGGAAAAACGGAGTGAATCCAAGTCCTTTCGTTCAATTGATAAACAGCAAAATGACTATACAGCACGATTACATAAAATAACATCTATTCCAAAATATATCTCAATATAAAAATTCAAACTGCCTTATTTTTTTTCTATTTATAATTTTTTTATATGATATATTTAGTTTTTCATATTTTAATCCTTCTTCTTGTGTTCGCCAAAGACATCGTTCGATGGACCAAACATTAATACAGGGTCACAAGTTCGGACGGGACTTTCGCGGCCGATCTTGGTAATTTCTTCAACATCCACAGGATCCATCTTGAAATATTCAATATTGGCTTCAATACGTGAGGGAGTAACTGACTTAGGAATTACTGTTGTATATTAAAAATATATGTATTTAATAATCTTCCACTTCTTCTCACCCGATAATACCAGCAAACAAAAAAAACACAGCAAACTTACCACAATAGCCACGGGCAACACCCCAGTTGATAAGGACTTGAACCGGTGTCTTACCATATTTTTCAGCTGCCTTAAGGACAGCAGGTTCTTCAAGAGTCTTAGAATGGCCTGTGGCAGCGAACCAGGAGAAACCAGGGTTACCTAATGGACTATCATTGAAATCCACGTATTGTTAAAAAGAATATACATATTTTTACTTTCTAATAATAATAGTAAGTGTACCTATATGCAGTAAGGGCAACGTTGTTCTTCTTTCCCCAGTTTACCATTTCTTCTTGAGGTAAACTAGGATGGATTTCGATCTAAATAACCATGATAATTGATAAGCATTAATATGTCACCAACTCAATGCATTTGTTATAATACCAACCTGGTTCATTGCGGGAGGAATTTCGGCTTTGGAAATTAATTCTTCAAGCATTTCAATTGTGAAGTTGGAAACACCTACAGGAAAGTATATAGTTAATAAGTCATTTTGGTAAAAGTTAGCTATAGAAAACGCCAAAGCATTTACCAATTGAGCGGACTAAACCATCCTTGACTAACTTTTCCATTTCTCTCCAAGTATCTATAATAGGAATGTCAATACACTTGATGTCATTGTTTTCATCTTTAACCTGGATCTGGTCATGTTCAAAGCCATGGAATTCCCATGCCATTGGCCAATGGAACATGTACATGTCAATATAGTCAAAACCAAGTTCTTCTAAAGAACGTTCACAAGCAGGACGAACGTGCTCCGGACGCTTGAATGTTTGCCACAGTTTGGTTGTAACAAAAACTTCTTCTCTGGGCACACCACTTTCACGAATAGCGTCACCCAACGAACGTTCAGTCTTATCTATTTTATAAATTTTTTCCTTTTTGTATAAGAATATTCTCGCGTTCGCGTGTTTTGATCTTGTAATATAGTCCCGAGCCCTCTCCTTTCGTGGAGTATGTTAAAAAACAGTTATACTTACATAAATAAGCAGTATCAAAATGACGATATCCACATTTTAAAGCTACTTTAGCAGCATCATGTACTAAATGAGGAGCATCAGCACCACCAAATGTGCCATAACCGATCATTGGAAGGTCATAGCCACTGTTGAGCTTAATTTTATATTTAATAATTTTAGTTTCAACTAGTTTTTAAATTACATTTTGTTAATACATGTAAAACTAACCTTGATTGTAGGAACATTTGCAGCCATGGTAATCGATTTAATAGAATAAACTTTTTAAAAAATATGATGATGAAAAAGAAAAACTAAAGAATTTTCCCCTCCGTTTCTTTTTTGAATGCTTTTGGTGTTAGATTGAATAGCGGGACAAATCTCAATGACGTAAGGTTAGGTATCCATGCAAACCCCTGTGCGTCAGAGACAAGTTTTTCTTTTTTTTCCAAGTAAAACCCACCATTATCTCTCTTTATATTTAAGATTATAATTCTTATGCAAAACCTTTATTCCTATTGTCCCATCATCTATTTTTTTCTTATGTTACCTCTGTCTCTTTTTCTCTTTCTCTCTTTTGTAAGCTTAATGGATTCTTTTATTATTATGATGGATATATAAATACAGAAATATGCAGAATTTGCAAGATATACACGCGTTAGATCCTCACACGATAAGTCTGATCTTTTCAAAAATATATCTCAGTCTGAAATCGGCAACGCTTTCCTTGTTCTGGATATAGTGACATGCCGACAAACTAACAATTTCGTGTAACCACGACGTCAATTATTCATGATCAGAAAAGATTAGAAAGTTAATTAGACCTATTGGTATTTTTATCCAGAAATTATATTATAAAAAATAGAGCTTTATCTTTGTTGAATCACACATTAATTATTATGCAGACACAGTGTGCCTTAGAAATGAAATAGTACTAATTATTTGACTCCCTTTGTGATTTCCAATTTTCTTGGATATGTTGTATGTATATCATACGTAAAGGGAAAACACAATTATCAAACCGTCAAGGATTGTATAAAGTATACCAGGTGTGAGAAAGTCTTCTAAAGCTATGACACTGAATTTTGAAGCCGCAAGTAAAATGCACCTGGAAGTTTGAATGCATGCTATAATTGATAACCATATATACTCATTAATACTTTTATGAAACAAATAAACACATAACCCCTTTTTAATAAAAAAAATAATGTGAGGCACGTTTTGGAAATGATTGAACAGCATGGACTGCTATAAAGCAATTGGCTAAAGCAGAACCAAAAATCCCTGAGTGTTATAAATATTGTTATTAATAAACATATCGTTCTGTTGCTTCTGCAATATTATATGATAAACTATAATTACGGCATAGCTACCAAGTGCTTGACATATAGTTCCAACTAAAAAACGAATATTCTCCTGAATGTACCAGCCATAAGTTACAAACAGGCCAGTCAAAAAAAAAACCACACCCATAAATATTCCTGTCAAACTGAGTCGCTTTTCTGAATATGCTGGTTCACTATCTCCTGTTGCCTTTTGAACCTGACGCATATAAACACTATCTGCTATCGAATCTCCGAAATAGAACCCTGCAGTTGTTATCAAGAACCCGGGAAGATAGAATAATCTAACCATTGTTGAATTAAAGTGATATTGGGTGCTGCGCGTCCATGGAAATCAAATAGCAACAGTAATATGTACTTGCAAATCCATTATTATCAACATAAAAATACATGTGAGAGAGTCTTAATGCTTTTTTTTCGTGTGTTAACAATATATAGCAAAATGTATTTTAGCATATATGATCAGCTTACATCAAATCAAGATAAACAGAACAGAAGAGATATATGTTTGAGAACTTAAGTAATGTTAATGATACAAATGGATTGACCTTCATGCTCTGCCTTACGATGTCTTTAATTTTCTTTGTAGCAGTATGGGCTGTTTCAATCTTGCTGTTCTGATGATGACTGGTATTAGTGTAGGTTTCAGGAAGTACAAGTATAACATGAATCCATAATATGCCATAGGAAATTACAAATGCTCAAAAAATACTTCTCCATTCTAAATACTGTATTAATACAGTGTACTTAGGTGCATGTTAATATGCGCAAACTTCCAAATGCATACGATAAAAGTATAGAACAACCCCTTTCGTGGTCCTTAAACACATTGCTTATCATTTCTGTCCCTAATTTATTGTTCTGTATAGCTTGATGAAAACCAAAGTTGAAAAAGCAATACATTCTGTGAAGGAAGGTTCGAACGAAGTTAGAATATATGCCAATATAACTAACTTATTTTAATAATAATATAACATACAGCAGCATAGCCAATAGAACCTATCACACGAAAGTAAATTGACATTCTAATGTTTATGGATAGTGTAGATCCAATATTACAATACCCCAAAAAATTAGATTTTATGAGTCTGTCTATATATAACTTTACCATAATCATCTGCAAAAGACACCCGTATGTACAGCAGCCTATAGTTGTAAAATTAGCGTATTGCAATGTTTTAAAGGTTTTATATTGAGCATATTAATTCACCAGCAATCCTATCATAGCGGTTTGTGCAGCCACTAATTGCATTACAATCTGTATACCTGTTAATTTTTTAAAGTCTAACTTAAACTTTAATGAAGGCATGGGAAAATTAGAATATTATATGGATCTATGTGTACGTATGAGATATGTTTGTAATTGTAGCTGTTGTATTTAAATCAACCTGAGCTGCTGGAAACGCAGGATACTAAAATGTATATAAAAATAAATATAAAAAACACTTTTAGTTTGTTCAGAAATACAAGGGTCATAAACAATTAGCAGAGGCATATTATTACATACAAGCCCATTTAATGATGAATGGTTTCTTGAAGTAAACATATATAGAACATTGTATACTAGTGTCAAAGCTAATATAATCTTTGTAGAAAATCATTCCTGAAAAAAAATTACAAAATTTGGGATACAGTTACAAAAGCAAACACGATAATCTTTTTTATTCCTAATATTATTCTTTCTTCCTGATTGTTTTGCTGTATTGGTCCATCTGATGGATCACTAATAATAGCACTATCGTTCTGGTCTATTATCACTGTCAATTGTGTGAATGAAGTACCCGTCCTTTCATCTATTGCTACATTATCTGTTTATATTAAAGATATATAATTTTGCTGTTATTTCTGTACTAAAGAACAACAAGTATTTGCAGTATATAAATCATAGTACCTGTTATAAATTTTAATGGACCTTGTTGGCTTCAATTCAGATTACCATCATTAATTGGTACAAATCCATTTATGTAAAGCTTTCAATCTTTTTAACTTTGTCCCATGCCAGATACCTTAACAATAAATAGATTAAAAAGTATATTAATATTTAAAATATTGTCATTAAGAAGAAGTGAAAAGAGATGAACGAAATGAAAAAAAAGAGATGCGCAAAACTTCTTTTTTTTTTTTTCAAATTGAGGATTGTATGCGGCTTTGTTGCTTCTTCATGAGATCTAATAATCTCTAGTATAAACAAACGGTGTGTTGTATTTACTATTATTATATATAGTGATTTTGACATATAGTACAAATAGTCATCTTATCGTTATTAAATGTGTATAAACTACTGTAAGCTATATATATAGCAAATACCAGCTCTCCTGATCGTCATAAGTCTTTATGAAACGTCAAAATCTTCTTGCGGTTAATGTTCCCTTCTATTGTTCTCAGAAATTGTTTATTAAGTGAGAGTGTATATATAATATAAAATCTTTTTACGGCACTATGGCTCGATGCAAATATGTTGGCCTTAAATACTGCAATATATACTATATAAGAACAACGCAGTCAAGTTTAATTCTTAAGATTCCAGTAATTAAATGTCGATGACTGGAGAGCTGCACCACCATAAAAGCATGATTTGATATGTATTCAGACAGATGATGTTATATTTGCTAATGATACCGATCAGTCGAGCATACTGAAAAGTATATAATACGAAGTTTCAACACAGTAAAAAGAGTATCTCGACAGGACATGATTATCAGCGAGAAGGGCACCGCATTGTTGTGAATCAACAGGAGTACTCATGTTGCCTTAAATTGTTGATATTATCTTGGGTCTCATGTGTTGGCTACAAGTGCCGTAACCCTATCGACTTGGTCATTCGCATGTGTCTTGAATTCAGGTGAATTTGACTGATGTTGATGGCGGACAAAAATGATAACATTGTATTGAGTTACTTGTTTTTGGAGTATTTGGAGAATTGACCTATAACTTATAGCATCCTCAGGAATGAGAGTATTTTTTTTAGCCATATTGAATAAAATTTAGTACAGGAAAACATAGAAGACAAATTAGCTGTAATACCCTTTTTATATGTATTTTTCTCGAAAATTGTATAGTGTTTTAGATTCTAGTTGCACACAAGCTAAACTGTGTTGACGAAAAATAAGGGTGTTTAAATATGAGGCATTTTATAGTTTCACAAAACAAAACAAATAATGCAAACGACTGTTGTTGGCACTCGCATTTTTTAATCAATGTTAATAGAGTAGAAACACTTTTGATTATCATAGATGCAAGAAATAAAAAACAGGTGGCAGTGCGCTTCATAACGAGCAATGTCACGATCGATAAAATTGATGCAAAAGCAACAGACTATTCATCACCAACGAACTAATATGATAATTGTATATTACCGAGTCAAAAATATCTTGCTCAAGTATGAGAAATGTGTTTTTTTCTTCAGGCACCGTCTGTATTTTGCATTCTACTAATTGAAAATCCGCGGGGGAATGATATTGCTTTGGAAGAGGCATACCATGAGACTCCCTCTTTTTGTACCATCGTACTAGGTGTGTAAAGCTTATTGATAATAAATATGATGGGAAAAGGAAAAGGGAATAGGTGTATAAAACAATGGATGGATAGATGGATGGATGGATCTGATAGATTGATGGATTATTCATTGAAATTATATGGATCCGGAATGATGGGGAACAGGCTGAAAGAATTATAAAAATATTGACATTATTTTTTTTTTAATTTTTAATTATTAAAGATTAGCCATGGGTCGCCGTCCCGCTCGCTGCTACCGTTACTGTAAGAACAAGCCCTACCCCAAGAGTAGATACAATCGTGGTGTCCCCGATGCCAAGATTAGAATCTTTGACTTGGGTCGTAAGAAGGCTCACGTTGATGGTACAATATCATATCATTTTTAAATATACTTTTAGAGCATAGAAATGAGAGAAAAGCATTGTCATTTTTTTTGAGAGGGGAGAAGGAGAGAAGTGAATTTTTAAAATCAGTTATGCTCATGTGAGTGTATGAAATATTTTAGATTTCCCCTTGTGTATTCACTTGGTTTCCAACGAATATGAACAAATCACTGCTGAAGCTTTAGAAGCTGGCCGTATTTGCTGTAACAAGTACATTGTCAAGACCTCTGGTAAGGACTCCTTCCACTTGCGTGTCCGTGTCCATCCTTTCCACGTTGTTCGTATCAACAAAATGTTGTCGTGTGCCGGTGCCGATAGATTGCAAACCGGTATGCGTGGTGCTTTCGGCAAGCCCAACGGTTTGGTCGCTCGTGTCAACATTGGCCAAGTTATCTTCTCGGTCCGTTCCCGTGATTCTAACAAGGCTGTTGTCATTGAAGCCCTCCGTCGTTGTAAGTACAAGTTCCCTGGTCAACAAAAGATCATTATCTCCAACAAGTGGGGTTTCACTCCCCTTAAGCGTGAAGAATACGTTCAAGCTCGTAAGGATGGCAAGCTTCAACCCGATGGCTGTTATGTCAAATTTGTTCCCCAAAAGGGTGCTTTGGACAACTACTTCAAGGCTGCCAGCCGTGTCTAAATTAAATTTTTAGCTTCAATTTATTGCTTTGCTAAAAATGAACTATGGCATTTTTTTTAAAAAAATAAAACGGCAATCATGTTGAATATCAACAAAATTATGGGTGGATACGAATTCATTTTTAATGAAGGAGAAGAAATAATGGGAAAGCTTTTAACTTGTGTTCAATCAGGAGGATCTTTTTCAAGTTGAATGAAATAATGGTTGGGAAATGTGGTTACCGTGCAAATGTGTAATACAACAATAATAATGGATATATATATAAATATGAGTGATTTCCATGTCGTGTAGTCCCAAATTACACTACAATATTTCTTTTATATTTATGAGAAATTTTAACGTTAAATCACCAATATAAATGAATATTTAACGTCGCCTACTTTCGATAGACATCCGTTCGTCCTCGCTCATTCCACCTCCGGCTAATTGTGAATGAAGAGAGATACCACAAAACATGGATCCTTGTCGTTTTAGAGAATGATGAGTTGAAGATACACTACTATGATAATGTTCATCATCATCTGCTGTAGCTATTATTCGTGATCGATCGCATAAGAGCGGTGTTGTTTCAGTATGGTTGGCCTTTTGATTTCTTGATAAAGATGATGAAATGGATGATGTAAATGAACAAGGTGTCGAAGGTCGAACAGATATTGAAGGTGGCTCGGCCAGGTCCGGATGGTAATGGTGCCAACCCTTGGTTTGAGTATCCTCAGCATTGTCATTATTATCCACTGAAGACGGCTTAGAAGAGGGTCGACCAGAAGTGAGCAAGTATATTCCCAGGAATTCGGTAAGACATCCTGCAGCAAATCTAATTTTCAGATTTAGGTAAATTTTAGTATATTCGACCCGAATATTCATAATATAAACTCATGATGTTTTTATTTATACCTAGAAAGATGCGCAGGGTCATCATCATCAAAATCACGATAAATGACAGCACTTCCTGCTATTGCTGATAAGGTAAATAAGACGAATTGAGTGGGAATAACGGCAGTGGAATCATAACGTTGCATTGCCTTATTAAGATACTTGATTTGTAATATAGCAGTATAAAAAAGCGCTGCTAGTAGAATATAAGATATGGCATACCTACATAATATTTATTTTTTAAGAATCATTTTTAGTGTATATGATATTATATACCCTAGATTCACATACAATCAAAAAACACATAGACAAGCTATCATCAATAATAATAGACTTACGTGAAAAGTTTGTACAATGTGATATTTAACATGGAGGAAAGACTCTTGGTGGCGATGACAGTGTATGCACCTATTTATTTTATTCTGTTACTTAGAAACATTCATGTATTTTGAATCATTCAAATTTGTATACACTATCCACCTTTTTTTATGATAATCTCACAATCCCAAAATATATAATTTACCATAAAGCGCCACTAAACCCAAATCAATTAAGATATTTTTTGAACCATATTTCGGCGACAATGCTGTAAGTAATACAATTAAAACGCCTGATATCAAATAAAACACGATGGAGCGAGGTTGTATAAGTGCTGCAGCAACTAATTCAGGTGACAACTATGATGTTAAAAATAAAGTAGATGGGTCAGAAAATGTTACACATATATATTGTTATACATGATAACTCAAAAGTATATTTATACTGATATGCATTTGATATGGAATGTTGTTTGGATCAATGGATAGATTTTAGCATTACCTTTGTTTCCCTATGCTTTGTACTGGAAACAACTCCGGCAGCACCAAGCATTGCCAACAGAACACCAAAGAAATCCTGTTTACGAAATGTTTCATCGAGAAGTAGTGGTGCAAGAATTGTATTTGATATTAAAGTTGTTGTGCCAAGGGGAGCAATCGTAGATGCTGGTGCAAATCCATAGGCTATATATATCATATTCATTATAATAATAAACGTAATAAATTGAGATCAATTGAGCTCTATATTAGCATACAGCACACAAAACACGTTCTCATTTTCTATCTGATCACACTATATTCTCCTCTCTTGCTCAATATATATATTTATATACCAATAAAATTGCCACTTTCACCGATGCCAAGTAATATAATGCCTAGCCACCACACTTTAGACCTTAAATATCTGGTATTATTATTGGTATCACTGTCACCACCACACTCAAGACACCCTGCCTTTATTTGGGTATCAGAATACAACTGTGTCCCAGGGGTATCGTCTGAACAAGATGAGTTCGAAGATCGCCGTGATTCCGATGATACTATGCTATGTTTGCTACTGTTGTATTGCTCGTCTGAAAGGCGATTATGCTTAAAATAATATAAAAGAATTGAAACAGTGATTCAGTTTCTATTTTATAATTACTACAATTGATTATTTTTTAACAGGCCTATTTATTATGCTTACTGCGAGTTTTTGAATGTTCAATGCAAATGATATAAGAATCTATTATCCCAATGTTCGGTCAAGTCTGTAAACCATGTCACAATAATATATTTATGTATACCGTTTTGGTATAAGTTTAAATAAAAGAAGTTAAAAAACGTACATTGCCACATATTGAGAGAACAACACCAATAAGAGTATCTGTCTCTGCAATGATTTCTCGGCCAAGCAAACGTAATGTGCTCATGGGGTTTAGAATGAGAGTTCCAAAAAAAAAGAGCAGGTCCTCCAGTTGTTTATTTGTATTTGTATGAAAAAAAGAGAGAAATGTGCAAGAGAAAGGGAGAAATGCAAATAAAACATACTCAGCGAATCAGGTAAGTGATACGATGGCTGCCTTCTTCTAATAAACATGTGTGATATATATATGTGGCTCTTGCAGCAGAGAAAAGGTTATATTCACACACAATTAGACTTATTTAAGGAACACGAGTTATATTTGCTGCTTGTGGCGATTGATCGTCAATACGTTATAAGAGTGAAGTTATTTTAGTCTGGGATAAAGATATTAAACTGAGATATGTGTATTATAGTCTGCTGTTGCACCAATTCATCGGGTTTTTGTTATTAATATTTTTCAGGCACCGCGATTACTCTTTAACTAAAAAAAAAAGGTGAGACAAATTATAACTTTGTTCAACTTCTTTTTCTTTTATTTTTCATTTAAAAATCTTTTTATTTTCTATTAAAACACAAAAGAAACGAACTAGAGTCTTTATATAACAAAAACGAACAAGTCATCATCATTTTTCCTCAATGGAATCGGTGGATTCATCTTCTCATAATCCAACTCAAATCGATTCATGGTTAAAACAACAACCACAACTAAAACGACAATCATCAGTATTCGCGTCTCATAATTCAACTTTTAATAATAATATTAACACCAACTACAAAACCCTTTCTATATCTTCTTCTACATCATCTTCTATGACCATGCACGAACGAAATATTATGTCTACTAGTAGTACACATTGGAATAGTTATCATCAAAGATCTTCAATTGTTCCGTCTCCTACTCTTTCTATGTCATCAATATCATCATCTTCAGGCCCGTCTTTGTCTCTACCAAAGAAAGCAAGCGCTATCGGGTTAAACGGCCAATTTCTTCCATTACCAGATATGGAACCATTAATGATTCATCCTAAAGATGACGAAGATGAAGAAGATGATAACCAAAGATCAGATAATACAAGTAATGAATCTCTTACAGTCATGTCTGGCGAAGATAAACAACGACGAATTGGTTTTCTAGAAAAACAGTTTGTTCAAGCACAACGTGAAGCACAGATATACAAAGAGCAACTTGAATATCATGATCAGACTGCTCAGCGTATGTTGGAATCATTGCTAGCCGAAAAAGAAAAGCAGCGTGTCGAGATTCGACAACTTGTTGACGTTATTGAAAAACAAGAGCAGCTCATCCATTTGCTACAACAGAGAGCATCCTTATCAGTCTCTAAAACTACAACAGACACAGCATTATCACCATTGTCATTACCATTCCAAGAAAAGTCACAGTATACCAATGCAGAATTTGAAGCCATGAGATTGCAAATGATTGATATGCGAAAAGAATTGGACACTTTAATCAGTGAAAAAAGAGGTTTAGAAACACGGATGGCAGCTTTTTTGGAAGATGAACTTGATGATATTGCAATGTCACACGAAGATCTTGGGACGTTTGGTTACAGCAGTTCAGATCAACAGCACCAAGAAATATTACAGCATTTAGAAATGCGACGACGAAGTAGTAGTTTATTAGACGCAGATCAATACAGCCTTATGGCATTCGGCACAACGCCAACTACTAGTAATATTCAAGTAAGCGCTTCTAATAGTAGTGGGTTGCTTCCACCACTAAATCAAGTGGACGAGGAAGATGACGATGATTGCGATGACGCTGTTTCACGATACTCTTCATTTGCTTCTTCACCCATGACAGCAACTACATCCTTTAATTCGCATTCTATATCATCTCCTACATCATTTGCCAACAGACAATCTACCTTCATATCATCCCCTTCTAATACGATGACTTCACCCACAACAGCTGCAAACAACAATGCAGCTCGTAAAGCAGCATGGAGTCGTGTCATGATTCCTACAGAACGGTCCATGCAGTTACCACCAGCAACTCCACCACCTAGCCATCCATTACCCCCTGTACCACCTATCAACGCCTTACAAGCAGCAGCTACAATAAAGGAAGATTACAATAATCAAGAATATACACCACCATCACCCGCCACTACCACAACCAGTCGATCCACACGTTCTTTCTCACCATCACACCGAATGTCAATGCATCCTCTTGTCATTTCCACTGCCTTATATAACCAATCTAAACACACCTCTGCTGATGCCATTACACAAGGTCAACATCCTGTACGATCTATTTCACCTTCACTACCATCTGCTCCTCCAACAACCGCATCACCCCAATCATCCAGTTTACTCGCTGCTCTAAATAAGAATCATTCTGTTGATGCAAACATTGAAAGATCGATTGCTACAGGAAGTGGGCGTACTTCTACAGAAAGTGTAATGGCAGGGGATAAAGGAGGCTTTTGGAAAGGAATGAAGAAAAAATGGATGAAATAATTTGTTTTTTTAGAGCATTCTTGTATCTGTTTTCTTACTACTGCTATCTATCATTTACTGCCTATAACCATTTAAACCTTTTACTTACATATGTATTATATAAAAACCTTTTTTTTTTGTAACGTTCTAATTAATTTTCTAATTCCCTTTCTACTCTATAATTTATACAATTACAAAAATAACATGATTATATCTATTTATTGGCTTGCTATATAAATTATAATTATATTCCTATATTGCTTGGTATTGCTGTTGCTGGTGATAAAGGCTTCATTTCTTCCGCTCGTCGTTTTCGCTCACAACCGCATACACCATCATCCCCTCGAATATTATCCGAACAATCAGAGCAACAGTAGACTTTGTTATCTACTGCTGTCATAACACATGATGTGCAATACAACACCAGCAAATGACAATTGACTGACCCGCATTTTTGGTATACATCCCATGGTATTTGACAACCTTGACACATGCCAACAACGTTAATAGAAGATGTTTCATCGGCTAAGCTTAACGCTTGACGAGCATCAAAAACGTAATTCTTTCCTAACCAAAGCGATGGACTATTGCTATCATTCCTCTTGCACCATTCGATATAGTTATGAATACCGCCCTTCAACATATGGATTTTGGTATCGTCGGAGAGCACTTGATGCATGTATGCCGTAGCCTTTTCACACCGGATTCCACTATATATGTGTAGTAACAAATAGTATATTAATACCTTTCAGATACAAATTCTTTCTGCTTTTCCTTCTTCATATATCTTATCCAGATTACATTTACCCAGTACAATAAGTAAATATAGTTTTGCCATTCAAAGATTCCCGATTTCGATCCACATAATCTGGAAATCGACTGAATTTACGGATAGCTGGGGTGATAGCATCCTTGAACATTCCAATACGACTCTCATAATAATTTCTTGTATCCAGTAGAACCATTGTACCTTGATTCTTCTTTTGATGTTCCAAAAGCATTTCATGAAATTCTTGTGGTTCTAATTTTTTCACTTGGCCCGATGCCTCTGAAAGTTGATCCAATCCCACCATGGATGGTCGCCCCAAAGGACAAATTTCATCTACAACCTTGATGGATAAATCTGCAAAAACATGACGACATCCTGGTGATGGTTTGAAGAATTTATACCGTCGTTCTGCCAATAGTGCATAATCATTATTGCGCTCTTTGGATAGATATGCATCACCTTCTTCAATGGCAAACGGAGGTGTTGTGGTAATCCAGTCAAGATATTGTTCGACAACGCTGTTAGACCCTGCCAAAGTAATATTTAGGCCCTCTTTTGAGATACGGACTTTACCCGTAAGTTGTAGTCGTTCACAAAGATCTTGGTGTTCTTGAGCATATTGAATTGGATCCTCCACAGAAACATATTTATAGAATAAAATAACTCGACATGAATCAAGATTACAGTTACAATTGGTGATAGTGATGGGATCAGAGCTTCCCTGTTTGCGTGTCAACAAAAAAAAGAATGGGTAAAGAAGGAAGAGGATTTATAAAAGCAGAATATAAGATATATTTCGAAACGGTCCAAGTATTGGGAGACTTACTTTAGCGGTTCGTCGTCTACGAAATTCATCATTTGCTTGATCGATGGTATACTGTTGTTTTAGTTGTCGTTCTTTTACAAGTCGATCTTGCCATTGTTCAATGTCGGTTGTATGTTGTGAGTGAACATGCCGTCCAATAACTTCATGGCAGCTATATTCAACATCACAGCAACTCCATGTTGTGTCACTGGTCTTTTTATCTCGAATAACTCGTTGTATTGCTACACTTTTAATTTTACGATCGACATTATGTGGCATTATTGTGTATAATGAAAGTTTTTCACTTTTAAAGAATTCAACTTTTTTTAGTTTCTTTTTGCACCACTGGTTGGTTGCCTTAGATTGAATTTTTTAAGGGGTCCGTGCGTTGCCAGTTGTTGTCCAAGACAGCACGATGCATAACTAAGCTGTTAGCCAGAGAACCAGTTTAGTTCTATTTGAATTTTTTTTAGCGCCAAGGATCCTGTTCTACATTATTTTATTTAAAAGAAAAAAAGTATAAAAATTGGGTGTATCTTGAACTATAGATTAGCCATCATATAAGCGTATTTCTTTCCAAGATATTAAAGGTAATTTGTATGTAGAAAAAGTCAAAGCACAAAGGCGATATGATATCATTATAAAGTATGTACGATAAAAAGAAAGACAAATAACAAATAATAAGATAGAATATTTATAATGTTTATATATAGTATACTTCTTGGATAGTGGAAAATAGACATGTTGTCATACCGACTGTTTTAACCCTTTTATCATTTTGGGCACAATTTTCAGATACTGCTCATTCTGGTAAAGTGGTTTGGGACGAAACCCATTTTGGCAAGATAATGAGGAAAATTCTGGTTTTTTTTTCACTCAAGAGGCTCTAATAAAAACACATTAGTATGATTTGTATCACATATCAGTAATACGTTCACAACACTTTTTAATTTTAACAATAGTTTGGTTCATTTTATTTTGCTGTTCATCCACCTCTCGGTAAAACGCTTGTTGATCTTTCGGGTTGGTTGGCTGGTTATGAAGAATCATTTGGGTTTGAATCAGGAAAAGAATATCCGGAAGGTGTAAATTATCCAGTTGTGCCGTTATTTAATGCATTTTGGGCACTCTTGTCATACCAATGGAATATGGCACTTCACAACAATTGAGAATGTCACTACCAGCAAGCACTTTAGCAGAAATGATGATTCTTTGTGGTGAATTTTTTCAAAAAAAAAATTACATCGTGCATATCTATGAGAAAGAGCTTATTTGATAACCAATAAATACTTATTTATAGATACGGCCCATCTTTGTATCAGTTGGTTTATTTTATTGGATTCAATGCTACTTTTCTTTACAGTGTGCTCCACTATATTCTTTATATCGTTTCGTAACGAACGTCATAGGTAAAGGTCATAAGCAAATTACAAAAAAATATACTTTTTTTGCTAAAAAAGAGAGTGCATGTTCAAGGGTTACTAAGTGATAGTTAAATGTTAAAAAAGAAACCGATAAAAATATGTTAAGACCATTTTCAAAACGTTGGTGTTTTTAGCTCACAATGACAAGTATTTCTTTAGAATGTGTCTCAAGATAAGTAAAATTTCAAGAGATGCTCTGCAAAGGAAAATGACCCTCATACATGACTGAATGTCGAAGAACATGTAAATGAAAAATGTACTTCATCTACATAAAGGTTAATAGGAGTTGTTATGTATTATATGCTTACAGTAAGTTCCTTTTTACCATTTATCATAGTGCCACCAGTTCATAAGAACGCATATCTAACGAGTTCCTTGAAAGATTTTTCCATATTAGCTCTACCATGTGGCAATCCAATAATGCGTTGATTCAAGATACCGACAAAGATGATAAACTTTCATCAACACCCACACAATGGCTACCCGTATCTGTTAATTTACGAATGTGTGGCTGGGATGATAACAATGTAAAGTATTTTTTACTTGGCAATCTGATGGTATGGTAGCCAAGCTTCATATCACTTTTTGTGTTTGCTATCATTTTTGGTACTTGGAATGTACAGAGATGAAGTCAATTTTGTGTATAATCACAAAAAAATAAGTTGCATTAAATGTACATTATAAAAAATAAAGATGATAATGATGATTAATCAAAAAGTATTAACAGATTCAACGCCATTTTATTAGGTCAATGGGATAAATTCATTTTAGTAGGTAAAGCCCTTTTTATGGGGCGGTTCTTATATCATATCCCATTCTTTATCATGGTTGTGTCAAGTATTTGCATCACTATTTCCCTGGATCATATTTCAATGTTCTCATTGTTCCATTTTTACTGGATAATTTTACAAGTCATGCAACACCAAAAAAAAGAAAATTAGTATTTACTATTGCATTTACCATCGTGATTCTTACTTTTGTCTATCTCTCTCCAATTGCATTCGGTACATCCGGACCAGTAATAAAATATCGTGGATGTCAATGGTTTAAGTGTTGGAAATTGAAGGATGAACTACTATATTTCATACTATAGCCTATGACTTTTCTTTCATAATAATAACATTTCTTTGTATGGGATATAAATATATAAAATAATATTAATAACTCAAATATCAACGTTTTACCTAACCATTAGGTTCGCAGTAAAATAATATATTGCTTTAAAAATTCATTTCATCAGTCAATTAATTAATTTTAACCAGGACCAAATTGTTCTTTTTTTTTCCCTATAATCAGCATGATAGATTGCATAAAACTTGTAATATATATATAATATTATACTCTTTCCTCTGTATCTGTGAAATACCGCATGTGTAAATATGAATATTGATAATGCTAGTGGTATAATCATATAGGTGGTGTATTTGTGATATGTATTTGTTTACTTTGTTTTTCGAATAAAGCATACTCTGCGGTAGCTAGTGCTACTATGCCAATCCACAGTATTAATGGAGAGTATGATTGTAAATCAACTTGTCAGATAACACTCTTTGATGATGTAAGTAACTATTATGATTAACACTAAATATTTCACTATTCTGTATCATATTTCACGAATGAAGAACAATGATACAATGTCTGACTATATGATTAAATCAGTTTTCAACAATATGCCGTGTCAATACGTATGCAATAATAACAATTTAATAGGTGCATACTTTTAGGACTTTTATAAAACGGAAGAAATAATACTGCTTATATGTATTCAAAGATAGTCTGCATCCTGCAACTCCTATATGTTACTATGACTGCTCGCTGACACGATTACTAATTACCTTCTCTGTGACATGTCCAATAATATTTAATAGATATCGAACAACCCGTAATGTGTGATGCGAGTTTCAAATCACTAACTGTGATTCACATACAGTTAACCCCGTTTTTTTTTTTTTTTTTTTTATTTTGCAAACTCTACACTTCTTGCAACAAGTTCATGGAATTATGATCATAGAAATGCCAGGAAATGTGCTCCCAAACGTTGCGAAATCTCGTTATATGCATCACTTTCCATGGAGTTCCGAACTTGCAAAAAACAGGGTTTGACTGTGTTACGGGATATTTACACCTGATTTTCTATTTCATCCATAAAAAAATGATCAAATCACCCAATTTTTTTATGTAGACAGTATGTAACGATGTTTCCAATAGTTTAACCTCTAATATATACAATTTGATCGAGGAAATTCAAGTAGCCCTTTTTGTCGTCACCAGAGTGATCGATTTGAGCGACCATGGTGTGATATTGCAAAAGAAAAGTAGGATGCGATACTATATCCTACATATATTTAGTACGAACTGAATAATAAAAAATGACCACTTTATTACTAAATAGGTTGGTAAATCATACTTTTTATTATTATTCATCACATTAGGAATACCTTTCGTATCTTTATATATATATAAAAAAAACTGATATTGTAAGATTATCATGATAAGTAATGCATAAATTATCTCTACGTGACATATCATCATATACTGGTGAATAATATAATAAAGAACATATGTGCATATGTCTTCAGAGTTACTGCGATCCTTTGACAATTTTGGCTTTTACGCACCTTGATCAATTTGATCCTTACTGCAAAATCTTAGTCCCTCGAATAGCCCTTGAATGTTCCTGTTTAGTTACGTATTATAAAGAACTGGTTCGGAGAGCTACTCATATGTGTAGTTTCTTGTATATGTATAAGTACCATAATAATAGATTAAAATAGAAAATGGCAATAAGCGCCAAATACAAGCGACATTGATATTGAGTATTTCCTTTAATACTCCTCCTGATACAATGCATTATTTATCACTATTCAAACTGATACCATTTCCTTTACTACTATTATTTATAAGGCGTGTAATATAGATGTATTCGATTTTTTGTATCATTATTATATATTCCTCAAAACAATTAATAAACTGAAAAATATGAGAATGTGATACTTGTTTTATATTTATACATATTTTTAGGATGATTTACAAAAACATAACACTATACATGCATCATGCTATTTTCTCCTGCAAACCCTTCTTCGTCAAACTAGTACTATATGCACGTCCGTTTTTCCTAATCACTTCATTGCTACCGAACTTTATCGCCGCACTAAATTTTAAGCTATTCAAATATGAGTGCAAACATACATTATTTTTTATTCACTCTTTTTTTTCATCGTTATATATTCTGAACCTTAAACAATATGACCCTACCAACAACAGGAGACCATAAACCATCAACAGACCCATCATTTAATTACACCAGCTTTCGAGAATTTCCTAGTAAATTTTACGATGGCATGAATCGCCAGGACCGTCTACGTACAAGAGAAGAGCACTATTCAAGTGATATAAGCACGCCTTATCCACCAGACTTGATAATTGCATTGAACGATCTGTCCAACGAAACCTTACGTGATTTTGAGCGATCTCATATGATGATCCCCGAAACCGAACGTAAATTTTTATACCATTTAATTAAGCTGTTGCGCCCGACCAATATACTTGAAATTGGGACGTTCACAGGTGCTTCAGCAATTATTATGGCTACTGCTTTAGGAAAAAATACTAATGGGAAATTGGTTACGTTGGATGTTAATCCAACATGTATGGATGTTGCTCGTAAATATGTTAAACGATTACAATTGGAAAATCGAGTTGATCTCCGTCTTGGATTAGCACTTGATAGGTAACTTACGTTAATATATCATATTAGTTCTGTTATATAAATACATTACCCATATCTCTATTAAATATTGTAGTTTGAAGGAACTCATTAAAGAAGAGCCGAAGCTCCAGTTTGATTTTATTTTCATTGGTAAGTATATTGATTATCTGATCGTATAAATGGCAACTATTAGTAGCATTTTAAGATTTAATTGTCGTTGCCATAATTATATTTATTATTTATATAAATATATAAAAATATGGGTACAAACTATTAGATGCTTATAAGGATCAAAACATTGGTTATTTCGATTTCATTATGGATAATAAACTTCTATCGGACCGAGGAGCGATTGTTGTTGATGATGGTAAATTTAAAATCACAAAGTATTATATTACTGAAGCTGACCAGACAATCGAACTCACTTTTTTCCACCTCTATTTAATAGCTCTGTTTCATGGGCTCGTCCACAGATTAGCAGGATATGAAGAAATGTGTCACATTGAACTTGAACATTGGGATCTCCAGGCAAGGTGTACTGTTGAATTTAATCGTCATGTACAACAAGACCCTAGGGTCCAAGTAACTGTGTTACCCATTTTCAACGGCTTATCTTTAATAAGTAACAAGACGGATTAAAAAAACTAGGGTTTATAGTTTAGTTTCCATATTAATTAACACACTAGCTTCCAATGATGGTGATTTAATATAACAGCAGTCAAATGAATGTGATATTTAATTTTTTTTATATTTATTCCTTTGTTGGTAAATAATCTGGATTCTTATAAAATTCCGTATTATTTTGAAAGAAGATGTTTATATTGAAATGAATATTATGATGTATACATGCAGCTGCATACGTCTGGTAATTTATTTTGTTCACTACACAGAATGACTCTCTGAAACTAAACAAAATAACCTTATCAACATACGATGTCCCAGTATATGTATATTAATCCAGTTATTATTTAAATCCATATAACATAATGAGCTGTGTGGGATAAGTCAGCAGCTGTCCATAATTCGTCATTTGGGGGTACTATGGTATGCAGTATTCTCGATAGATGGCAAATCATTCAATTTTTTTTTTTTTTTTTTTTTACTTTTCTGAAATGACGGTTGTTACAAGTTTTATTGAATCAAATATATTTTATATGTACAGGATATATAAAAACTTTACCTATCACCATTATTAATAAATGCTATTATATATAAGCAAATGTTCCAGTAAGTTCTATTTTGATGCTACGAAGACTATGTTCCTCGGTGATTCCAGAGGGTCAAATAGCGGCCACATCCATACTCCTCGTGAGGGTGGTGCATTATTATTCTTTGTTAATCCATCATGCTCGCCAGATATTATCTGCGTTTCTTCCAGTGGTCGCTTTTGTAATACTGCCTCTTTAAGATAAAGCCAACGATCAACCAAAACAATACTTTCCAATACGGGTGCCAATAAGGATCGTAAGGTCCATAGAATGGTAATTTGTTTTTCAGCATACTTGTATTCTTCTAGGTATTGATCGGCTTCTTCTGCTGTTATAGAATCAGGTGACATACCAAACTTTTTCAATGCAGCTTGAACATAGCCAGTAAATCCATTCTTTTTATTAATTCTATGAGCTAATGGAGGTGCTTTTGAAGCCGATGATAAGCCTTTATCTACCATAATTTTCTATATAAAAAAAGAAAAGTGAGTTTATACATTTCATGTATCTTCTTTTTTCCTTTAGCCTCACTCGTTATTGTATATACATAGTTCGTTACCTGTAATAAGGCTCGAAAGAAATGTTGTTCAAATGATTTTTTACTTGCTTGTTTTTGGTGCACCCATTGCCATGGCGAGTGACACGCCAACACACGTGCTGTGGTTCCCATTATAAAGTTCATTTTGGCTAATGTATCACTCATTGGAAAACCAGTTTCAGGAAATGAGAATCCAGGCTTTTCAGTTAAATAATGATAACAGCATCCAACATTGACCAAACAAGACACTTTATCATTTTCTGTGGCAAAGAGTCGCATGATAAGTGTTGACAAGTCCCCACAAGTGTGTAGACCACATATTAACCAGTGCTTTTTAGGATCATCCTCATCATGGCTGCTATCGTCTTGATCGTCACCCCATCTTGTTAAGACACTTAATATGTTATCTGGTGTGATCAATTCGGTAATATGTGTTAATCGTCCACGATAGCCTTCTTGGTCTTCTTTATACTTTTCTTCATGTCGTATGACGCGTCGATCGAATCGTTCAGCACCTTTGGTTTGAATTTCAGACATATCCACGGCTAATACATTCATGTCGTGATGGAATGCTAATGCTCGAGAAAGATAGCCTTGTCCAGAGCCAAGATCAAGTGCAGATGATATTCCATGCTGTTTAGCTACTTGTTGAATTAAATCACTCATTCGCTCGACCTTTTTTTTTTTAAAAAAAAAACATCAACACCCATCTCATTAGTCATCCATATACTCTGTTATATATCCTTTTTTTCATTACCTCATGGATCTTTTTACCCGTCATGCCAAACAGCATATGTTTTTTAAATTGAGTATGTTTTTCATTCTCTAAAAGAAAAAAAAATAATAAGCATAGCTTAGCTTACATCACTAAGTTTTTAATTTCAAGTGAATAAAATGATACATACTAGGCCGTACTCTTAATAAGGACAATCGATGTGTTTCGTGAATATACTCCTTTAATGTATCTGGCCAAGAAGGATTCTCTCCAAATGAAAATGATACTTTTTCTTAGTATAAAAAGAACCATAAAATTGATATAAAGATTAGAATAATAAGTTATACTTACGATAACAGGTTCAAAAGAAGGAAGCTGGATAACTGTATCAAACCAGTTTTCTTCTTGTTCAAGTGCTAAACGCCATTCTTGATCAATCATATTCCATTGTTCATGGGTAAAAAAGTCGACAATATGAAGATCGTGCAACCATTGAAACTTTTCTGCCCATAACACAAGTGCTTTTAAATATTCTATTGGATCTTTAAATCCATAAGGTAAATTGATCTCCTTCTCGGGTAGTGACACCATTCAAAAAGATATTCATACAAACAAAAAAAGTGGTTGTGCGGGGAATTTTCACATAAAACGCGCCTTCGGTGGCGGTTTTGGTGCGAGCGACGGGAAAGTTTTCAATTTAATAATAATTCTAATAACACGCAAAGACAAGTATAAAAAAAGTTTCTTCCTTTTGCTTTACAGAACTTTTTTTTTCAACTCAATCATTTCATGCTATAATGTCACACCAGCAGCCGCAACAAACTACACATGGTGATCCAAAATATGCAGCCGGACCACCAACATCTGAATCATCGGGCATGATTCAGCATCACACTCAACAACAGCAGGCTCAACAACCTCAACAACAATCATCGGCTGCTGCCATGGCTGCCGCCGCTGCCGCTGCAGCAGCAGCCGCAGCTACAGGTGGCACTGCGCCGGGTGCTCATCCTGTTTTCGACTTGAGTAAATTCTGGCAAGAACAATTAGGTGTAGCAGAAGCCTTTGAATCAGATTTCAAAAACCACCCATTACCTTTGGCTCGGATCAAAAAGGTCATGAAGACAGATCAAGACGTCAAAGTAAGAAGAACGATTCTTTTTATTATTAATATTGTTACTATAAATATTTAATATATTATTATATTAAACTATGCTCTACAACGTTTATATTATTATAATAGATGATCAGTGCAGAGGTAAAATATTGATAAACAACAAACAAAAGAAAGAAAATGATTATGACGCGAAATAAAATACATGTATTGATTCAATGGCAAATAAAATATAAATTAGGCACCCATTTTATTTGCAAAAGGATGTGAAATATTCATTACAGAGCTAACAAAACGCGCTTGGTAAGTTCCATTGTTTGGTAGGATCGAATGATTACATTAATGCAAGCGTGATGATTGGGTATTCATATTCCTCTCCTTTCCCATTCTATTTTTTTCTATGAAAGGGTCCACGCCGAAGAGAATAAACGTCGCACATTACAACGATCGGATATTGCTACAGCTATTTCAAAAACGGATATGTGTGACTTTTTGATTGATATTGTACCTCGTGAAGAAGCAGCTAAGGTTCGTTAATTGAAGGAAAAATGAAAAAGGATGAGATAATGGAGTATTCTAATTTTTATTATTATTGGATAGTCCAACACAGCAGTGTACGATCAACACGCATATACAAATTATTATCAACCTACCAATGTACCACAATATTCACAGGTAATACAAAAATAGGCACTATTTTTATCAGTAAATAAATGAATAGATTCTAAATTGCAATAACTTGATCAAATAATGTAGCAAATCGATCCAAATGCGTATTACAATCAATTGTCGCAGGTAAGAGAACCATCAAGTTTAATAAGAATGGGAAAAGAGAAGGAAAAATGACATACTTTTTGTTTATATTTAGTTGACACCTGAACAAATGCAACAATATCAACTTCAATTGCAACAATTTGCTCAACATCCATATACTCAAGCTCAACAAATGGCTGCACGACAAGGAGCAGCAGGACCATCCACTGCTGGGCAACCTGCTTCAGGTAAATGATTGTATTGTTAAGAGTAATCAAGGCTGATACAATATTTACTTATGATTGCTCATTTATTAGGTCAAGCATCAACTTCAGAAGGTGTAAAATCAGAAACTAACCAACAGCAGCAACAACATTAGAATGGACAATCTTTCTTTTTAGTAGTCATAGTAGTCGATTTGCGGTCTATAGCTGCGACAATAGTAGATGTAGTAGCTTTTATACATCATTCTTTCGTTTATATTAGATAAACATTTTATATAAAATAACCATGAGTAACATTTTTTCACAATTAACATATTATTTGTCATTACACATTGTTGTTATTATTACTATTATTTAGTATTATTATTAAATCAACATCTTGAGCAACGAAAGCACTCAAAAAACTTTTTTCTTTTTTATTGTTGTTATTAAACTTTTTTTTTACACTAGACAAAAGAGTCCCCACCTCTCTAAAATGTAATATGAAAGAAAAGGGGACTAAATATTTTTTTTTGCGGGAAAGGGGGAGGATAAGAGAAAAAAGAATTTCATTATTACAAATCTAGATAAGGTCGGCAACGTTCATAGGCATTTCTTCAATCTGGGTGTTGTAGAATTGTTCGATATCTCTCATCATGCGGACATCTTCGTTGGTAACAAAGTTGATAGCAACACCCTTACGACCGAAACGACCACCACGACCAATTCTGTGAATGTAGTTTTCACGGTTGGAGGGGAGATCGTAGCTAATTTTTGTTTTGAAAAAAAAAGGAAAAAGTGTAAGTAAAAAATGGCATAAAACATATCTTATGTCCCCCACAAAGAAACATGAAAACTTACTTGATAACCAAAGAAACTTGTTGGACATCAATACCACGAGCCAACAAATCGGTCGTAATCAAAACACGGGAAGAGCCAGAACGGAATTCCTTCATGATAACGTCACGCTGAGCTTGGTCCATATCACCATGCATGGCAGAGACGGTGAATTCACGAGCATGGAGCTTATCAGTCAACCAATCGACCTTTCTACGGGTGTTACAGAAAATGACGGCCTGGGTGATGGTAACAGTTTCATACAAATCACAGAGGGTATCGAGCTTCCATTCTTCCTTGTCGACACTAATGTAGAATTGCTTGATACCTTCCAAGGTCAATTCGTCACGCTTGACCAAGATACGGACGGGCTCACGCATGAACTTGGTAGTGACTTCCAAAACATCTGAGGGCATAGTAGCAGACAAGAGGACAACTTGGGTGCTACCGGGCAACAATTGGAAAACATCATAGATTTGTTCCTTGAAACCACGGGACAACATTTCATCAGCTTCATCAAGAACGAACATCTTGACAGAGTCAGTCTTGAAAGCACGACGGTTGTGGATCATATCAAAGACACGACCGGGAGTACCAACGACAACGTGGCAACCGGATTGAAGCTTGGCAATATCTTCACGGACATTAGTACCACCAATACAGGCGTGACATTCGATGCCCATAAAGTCACCAAGAGCGAGAACGACCTTTTGAATTTGCAAGGCCAATTCACGGGTAGGGGCCAAAATCAAAGCTTGGGTTTCCTTGATGCTGGTATCGATCGATTGCAAAATAGAGATCGAGAAGGTAGCGGTCTTACCGGTACCAGATTGGGCTTGAGCAATGACGTCGTGACCCTTGATCACAGGCATGATAGCACGCTGTTGAATGGCCGAAGGACGTTCAAAACTATTGATATTTATCATGATTATCAGTATATCTTTCGATCAGCTCAAAATTGTAATATCACTCTACTGACTCAAAGTATAAAAAAATGCACACACGCATACATACTCCTGATCCCTCCAAACTAACCCTTTCCCTTCCCCTTTTAACCTTCGAAAAAGTTGACTTACCCATAGGCGTAGACACCACGGAGAAGCTCAGTCTTGAGATTCATGTTGTCAAAGTTGTCGACAACTTCTTCCCAGTTGGACTAAATAATCGTAATAAAACAATAGCATAAAAAAAGAACAGTAATTTTAGTAAAAAAGAAAATGTCAAATAACTCGTAAACAAGAAATCGAACTACTCACCTCGATTTCGTGATCAGTAATTTCTTGTAAAGGTTCGTTGCTATATAGATGGAATAAAAAAAAAGTTAATTTTTAAGCAACTTTTATTAACCCCTTCTAAAGCACCTCCCAAGCCTCCCATTTCCTTAACAATGTTCTCTAAGTCCTTTTTTCCCTCTGCTAATCTCTCAATCCAATATACAATAATAATAACAAGGAAAATTCAAAAGTTTTTTTTAAAAGTATACCAAATAATACTATTTTTCAATGATAAAAGTAAAATAGTTATTATTATTATTATTACCTCATGTTGATGGGTCTAATTCAGACTTTAGTAAAAAGGAAAGAGGAAACTTTTCTGCCACTTCTGAAAGTTTAAAAAAAATTTTGGCCCGCTCGGGTTTTTCGCGAAGTCACAATGTCGATTGATGTGTGCATCAAAAAACTGCGCAACAGTGTGCAACCCTGCAGCATGTGCCTGGAATATAAATACTACATATACACAACATATCCATTCTTTATAAACATAGAATGTAAATCTGTGCTGTTCATCCATCATAATAACTATTTTTATTTTTATTATAAATTTATTCTTCTTTATTTTGTAACCTTGGTTTTGCAATAATATAACAAGTCGTACCAAGATGAAATCGATGTACTTTCACAATTTCTAGCTTTTCTTTCACTTTTTCTTTTTCAAATAATCCCATCAAATCACGATTCCACCAACAGCCCCATTTCATCACATGTTTGTCCACGTTGCTATCCAGAATTCGGTTCAACCAGTCATAATGCGATCGTCCATGTTCCAAAAGTAGGATTCGAGAATCTTCAGATTGTTTACATGCATCAGCCATTGATATCAGTGCATCTTCTGGATCACCGCAAGAACACAATCCAAATGTATCTACTACTGTATTAAACCGGCCTGCCGGTTGTTCATTCACATTGCCTTGCTTGAATTCGACAAATGTCTTGCGAAATTGTTCTTTAAACTTGTCAAATTTGCTCTCGGCTTCAGTAAGCATGCCTTGGTTTCGGTCGGTATATTTTACTGAATCCATTTGATCTGGTTTATAATAATCAAAGTTACGGCCTGTACCCGTAGATACTTCTAACACATCACCCTTTTAATAATATCGATAAAAGAAGAAAAAGGATAAAATAAGATTAAAGGTTTGTAAGAAAAAAAAAACAATTGTAAGATATAAGAATAAACTTGTTCTTCCTTTCTCAATCTACCTACCTTCGCTTGTCCAATAAGGAATCGTCTCATTACACCAATGCCCATAATAAATTCGTCCCAATCAATTTCCTTGTCATAGCTTTTTGCAATTTTCTCCCAAACTGGAGAAGTGTCAAAGTTTCCACCGTCTGCCATTTCTTGATTTTGTAATTGCTGTTTTTCTGGATCGTTTTGATTAGCCGTGTCACTTTTGCTTTTAAAGACAAGCATGCTTACACACGTGGCAGTGACATACAGTAAGCCACCTCCAATGAGAATAGGTGCAAGTCGTGGAGGTGTTTTACCACTAGTGTTAGGTGGTACTTGACTTGCATTGGGTGGTAATTTGGTATACTTTAAAGGAGAAGCGCGTGGTCGAAATGTTGGGGTGGACTTTTTTTTTGCCATAGTTTTTTTATATAATGTACAAATAAGGAGCTTTTTGTTGCTCCCCTGGCTTTTGGTGCGACTAGTGGAAAGTGTCCAAATTGAAGGGCTGGGTGCAAATCCTATTGTTACCCCTCAGACCCCATAAAAAGAAAGTGCATCCTCAAATAAAAATTGAAGTTGGTGCAATGTAAACACGTGGGAATTCGATTTAATATTTAATAAAAATAAAAATACCAATAACAAAATCAATCAAAAAGGATTCTGGAGAAGAATCAAGGTTTATTCATAAAGTTGTATGAAATGTGGTTGTTGCGACACAATATATATACAACAGCAAAAAAAAAATGTGTGGTGAAACTGTATAGTTCTTCAAGCATTTCTGATTGTGGATTTACAGTAGAAATTGTCAACTCATAGAGAGGAAACAGCACAGTGATTTACCTAGGCTCACGATAAGGACGTAAATGTACGGAGGAAACCCAAGATCTAATGGAGTTGAACAGATAGGATTTGATGTAAGGTTCTTTTACTAATGGAAAAAGCAGGACTGATGTAAAGACGCATCAATTTCTTCAGAGAATGCTGCATTTATTGATAAAAGCAGTTTTAGTTCTCTGCTACAAATGGCGCATGTTTGTGTATAAACATTACAGGATCTTCAACAAATAATGTCCCAAAATACAAAAATATTTACCGATTTCCTTTTTTGGAACGGCAAAGAGATTACTTCTTGAATACCCAAGTTTAATAGATGAAAGTTTATTAAATTTAAAATAATAGCTAATTGAACGCTGCATCCTATAAGACATGTCCACTCCAGTCCGACCCTATATGGTAGGGAGATATGAAAAAACTTATGCGACTGTAAGAAAACAGGTGGAAGGCTACTTTGAATAAAATGGGTGTGGGGAACTGTTAGAAGTAGAAATCAGAGAGTGCTTTTTTTTTTTTGAGATAGTATATAAAAGAGGTGCAGGGTGGATAGAGGAAGAAAAGATTTATCCTGTTTCATAATGTGGCTGTAAATTGTTGTTCGTGTCAATGTTGGTTTATGTGGTGTATCGCCGAGCTATGATTGGTGGTGGTGGTGCTGTTGTTGTAGTGTGGTTATTTGATTCGAGCCAGCGAATAAAAGATCGACCAGGATCTGGGTCATTACATGAAGAAATATCTTCCAAAAGGTGGCAGCAAAGGTCGACCATAAAAAGTAGTTCACACATTCTCGACCATATCCAGCACCAACATTGTTTAATGTGCCCTTTTTGTACTGGTTTAGTCGGTAGTTTGTTCAAGATAAATGGAATTAGATCGATTGTGATGGGCTTGTTGATCTCTAGGCTTTCATACAGGTGGAAGCAATCAATGATGTGGTACGAGCCACAGACACTTAAGTTATTTCTGCTACATAGATAATAAAGTTAATATATTCTAGACCTTATGCTCCATATGATTTATGTATTTCTCCTATCATGTCTCGGCATATTTTACTATGTATAGCATAGGGCCATTATTCGATCTTGTAAAGCTAATAATGATCCTTAACAAAAATGATAAATTCGGCAAGAGAAAAGGTAAAAAAAAAAAAAGTTATCTCCTTACTAAAAATGAGTTTAATAAAGTAAAAAGAGTAATAATTGAAGTTTTTTTTTTTGGGAGGAGATCTTTTTTGAGATTGACATTTGCATGAAAGATGAATGGAGGATAAAAGGGAAAAAAATAAAGATCATCTGCACTTTCTATTACTTGCCCTACTACTATTTCTGATATATTATAATATTTATATTGTTGCGATATCGATTTTGATGGTGAAATTCTGGTAAATCGATGTCAAAGATGGTTGCTATCCAATTAATCCCACCATTTCTTATTTATTATTTGAGAGTCTAGTATTGGATAAGAAGTATTATGTATCTATTTTTATTGTTATGAGAATAGACGTGTGAGAGATACATAAATCTTAGAGGATTTTTAAGTAATAGAGTAGAGTGGATTTTATACAACGGTTGTCAGAAGAAAATGACAACAATACGCAAATAGTAATATATATACAAGTTCTATTTTTTTGTAAAATATATATTTACGGAATAGGAATTCGGGATTTGATAACTGTTAAAGATATATGGTTATGGCTTACGAAAGAACTGGACAGAGAAAACATATTTCGAAAGTGACATCTATTATATAGAAAAGGGGCGTATCACTATTGAAGTAAAATAAAAGGAAAGGAATGTTAATTTACCTTGAGGTACCTGTTGTTGTTTGTGTACTTCTTCGGCATGTATATGCAAGTTCATGAACAGAGGAAGTTGATGCATGTGTTACCGTTGAATCTTTAACTCAAGCAAACTTTAAAACGGACGGCGAAACCTCAAGATCGACCGCATAACAAGGAATTGATTTAACTCAAACAATATTGTTGAACTGTCGTATTTATATTTATATACTTACGCATTCCAGTAAGAATAATATACATAATGAGTGTATAATTGCCTTAGTGCTCTGTGTTCTATAAATTTATAAAGCCCTCATATAAGTTTTTTATTTTTACTACAAGTTAACAATGATATACTAGTTGCTCTTGTCAAAAGGAACTATATTTTCATCCATTTTTGTTACATAAACTACTAGGACACACTTTTCCCAGTAAAAATAATATATTCATCTTTTGTAACTATTGCCTTATTTATGAGAAAGAAATCTAAATTTCGAATTTATATGATAAGCAATGATGATTCCAGACATCCTATTTATTGTCAATCAGGAAGCATGATATAATAAACTGTTCCAGGTAACATTTATTTGCCTACTACAATAGTATTTATTTTCAATGGATGGTTTTTAAATGTTTACAGTCGAAGGTCGTTTGCATCTATGTTGTCCACTTTGAAGTTTGCTAGACATAGAAGTACACTGGTAGCACTTTTAGGCATTCTCCTTTTTTTGATTATGTAATCTGTTCATGATGTATAGTAACAGAATGGGACCCAACATTGTTATTATCTTTGTTTATATATTTAAGAATAGTATCCATCTTAATGATATTCCTATTTCAAAAACAAACTCAATTCAAAGAATTAGTCCATTATTATTGGTTGGGCACATATCCTCAATATACCTGCAAATGAAAATATATATGAATATGAAACCCATGTATAATAGTTTTATATTCATTTTCCAAGTCCTCCAAAAAATGTATATGTTTCTTGTTATCGTTTTAGTTCTATATAACGTGAGTTTCTGTTTAAAGTTCTCTAAAAAACATATTCCTTCGATAGCTCACAAATTGCACATTATGGGAAATTTAAATATTTACATTTTTAATCACCAAAAGGAAATTATTGGTTCACATAACAGCATTGACACAGAATCCTTTTTTAAACAAAAAATGTGCTGGGACAATAAATGATCATGGTAAACAAGTGGCACTTTCTTTGTACAACATTCCAATCAACGATTGTGTTTGGTTCCCAACCTTTTTTTTGTGTACGACATAAACACTAAATAATCTTATCTAAAAGTCTTTTTTTGCTCTTTGTTTCCCACCATGCGTATTTTTTTCAAATTAATTCAAGGCTATACAAATGCCATTCACAGGTGTTCAATATAAAAAAGAAGCCCCATATTTTATTATTTTTATTATTCAATTTCAATTCAATAAAAGGAAGCTATAATACAATTTTTTTCTACGGAACAATAACTGCCGTATATAAACAAAACGGGTGAAAGTTTTCAAGATATAATAAAGTGGAGTTTGTTATGTTGTTACAGATGGAGATACATGCGAAATGGTTGAAAATATGGGATAAAAGGAAACAAAGTTATATATAATGCAGATAAGAGTGACAGGAAATTATGATAGAATTGTTTTTGGATGGTGGTAAAAATAAAAGAATGAAAGGTAAAAAAATACAATGATCAACTTATTGAAGGTTGGATGGGTAAGAGAAGCTTTCAATAGGAACAAAATTTTCCTTGATAGAACGAGTAGAAACGAATCGGGTCAACAAGGTAAGGGAACCAGCCTTATCGTTGGTACCAGAAGCACGACCACCACCGAAAGGTTGTTGACCAACAACAGCACCAGTAGACTTATCGTTGACATAGAAGTTACCAGCAGTGTGGCGCAACAAGTTGGTACCAAGAACAATATTTTCACGGTTATGAGCAAACAAGGAACCAGTCAAAGCATATTCAGTAGTTTCACCAATCAACTTGCAGGTTTCTTCGAAGCTACCTTCGTATTCATAGACTGTGACAACAGGACCAAAAATTTCTTCAACCATAGTCTTAGTCTTGGGGTTGGTAGTAGCGATGACAGTGGGTTGGACATAGTAACCAACAGAGTCATCATACTTACCACCAGCCAAGATTTCACAGTCTTCAGCAGAAGCAGCATAGTCAATATAAGACTTGATCTTATCGAAAGAGACCTTGCTGATAACAGGACCAGAGAAATGTTGGAACTCGTGAACAGGACCTTGGGTGATCTTGGCATGTTCTTCAGTCAAGTAACCCTTGTATTCAGCAGCCAAAGCCTTGGGAACGTAGACACGGGAAGTGGCAGAGCACTTTTGGCCTTGGTATTCAAAAGCACCACGGATGGTTTGAAGAGCAGCGTGCTTCAAATCTGCAGATTCCAAATCAGGGTGCAACATATGGTAGTTCTTACCACCAGTTTCACCGACAATACGAGGATAGCTCTTGTAGTTGTCAATGTTGTTGGCAATGTTCTTCCACAAGTGACGGAAGACACTGGTGGAACCAGTGAAGTGCAAAGAAGAGAAGTCGGGGTGGTTCATGACAACTTCGGAAACTTCAACAGCGGGACCAGGGATGAATTGGATAACACCAGCGGGCAAACCAGCTTCTTCCAACAATTGGAAGACAAGGTAGTTGGAGTAGACAGCCATAAGGGAAGGTTTCCAGACAACAACGTTACCCATCAAAGCGGGAGCACCAGGCAAGTTACCAGCAATGGCGGTGAAGTTGAAGGGAGTGACAGCATACACAAAGCCATCCAAAGCACGGTATTCAACACGGTTCCAGACACCAGGAGCATTCTTGGGGGGTTGTTGGTGATACATTTCTTCAGCGTACTTACAGTTGAAACGGAAGAAATCGGCCAATTCAGCGGCAGTGTCAATTTCTGCTTGCCAGATGTTCTTACCTTGACCCAACATAGTAGCAGCCATCAACTTGTAACTATAACATTATCACAAATACAAGTAAATTTAAGCGACTCTACTCTTTTATTCTTCCCTTTTTGATAAAAATTCTTCCATTCTTTTCCTTATCCAATTTGTAATTATTTCCGGCTAAAAGACTTACCGATACTTGGTAGACAACAAATCAGCAGCCTTCAAGAAGACAGCAGCACGTTCGTTGAAGGGAAGAGCTTCCCAACGGTCACGAGCAGCCAAAGCACCATCAATGGCCTTTTGGGTCAAAGCAGCATCAGCTTGGTGGAAAGTGCAAAGAACTTGCTTGTGTTCAGAGGGGTTGACTTGTTGAGCAGTGTTACCAGAAAAGATCTATAATAATGGATCAATGTGGATTAATGGTTTTGAATTTATAGAAAAATAACCTGTTCCCTTCTAGTCATATTATATCTACTTACGCGTTCACCGTTGATAACAACAGGGACTTCGAAAGGAGCTTGAGCACGCATTTCTTCGACAGCAGCTTGGAGCTTTTGACGTTCAACAGAACCAGGAGCATACGAATACTATTATATATTTTTACATGTCAGTTTTCTAATTGTTTATGATATCACAAACAAATAAATAAACAAAAGAAATACAATACCATAGGTTCGTTGTCAATAGCGGGAAGCTTGAAGTGAGCAAGAGAAGCAGTTTGAGGATAGGCCATTTTTTTGTATATGAAAATTAGGATATGAAAATGATAAAGAAGAAGAAGAAGAAAACACGAAAGATTGAATAGAAGATGGGGGCTTTTTATATTTTGTACCTGTCAACCCATTCTACGCTTATAGCCATGAACATGTAAAGGCAGAAATTACCCATTTGAGCGGTACGATAAAAAAGGAAAGGGGAGTCTCAAGTTAAACCAATCATTGAAGTGATTAAAAGATCGAATAGCAAAGAAAGTTTAGTTAACTGAGATTCGGTCGATTACGGACGGAGCGGTAATCTAAAGATTACAAAATTAAGGTTTTCCGATCTGAAACAACCGCTAAATATTATTCGCTCCGCTTACAGTTTTACTGTATAAACTCTCTTTTCCCATCTATCACTCAAACAGTCTGTGCGACCCCCATAAGAAAACTTTTTCTAGCTCAGAGTAACAAATCCACTTTTTATTGATAGGATATGGAATGAATTGATAGCTATTATAATAATACAGCTCCATGTATTAGTGTAATGGGGGCATTTTCATTCGCAGAGACAAAAAAGACGCTCTATAACATTTGGAGAAAGTGTTGATATGATATTGACATATAAATAAATATATTTTTATAATAACATAAAATAATAATAATATCAACAATACCAGTATAAGCATTCAATCTATACAACAAGCAATTATGGAGTTGGCTTATTATTTAAATCATAAACCTCATTTAATAATCCAATGATACGGTGGCGTTGTTCTCGTTGTTGATTATGATCATGTCCATCATCTTCCTCATCCTCTTCCTCAGGTTCCCATGGAACTACATCATGTGTAGTTCTTGTAAAAGAATCTCCTAAATTACTTGGTTCATGACCTTCTGGAACACCAAATTGGTTCAAACGTAGTGGTCTTGCTGTTCCTCTAGGGGAAGCTGATGATGATGACGACGGCTCATCTCTTGCCCGTCTACTTCTTTGGAATTCCGATATTCGAGTTAAATACATAGACCCTTCAATATCCGTCGGTTCCCAACCGGGGTTATTAGCCTATAGCAGAAAAAAAGTGGGGGTAAGTAACCCGCATCTCAGATTTTTCAATGAGAGAGAACGAGATTTAAACAAGAAAAAGATCATCCCTCCGCCATACACACACAAAAAAAATGCAGAAAAAAATAGAATCCGATATTTATATAGTTATCATATCATGATAATATACCCAAAATCGATTCTTGCTTTCATTACCTTGAAATTCAAAAAGCTCTTCTCCATTTTACCATCATTACTCATTAAATGTTCTTCTTCTGCGTGAGTTTGAGCACCGTATTTTGCATCGCCATGTTTATTGAAATCAAATTGTGAAAAACTACAGACATAACCAAGTCCATCCACGTGAACCGTAAACTCCCGGAATGCATCAATGATTTGCTCCGCACTTTTCGGTAACGAAAAGCACAATACCAAAGGAGTGAAGATTACACTAAAGAGTTCTTGTACGAACAACAATACTTTGTATGTGAACAGTTGGCAGAATTGTCCTCGAACCTAATTGGTGTTGAAATAAAAGAGATTAGGTTTTTCTTTGTGTATCTTGCTTATCTTGTTTAAAGTTTATACCTCATCCGTGTGTAACTTGCCACGCCATTCTTCTGGACAATAATGGGTGAACTTCATCACTTGTTGTAATAATTCTTCAGGTTCAAATATCAAGTGTTCATCAGGAATCATACCACGACTCACTGCAAATACAGTACCAAATAATCCCAAATAAAATAAGATTGTTCCATTTGGTGAGATTTCAAAGTTCAGCAATGCTTCAGAATCGAATAAGGTCACAATAGCTAATACACCTGCAAATGAACCAGAAATAAATGCCACAAATCTTTTTATGGAAATACCATATATAAGGAAGTTTTTTTAGTAATACAACTTGATAAATCAACAACCAATCCATTCCAGCTTTTTTAAAATATCCAAGATAATTTTACCTAGCAACAAGTGCACTTTTTTCTTTTGGAAATTGATCCACATATTTATTGGCTAAACCATTGCAACTACTGAGTCGAGCCTTGAAGAAATGAGGTAACTCATTAAATTCGCGAAATTTCCATTTGGCGTAAGGCGAAAATGCTCGTGTGCCAATTTCACTAGGATTTTTATGATATTCCTATAACCCAAAACTCCGTCAATAATGTTGTTGTTATTGTGAGAAATAACATGGGGGTTAAAAAGAAAAAGAAAGGTGAGAATTGCTGTTGGTTTTACCTCAAAATAGCGAAAGAAGAAAAAGGCAAGTAAATACACCAAAATGAAGGGTAAAAACAAGAAATTGAGCAATCCCATAAATATAAATCGTCGACGGAGTCTTTTTTTTTACAGATTATTATTATTAATTATTCAATTTTATACATTCTTTTTCCTTCTCTCTTTCTTACACTTATCATAGCCATATAACTCCATTGTCATCCTCACTGAATATCATCTTCATTGAATCTTACCCTTCTGCTAATAAATGTCGATTTTTTTCTTGCAAGAAACGTTTACGCAGTTGACCTCGTTCATTGAACACAAAGCTCAAGACACAAAACGCCACATTCCATTCCAAGTCGCGAGTGAACATACGCATGTTACGTAACACTGGTAATGGAATAGTAATATCCAATTTTCGTTTGTTGAATAACGCAATCAAGTAGTTTTCTTGACGCATAATTCGACTAGTTACCGCATGTTCATCCACTCGATAAGGTGATGTACTTGCTGTTGTTGGATTATCTTCATGAATTTTTGTAATTCGTTCCAAAACAGTTTGCCATGCTACCGTTTGGATATCTTCCTGGAAAAGATAAAATGATGGATGATAAGTATCTCTCCAAATAAACAAAAGATAAAGATAAGCAATTATTTACGTCAGGTATCTCCAATAAATGGTAATAAAATTCATGCATTTCCTTTAATGCAGGCCAATCCAATATAAATCGTAATGCTTGCCATATCCACCAGAGTATGAATATGACCAAAAACATGGTCTTTGTGCCTGATAATCTGTTGAATAGGATATATTATTATGTCAGCTGAGTTTCATATTATAATTTCATGCGGATAAGTTTTTAATGATAATATGACCTTGAAATACACTGAGGTACTAAAACGTCTGATAAGGATGAATGATTGGGAATTTCTGAATATTCAACACAACCGATCAAGAACGTAGAGAATCCAATCACAAATGCCAATGTCCTAAATATCATGTAAAATAGGTTAGTTTTCTATTATATTATGTCATAAATATAAAAGCTTTTCCCTTCTTCACTTCTTCATCTTTCTCGCAGTAAAATAGAAAACCCTATCCATCCTTTGTGTTGAATAGAACAGCATGAATAATGATACTTGCAATAAATTCAAGAAACGAGCAAGTAAAATACAGTACATGCCTCGTCCCATATAATAATCATAAACTCGTTTAAAAAAATCGTCCAAATCATTGACATTGGCCCAACGCCAAGTAGTTCGATCATGAATGGTCATGTGTTGTCTTGTTGATTTTGTTGAAGTAGTGGCAGGGTGGGGTAATTCATTATCTTGCCCTAATGGTGGATTTTGTTCTTGTTCTTCCAACATTAATGATGCAGGTGCTTCTAAATCTTCAGAATTATCGTCGTCTTCGTTATTCATATCGTCCGTAGCAATACTAGGAACCTGTTGATAGTCATTATTATTATTTCGTTGTAATAAAAACCGACGTGGTTGTGGTAGTGGTCGACGAAATGTATGGCTACGACTGGTCGATTCTTCCATTCCATATTCTTCGTCGTCAGAATGGGCCAACAGGCGTGATCTATCCATATTCTTTTTTTTCCGTTATTAAATAAAGAAAGTATAAAGGGGTAAAAAAAAAAGGTAAAGTGCGTAATAATACAGGCAAGATATATACCACCGCAGTTATAATGCGAAGCGTATGACCTAAATAAAATCTAGGTGGTTGATTGGAGAACAGATGGTACAGCAGCTGAGCTTTTATTTATCGCATTTGAAATTATGCAGAAAACAAAACTCATCAACATAACCTTCGTTCACCCATGGATAATAATCACTTTCTTTTCACTACTCTTTTTCTCTTTCTTTTTTTTTAAAAATAATAATAATAATGTCTTCAAGACGAGACCCTTGCCGACAATCCATTAGACGATTTTCAGAAACGTATATTCCTCAACCTATTTATTTAGGTGTAGAAATTGATATTTCTGATAAAGATCCAAGTATATCTAATTATGCTATTTCTGCTCATGATGGATCTTATACCACTGATTATTTTTCTGGTGAAATCTGTTTAACAAAAACAAACAAAACTAAGACAGGCTGTATCCGTGAAGCCTTGTCAAAATTATGCGATATTATTCAAGCATTTTCATTAGCTCAACATTACAAGGTCCATATGATTGCTTGTGCTGCTCGTAATCGAGATACGGATGAAGATATACCAACCCATGACACTGATTATCATGACGGTCCAGAGCAACCTGCTTTGAGTTATGCTTGGAGCCAACTGGATGCTTTACCTGTACGTGTCAAAACGAATGGCCCCACACTGGACGAACGTGCCAGTGCTGCTGTTCGAAAGTCAGTTTTTTGGTAAATAATAAATAAGCCTAATTTTTCTTATAAATTCATAATATATACATAGTTGGAAAGAATAATATGATATTAACAACATTTATAATACATATTATAGGTTAAGTCCTGGTCAACCGGGAAACCTTCCACGATCCATGATTGGATTTCGTCATGAGGTAAAAAAAAAACCTAACATGTTATTTTATACCATCGTACTTTTGTTGTTAAGCATCTAATTTACAAGTTTGTTTTATCTAGGTCGAAGGTATCTTATATGTGATGACAATGAAAGAAGAAATGTTTCTCATGGATATCTTGTTGAACTATGGGTTAATGTTATTATATAGTGGATTTCAATTATTGTATTCGTATGGCTGGATTAGCAGACTATCGTGAAACCGTGAGTAATGACACATGGCGAGTATTAGAAGAGATGATCAAGGCATTTAAAGGACGCAATTTAAAAATATCTTTCTTTTCATCAACGCCACAAGGAGGTGGAGGTATGTAAATATCATTTTTTATATACATTTATGTGATATAGCCATCGATGATAATGCATATGTGTGCGAAGTACTAAATATTATATATTGTTAGTTGCCTTGATGCGACATGCATTATTACGATTCTTTAATATTTTGGGTATTCGGGTACATTGTAAGTTGATATTAATTTTTATTCGACATTATATCAAAACATAGCATATAGTAACAAATAATTTGGTAAAGGGTTTGTGATGAGACCTAAACCTGAAATTTTCCGTATTACCAAGCAAAAATTTCACAATATATTGCAAGGTGTTGCCAGCCCTGAGATTGAATTAAATGAATACGACAAGGATGCATTTATTGAATGGACAGCAGAAAATGTGGATCGATTTTTTTCAGAAGAAAAGGGACCTATCAAGACATCGGATATCTTCGTCATTGACGATCCTCAAGTTTGTGGACTAATTCCACATATTCGTAAACACGCAAAAAGTAAAGATGTTAAAATCATCTTTCGATCTCATATTGAGATTCGTGCTGATCTTTTACGAGATTATCCAGCTGGGCGTGAAGCAAGATCTTGGGGGTAAAGGATAAAATAAATGGCAAATCAACTGTTCATTTGTGATGGATATGTATATACTTACACTAAAATAACAACGGTTATATTTATATATATATAGATTTTTGTGGGATTTTATCAAAGAAGCTGATTTATTTATTGCTCATCCGGTGAAAAACTTTGTACCCGATCAAATACCAGATGAAAAAGTAGCATTGATGCCAGCGTGCACAGATCCATTAGATGGATTAAACAAATTTATGAGTGGGATGACTATGGATTACTATCAACGTATCTTCAATCGTATGTGTATTGATCAAGGTGCAAATGAGGTGGATTGGGAACGTCCTTATTTTGTTCAAGTGGCAAGATTCGATCCATCCAAAGGAATTCCGGATTGTGTTGAAGCTTATTCGAGGTTAAGAAAACGACTTGATCAGGATCCTGATTATGATCAAGCTTATATACCACAACTTGTCTTATGTAAAGTCTTCATTTGTCATCACCATCCTATTTTATTTATCTATTCTTCTCGTGATATTAAAGAATGAAGAAAAAAAGCGAGGATTTTCTAAATTAACACATCCCATCTTGTGTGCTATATATAGGTGGCCATGGATCAATTGATGATCCAGAGGGTGCAGTAATCTACGAAAACACACACCAACAAGCAAATCGCATGACTTATGGTACTGATATTATCGTGGTCCGTTTACCCCCATCAGATCAACTACTGAACACTGTTTTACGGAACGCCCGCGCTGCGCTCCAACTAAGCGTTCGGGAAGGATTTGAGATCAAGGTCACTGAGGCATCCCACAAGGGCATACCCGTGATTGCCTATAATGCGGGTGGTATACCTTTACAAATTAAAAACGGAGTGAATGGAGTCATGTTACCTATTGGTGATGTAGAAGGGGTAGCAGATATTATGTACCAATTATTGACAGATGAGGATTTTCATACACGAATATCCAAATCAGCCAAGACGTTTGTTACCGAGGAATATTTTACTGTTACCAATGCAATGAATTGGTTACATTTGTTTATCGAGTTGACAAACAACAATAACAGTAATTCTAATGGATTATTATCAGTGAAGAAGGAAAATGATCTAGGGAACCATCAGAAAGTCGTGGATATGTGGAGGAAAAAGTATAAACATAATATAGAGGCTACCAATTCATAAAGAAAAAGAATCTTTGCTATTTTTTTGTTGTAATAAAATAGATAGAGCACATCATAGTAAAATAGTGTATAATATAATAATTTTTTTGGGGGGATAGAGGAAGAGAGATGGCAAAATGAAAAAAAAGGTGTTCGTGTGCATTAGGGGTATACAATAGAATATAAGCACTTCATGGTTTGTTTTGAAATAAAGATAAAAAAAGGTTGATCAATTACTTGGTGATCCTTTTCCTGGTGAGGTCTGATGTCTGGAAGGATCTACAAATGGTGCTGGTGGATAGTTTGTTCCGGATGAAGATTGTTGTGCTAATGATCGAAGCAAAGTGGGTTGCCTTCCGGCATTGCTACCTCCAACATATTCGGATGAACAACTGGCCAATTTAGTGTAATTCATTCTACTATTTGCTCCTCCTCCTGCTGTTGTGGATGATGCTGGTGATGATGATCCTATTGTGGCTGATGGATCTTGATGATGATGATGATGGTGTTGTTGTTGTTGTTGTTGTTGTAGCTGCTCAGGTTGTTGTGCTCGTCTCTTTTTTGCACTTTCTTTCAACTTTTCCCAACGTTCACGATATTTATTCATTAATGCTTGTTGTTTTTCACTTTGGATTCGCAATTGTCGATTTTCTTCTTCTAACTCTTTAACACGTGCAGCTATTCATTATAAAATGTCAGTTATCTTTTTTTCTTTTGGAAAACTCCCGAGCACATCCTATTTCAATATCATTTTTCTCTCTAAAAAAAGCTTCTTTCCCTCTCTTTCTTACCAAGATCACCTGAAGATGGACGTAAATAACTGCTATAAGGTGCTGCATTCGTACTGGCTGCCATAAGAGCCGCAGATGAAGATGCTCGCATATGAGAATAGTCATGACTTTGCATGATGCGTTTGGCTTGTTTTTGTACATCGTTACGAAATTGGAGTATGCTACTTTTCAACATGTTGCTTTCTTCTGCAGTCTGTAAGAAATGAAAGGAGTATGTTTTTTAACAGGTATTTGTAAAAAAAAGTCAATAAAATTCGCTCGCTTTTGCCTTCCAGTGATCCATTCTATCTTTCTTTAACAATAATTACCTTTTCTAATGTATGAACACGCCTTACTAATTGTTCTATCTGTTTTTTAAGTTGTTCATTCTCAGCAGCATAATCATGTCTAAAATTGTAAATGAATTTTGAGTCTCACCTTTTCTTATGATTCATTTCAATACTCATAAATTTTAATTTACACATTATTTTACTATATATTCAAAAACATTATAATACCTCACACTTCCTTGACTTGGCTCAGGAACAAAGAAATAGGATTCAACCATTTTTGCCGCAACCCCATCTTCTTCCTCGTCTTGTTTTTCTTGCTTTTGTAAATTCCATGCTGGTGTCGGATTATCATTTTCATTCAATGGGGCTGATGCAAAAGCTACGGGATTCGATAGCTTATCTACCAAAGTTTCAACAACTTCCCAAAACTTATTGAATGGATCTGATTCATCCTCATCTTCATCGTCTTCAATCTATTAGCCAATTTTGTTTTTAGTTATACATATATACTCATAAAAAGCGAACATAATAACAATACTCAGATAGAAAACATAAGAGCAATATCAAATGATGATACATACTCTACCATCTGGTGGAAGTACAGCATAAGATCCACCAATAGCGGGCGATGCTGCACCAGTACCACCATTTGGATGTGGTAATCGTCGACTTGTTTGAAGAGCATGTCGCAACCCATTCATATCAAAACTAGTAGCACTTTGTCGTAAAGGTCGTTGTGCATTTTGTGCTTGCTGCTGCTGTTGTTGTTGTTGCTGAAGAAGTTGTTGTCTCTGTCTTTCTCGTTCATCCTCTTTTTGTTGTTTTATTTTAGCTAGTTTACGTTGGAGTTCTTTTGCTTTACGTAAATGATCCAAATGTAATAGTCGCAAAGTTTTACATGTCTATTATAGAGTCATATCCTATTTAGTTTATCATAATAAACTAAAAGAATGATGTTTTTCTTCCCAAACATACTAGGGATAACCCCCTCCAAAAAAATAAACAAACGTACAACTGCATCTTGAGTAAATTCAATGGCTTTTTGAAATTGTTCTAAAGACAAGCAAGTTGTTTAGGTAAGAGAGCTTGAACAAATTGCTATTTTTTTCTTATTGTTCATTTTAAATAATATACCAGCTGCATTGGCATGAGCTTCGGCAGCTTCTGCCCATTCTTCACGATCTTCGTAATCCTCCGCAGCATTAGCATACGCATGACCCTTTTATGTTTTTCCATTGTGTTATTTTTTATTTTTTATTTAAATAAGAAAAAGCATTAGGAAACTTGTTAGTATTTCCATATTATAAAGGGAAAAAGAATTGCTTAAAAAGTACTATACGTACTGCATTTACAGGTGAATTGGCCGTCATTTTTCGAAGATGCTTTTTTATAATTGTGAGAGAGAAAGTTATATGTGTGTGGTATTATGAAAGTGAATGGAGATAGGTAAAGAAAATTCAAGCAGAAAAAAAAACCAACTCAGCAGATACGAAAAAAATCATGCAGCAAATTATTTCATTTTTTATTATTATTGCTGAAGACAACATTTCAAGAGACTTATTTGACAATCATATCAGCACTAAGTAATTTTAAACGTAGCATTAAAGCTTTGTTTGATTTTTCATAATCAATGCCTGCTTGTATCGATTGTCTCAAAGCTCGATGACGTTGATCACGTTTCTTGGCATACAAAATCTATATTAACGAAAAAAAATGAGTATCATATACATAAAGATCTTCCATTAAATATATAATGATTACCTTTTGATGACTATCAATTCGAGCAGCAATACGATGATCACGCCCAATCAATTCAGTAAGTTCATTTTGTAATGTTGTCACGTCAGTATGGAATGCAACTGCCATACGATTCAAATCAACAGTTGAAAAAGGTATACAATATTGAACCATGGCTTTTTCACGAATCAGTTTGAATAGTTTGGGAATATGAGGTGCCAAATGAATATCCAACATAAAGTCATTCTAGTAATATAATAATAATAGTAAAATAGAATCGTTTGGTTTAGTTTCTCAACTCTACACATATCTACCCATGAATCCAATGATCCCTCCGAATTATCCATATCAATATTAAACAATACTTACTCGATAACTTTCAAGTAATTCTAAGCAGGTAGCATATTTCGAATCATAAAATGTTTCGATCATCTCACGCATTTGAGGTTCTAATTCCAAATAACTCTTGAATGCAGAATTCGACATGACTTTGGTACGCAGTTGTTGTCGACTATAGGAAGCCAAAGCACATAAAGTGCCATAGATTGCCACATCATTGGCTGAAAGCACGCCATTGAATGTATTGTTCATTTCAAAAGAAACACCCATCAATGCATCTGCCGCTTTATTATAAGGTTCGTATTGATGTAAATGAACAAGGGCACGACAAGAATCTAATTTGGCTTGGATCAAATCTTTTTTTGGTAAGTTGGGTGTAGCTTCGGCTCTTGCGACATAGCTACTAACATGAGTAAAGTTTTCTTGGTCGATGTTGACCTAATAAAACCATTCGTTATTAGAAACCCTCTATACCATGATGCCCAGATATTTATCACCATATATAAATGTTTATTATTACCTGGATAACACGGAAACACATTTCTAATAATTGTTCACTGTTGGAGCAGTAATCGCGTGATCGGACATACGATTTGAGTGCATTAGCAAGATCACCGCATCGATGATAAAGTTCACCAAGACGATTTAATCCATCCTATAACAAACGATAAAAACGTTCGTTTAGGCTCTGTAACATCATAAAACACTTAAATTAAAAGCAATGAATATATTTACCCGTGTATTTTCCTTAAGTAACGTCTTTGAACCCTTGAGTTCATTTTCCAACTGTTCAATATTCACTTTATTTTCTCGGTTGGTTGTTCCAATCCATGCTTGGTCAAGTTCCACAACAGGTTTACCTCGAGCTTGTAATGCTGTATTTAGATTCTTTACACATGCACTATATTTTTCAGTATCGTGTGTTGTCTTTTTTATTTCATTGGCTGCCCAAGTATATGCTTCTACTTGGAGACCACGACAATGCTCAGCAATGAACAAAGCCCGATCAATCGCAGTACGTCCTATATAAGTATTCAATGAATGGCTGTTATGTGTGGTTTTTTTTTATTTTTTTCAATTTATGAAAACAAATAAAAGATTATTGATATACCTGTATAGTTATTAATGTACGATTCGAACTCGAGATGGGTAGGTTGTTCAATAACTTCACTCATATTTTTTCTCTTTGGTATATGTTATACAAGGAAGACGGAAAAGAAAAGAAGAGGGCTGCGCGTCGTATCTATCTGACTTTTTGACCATAATATATAACTTCAGCCTTATTTATTTGCCTTTCTTATGCGATCAACAATGAATAAGGTTCATTAATAAACGTTTTTATTTTTGATATTAGTTTTAAGCGTATTCAGTCTATATCTTTCGATCTTTTTAAACTATTTTACTATCGTGAAACATACACTAATAATCTTGTAGCATTATTTTAATTGAAAGAATATGTCGTTCTGAAAAAAAAGGTTACAGGTACCATGCTATTCTATATTATTTTTCGTTATAATTAAGGTGTGAGGAAGAGTTTGTATAATATACATATAATCATGTTTGGGCGAATATGTGTATATCTTTATATCTATGTGTTTTTGGGAGATTCTTATTATACCGTGTTTATAAAATAATCACATAGAAAAAAATATGAAGAGTAACGTACCGTTCCAACATAAACATAATTTCTCCCCCCCCCCACCCTCCTCTCCGCTATTTAACACTTCTTTCTTTTTTTTTTTTCTCCACACTTCAACTTCATATATCGCTCCGCCATGGCGTCTGCCAAATTGATGGCAAAGTTACAAGCAAATCAAAATGCAGTAACACAAATGGCAGAACTTCATTCAAAACAGGCGGCTATCTTATCTCGAAAGAATAATAAGAACGATATTAGTAGCAGTAACAGTAAGGAGAGACGTTTAAATTGGCAAAGACAACAGCAACAACAGCAACAACAAAATGAAAACATTGTAACAGATCAGGTTAATATTTTTATATTTGATTATATTTTATAAAAAGAAAAACAATGACTATTGAAAAATAGGTTCTAATGGAGTTTAATATTTTTTATATATATTATTTATGTTATATATTATTTATGAATATTAAAATTCTTAAACTTAGCGATCGTTACGACGAGATGAAAAAGGTTCATAAGAATGATTGGCGCGATTATAAGAATATATTGAATTAACTCTTTGTTTATCTATTTTATAGACCTATTAAGTCGTCATGCAAATGAACCACCTTCTTTAGTTCTCCATTTATATCCTACTTATTTTAAATTTGAACATGAGGTATTGTATGCGTGTTTATGAGAAAAGAAAAGCAGGGTCGTATAACGCGCAAGAGAGAAGAGAAAAGCCAATGCTATATATTTTTGCTAATAAGCAATGGTATTTGCTTTTATAATGTTAGGATGGATTCTTTTCATATAAAAGTCAATTCAAGGTATATATTGAATTTTGTTATTCAATGGATTGGGGAAAATAGAACAAATCATCGTTAACAAACTTCACATTCTATAGGACTTTTTAAGTTGCATTAGAGAAAAGCGTCTTCCACCTGATTTGATGGATGTTTTTGATGAAGCAGCCTGTCGTTATTATGAAGGTATATTTTTTAGAAAAAGGATGGGTAGTATATGGTGTATAAAGACATTCACACTCACTTTTGTTATTTAGGCTGTTTAATTGTTGAAATCCACGATCATCGTAAAGCAAAAAACTCAGAACCTGTTGTCAGACGAGTTGCTATGCAACCAACGGCTGAAAGTTTATGGACAGATATTTTATTATTAAATGAAGATTGGGGATATCCATGGACCGAAGATGTTGCACTTGAAGTAGAATCCAAAGTCTTGGTAAATGATATTTACTATCCTTATCCAGAAAAAAAAAGAAGTAGAAGAAAAAAGGAACCAGCTAATTATTTTATGTTTAATAATAGCTTGCAACTGAAGAACCACTTTGTCTTGATCCGTCATTTCACGTTACCCGTGTTAGTAATGCAATTGAGTATGCTAGTGGACAACGTAAAATCAAACGAAGGCAGAAATGGAATTCTTTGGAAAGGGAACAAAAACTTGCAAAGAAGGCTGAAAATAACAAGTTGATGACATTAATGGATAAGGTAAAGAGATTTGCAGACGGGATCAAAAGAGAAAGAGAGATGAACACTCATTTTTGATTTATGATAAATTACTCTGGATCAATTATACTTTATTGACCTTTCTATATTAAATATATAGCGTGCCAAACGATCCTTTCCATTTGAGCCTAGGTGAGTCACAAGCAAAATGAAGAAAAATGACACATGTAAAGTTTTTTTTAACTAATCAATTATATTATTATATACCTTCATAGTTTTGGCAAGATTTCATTCTTACATGATTGGAGAGCAAAACGACAAAAGTTGGATACTGAACCAATACCATCTATTGAAATGAAAAAGAAAGGAGGACGAAAAGTTTTGTTGGAACCACCTAATTTGGCGGACGGCCGTAAATGTGTTCGTACAATTCGATTTGAACGTTCGGAGGGAGAAAGTAAGTTTAGAATATATACACAAAAGGAAGAGACATTATTTATTTACATATCATTATCCAAAAAAAAATAGAAACTGTATATACAGTCGTGGATTTATACATGCAAAACAGTGAATATGATGGCGTATTTCGTTGGGGTACAGCATTCGATACCAGTATTAATGGTGGCAATATTGAGTATGTTTATTTTGCTATGTTAACAAGTGATTGGAGGAGGGAAATAAATAACAAATACAAGTTTACTGATGAAGACTATTTTTTATATCAGATTCAAGATTGGTCCAGAATATCTTATGGAAACCTATATTGTACATTTAAAAAGCACTTATGGATTATTTAATACATTGATATGTGATAACAATCTTGCCAATCCAGTACCGAGATCACCTTCTGTTGCAGGTCGTTTGGCTGCTCAAGCACAACATCAACAACAACAATATAATTTCCAATTACAAGCGAATAATATCCATCAACAACTTCAGGGACAACAAGCGCGTGCAAAGCAACAAGGCAAACAAATGTCAAACCCTCAACTCAATTTGTTGGCGCAAGCACAAGCACAGGCACAAGCTGTACAAGCTCATGCACAAGGTCAAATATCCCAAGGTGGAGTTCAACCACAAGTATCTGCACCTGCATCATCACAACCTACATCACAGCAACAAACTCCACAAGTGCAAACCCAAGCTCAAAACCAATCACAGCCGCAGCAACCACAGCCACAACCGCGACCGACGCCACCACCGCAACAAATGCCACCACAACAACAGCCTCAGCAAGTGCAAAATCAAGCACCACAACAGCAACAAACACAACAACAACAAACGCATCAGCCGCCACTACCACCCCCACCACAACAACAGCATACGCCATCTTCACATACGCCATCAAGAAACTCTACACCAACACAATCTCATCTTGCTACACCTACACAATCACACGCTCCTACTCCTGCACAAGCACATGCTGCTCTTCCTCGACCACCACCTCAACAATCTCAACCACAGCCACAACAACAACAGATGCGTGTGACCAATACTACGGGTGTAAAACCACAACATACACCTTCTCCATCACATGCACAACTTGGTACGCCACAACAGCAACCCCAAACACCACAACAACATCATATCGCATCACTACCTCCTCAATCCACTATGCAATCCTTGGCATTACCATTACGAGCTACAACACAAATGACAGCTCAACATGCACCAACCATGAGTTCCATGCCACAGCAAGGTGGTTATGCACCACCAGGTACGCCACAACATACCAATGCAGCTATGTTATCCATGAATGGACAAAATGTCATGGCAGCAGCTGGTGGTCCTGGTCGACCGACAAATATGCCTACAGCAACAGGAGTCAATGGTGTAGGTGGTCATACGCCAAGTCCATCACTTGCTGGTATGCAACAGGCAACCATGGCCAACGCAATGCAGGGAGCAAACAGTCAACAAGCGCAACAAGCGCATCAGCAACAGCAGATTAATTTACAACGGATACAACAATTACTTGCGAATCGTTCCATTCCACCGGCTACTGCTCAACAATTATTAAGTCAATTTGCTGCGTCTGGAAATGTTGGTATGTTGCAACAACAGCAACAACAATTGCAACAAGCATTTGCAAATGTTCGTCAGCAACAAATACAAGCGCAAGTGCAAGCGCAACAACAGCAGCAAGTGCAACAAGCGCAACAACAACAGCAACAACAGCAACAGGCACAACAGCAACAGGCACAACAGCAACAAGCGCAACAGCAAGCGCAACAACAACAGCAGCAGCAACAAGCACAGCAGCAGGCACAGCAAGCGCAACAGCAGCAGATGTTGGCTGCTGCCGCTGCTGCTGCTGCTGGTAATCAAGCATCCCCACAACAACAGCAATTTCAACAGGTACAGCAAGCGCAACAAGCACAACAACAGCAGCAAGCACAACAACAACAACAACAGCAGCAGCAGCAGCAGCAACAACAAAGGAATATTCTATCTTTGCTTACTCCACAGCATCAACAGCAGATGGCTCTATGTATGGTACAACGACAAAGATTAGGCTTGATGCTTCAACAAAATGGTATTTCTCAGGAATTATATCAACAGCAAATTGCCACAATACAACAGCAACAGCATAATATTTTACAACAGTACCAAAACCGACAAGTTCAATTACAGGCGCAAGCCCAGCAACAGCAAGCTGCCCAAGCCCAAGCCCAAGCACAGTCTCAACAACAGCAGCAACAACAACAACAGCAAACTCCTCAACAGCAACGTCAACAAACCCCGCAACAGACCCCTCAACTTCCTCAACAACAATTACCACAGCAACAACAGCAGCAGCAACAGCAGCAAAATGCTCAGTTGCAAGCACAGTTGCAAGCTCAAGCAAGAGCTCATTTACAAGCTCAAGCTGCTCAACTTCAACAACGTAATCCGCAATTAACACAAGCCCAAGCATTAGCCCAAGTCCAGGCTGCTCAACGGTTAGCTGCTAGTAAAGGTGCTGGTGGACCTGGTATAAATCCTGCGCAAATGAACCCAATGCAAGCTCAAATATTACAACAATTAATGTTACAAAGGAGTAATGCAGGAGCAATGCGTGGACGTGGTCAAGGAGGTCAGCAACAACCTCAGCAGCCACTTACTGCCCAACAAATTGCGTTTATATCAAATTTAAGAGCCAATGCTATGAGAGCCCAACAGCAAGGACAACAACAAAATGCTATGCTTGCTGGTTTAAATCAACAAGCAAATATGCAGCAGCAGCAACAACAACAACAACAGCAGCAAAATGGCCAACAACAACAATTTCCGATTAATTTACAGCAACAATATCATCAGCAGTTAGCGGTTGCTGCAGCCAATCAACAGCGTCTTATGCAGCAGCAGCAGCAGCAACAACAACAACAACATAATATGGGTCAAGGGAATACTGATCCATCTGGTCAATAGCAACAATAATAATAAAATTTACATTTTTACATTGATATCATAGCAATCTAATAAACAAGAAGAATGGTTATTTTTGTTTTATTTCTAAAATGCCTATTATATGACATATGTGGTGATTGTAAATATATTTATAACAAAGGCTTTCACATTCTCTTCTATTTTTGTTTTAAAAAACAGAGCAAGGTCATTGTTGTTATATACAACATGCTTTGATTACAATTTATATGTATGTTTGATAAAAGGGTATGACCAAATGAGGAGATAATCTGCTCTTGTATGTTGTAATATACAATTGTCCATTCGTAGTTATTATGACAATCATCCGTCACACTGGCTATATGGTTCATCCATCATCCTTCCTTAATAACGGAAGATGATAAGATAAGGTGATAAGAGGGGGGTAATGATAAAAGTGATAATTATGAATTTTGTGAGAGCAAATAAGTGTAGTCTATAGTTATTATCTAGCATACAGGGTTGGAAGATCTTCTCAATTCAATCACTTCAGTACCAATGTCTACTTCCATATTGATACATTCTCTGCATCATGGTTCAGACCATATTATGTCAAAGGAAATTATAACTAACCCTGCCGAAAGAGAGTTTAATTGTAATAAAAAAAAAAAAGGAATTCAAAAACCCAACGCAATAACTCCACTGGTTCTTTCTGTCATCATTAGAGTATTTTTAACCCATCATGCAACATCCTTGATTGAAGTTTCAAAAAGAAATCACCATGAAAAGCAGTTGTTCGATTTGACAACACTTATGTATTTATATATAATTTATTAATTTGTACAGTAGGTGTAATATTCAATAATTCACGTTGAGTCAGATCACATGTTATTAATTCTATGACTTCATTTTGCTAAGGTTGTTTCTTTAACCAATTTGGTTGCATGGTCCAATATCAGACACCACCATGGCTAAGATTTATTCAAGTGGTCTAATTCAACTTAAGTGCATGAAATAGGAAAGTACTGTACGACGTAAATGACGAAACAATACAGGCACTTTAGTGTATATCACCACCAAAATCATGATGAGTTTAAAGAAAATAATATACTTGGCTATTATGCATACCATACTATTATATGATATGCACTCAAGTCACTAATAACGTCAATAATGAAAGAAAGAATCGTAAACTACAATAAAAAAAAAAAAGATATGTAGATGATTAAGAAGGGCAAAGTAGTACCCAATTTGAATATTTTTAAGGTTCCCATTTTAGGAAACCGAATACCCAAACAAAGAATAATGTTATGTCGTGTTCGTGCATGAAAATATAATAAAATTATAAAACTTGCTTTTTTGTTTCTTTTTTCTTTCACTTTCTTTTTTTTAAAAAAAAATTCTTTAGTAAAAAAAAAAAGGCGTGATATGCCACCTAATTCTGCAACAGTCGATTCATTTCCATCCGTGATGCCGTTAAAAGATCATTTTTGGGTCAGTACTAATTAATATATAAATAATAATAACTTTGTTAAGAGGTATTAAAAAAAACCTTTTCTAACAACAACTCTATATATATAGTCTTGTGACAAGCAAGGTATGAATAAATTGATATCAGCAATCAAACATTCTTATGAGTCACTCGATGCTATATTGGAAGCTTATGTTCAAAGGTGAGAGAAAGAATTTTGGTTCGTTGAGTTGTTTGATTGTTGGGTTAACATGCTATTGACATTATTTAGAGCATTATTGGAACGTGAATATGGTCAACAATTAATGGAATTAAACAAATCTGAAAAGAATGATGAAAATGATGAAAAAACAGAAAGTTCTTCGAATCAAGCAGTTAAAATTATTTACCAAGAAATCAACAAAACAGCTCAATCACACATTGATATGGCAAATCGAATTGAGGAAGAAGTGGCACCGCCGTTAAAAGATTGGATTTCCACACACCGTGATGGATTAAATACAGTAGGGTGCTCTTTCTTTTTTTTTTCTAAAAAAAAAAATCAATGAGTATGTGTATTAATTTTAATACATGTGTTTTTCTGTCTTTAGATTATCGATACATTGGATGCCCTTTATGACGATAGGCAGGAAAAGGTAAAACAACTTCTGTTGGTACGTGGTCAATATCAACAACAAGATCAACAAAGACCCTCTTCGGTTTGTAAGTGTATGTTTAACATTTAAATACTACAGCAAAGCTATATGCGAAAAAGCACCTTTTTTATAATTACTGTTGCATCATATACTAAAATGATACACAATATTATAGCTAGTGAATATCAGTCTGTAGTAGATGCTGCAGATAAGGCAGTACGAGAATGGAATCGTGCCTGGAAAAATGCATGTCAGGTAAAATTATATAATTTATTTTTCCAATATCGACAATCTCCTTCAGTGACTAATGTATTTTCAATCAATATATATATATATATAGCAAATAGAAATTTTTGAACACGAACGTATGGATTTATTAACAACTAATGTCTGGGACTATGCCAACTTTTGCTCGGCACGACTTTTAGTACAAGACGAATGGAGTGAAAAAATCCGCGTTCATTTGGAATCATGTACTATTGAAGAAGAATTGACTCATTGTATAAAACATTATGGCACTGGTTCTTCAACAGCACCTAGTAAGTATTACCGCAAATAACAGTTTTGTGTACTTTTTTCAATTCTTATTCTATAAATAAATGAATCTATCACTAACTATTTATAATAAAAAAGCGACCATGGATTATGTAGAATTTTATTCTAAAAAATACAAACGAGAATCTGTAATTAATAAACGGTTGCCCCCACAACCAGGCACAATGAGTAATACTGAGACAACAATGAATAAACCCAATGAAATCCCAACGTCATCGATGAATAATAACAGCAGATTCAGTAGTATCAATGTTTCACGAAAACCCGTAGCAACTGATCCAGGACTTGAAGCATTACTCAAGCGATTTGAGGCTACACCCTTGACAACAACAACAACAACAACAAGCATGAATAATAGTAATAAAAGTAATGGTACGTCCAATCGACCTATCAATAACAATGGTTTTCAACAAAAGAAACAAGAACCATCAACTGATGGACCTCCAGTTGAAATCCAAACAAATCATCATCGTCCACCTGTTCAAAAAAATCGATCTTCAACTTTACCACAACCTATCACATCTTCTACTGCCGACTTACCTACTACCACAACAACACCTGCTCCTGTCCGTTCGGCAATACCTAAACCACAACAACAACAAAAGAAACGAGATAATCGACCCGCCCTTGAACCGATTCAAACACAACAACCGGTATTAGGTGACCAACAACCATCTGCTTGTACACCGATTTTATCATCGGCACATCATCAACAGCAGCAACAACAACCTCCAAAGTCACCAAGACCACAAGCAAGACCAGCGCCCCAAATGAATCATTCATTATCTACAACTACTGATAATGTGATGCGACAACCCCCAAAGTCACCTATCTTGTCATCGGCAGCATTAGCACAGCCACAGCAACAATCAACTTCAATTCATTCCCCAGTGACGGGACCTGCTACTACAAGTGCTACAATATCCCATTCTCCGGTTCCCCCAATGTCGTCATCTCCCTGTCAGCCACTACCATCACCATCACTACCCGCACAACAAACACTATCAACACAACCACAACATTATCAACCACAGCAACAACAACAACAACAACAACATCATCATCATCACCATCATCCTCACCATCCACCATCAAACAATATGATGCCACTTCAACCACCTTCCTCGCCTATGATGATGGGAAGTTCAACTCCTCATTCACCCATCATGACACCATTACAGCATTCTCCTGCTTTACAACCAATGAGCTCACCCATGATGGCACCCACTTCACCAGGCATGGGACGTATGCATTCTCCAATAGGTGCGCCACAGCAACAACATTATTCTTATCAAGCACCCTTGAGTCCGATGATGTCCCATACACCAATCATTCCTCCGCCAACAACAACAACAACAGCAACAAGTAATAATACGTCATGGTCTGCAGCACCACCACCATCACCCAATAACCCCTATTATTATAATAAATCGCCCTTGATGATGAATGCAACTCCGCAATCAACAACCCCTTATACAGATGATCAACGACAAGCAGTTTTACCAGATGGAAGGCCAATCATGCATTGGGGTAAATACTTTATTTTTTACAAGTAAAAGAGAAATGGGTGAAGATTGGGGGGAGGGAGGGAGAAGAGAGAAACAAAAAAGAAAGGGTTAGTTTTGCATATATATATATATGTATGTCATCATGTAGAAGAGCAATGTCGTAACGTGTGGGGGGAGGGAAGAGAGAAGAGGAATAAGAGTTAGAGAAATTCAGTAATAATAATAACTAATGATATGTCAATAATATAGTACGTGCAAAATATGATTATATTACCAATGAAGGAACGGAGATATCATTCAAACGTGGTAGCGTGTTTGCTGTTATTGGAGATACTCTTGATGAAGGCTGGTGGAATGCTTTATTATGGGATGAAACATGGCATTGTACAATCGGTGGTCAAGGTTGTATTCCAAGTAATTATATGGAAATCATTGGATAAGCACACTGCTATATATATATACACGCATCATCTTTTTTTTGTACTTAATTTTCAATCATCATCGTCATCATCATCGTACGTCGTTATCATTTACATTCTTAATTATATTTTTTTTTATCTCTCAACTTTCTTTCTTTTGTTTTACTTTTCTTTTAATGTCACAAAATATAAGACACTTTAGCTAAAATTTGGTTGTAATAAAATGCATAAAACAAGGAGTTTTTTTTTTTTTTTTTAGTTTGCATGGTAGATTGTTTACAAGTGTAGAATTTTATCTTTTTTTTTTTTTTTTTTTTTTGCTCAACTTAGTATCGTTAATAAGAGAAAATTGGGGGAGAGAGAGTTGTGGATGGTGCCACTTTAAAACAAGCAAAAAGAAAATGTAACAAGAAAACAACATTAACAAATAACAAATAAATAAATAATAAAATCGTACACTATCTGACTAAAAGAATTATAACTCATCTGTTATTAAGTAACATGTCAGTAGATATAGTAATAATAATTAACTCCTAATATGATATTCTTTCCCCACTTTTTTTTTAGGTATTCTTCCCCTTGCATATTATTCTTTAATAGAAGACATATACGAATATGCACCATGAGCGCATTCTTTTATTTTTTTATTTTTATTATGATTTTCCGAATGTCACGGAACATGTTATAATTATAAAAAGAAATCATGCTTGATATCGTGTTTGAAGAAAGAAAAACAAGAATATGGAGATGTAGGTACAAAATAGCAATTTTCAATCAATTCAATTAACATTCTACATCATGATACCCCATTTTTCTGTCGTCAATCAAAGTGATACAAACTAAACAAGATCATGGGATGGATAATAATAATAATAATGTACCATTTATTATTATTATTATTGTTGTTTATGAATGGCAATAACAACATATTGTTGATCTAATATAATAATAATAATAATAATAATTTATTTGTTATATTATATAAATATCAACAATTTACTAGCTTTGTTCTTATTTCTCGGATTTTCCTCATCAGGTTTAATAAAAAAAACATGATAAATTATAATAATATATATATGGTTCATTGGCCAAATCATAATATTGAATTTTATTTAAAATTTTCTGTATACACAAAATATATAAGAAAAAAAAGAGAATATATAGGTAGAAAAAAAAAAGAGGCATTTGTATATAATAAAGAGCGCGGCTCAAACGAAGAAAAAAAAAAGAGAGTAGTATGTGTTATTGTGTAATACATTGAAGGTGTAGTATGTAATAATAGGTATGTATATAGAGAAGAAGAAGAAAAAGTATGTATAATTGGTGAAGAGGAGAGAGGAGGGGCGCCATCATCAGTTTATATGTGATTGTAATATATTTTTGAAAAAAAGAAAAAGAAAACATGAAAAAAAACCATCCCGTGGAGTAAAAAAAGAAAGAAAGGTATATATAGATATATGTTATGTACATATATACGAGTGAGAAGAAAAAGAAAATATCAATGATGAAAAAAAAAAAAAGAAAACATATACATGGTGGGAATTGACTTTGTAAGAAATTGCTGATAAAAAAAAAAAGTGGTGGTATATATAAGTATATAAATGAAAAAAAATGTAATAATAATAATGGTAGTGGTAGTAGTGGTAGTAGTAGTAGTAGTAGTAATAGTAGTAGTAATAAGTAAAAATGGCTAGAAAATATTCACGGTGTATAATAAAAGAAGATCTATACACACACGAAAATAGAATGGAAAATAGATATGAAATATACGCATAAAGCACAAGAACGAATGAAGGAAGAAATTTGTATTGAATATCGTTGATATATATAATGATACGTAAGAAAATAATTATTTTCTAATATGAGGACACCAAAACTCGTGGCTAATATATTATATATTAATATGTTATTATCTAATTCATATGTACATATTTATATATATATATATATATCCATACCTAAAACGAGTTACATCAACACCACAACGATCACAAAATCCAAAGCCATAATAATTGTTGGTTATCATTGTAATAGATTTGTTATTGTTGTTGTTATTGTTATGGGTGGTGTTGGCATTATACATGGTATGATTGTTTGAACACATTGTTGATATAAAGAAGAACTATAATACAAGAAAAAGGTAAAAAGTGAATTTGACAGGTAAAAAAAAACAAAAAAGAAATCGAAGATTTTGAAGGTCTTTTTATATGGAAAAAAAAAAAAAAAAAAAGAAAAAAGTAGATGTTTTCCGGATTTGTTCAATTCCAAATTTTATTATTATCCATCGGCATGGCAAAGGAAAAAAAGAACCCTTTTTATTATTATTTTTCATTCCGTCCTAAACATGTATGTACATGTACACTTGGTTATAGTTCTCCTTTTATCTCCCCCACAGTTAACCCCCACACTACTACGACTAAAAAGAATAACAAAAATAAATCCCTCTTTTCTAAACTCTAATCATGGATATTTTTGGGATTCCTTTTTTTGAGTTCATCAATATATAATCCAATAACTGGACATCTTTTTCTTTAACTCTCTCTCTCTCTTCCCCACCCCCCCCAAAAAAAACTTTTTTACTTAATTTGGATAGATAATAAAAAGAAGAAGCAACAACAACATTTCAGAAGTTATAATAAATATATTTACAACTAGTAAAACTCCATCAATCGAACTCTCTTCACTCAATCTAAAAGGTCTGTTTCTTACTCCGCTTTTATGATAATTATATAAATACTAAAAAATATGCAAGATGTACGTCATTCGTTATTGTTGTTTGTTTTATTATAATCATTTATTATTATTATCATTTTTACTTTGATAAAGGTCCCTGAGAATTTGTTGGTCTTTCTTTTGCCGTTGCCGATCGACATGGTCTGCTCCGCCCGTCTTTTTAAGTTTCTTTGCTCCCACAAAAGTTGATAATTCTTTTTCAAAATCATCAATCCGATTAGCAAGCTCACGTGCACGCATTTTCTCCGCTTGCTGTAATGCCTTGACGCGTTTTCCATGGTCTACTTCGATTGTGGATACTTGTTTCAAGACACTCGACATATCTCCACTCTGTTCTTCTCCGCTACTACTAGTTCCATTACTATGAATACTACTATTACTACTAGCACCACGAAAAGAAGATGAACGAGAGGTAGATAGCGGAGGTATCGTTCCTCTTTTACTAAAGTTCTTTGTTCCACCAACACCACCACTACCACCATGACGATGCGTTTGTTGTTGAATCTCAGATATCTTTTGAAGTTGTCGCAAGATATTGAGCAAGTCCGCATGGTCATCACGTAAATCCAGGAGTAAGGTCTCTTGCTCTTTTAAAAATTGTTGTTCCTTGACTACAGTTTGTAATTCAACTTCCCAAGTAGTTTTCCAAACAGGTTTTACCGATCGTAAAAGCTTGGATAATTGTTCAATTTCTTGTTCTAATACTTTAGTTTCTTTATCACAATGATTTAATTGCGTTTGAGAAGGTCGACATCGTCTTTGAGTGACATCTAATTTAAGTTGTTCAATTGTATCCTGCAGATCCTGCATTCGTCCAGTGATTTCAGTTGATACAGTTTCGGCACGTTTTTTGGTTTCCATGACATAGCTGCGTTGATTATTATTATTATTATTATTATCATTTGTAGGATGAGGATTCCCGCGTTCATCTACATTCATTTGTCCATCTTTGGTTGTATCACCAGCACTAAACGCAGCAAAAGGATGCATCTTTTTTGTTTCAGTAGTAGAAATAGTATTCCTGAGCTCGTGTAAGAGTGTAGTTGTTTCTTGTTGAAACTCCTTTGCTACTTGCCGAAGTACTCCCAAATCACGCCGCAAATGTTCTATCTCATCTTGTTGTTGCTGCAAAATGGTGTGATCTATCATTTCTGCATTATACATTGTCTCATAGTTTTTCTTGTCGTTTTGTTGTTGACTTTTCATTGCAGTATTATCTGTAAGGAGAGCCGTCATGGGTGGTCGCGGTGGTGGCGATGATGATATTGTTGTTGTTTCATGATGTTGTTGGTTAGGAATAAGCTTTTGTTCTTGTAATGCTTGATGAATACGATCCAATTTTTCTGAAATCATGTTCACATTATCTATTAATGCAAATATATTAGTTTTATTTTATAGATATATATATGAAGATATAAAAGAAAAATGGACAACAACAACCCCAAAAAAAAGCATTATAACACACACCCCTTCTTCCCCTCCTCTTTCTTCTCCTTTCCTCCCCCCCCCCATTTGTAATAATACAAATCATAATAAAATAGGTTTACCTTGTGATGATAACAATAATGATGATGTAGGAGGTTGTTGGGTAGATGAATTATTAGTAAAAGATACTAATGATAATAATGTATGAGGACCCACATCGTTCATATCCTCGAGCTCGTACATGATTCTGCTGACTGGGTCCTGTATCTTGATGATGATGTTTGAATTGTTTTCATCTCTCAAGTCAAACTTTTCGAAAAATGCCATGCCAAGTGCTGCTTGTGTCACAGGTTCCTGTTGCTGCCACATTATCTTTTTCACCTGGTCACCTAATTGCAAAAACAAAGGAAACGCACCTGATAGGTTCCGGTTTTATTTTAGTGTGTCAACAAACTGTAAACATAATCAGTCTCACTTTCTCCCCCCACGCATATACTTTTAATATGGATGGAATTTCATTCTCTCCACCCTATTTCTTTTAAGAAAAAAAAATCTGCATCATTACGATATAATACCATTTTTCTTTGTTTCTTGTCCTTCTTCTTTTATTGCTCTCGTCTCATGTAATGTTGTTGATGATGTTGGCTGTTGTTGTGATACACGTTTACTATTACGAATTAATGTTGGATGGCGTCTGGGAGGTGTCACGGGAGAATATGTATTATCACCATCACTGATATCTGGAATATGGGTTGTATTCATTTGCAATGTCGATAAAGTGGATGGAGCTATCATTGATCGTCGAATAGATGAACGACGTGCTAAATTCTCTTGCTGTTTCAATTCAGCCAATGCATTTTGGGTATTGACATCTGTCATATCCAAATCCGATGATCCCGTTTTATAATTCCGTGATGATGAAGAGATTGTGGTGGTCGAAGACGATCGGTTACTATCGATTGTCGCCATATTATAAGAAGCATGAAGTGGGGATGATATGGAGGATGACATTGTACTATTACCACTACTTTGACTCCCGCCAGATATGCGACGGGGTGACGATAAAGAAATGTCTGTAGTTGTCGTAGAAGAAGAAGATTCACGTAACTGGGCTTGTTTTTTCTTTAATGATTGTAACATGTATAAAATAATATCTCGAATGGAAGGTAAATGTTGTTCTAATGCTGGTTTTGAAGGTGCATAATTGTCAAGCATGGTAATCAAACATTCATATAACTCTTCTGGAATATGTTCTACATCACTGATCAAAAAAGGAGAATAAGGAAATTTGCGGCATGAATTTTTTTTTGTGCATATTTGTAATAATCAATACCTCATAGTTAATTGAGCTGCCTGAAGTGATTTTTTCACCCTTTCAAACTGATCAGCTAAATCTTGATATATATTAATGACTTGATCATTAGACACTTGATCTAATGACCATGATGTCAATGCTTCAAGGAACTTTTTGGTACATGTTAATAATTTAGTAATGGTTTGTTCAATGTCAGTCATTAACTACACAATTCAAATGTAGAAAACTTCATTAGTGTCTCTTTTTTTTTTTACAGGATATGAGTCTATATATATAAAAAAGTAAACTACTCACAGATGATGTAATGGTATGAGAACGTTTTAAAGTTGAAAGTTGCGGTTCAGTTACTGCAGTAGACATGTTACTTGTAGTGATGGTTGGGAGTGGTTGCTGTTGAGGTGGTGGTGATGGTGACGGTGATACTAATGAAACGGTTGCCGCTTTATGTCGTTCAAGATCATCTTTATTATTTGTTTCCATGAGCATGTATTATAGAATTTAATTGGAGAAGAAAAAGATAGATTTATTTATCAAATTGAGTGTGTTGTGTGTGTGAGAGAGAGAAGGAAAGAGTCAATTGGAATTTCAATGAATGATAATGAAGATAATAATAATTTGAAAGGAGAATTTTAAAAGATATGTAAAAAATAAAAAAGGTCTGACCGCATTCTTTGATCCCTTCTCCTTCTTCTTGAACTTGTTCTCCTATTTTTTTTTTTTTCATATTATATTTTACCTGGTCCGTTCTCACTTTTAGTTTCACCCTTTTTCTTTTTTTTAACATTTATATTGATTTTATTATATATTTTATTATTATCATATACTAAAATACATTTATCTTTATTATCATTTTTATATTTATATATTATAAATCGTTGTATTATTATATTGGCTTGGTAATAAAAAAAGAGACTTCCTTTTTTATTTCTAATTGACATCGATTATAAGGTGCTATAAAATATCATGATAAATTATATGAGTTTTTTTTTTCCACATTTATAGAAAATATTCAATTAATATATCATAAACACGTACGTTTTCCAGTATGTGAAGAAGAACAAGGGTATGTCGCACTAATAATAATCATTGTTTTAATAAGTATTTTTTTCACCCTTCAAATCATTCATTGTTACGTTTGTTGGTCCTACTAAGTCTATATACATATAGATAGATACTTACTTTCCAGAAACACGAAGTGTATATGTACCATTAATTAAAGTGGGTGGAATATGCCATAAATCATGAACAGAGGCATCTGAATTATAACCACTTGTCCATGTCGCATTAGGGAAATCCATCACAAAATCTTTTGTTTTACTATTGAATAATGCCACATTAGTAGATTGAAGGGATGCCATGCCATTCTTTCGGACTAATTTTTGTTCAATAATATGAGAATCGTTAGACATAATGACGAGGGTTGTTTTAATAACCATGATTATATAGGATAATCACTATTGACAACAGTACTATAGAAAAATGAATGACATACCACGATATCGTATATCCAACGGTGAATCACCATAAAAAATACCAAAAGCCGGGGGTTCATAAATAATAACATCATCGGCAAATACTTTTGATCCGAGAAAAAGAATGATCGATACTATGAATGTTGTTGTAATGGTGAAGGAATATTTCATGTTGGTTTAGTCGTTGGAATGTCGTCAAATGATGTAAAAAAAAAATATAAAAGATTCTAATAGTAGGAATTATGTAAATAGTATAGAAAGTGGAAGTTTAAATGTAAATAAGAAAGTATAATAGAGAAGATGAAATAAAAGAAGAAGAAAAAGAAAAAATTGTCAAGGTTTTGGTTTTACTTAAATACGTTTACGTTGACGATACAAAAGAAGTTGAATAATACGAATATTATGTTTTTTTTTATTTAGGGTTGATCAAAGAATGAGAATCAAATTAATATTTCTTTTTTATAAATTCAACTGTTGGGTTGTTGTTTTTTTATTATTATTGTTATCATCGGTTTTTTGTGTGGTCAGCATAATTGAAACGTTAATAATAATAATAATAATAATAATAATGTATTATGCAAGATGCTTAAAGAAAAAGCAGACTACTTTAATCAAAAGAATGAAAAATAATCCAAAATTAGTAATTGTCTATCACATTTAAAAAAGTTTCTATTCTTTCTTCTTCTTCTTCTTCTTCTCCTCCTAGGAGACAAGGGGAAAAAAAGGAGATGTAGAAAGAAGGAGTAAGGGAAGAACAAAATGTCAAAAGAATTAATCTCCTTTTTTATTATTTATTTTTTGTTATCAAGTAATCAAGGATCCGGAATAATACCGCACATACTGTTTATATACTTCATTTACCCACCATCCTTCCAATCTCACCATATGTTCTTATTACAGTGCATAGATAATGTCCGTTCGTCGACTTGTATTTTTATCTAATTATACACTTACTTCTTGTCAAAGCCAAAGTAATCAGTAGATTTTGAAATGATTAACACTAGTTTTTTTAGTAATTAATAATAATAATAATAATAATTTATTAGAATAAATATATAAAGCCGATCTATACAACAGTAGATCTTCTATTGTCACTCATCGTAATTTATATTTAGGGAATATATATATATTGTTTGACAACCAAATAATGAATATCAAAAGAGAATGCCTGTTGTTCTAGACTTCATTGGCTGCTTTTCACTAATTCCAACAAAATATGTCAATCTTGATATATATTATTGTTATATATTATCAACCTACCTTCTACAACCTACAATAATTACTATGTTACACACATCCGAAAAATTATAATGCAACCATGTAAATCTTAATAGAAGAAAAAAGGAGTTACCATAAACCCAATCATGGGAATTAAGCACAACTAGAACTACTTTATTTATAATACATGATAGATGATGTGATAATATTATTATTATTACACTAAGATAAAATGATTCATCGATGTGCTTATGTTTGCTTCTCTGTCAACTATTATCATATTGCATCACGTCAATTAATAATCTGCCAGTTTATTTATCAATCAACATAATAGTATTCTTTTTTCTCTTTTATGAGTAGTTGTCTCGATTCGATATGTCTTAGCAGGACGCTGGATCATAGGAGACTTTAATAAAACATAAATTTTAATGGTTTTCTTTTAATAATTGATCCATGATATTTCTTCTCTCTTTTCGAGTTCCTATTCTTTGGTTATGGATGCAAATAAGGTATATCAATTGATAAACATATAGCTTATTTCTGTTGGATAGCATCTATGCTATAGTGTTTAATACTCCCTTTCAAAATAGCAAAACAAGAGCCAAAGACCCCCCCTATTTAGATTAGTTTGATTCTCTGCTGTTATTTCTAAAAGGATATTTAAAACACTGTTGTCAGGTGATGATGATGTGTATAATGAAAAGAAAAGAAAGTTAATAATGCATAAATAAAATAAATAAATATCATCATCATATGCGTTATAACAACATTTTATATTTTTGTACATATTCAAAAGTAAGTTTATAAACCCCATAATTAAATATAGAATTTCAACAAGATGATAAAACAAAAGCAAATAAATCGGTCAGGAAGAAATAAACAACAAGCATCACTTCTCATTAAACTTTTTGAGTTTCTGATAGAATAAATCACAAGATAATTGTGTGAGAGAAAAAGAAAAAAAAAACTTGGGGAACTTACATTCAGGAGAAGAAACAAAGGGGAAAAGAAGGAGGAAGAGGAGAAGGTTACTACTGTTGGGTGGGGACAGAATAATAATAATAATAATAATAATAATAATAATAATAAAGCTCAGCGGATCAGAAAAAGATATACATTATAATAATAACAATGCAACACTTGTAGAAAAAAAAAAAGGAACAGTATAAATCTTTATAATAATAATAATAATAATAATAATAAAAATTAAGGACCACTATCGACATCATCATGTCATCTGCAAGAAGCTGATCTCAAAATGATGGGTACATTACATAAGATAAAATAAAACAGCTTAGAAGATCGACAAATAAAAACGCAAAACATGACGCAATATTTTGAAATATTAATAATATAAAATATAATAATAAAGTTACTTTATTACTATTAGTCATGATCTAATGCCAAAATAATACAAAGTGGCTCAAGGTTGTACTGTTGCCTAGATGTGTGATGATGACTATGACAGCTACCACCACCACCACTTAAACTGTTGTTATTACTAGTATTACTATGACATTCAATTATAATATGATCATCACTGTTCGTTGGGTGTTGTAATAATCCATTTATTTCTGTTGATGTTGTTGTTGTTGTTGCATGTTGTTGACTCGTGCTGTATTCATCAAATGCACCACTCATATCCAATAATCCTTCATAATCAGCCATAGGTCTACTGAGTACACATCGACTTGTTCGTTGTTGTTGTTGTAGCTCCATTGGATGGGGATGGTGGTGATAATGTAAAGGTGTGGTTATGTTATTTGCTGATGATGGAGTAAAAGTAAAATGCTGTTGTTGTTGTTGAGTATTATGATGTATATAGGATGGTTGTTGTGAAGTTGTTGGTACAGGTGAAAAAGAGGATGGTGACGAGGATAATGACATACCACGCCGTAATATTGGATCTGGGGGAGAACTATGTGTATGGATTAATGATGGTGGCTGTCGAATTGTTGGTAATTGTGGTGTTGATGCATACATATGGTTATCCAGTCCAAGCAGTGGTGGAGCATGATCTGTAGTGGTATTAGAATATGTATTGAAATCCCCACCACTACTTGCCCCAGAAATGGATGAAGAGTCACCCGATGATAATGAAAACACTTTTTGTTGACCAATAAGCAACAATGTGTAATACCCATGATGATGGTTGTTATCTTTTCGTTGTTGTTGCTGATAGCGATGGGGATACTCATGGTTGTTGATCAAGAAACATGATATATTTTGAGGATAATGTGCATGCGATTCTCCATCCAATGATGTAGTTGGAATGGCCGACCAGTGATTTCGGCGTATATTAAAAACGTCAATGGATCGGAGTGAATGTGCGTGTAATATATTATTATCATCCCGATCTTGACGTACCGTTTGACCTCCAAAAATAATCAATTTATGCGATCCGATTGCCTGCATAGAGCAATAAAAGCGATCGCAAGGGGGGTGTCCTGTTGTTTCCAAGATTAAATCACGGCGTAGCGAATCAACAATTGTTGTCATTGCAGGAGGCGGAGTGGTTGGATTTGTTGGTTGCATCATCATTGTCATTCCATCATTTGTGGCGCCACTGTTTTCGATATTAATATCGTTGCGATCTTCATCAATATTCTCTTCTCCTTCTTCCTCACTACCACTACTGTGTCGATAAGAATAAGCCTCTGGATGATCGTATTTATACCATATCCAATTTTCGGTATCTAATTGATAGAGGACATCATGAACCATATTCCATTCAGGTTGAATTTGGCATCCACCAAATATATAGAGATGATGACCCAGTATGGCTGAAGCATGGCCAAAACGTGTGGGTGGTATTTGTCTATAAATAAAAACATCATAACAATTCCCCCCCCATTCAATATTATTAGTAGTTACATCCTACATACATTTGATATATTCATTTCGAAGGCTTAATAAATTCATTATTATTACTGCGTGAGATGGATAATTATTTCTTACCCATTCGTTTTAGGTTCAGTCCATGTATTTATCTCAGTGTCAAATAAATGCAAATCATTTTCACCTGAAAAAAGAAAATCAGAATAAATATACAAGTAACAAAAAAAAGTTAACAGAAATAAGAAATAGGAAGAGGAAAATTTAATAAAGTAAAAAAAAAAATGAACGCCCATGCCTTTTTTTTTATCGAGATAGTATGTGTATCTTGTAAAAATATTTGGTCTATTTACCCATATGTGTATTAAGGTGGGAGAGAGATGAAACACAACTTACCCGGCGAGTTCGAACAGGCACCCCCAAACACAATCAAGTAACGCTGATGTAATACATTGACAGTATGATCATAGCGGGGAGAAGGGATTGATCCCCGGATGTGTTTGATTCGTTCCAATACCCATGTCTCGATATTGAGGACCACCATATTATTAGATAAAGTTTCTTTTATCACTTGCCGTCCACCAAACATAAAGATGCGCGAACCGATCGATACTACTGGGGTTACAAAAGGGGTGTATCCAGTATAGGCTTCAAGTAGATGTTTTTGCCAAAAGCCATGCTGAATGTCATATACAAAACATATAGGCTCCATGAGCATTAAAGGCATATAAAGTTTATTACCAATACGCGCCATGCATTGTTGGTGAAATACAGGAGGTATATGCAAGGGAATAGTTGTTGTTGCTGTTGCTGTTGAGGTACCACCAGTACTAGGGGTAGTATTATTTTCAGTTGTTGTATTAGGTTCTGGATCAGTAACAAGAATGCCATTAGAAGTTAATGTGGCGCTCTCGTCACTAAGAGCACAAGCCTTGTTATTACAATCCACAGTAGTATGTGGCACCTCAGCGCCATCGTGATCATCTGGTGACATTGGGAATATTGTAGAAACCGTAGAATCACGTCGTCGTCGCGTCATTTGTTGTAAACTTGGTAGTGGTAATAATGTGCGTGGATAATATCTAGCATATTCGAAGCTAAGTTCTTTTCGTACGAGCGAATGAAATACTCTGCATGTTTGTGATAATTGTGAGAGTGAATAGGTATCCAAATGGTCCAGTATGAGTTGCAATATATCTAACGTCAATCGGGAGATATTGACTGGTGTTGCTGTTGTTCTGGATATAGGAGTATCAAGTAACATTAAATTAACAGTAAAGAAAAATAAATAAAAGATTTTTATCTAGTAACAGAAGTATTTATATAAAAATTTACTATATATAACAAGATAATGGTGATGACACTGATGATGTATGTGCAACAAAACGTTAATTTTTTTTTATAGAGGAGTAATTTAACATCGCTTACTACCATATATGGATGACCAAACAATTTTTTATAGACGTAACTGAAGAAAAAAAATGAAAAGTTTCTTGATTTACAACATTAGCTATAATAGTATAATATGTATGTTGTTGAATGAGAAACTTGTTTGTCGTTTTCCTATAAAGGATTCTCCCGATATTAATTCAAAATAAATAATTCGAGCAAGTGAAAAGAAGAAACCGTAATAATGATAGGATAAACTTTTAATATATTTATTATGGGGAAAAAACCATTGAATTTTATGGTAGAAGATATTTACAGCTTATATATATATATATGTATATATATAACTCTCATTATATTAATGATGGTTGTATACAAAAAAAAAGTAAAGGAAGTTGTTCGATTACATTCTGTCGTTTTCCAGATATCTAAATAATGCTTTCTGGATAAAAACAAACCCCGTAACACGTTTTGGGTAATGAAATTCTATGGTGTTCTATTTACGCTTGGGTTTTGGTATTTTAACAGTGCTACTGAGTCTCTATCATGAATTACTTGTTTTTTTTTCCCGGTTGCTAGGTTTTATTACTCAAAGAAATAATTTAAATAACATTTGAAATAATAAAAAATTTAAAACATAATATATTATATTATACAATTTTAGTGTATGAAAAAAAAGATAGAAGGGAGAAAAAAAACGTTGACTGGATATATTTTAAGAGTTGTAAAATTACAAATACGAGTGGAGTGAGAAGAGGAGATGGAGGAGAAGGTGAAAAAGTATACAATAATACTATGTACAAAAGCAATAAATATATGCATCATTATCATGATTAAGAAAAAAAACAATTCATCCTGCATAACAGGAAGAGACATAATAATCCTGGAAATCTTGATCTAAACCTTCAACATAAATTTTAATATCATGATTATTTCCAAGTTGTTCCCGTGCCATGGATAAACAATAGTCCATATTAGTTCGAAGTACAGGTAACCAACGTCTATCAGTTGCATCCAAATAATCCTCAAATCGTAGAATACGGAACATCACGACCCAAACATCCGTAAGGAACCGCATATCAAAAAAGCAAGACCAAAGATCGGAGTTTTGAACAAAACGAAGCAATCGTACCATATTGATTGCTACCTGGATACCGATCTGTATTACGGATGTTCGAACAGGTTGAGTTGGGAACATGACTTCTTTTACCATAGAAAAGAACTCGTCATCCGTTCCTTTATATTCGATTGCATCTTTGACGGATAATAATTTGGTGATTCGTCGTATCCATTTATCCCCTGCAGGATGTTCATGCTGACGGATGGTGATTTTCCCACCTTGCCAATATTGATCTAAAAAGTACCAATTGGTGGCCGGATTCGGGATGCGTTTATGCAAAAATGATTGGACGATTAAAATGATTTCATCATATAGTCCCAGGGCCGTCAGGACAGGTACAATCCCCTTTGTTTCGCATTGTTCTTGGAGCGTGGAAAAATAATGGCTGTCCGTCGTAGATGTGGCTTCCAAAACTGGTAATGGTAATTTAAGTTTGTCCGGCAAAATATGCATGTACCAATGAGCAGTTGTTTGCTGCACTTGTTGTTGAATGACAGTTTCCGTAAGCACGGTCAGGTCTTGTGACAAGATACCTGAGGCTCGACTGTTTTCAAATATGGCTTGTCGCAATTGTTGGAGTGCCTTTTGCATTTCGATAAATTCACGTTGTTCTTTGGAATCATCCTCTGATATAAACCATTCTAATTCATGATTGCTATGAGATGCCTCATAAAATTGTACATAGCCTGTTTCTCGCATATCTTTGTCTTTGGCTTTGAATTCAAACGCTAATTCGTATGTCAACAATCGTTGTAGATAGTTTTTGAGTCGATGGAATAAAATGGATTCTTCCACTAATGGCTGTTGTTGCTGATGTAATGATGTAATTTTTATGAAGTTTGGTTCAAGTAAATGTATTAACCGTTCTGCTATATTGCTATAATACCGTTGTCCTATCCTATTACTCTCGTCTTGATCGCTACTCATTGTGCTAGCAGTTGCTGCTCCTGTGTATAGTTTATAACTTGTCAGAAACACATAGGTTGCAAAAGTTTCTAGGCATACGTCGTCAAATCGGTCAGAGATAAGATGTCGAGCCCTATCATAATATACTTTTCCCTGTACAACAATTTGATCGGATGGTATGATTTTGATAATATGTTGGCAACTGGCACTTTCGCTAATGCAAATGGCTGCACAGAGTGCCATGGCAACAGGTGAAGTGGAGATATTGGAGTAACTCGTCACGAAGAGACGCATAAAGGTAGGAGTATGGAGAGCAAGGTGATGGAAATGACGACAGCGGAAATAGGCTTCCAAAAGTGGTAAGGTTAAGGATTCAATCTCTTGAACGGCAAGTGATGATTGGAATGATAGAGATGTTTGTTGTGCAGATGAAGGTGTAGATGATGATTTTAATGCTAAAGGTGTAGATAATGGTGATGACGAAGATGATAAAATACTATTTGTAGTATTGGTAGAAGAAGACGTAGATGTAGTTGAAGTGGAGGAAGAGGAAGAAGGTGCTAATAATGATGAAATACGCATTGCATTGACCATACTACGACAATAAGTTTTACCATATTTGTTGAGCATCATGGTATTGAACATTTTGACAAGTGTTCCAAATGTAGAAAAAGATGAAAACGAAAAGGGGACGTTATCCTGAACCCGCAGGGTACCTGTCATATCCCACATTCGTGTCATCAAGTCATTATGACTATTAATAAATGTTTCTATTGCCATCTGTCCATTCTTCACTGTCAACGTCCATGGTTTATGTTTGTCATAGCGTTTTAATGCCACAGAAAGGTCACCTTCTTTAGCAATTACTCGACGTCGTTTATTACTTTCGTAATTATTATTATTATGCTGGTGATGGTGATCATATACTGTTGTTGTGATAATACTGTTGTTGTCAGAAGAAGAATCGGGAGGCGTTGCTGCAGTCATCATTAAGTCAATAGGTGAAACGGGTATCAAGGAAGGAGAAATAACGGTTGTCGTAGCACCAGTTCCCCTTCCTTTATTAATATGTAACATATCATCTTTTGTTGACATTGGTGGTGATTGTTGATGGTGAACTCGCATTACCGAATGTAGATTTTGCAATTCTTGCTCAAGCATTTCAGTTTGTTTCGTTAATGCTTTAATCTCGCATCGCATTTCTTCACGCTTGGCAAGTTCAACATATTCTTGATCACGAGGTGAAACAGCTTTGACATATATACATTTAAGATTGAATCGTTCGCACCTAATCAAAATAGAATTACAAGGAGAGACCCGGAAAAAGTGGAAAGGGAAAATGATTATTATATTAGTGTTCATGTTAGGATTATTCACTTTTCATGCTTTGTAATAGTAAGAAGATATGATAAATATTAACCTATCGCAAGGTTGTTTGCAATCACATTTACGCTTTTGCTCACGACACTCTATATATATTTAATGAGAAAAAGAAGTGTTTTTATTATTATAAATATACATGCATACATATATATATATAATACAACTCAAATATGAAAAAGATAGGATGCATACCTTCACAAGGAAACTTTTTATTCATGGTATATTATTATATTGGAAAATGAGACCTTTCAAGACATTACATAGAATGTACAAATATATATGAATATGTCCTTTTTTTTCGTTATAAATTTTCTTTTCAAGTGGTTCAATAAAATATATATTTTCTTCTTTTAACTATCTAATGTATTAAAATAGAATGGTCGCTGCCAAAGAACAGGAGAAGAAGAGGATGGGATTAATCGGTTACAAAGAGAAAAACAAGAAAAAACGATCTGATAAAAAAAAAAAATACAAGAGAGAGGGAAAAGTTGCTGAGAAACAAAAATGAAATCGATCATTTTTTTTTCCTACTGTTGTGGAATACCGCGGCTTATGTTGCGTGGTGTGTGCCATTATGATTATTATTGTGCTAATATGTCATTCACATTTGACAGTTGTTAGAAAAGAGAAAAGTGGCTGAAGATTAATGACTAAAGCATGTCCAGTTATATTTTTTTATACGCCATAATTTAAGATGAAAAAAGAAACACACTTTGCCTTCTGTCTTTAGAGCTTCTAGTAAATTATCACAAAACTACTTTAAAAAAAACTGAAAGGATCGTTTTCTGATGAACGTGTCACAAAATGCTAAATTTAGGATGAAATTAAGATCCCAAATATAAAAAAAATATGGGTCAATGATTGATTCGTCCAAGTATTCTTTTGCTGCGTAAAAAAATGAGTCTATTTTTAATTAGTTGAACGAATTATTACATAGTAACATAATTCATATAAACAAAAGCTGTCAACAAGTTTAAAGAAATAACCATATAGAATACAAAACGCATAAAAGGATATAACTAACCTATATAACTAAATAAATTGTATAACCATAACCTGAACAGGTGATGGTAACAATGACTCTACAAAATAATTCTCAACATTCCACTTTTTTTAAAAGCCTATGTTAAGCATTTGTTAATATACAGTAATCAAATGTAGAACTCGCATGCGGGGTTATATTACATTTATAAAAAATATGCTTGATCGTGGAACATTGCTATATGATGGATGGGTAATATACACTTTTCAGCCACATTTCTTTTATAGCCACCAGTGGTATTCTACATTATATATTTGACCGTTATATATTTAATTGTTATTTGTAAAAAGTTTATAATACTACTAATTGATACAGTATAGTAGTTAGATACCATACCATTATCAGTACTTGAGCAGGAGCTATCGACCAAGTGTTCACATATTAATGATGGTCTGAACCGAACTTCTCTCCGCCTGATTCATATCAGATTAAATATTTCTCGTTAAGGTTTTACTTATAAGATCTACCTGTGTGTTAATACAAGCAAGTTATTCAGGGTTGCTTGGTTTTTATTTGGTTATTCATACCATATTAAGTGAAGATTTTCTTTCCCCCTCGGAACACCCTAACTTTATCCCCCCTCCCCCAACTTCTCCTTGATATTTCTCTCTCTCACGCACACAATTTAACACTTCTTTTTCTCTCCCTCTCTCTCATTAAGAAACCATCATTTTGTTTATTGACGTACAAAAAGAATGTATTCCGCGGAATGAATCATCGCATCATTTTATGTAGGAGAAAGTGCCTTAAAAAAACCTATTATAATGATGTACGACATGAGAGAAAAATAAAACATATCTATTTTTATTATTCATATCCCTACAATAGGATGAATTGGATTATCTTGATCAATATAAGTCAATCAAGGAGAAAGATATAACATAAGTTTGATGATGTGTCAATTATTATAAAACTTACAGCTATCCGCATCTTATATGTGCCAAGCAAAATTTTTTTTCGATATTATAGCCTATTTAGTAACACGTAGCCAAACGTAGAGTTACCACGTCTTTTCTTCCAAAGAAAGATTTCAAGTGTAACATTTATATCAACGCCCAACAACGCCCAACAACAACCAAAGCTATATTGAACCCAACCACAGACTTTGAAAAAAATGATCTCAGAAAATGAAACTTTAGAGTTTATAAAAAAATCAATGCGCACCCACCCTTGTTACTTAAACATTACTTTTTCCCGTTTTATCTTTTTTTTTCTCATATCTTTATAAATATCTTGTACTTCTGAGTGAATTATCCCCTTTTCTTTCTCACTCTTTATAAGATGCCTTCTATTACAACACGATCTATTATGGAACGATTAGCACCAGAAATGATATTACATATCTTTTCATTTATGCCACTTACTGAAATCTATCGGATACGCAGTGTATCCAAGGTTTGGCAGGTGATGGCTGAAGAATTTATCTTTATGACCATTCGATCACAACAACGAAAAGTATACCTTCGAATTGGTGACAAGTCAAGAAAGGTCTCTATCGAGTTAATTCCCCATTCTTATGATCCCGTCAACCGCATTGTTGAATTTCGACCACAACCTAATGCCAACCCTGTTCCCATGATGGTAGATGCAAGTAATCCCTGGAGCACCTGTCATCGTCGAATGCAAATTCATTTCAGTCAGTGGATGCCGAACAATGGTACAAGTTCCTCACTAGTGTCATCCCCTTCTTTTTCAGCGTCAACAAGTGGTGGTCTTAGCCCACAAGATCAGGCGTTAATGCTCTTCCATATGCACTATAATCCTGCAGTGGAACGTATGTATGAATTACCACCTTGGTCAAAAACAATGTCAGATGACATGTCGTCTGCTCGTCGTGTTGGTGGATATCAACATCAACAACAACAGTTTGTGGGCGACAAGAGTTTAATATTTGCATTATCGTATGTTCAACAACCAGATGAAAACCATTCCTCATCATTAGCATCACCTTATGGTTATCCAGCTGTACCTATATCACTTCATCATCAAACACCTTCCATGAAACCACATTGGCTTCGAGTAACATTGGGTTGGATTATGTCAGGATTAGAACCCGAAATTGTACCGACACAAATCTATCCACAACACTATGCACAACTAAACCACACTCTTGCTCGTCATGGTATATTCAAGTACGATCCATTATCCGAACCTATACTTTCTCACATTGTCCATTTACAGGATGATCAATTGACGCTACCCTCATTACAAGTGACAAGTAATACAAGTGCACCAGCAACAAAAACTCAGCAACAGTCAATGTCCCACCAGTTTCCCACGGTTCATGATATGCATTATTTTTATGATACAGCCTCCGACGGAGAGAATAACAACCACTTGGTAACGATGGATGAAGTCACCCCTGAGTTATTAGATTATGTCCAATGCCATACGCACGAATGTCATACTCGTTTATCACGACTTCAGCATATGTTGGAAGGTGCTGGTGTGGATGCTAGAGTTTTGTGGAAATACACTTTTGCTAAATCCTATGTGGTTGGAAATGGATCTTTATTGGGTGAAGAAGATGTGGTTCGCCGTATTCAGGATTCTGAAGAGGAATGGCGATTTAAACGTGTCAGTTTACTTCGCCGAATTGGTTTGGAAGCATAATTCATATTTAGTCTCTTTCTCTCTTTTTTTATTTATTTATATATTCTCATATTATTTGCATTCAATTGAACAGTTGATATCTTTTGTTGTTATCACTGACAAGGTCTCCCTCATCTCCTCCCTTTTTCCCCTTCTTAATCCTCACTTCCATCATATTTCATCATAGTAGCAGTATTCTCCTTATTTTTAGTTGATTCTTTTTTATTTCCGTAGTTTTTGTTAAACTGTCATTTTTCATCTTACATTATACATTATCTGCAAAATAGTAGTAGTAGTATTAATATCATATCCTATTCCTCTTCATAATTAGTTCTCATTTCTTTGTTTTTTCTTTTCAAAATACACCTATTACAATATAGTATTTAAATACTGGTTTTTTTTTAAAAAAAAAATCGACTTGATTTTTTCCTATTTTTGTGTCATATATGTATGGTATTGTTTTGTTTCCCCTTATAATGGTGAGTAATGACCTGTCTAATCCATGTGATCGATCCAAGTTTTTATAAATTAGGTTTATGTACACCGAGATTATTATCAATCATCAAAGAAAAATGTGGAATAGTTTAGAACATTGATCAGATAATTCTATATTTAAATGGTGTAGATGTTTATATAAAGATAAGATCTTATCCGGTTTCAAATATATATTTTGTTGCTATATCAGATTACCTGTTTTACAAAAATCGGACAAGTGAAAAAAATCAAAGAAATTGATGGCGGTGGGTAAAAATATAGAAGAATATATTTGCTAACTGTATAATCATCGTATCCTTCATCACATTTTTATTTATATACATTAACTACATGCAATAATTATATTATATGGCTATCTGCATCATGTTTAACAAGTATAAAAATATTATTCATATATTTTATGTCAGTTTTTCGTATTAATAACTAGAAGAGTATCCTCCACGTACAACATTATGCATTTCTTCGAGTTCCGATTTGAAATAAATACAGGGTACAAAGTATAATTACATTACAATTAATATAGCATAATAAACTAATGGTATATATAATGAAACTAAATTATGATAAATGTGTAAGGCTACTGCCCTTGACCCACAGAACTAACTCATTATACTTTGAGTATCCGCTGCTCTCAGTGAAACCGTTCATCTGCATGGTTTTTCAAAATGGCTGTATTAACGAATGAGGAAGTTAGTAGAGATTGATTTGGCAAGCAGTGAGCTCCTAAGAATTAGCTGTTTCATTTTACCATTTTACAAATAATAGAGTTCAGAGCTATCATTTGTTCGAAAACCAGTAGACTTTCTTTTTTGTTTTTGCCACAATGGCGCCACATTGACTTACATAATAAATAAACCTTAATATTCTTGTAACCATATAGGATTACAAAAACCCTGTGTTACAGTTCTTGAATTAAGTATATGCTTGTTGTGAGATGGACACGTTACAACATGAACTCAGATAAAAGTATAGGAGGTGTAGGGAGAAAAGAAGGATTTAATTATTATATTAAATATAACTTTATCTGTATAAATATGTGTCCTTTTTCTCCTTCATTTCTTTCAGTCCAAGTCTTTCTATTTTCATTGATTAGAAAAATATAAATCATGTTGTATTATGCAGCAGTTGTACCTGAATATACTTTAGGTCAACATTGAAAAAAGGTTAAACAGTTTAAAAGGTTATTATCGAAAACTGGTAGGTTACTGCTGCTTCTTGATCACTAGCAGTTATATAATATACAATTTAGTTATGTTTTGGAATTACGTAGAATTATACCCGTTAAAAAATCTGCAAGATGATGTTGGTTGTATGCTTTACTGAAAATTTGCAACTCTGGAAACTTCATAGTTTTTTTTAGCTCTATAATTTTTATGTAGAGACAGATAGTGTATTCTAGATTATAGATTATAAATAACCGGGCAACAACGTCTGCTAGTTTGAATTCTATATATCGCCATCCGACTTTTCATTAATATCAAACAATTGCAGCAACTGAATCTTATTTTTATAAATTTCTATATAAATGGTTCTATTGTCCAAAGTATGGCTGTTTTTAATCACAAGAAAACACAGACTACTATTTAATATTTGCCTTGTCAATGACCTATTGGATTTTTTTTGGGTTGCTTCTTCATCAAACTATTATAATTTGTCACATGTAGTGCTTTGCAAATACATGTATATGTACTAATAGGACAAATTAAAAAACCACAACTAAACAAATTGCGGAATAACATCCGGTTCGAATTTATATTATAAAATATTCATAATATATAAAAGCAATATGTACATTATTAGCAAGGTCAAATTCATAATTCTTTAATTAGATGTTTCGAAAGAACAACTGTTTTGTATTGTAATGTATTAGGAATGAACAATATGAAATGTTAGTCATGCATATTTATTATTATTAATATAAAACCGGATAGCAATAATATAAGCTCAGCATCCTGTTTCAAAAATGCTTTAAAGGAATGGGTTACCATTTTATATAATTAATGCCGATCAATTATTTTATCACACTTTATATGATATGCATATCTGTTCCAAACCATTGGATTTTTTTTTATTAAACTGCCGAATTTGACTCTTTTCTAAAATTAACGAGCAGGAAGACCCATCTCAAAGAATTATATATAAAAGACTTTTTATTAGGATATTCTTTATTAATATTTTATATATTAGACGAAATATATTTTTACAAATTTTTGGTTTAGTTCATGTATACTCACTGTTTAGACTAGAGCATTAGATATGGAACATTTACGCCATGTTTATATCGTTGTTTATTATACAAAAACTCCCCATTATATTATATAGAAGATAGATCATATGAAAATAAATATATAACAATTGAGTGAATGATCTTTTAATAGAAACAACAACGTTGATAATTACTAAAGAATTAGTTCAAGAAGGAAAATTCAACAACCTCATAAAAAAAATCCGTACTGCTGAAATTTTGGTCGATGTATAAACGTAGTTAAAACCTATGTTTTTTAATATTATTATTTACGAGGTAAGGATATGACAAAAGCAATTAGAGAATATAAGCAATATTTCCTTGAATTCAGTTATTTGTTGCTTACACTCTCACCCACTATTTATCTTTTTCCTGCTTTTCGGCACATCACGCATAACAACAGCTGCTTATCGTCACGAGCTTTTTCATTTCATATAAGTATTCATCTTCTCGATTCACATGAGACTCCTATATCGCTATTTTATATACTGATGATCGGATACTTCATGTTTAGGAAACTATAAATAAAATCACTGTAAATACTATTGATGTGGCATTATATAAATAAAATAAAAATGCCTCAAGGTATTTCATTATTAGTACTACTGTTGGCCATGTGTTTGTACAACATATTATATGACTTATTTTCTTTTTGTTCTAGCTTTTTCTCCCAAATTTGACAAACAAAAAAGTTCTTTGTGTTATTATTTTGGATACTTTTAGTCACTTTATAAATCAACCATGATTTTTAATGCTGATAAGTTTGTGGTCTTGAGTTTGGTTAGTCATTGTTAAAATATCACAAAACAAATAGGACATTTCCTTCTGAGATTCTACATGTAAAAAAAAGATGAATGTTACTGGTTTGTCGATTCTTGTAATAGGGCTCTTGGTAGAACAACGACCAGAACTACGGCTCGGCGGGTTTTGAGGCTTTGGTATATCAAGTAATTCATTTTGCTTTATTTCTGTCTCTCCCTCTATATTTTTTTTTCTAAAAATGCTCTATTAAGAATATAGACGCTACAATCAACTTCTTTTTCGTAAGTATTTCTCACACTAAGAAAACAATACAGATTATATATTCTTGAGTATGTTGCATCAAAAAATAGAGAGAGTGACACTATTATACCTCCTCCCCATTGTTATTAATTGTTATTAATTGATATTTTTCTATTCTAACTCTCTTGTTTCAAAAGAAGTATAATAAAGGGTGAGTAATTTTAATTCGAAACAAAGAAATACACTCGGGTGCTATTATCAGTTTTTGACGCAGCATCGCAAGCATAAATGGAAATTGGATAAAATAAACTTGGAGCGAAAATATATGTAAATGGCTGTCCGAAATGTTTTTCATTTTAGCTGTAAGATATTTATTCGCATTCACGCGATGAACTATATTGATTCCACCCCAACAGTAAACATCTATGTTATTGTTGTGAATAAAAAAAATGTTTCATAAATTCTTTGATTCTTATTCCTATCTTCTTCTTTCCAATTATGTTTACTGTCACATTTTAAAAAAAACAATTAGCCTTTTGTGTACGTGAAAATAAAAATAACTTTCCCCAATTTCGGGTCCAAGATGACAAGTTGGAACGTCTAACTATTTTGACCACAGTCATTTGCTAAAAAAAAAAAATAAGAATTGCAAGCAGATGCTATGTATACTTTTATGAAATAGTTTCTTTTCGGGTATTTTTATATTGCCATTATGTACAATAATGAGTTTCTCTGGAAGATGGGGTCAACTAAATATACTACGGAAAACAAAATGCTTCTACACTAATTACTTTGAAGTCTCACCGAAGACTAGTTTTTTTTTTTTTTTTTTGGTCCATCAGTTTTCCTTCTTTTAATTTCTCCTATTATATGGTAAATTGCTTTATTTATTTTTTTAATACTAGCACATTATTTGTATTTCTCTTCTAAGGACAGCAGAATGTACATTCCATTGCATTAAAGTTTAGTCAGGGAAAAGCTTTTATTATGCAACGAAGTGTTGTTTTTTCACATTTTTTTTCTTCTGGAGTTTTCCATGACGTTATGAAACAAAAACTTCGTTAAATTATCTGAAACAGAAAAAAAGTGATAGTTGTGCCACGCAAAGCAGCCTTATCATGATACTCGATTCTCTGGATTTTTTTTATAACAGAGGTAACTACGCTAATAAAAAAGCCTCTTACTTAGCCTCATGAGATATAATATAGAATTCTGTTATAATGTTTTATTACACACCTTTTATGTACCAGTTTTAGTATATATTCTCAGATGCCTCTGAAGGACTTAGATCATCACTAGCTGGACGCTCTTCCGTGCACTGTCCTCCTTACTGTGGATCAATGCACATCCTTTACCATCCATAAATGAAGAGCCCATCATCAGTACCTTTAAATCAATATTCAGGTGGCTTAAAATGCTTTAAACACTGAGTTATTATTAAAGTTTAGGCAAAGCTGCTGGGTACTGAGACAAGTCATTTGTCATAAAAACTATCTTCTTTACTTTCGCAAAAAAAAAAAGATAAGTCTCCCCCAAAAAAAAATTACCGAGAAAGCGGAACTACCACAAACCTGGAACCATACACATGGATTTTTAGTTTTAATATGATCATAAAAACGAACAGACTTCTTTTAGATTCGATATAAACATATTAAATAGGCGCGCTTATATTCTATGGCCAAGACTGTGCTGTGTGTTTACAAGGTTGCAAGATAAAGTAGTAACTTGTTTGATATAGAGTCATGTCATCAATATTACAATTAGCCATTTATTTATAAGAGATAAACATTATTATAATATAAGGTTCCAATATTCGCCTTATAGAAAAAGGCACTTAACAAATTAAAAATTATAAAAAGTAATAGTTTATTTCTCACTTGATTTCCCGACAAAAGATTTGATGGTAAGCTTTGCAGATCTTCCTTGTTAGCAGTCAACCTTGTGTTCAATAAAACATTCCATTCGTTTGTAATAGTGGCCTTATCTTTCTTATAATACAAATCATTGGTTACAAACGTGCGGGGAACTGAGTAATGCGATGCAAGCAAGAGCAGTTATGCTTACCATCTGGTAAAATATTCATTTAACCAAAACATACAAACTACAATAACAAAACTTTGGAGATTCCGAAGCGGCGAACTTTTGCTGATCTGTTGTCGGGAGCAAGATATTTTTTTCTTATTTTCTTTTTTTGTCGGTGATATTTAACCCGCCATTTATTAGATGATAAGTGAATTGGTGTCAGCGAATTTGTGTTTCCCACGTCATAGATAATAGCTATACTAGCGTTATATGCATATAAGATGCATATATGCGACATCCAGGGAATGGGAATTCATTATAAGACCATCCCAAAAAAATATTATCACTAAAAAAAACATTATTTATCATAATGGTTGCTAGAGGAAGAAATATGTTTCAGTATTTCTCCATCTATTGCTAAATAATTCTTTTAAACACATTGCGTTTATTGTTTTTCTCACCCAATCCATTTGCTCTATCCTAAGTTTTCCCTTTTAGGAGTTGTTTCTTGTACCTTAAATTCGGGTACTAGCGCCGATGTCTCGCCTCATAGCAAAAAAATATTTAGCTAAGCCGCACCTATCCGTAGTTGTAGGTGTTCTTGGTATTACTCATATTGTCCTATCACAATTAAATTTGATTAATTTGATTAGCTAAATGATTCGACAGTTGTAATAACCCAAAATTATTGGGTACAGTTATTAATGACATTATTTTTGGTCATCTATTACCCGAGAAAGAAAAACTAACTGGCATGCGGTTAATGTATAAACAACTCATCACTGTACAATGTGGCGCTATATAATGTAAACAATGTTTCATCCAATTTATAAGCGCTGGCCTACTATACATCTTTTATATTGATGCCATCCAATGTTCTGAGGATAAAATTAGGCAATACAGTCATTCATGATGCTGGTAGACTAGTTTTGGGCGTAATAAATTGGCATGCACTTTATATGTAGTGAAACCCAACTAACAAGTTTCACACATCCTGAAAAATCAATATCATAACCTAGTGTTTAGACTATTTTCCATTTGTACTCTAACATATATCATTGATTTATTACTATCGAAAGCAAGACAAATTGACTTATAATAAATCATTATCAACACCGCATTGGAGTAGCTACTACTTCTGAACCTTCTCGGTAAGCTCATTTATGCGGGTATTTAAATGTCCAAAGCAAGAACTAACGGTGAAAAACCAAAACCAAAACCAAAATCAAACCCAAAAAAAATAAAAAATTAAAACTGGTTTTTTTTATCAGTTGCTCGATAATATTAAGGGGCGTTTAGATAACACACTATGTTATTTATAATACATATGTCTCTTTACTACATTACTAAGAAAAGTAATATATACCAGTTCTTTGGAAAACAAAAAAAAAGTAACTTATTATCCCGCTGTATATATATATATATATTGTAAATACATCATGCTATATTCTTTATTCAAGTAGACTTTTTTCTCTTCTGTCGCGGTTTTGTCCGTAACGGTAACTTTAAACCTTGATTATACAAATGAAGAGCTAATGGACTTGTTTCTATAAAAATATGCAAGGGGGAGGATGTTTTTTTTGGTTATTTTAAAGATTGAAGCTTCGACCAAGTTAAATTTGCATCATTTGTTCAATTACCTTCCATTCCGGGGAATGTTTTTGCTTTATATACTGTAAAAGGTTCCGAATATTCTTCAGCAAGAACTTTATCACTACTATTTATTAAGAAAACAAGGTTAGCAATTAAGAACGTCACAGAATAAATACAAGCTTTTATTCTTTTCTTTTATGCTCAACGAATACAAAATATATACGTATTCTTAGCGCTCACCTTCCAAGTAATACTAGCTTGAAATGAAGTCGATATGTGCCGGAAACACGAACGGAAAGACCAGGGAATGCAAAATAGATACCTAGTTTGTTATCCAATCCCTTAAATGTCGAAGGAGAGCTTACAAGAGGACCAACGAGAACTCTGACGGTCTGTTCATTCATAGCTGTAGTCACTTCGTTTGTTGTTATAGATGATGACGATGGTAATGATGGAGATGGCAGCGATTGTTGTTCTGATGAATCTGCAGCGGCTGCAGCTGGTGTTGGAGAAGTCATTACCGATTGATCCATTGGCATTACCACATCTGAGAAACCCATCGTCACCTCTGTATCAACGGATGAGGATGGAGAGGGTGACCTGGATCTATTGCTGCTTGTGAATGCTTCAACCATGGAACTTGTGCTCCTACTTCGTGAACGAGGAATATGGGTGATAACATCCAGTGGTGTCGTTTTATCAACAGAATAAAGAGAAACCAAAAGGACATAAAATGGACTCTGAAGTGACCTATGAAAGTAGTTTTTTGTAATTCGATATTTACTTTCATGTATATATTGTGTATTCTATAGTACAACCGACTGGATACAGTAATTTAAAAACCTGTTATATAGAAGACTGAAGCTCCAGCTTACTCTTGATCTATTTGCTGGTTTTGATCGGTTACCAAGAGATGTACAATGGGCGTTGGATCGATTGGTCGTCTATCACTACTATTACTGAACCCGGTGGCGCGACAGCTACGTGGTTGCTCGACGACAGTTAATTTGAACTTCCTGTATACAATATGATGTATGTTCTTAATAAGCTATGACAAAGGTGTTAAAGGTACCAAACGACCGCACACGTGTGTATGTGCGTGTGTGCATTTTTTCAATGATTCATACTTTTTTGTAACGTCAGTAATAGCTTCATCTGGAAGTAAGGATGGCATGCTATGGGGCACAATACCCATTATTGCGCGTACTCGGTCGCTACGTTTTACTCTCATACTATTTGACCTATAACCTTGAAGAAATGCTCGACTCTCTTCAGTAGAAACTGTTGTTGTTGGTGATCCTCCTGTCTCCATGGGTATTGGCATTGGAACGGATGTTGAAGAAGAAGAAGGAGACTCCTCTAATGTAAACGCGTTGTAAGATAAAGGTGCAGTAATCATATTTTCACGCATCATTTGTTGACTAGCAGTAGAAGTGAAAGTGGTAATAGTAACATTAGTTTCAGCTGTACTAGGTGCGTTAAATGTAAAAGGGGGTTTAAAAGTATATGCTGTTGGTGTTGGTGCAGTGGTATATTCTTGAGTATTAATCAAGTGAGGATGGTATGTCGTTGCTGTCGTTGTTGCTCGTGGAGTTTGTCGTAGTTGTAATGGTGGTAGTGAGGTATTGTACTCAGGATCGTCGTCACTGATAGCATCAAGTATGTTTTCATCCTCGGGACGTAGGTGGCGCTGGGAGGAATAATCATCAAGTGTAACTGAAGAATATTCTGAAAGGGGAGCAGATGTACGTGGAGGAGAGCCTTCAGGAGGTGTTTGAGTCATGATAATGAAGAACTAAACATAAAGAAAAAGGTAAAGGAAAAAGAGAAAGGAAGATAGAAGGATTTTTTTAAGAAGAAAACAACAACAACAACAACGAACAGCAAACAACAAAAGGAAAAGGAAGAGAGAGAAGGAAAGAAAAAAAAAAAAGAGAGAAAAGAAACCAATAAAAGGTGGGGGCGATTGTCCTACTAATAAATAATCTCTCTATTCTTTTTCCTCTGAGTCTCTCTCTCTTTCTCTCTCTCTCTCACACACACACACACACTCACACTCACATTCTCTCTTCGCTGACTCTCACTCACCCACTCTCGCTCTTTCTATTTAGGACGCATCAACTCAACCCATACCTTTTGCGTGCGGAACCTTTTTTCGTTGACAGCCACCCTCTGGTTGGAAAGTAAGAGAGAGGGGTCCCAATCTCCATTTTCCCGATAAAGGTGATGATTCGTTTCACCAAAAATATTGAATTGAGGGGTTTTTAAAGACATATTCATTCATAACCGAAACAATCAACTTTGTCTTGAAAAATTTTATTAAAATTAATCAAATGCCCTTGCTTTAATGTTTTTAGCCTTTCTTGTCATTTCTTTATTTTCCTTGTTATAAAAAATGAGATCAACCAAAGATTATTATAAAAATAACGGTAATTATAATGGTTATAATCAAGGATTTAATAATAACCAAGGTTACAACCAACAAAGCTATAGTCAAGATTATAATAATCCACCACAAGGAAATGATTTTGCTGGTCGATTTACACATCCACCACAAAGTGCCAATTATTATGGTGGTGGTGGTGGCTATCAGCAAGGTAATACAAAGAACATAAAATCATTTTTTTATGAAGTTCTTTGTTTTAAAATCAATGCATTTTCACTTTCATTTTAATACTTCTTTTAATAATATAAAACTGGATAAGCTGGAGGAGGAGGTTATTATCCACCACAGCAACCAATGTATAATAACGCAGGTTATGGTAGACCACAACAAAGTGGACCAGGAGGGTGCAACACTTGTCTAGCTTGGTAAACTATTTTTTTTCATCTATTCTACAATATATATGTCCATCTCAACAATTAAATCAATCACTAACGTCCAAATTTTATATATAACAACGCTATAATCAATATTTATTTTTATGCAGCTTGGCAGGACTTTGTTGTTGTTGTGCAGCCCAAGATTGTGCGGAAATGTGTATGATGTGATCATTAGTTTATTATCATTGTTATAAAATAGAAAGAACCAAAGGAAATTAAATATCAACTACTTTATGTACATACAGATACACAAGTATGATGACAACAACAATAACAGCAGTCAATGTATATATTTATTTATTTAGAAGAAACCATTACTTATTTAAGGTTTTCTGGCGTTTATAAAAAAACAACAACTTAAACGTAACTTCCCTTAGCCTTTGCTTTGGTTAAATTGATGCATTTAATCATGCACGCTCAGACAGCTTCTGAAGGGTTGGGGCTGATGACTTAACTAACATGCTAAACTAACAATAGATTCCGGTTTTTCGGGTTCCTTTTTCTCTCTTCTCCATACAGTATTGTTTTATGAATTTGATTGCGAATGGATCAATCCACATTTGTCGAATGTCAACTTGAACACTGCCAACAAATGGGTATTAATAAATCAAATTACATTCGCACCTTTGCTTAATTTTTGACTTGAATAATTAAACTTTTAGTTCCACATTCATTATTTCAAACGCACATGGATCAGCATTTAGCTGAGCAATTGGAAAATGAAGATCTCCTTTCGCGATTTTAGGTTCAAAAACAAACCACTGCTCAATATAATGATACATCATGGAAGGTTTTATTACGGGGGGGTTTGACTGAATAAACATTATCATTAACAGTAAACCCTTCTCTTGCATACATATTTATCATTGTAGAGAAAACGCAAAGACTTGAAGGACGCCAGCGATATGCAAGAATCAACACGGACCAAAAGTAGCAAAACCCATGATATCAATAACTATACGCGTACATACCTTAATACAGACGAAATCCTGTGGGAATTGCCAATGCCAAATAGTGATCGAACAACAGGATTATTGACACAATTGGCTTGTGAGCTTCGCAAGCTTGTTTTTCAACCCAAACAGCAACGAACCATGGTTTACCTCGCAAGTGCTAATACAGATTTGATCATGAGTGATTTCTGGGACAAAGGATGGAGTTGTGGATATCGTAATTGTCAAATACTCATGTCATTCTTAGAGAAAACAAAAGAGATGAATGATTCGATTATCAAGCACGTACTATCAATATCTGGTTTACAATTATTGTTAGAGCGGGCTTGGCAAGAAGGTTTGTCTCGTTTGTATCACATCATCTTTTATCGAAAAAATAAAAGGTGGAGCGGAGGAAATATTTAGAGGGTGGAGAAAGAGGAAAAAAACCTTAAATACAAGAAAGGTAAACTGACCCGAAATCTAGGATTTGATCAAGTGGGAGCATTACAATTAAAACATCGGGTGTACAAAACGCGAAAATGGATTGGTACTACAGAGGTTTACACGTTGCTTGCTTATCTAGGTGTCAAATGTACCATATTTGAGTTTGATTCTCGCAAGAATACATCGCCCAACAACAATAGACTAGCAGAATGTTTGTTCGATTGTGTACAATCTTATTTTGAAGAGGCGGTGGTGAATCCAAGATTAGCATCATCATCGTCTGAAACAAAAACAAAAAAAAAACAAGAGTCCGCTTTTGATCGAATGATGAGAGCCTCTGCACAAACTGGAAAAAGGATACATGAAACTGTTAGTGCACCTATGTATTTACAACATGCAGGTCATAGTCGAACAATCGTCGGAATAGAATTACTCGCCGATGGTAAACGTAACTTGATTGTTTTTGATCCTGGAAAACGAGCACTATGCAACAAGCTTAAGGAGGATGTGGGAAATGCCAATCTCAATAATAATAATAATAATAATAATAGTGCATCACAACCTGGTGCCATATCATCATTACAAACTTATTGGGTTGATACAAAAACAATTGAACAAAATACCCAATATCAATTACTCGTTCTTGGTGAAGTTTCTCAAAACTCCTCATCTTCTAGGCGTATTCATTGGCCATCCATTTCTTTGAGCCGTTTTTTATTAACAGAGTGGGAGCGTGATCGAATGAAGCATGTCAATAGCATTAGAATCATATGAAAAGAAATAGTAAATATTGATTATCTTTATGCCACTTGCAATCACAAGTAAAAATAAATAAAAATAAATAATATAAAGTGTATAAATAATTACATCCCTTTATTTGGACGACTGTGTATAGATTTACATATATATATAAATACATTAAGATTGGTAAATAATAAATTAAATTGTATCAATATTATATAAAGTGTTATTAAAGTAATGCTCCTTGTGGAAATCTTCTTCTACTTGCAGTATCAATTCCATATTCAAGAATTGCGTTATCCACGCCTATAAATATGTATCATATTATGTAAAATGGTCAGAATACTTCAGTTATTATGAGATAGGGAGGATAATGCATTACACAAAAACGAAACTATTAACTAACCTACAAACATCTTTTGACTATCCTGTGAAAACTCAAGACCAGTTATCGGTGTATCTTGACCTGCAGGGCCGACGCGTATTGTTTGTTGTGTATCAAACGATCTAGCATCTATTATATGAACATGCGAAACATGCTAGAATAAAAAATATACAGTTTAGACTTCATTTTCTAATCGAATACATTGTTTTAGTATATCTTACCTCAGTATAAGCAAGTAAATCAACAGCCCTCGACTGGGTAAACTTTACACACCTCACTGCACCTTTGGTAATAGATGACTAGATTATTATAATTTAAATTTATAAGCAAAAATTTGTGAAAGGCATAGAAAATCAAAAACAAGTGAATTACATTGCCAACTCCAGTGAAACAATAAAGAGGGTCTCGATGTCTAATATCCCAGACGTGCACTGATCCATCTTGACTTGCTACAGCAAATTTGTCCGAATTGCCTGTCCATGATACCGAAAAATTTGCATCCTTTGCGGCGGCCATTGTTGCCACCATATCATAGCGACCACCTGGTGTCACTGCAAATAAGTGGACCTTTTTGTCATCACCAACGACTATCATTTTCTTCCCGTCTGGGCTCACAGATGCTTATAAAAATATGCGTTAGTCATTTTTCCCCTCTCAATCTCTTACACGCATCCATATATTATATCTTTTTTTTATATACATACTATGATTGACGGCAACACTAAATGGAATAGTTTGAAGTAATTGTAAATTCGGAATTGAAAATATTCGAATCGTTGCATCATTATTCGATACAATTAGTCGTGTCTCGTTATTTACGTTGGAGAAGCAAAGTCCGTTGTTAATTGTACTGTTGGGCGATGTGGTAATGCTCCTACAATATATATATATATATATATATTAGTAAGTAGCACTATATCTTACTATGGTATCTCTCATTGAACAAAAGTGACAATTACACTTCATAATCGGAATTGAGGTCTTTCACTGTCAAATCCCCACGCTGACCGCCAGCGGCCCAATAACCGCAACTAGATTAAATATTCCCGCACCCCAAGGATATAAAATAGTTAAAAAACACTTTTTTTGATCCTATGTTTTCATGAAACTATATTCCTTTTTACCCTGTGGCCATACAAGTAGGATGATATCCTAACCCTTTCAAAAGGTATCGCTGATGATGTGTTTGATAATCATACTATTATATCAATAATAAGGAATTATTGCATAAATAATCTTTAACGGAAATAACAACAAACAAACTGTTGGGTTCACTTACTCTATAAACGTCTTGATCGACTGGTACAACTAATTCATGTTTGAACTGAGGATCATTTGGTTGCATAATCAAATCCCGTAATTGCCTATATTATGTTGTTATTTTATAAGTGGATTTAAATATTTCGGGATAAAGATGCAGAAAGAAGTATATTTCTTTACCAGTGATGAATGGAAACTTTCTGATCATGGACAAGAGGATCCATGATGACGAACTTTGACGTTGGATTACTATGTATTGTATGACATGCAAGTTAGATCATCATGAATAAGATATTAACAAGTAATAAACATTACTTTGTAATATCGGCAGATTCGACAATAGTCATTGTATATTACTATAATGATATATATGTTGAAGTTCTTTGTAGAAAGAGAATCCAATACCTATTGTATTGGACTGGAATTTATGTAAAAAGATCGGTACATGTGTGAGAGAGCGGGGTCTCACCAAGCTAAGACAGGAAAAAAACCGCATGAAAAATTCCCCCCCTGTCATTGATCTGTGTTGCCTTTTTTTTTCAATACCTGGAGCGGTATTTACAAAAAGGATCTGCGAAGGCTTATATGTCCAAAAGATGCGTGGCTGCGTCACTTTATCAATAATAATATGGTTTCCTCCATTCATTACCTGCAAGCCTTTTTATGTTATAAAATCAATAAAGAATTTTAATTCTAATAAGAAAATATCTTACATATAATTATACATATATTATATACTTGATAAAAAATGACATGCTTAAAAGATCATCATAACCTCACGCACATTTTCTAAGTATTATTTTTGAAACTATAATAATATTAAATTTAACACGTAAAGGTTAATCATAGTAATAAACCTTCTTACTTACTCCCGAAAACAACCTTAGTTATCATACAAATATCTTCTCCTGTCAACGCTTTGGTGAAGGTCATATCTGCCACATGACGTCGTTGTCGGGCACCAGCATTATTTTAGACACGTTGGTGTTACCATAGAAACTAAAGTTCTTCTTCTATTACAGGAGGAGGCAAACGGGTAAAAGGTTGCCTTGCATATCTACTTCCATTTTTGTTGTTGTTGTTGTTGTTTTTTAATCTCTCTCCATCTCATTATACCATTTTTCTCCACCATTGTTCGTATTCTTTTTTTTGACCAATCATTATGACGGATACCAGCATACCAACAAATGAACATTTCCAAAAGCCAGATGCAGTAGATTCTCCTACTTATGACAAACCAAATGCGTATGATGACATTGTGTATGATCGGCCGCACGAAAAAGATGAACAACCCTTAGAATCTGGTGATGCAATAGAAACTGTCGTGCAACTTTCTATTGGTCATAACAAACGTCCTGTCAGCCCTGTAAATGACAATGAAGACAATCTTGAAATTGAAAAACGACAAAATACCACTACTATACCCAAAGTGGATACGAATGTAATACACAATAATGACAGCACCGCAAGTATAAGCACTTTTATTACCAGTAATAGTATCAGTAGTAGTGGTAGTAATCAAAGCCACACCAGTAGTGAAACGTTTGTAACAGCATCTGTTTTGAGTCAAGCGCCTTCTGTGACAACTGAAGCCACTGTCAATGACGAACTCGCCTCACCTTTGTCCTACATGTCCTTACGCCGTGCATACACACCCAGCCTATCGAATCTTAGTCCAAGTACAAGTACAAGCAGTCGCGACAGTAGCAAACAACTCATATTCAACTCACTCGATAGTGTCAAGAATAAGAAAAAAAAGAAAAAAGGGATGGACAATATGTTGATATATGAGATCAGGAAACATGCGCTTAACAAGCCTCATTTGCATGATATTTATACATATGGAAGTAAAACGTTGGCCTATCGCAAAGTTCAACCACATTCATATTCATGGGGATTTCAAAACATTTTGTATCGTGGTGCAAAGAGAGAAGGTGAAGAAGAACAAACCAAGGTTGCTGAAACCCGACGAAAGGCCTTCCAAAAGGATCTTGTTATCGAATGCGGGAATGAACAGCATGAAATGGTGAATAGGACTAAATCTCATTTGATGTTTGTCTATGAGACCATTTATGAAGGATATTGGATGCGTTGGAGACGACCTAGTTTACTGTCACATAATATGACATGTGAATTTGCGCCTTACGAAGAACCTCCGGCGGATGGACAACGCCGTCGACGGAACTGGAAGCTACTGGCTGAATTTGATAGTCATCGAATGGGTTACTTGATTCACTTGGGTAAACTCGCCATTGATCAGACTGCAGTAGAAGTGTTTGACGATGCAGAATTAATTGAAGCCCATTTACTAGTATCTTGTTGCACATTGGTGGATCTGATGCGTGAAGTTGTGGAAAAGGCTGTCGGTATTGGTGAAGGAGGTATTGCCGGTAGTAGCTAATAGTATTAGAAATCATTTTTCTTTAGATCTTCACTTAAAAATGTATACCACCTTCCACTCCCCCCTACATTCCCATTATTTATTTGTTTATATATCATCCTCTACTTGTACAAGAAAAATAATATTATTAGTATGTTTTTCCAATCCATAATTTTCTATCTTGCATAAAGAAGCTTTTGCCACACAAAAATACAAAGTGAAGAGAGAAACAAAGAAAAGAAAATTATACATATGGTATGTAGCTGCAACATCCCCAGCATCGGAGAAAGGTTCTTTTTTCACCAACATGCAGCTGGGATTGAACGCCGTCTTTTCATTTTTATATTCTTTGTCTCGCCCTTCGTTCAAAGACGATGAAACAAAAAAAAAAATCGAAAGCTTTTAAAATATCCAACGGAAGTGTTAAACCTGATCAGTTGTCGACATACCCATATCCCTTTTTGGTCGAAACAAATCCTAACTTGAAAACACATCTGTATTGTAAATATAATAATTAATAATGTTATTTTAAGCCGCTTGCTATAGAATTTTAAACTGGAAGGATGTTATAACAACTTATCAATCATAATAGTGAATCTTTTGAAAACGTATAAAAAATCCTTTCTTTACATATATCCCACTTTTCGTCACAGTGTTATATAGCATTATTATTTATACAGTTGAAGATAGAGTGTACATAAGATTGAGCCATCCATTCACAACGGCTTGTTGATCTATTTAAAAAGGGAGCAAGGGGGATGAGGAAAAAATACACTATATCAAAAATATATTTCTCTCTTTGTTGCCCTTAAACTTGTATCCCCATCTCTTCTGCGTTGTACGTTTTCAATCAGCCAGGAATCATACTTGTACATATGCATTACCAAAAATCAGGCATTTACCTAACTACTAATTTATACACATTAAAAATCCATATTTTCTAATCAACCAAACTCACCACTTTTTTTTGTCGTTTTTTCTTTTTTTTCAGTGATCTTCGTTTTATCATCTATTTATTCTCTTTTCTTTTCAATTGATATTTATGTATACACTTTGCAAACTCCTTTATATCACAGTTTTTGGGTTACTTTCAGCTGCTCCACCATATCTTCAACTCTATTATCACGATGCACTAAGATTCTCTTCGGGTCAAATAGGTCTTGTTTTAGCCATTGCCCCGTTCATTCAATCCTTTGCTTGTCCAGTTTGGACGGGTCTTGCTGATAAACGACCTATTCTTCATGGACCTATCATGGCATTCACAAGTCTAGTGGGTGGTCTTGCAATTATGGGAATGATGGTGTTGGGTCATATAGTTTCAGCATCCAAACAAGAAAATAATAACAATAGTAACCCTTCCAGTTTTGCTATACAAGACGTAATCGCAACATTTTTGTTCAACAAAAATGATAAATATGAACAATATGACGAATATATTTTTGTACAAGAACAACAGCAACAATCATTCGACAATTATACTGTTGTATGGGTTACATCTGCTCTTGCATTGGTATTTGCTTTTTTCACTTTGCCCAATGTTTCTTTGGTGGATAGTGCAGTGATGAAAATCCTGGGTCCAAATAAAATCCTTTATGGTATGTAAATATGCAGTCAATACTTTATTTTATTTCAGAGTTACTAAAAAGGGTGAAACGGGGCGGGAACTTACTGAATATTATTGATTGAGATGCACCTTTGTTATTATTTTTTGTTTCTGTGATTAAAACTAAAAAGGAGAACAACGTCTATGGGGATCTGTTTCGACTGGCCTTACAATTTTGATTGTTGGCGTATTGATGGATATTACGGGAAGTCTTGATGCTATATTTTGGGTGTTTGGTGGCTCAACAATAGCATTCATTGTCTGTGCTCTCAAGGCTAATATTACTGAAGCATCTGATCAACTATCGGAACTACAGAAACATGGGAGTAATCCAAGATTATATCCTCCATCCATAATGGAGGATATGGAAAGCGATCCGAAACAAACTTTACTTAGCAGATGTAATCATCAACAACATGAAGAAGAGAAATCGTTACAATATAATGACAGCAACAGCTACCAAACCATTTCAACAACAATCAAACTCTCCAAACCTAAAAGTCGACATTCGATACTTTCAACTGCTCATACATTGCGCGAAGATGCTGATGGACAACTGGATAACAGTAGCAGCGTTGATCTTAGCCTAGTTATTTCACCAGTAACTTCATTAGAACATTCAATGGGGGTTGGAATCCTTGCCTCAGGGGAGAGGGGAGAATCATCTTCATCCAGTGGTGGATCAGATCATGGAATAACACATTCTAAAGCATCACCCAATCTATTCAAGTCACCTCGTGTTTTATGTTTCCTTACTACAACATTATTATTTGGAATAGTTCTATCAATGATAGTCAACTTTTTGTTTTTGTTTTTGAGTCAAAACTTACATACCCCAGCAAGTTGGATTGGATGGACAGGTCCTCTTGGTGGTCTTACTGAGCTTTTATGCTTCTGTTTCTCTAAACAGGTATTTGTTATCAAAAAAATTCTCTCTTGTGATTGTTCCTGAAACCGGAATTGTTTTGGCCCCGTGGCATGGCTAATATTATTATTTTCTCTTTTTTCTTTCCCTTCCCTTGTAGATGACGGAATGTTTGGGAACAACTGGCCTTGTCATTGTTTCACATGTTGCGACTATTATCCGGTGCCTCGTTTATACGATATTGCCACCGGACAGTTTTACTACAAATATTAGTGCACTTTTGCTGCAAACATTACATGGTATAAATATTCTATACATACATACAAATTATTTGTGTTTACAAAAATAAAAAGGGCAACACATGATAACCAAGCAACTACTGCTCATTTATTATTCAATATATTAGGTATTGGATTTGGAATTTTTTGGGGAACTGCAGTCAGTGAAATGGATTCGTTGTTCCCACCAACACAACGATCAATGGCACAAGGAATTTTGGGTACCTTACATACAGGTCTTGGGACTGGTGGTGGCGCTTTGATTGGTGGATATCTTTATGAGTATTTCGGTGCTGTTTGGCTCTTTCGATCTGCAGCTGGACTTGGGTGTATTAGCATGGTCATTTTTTGTGTTGGTCGATTAAAGTATTTTGATGTTTCTTGTTAATCTATATACTTACTATGCTACTATGTAAAATATAAAATAGTGTATTTGATATATTGCTTTGTTGTATATCTAAATATACATGAAATAATGCTACTATCATATATATCATATTATTTCTTTAATTCATTATATAGCATTTGTATTTTCACATAATCATATTAGCCTTATTTTATTAAATTACGTATGTAATTCAATTAATAATTTGGATGTGTTTCCATCGTCAGTATAAATTATTACTTCATGATATCAAGTTTACACTCATTGCTACGATCATCTTTATGATGTTATATATTTGCGTATTTGAAAACACTTACAATGCATTTTACGCTTCCTCCCAAAAACATAAAGTATAGTTTCTTGTAGTCTTGAAAGCATCTATATCTTTACTGATACGTAGCACTAGTAATGCATTTATTGGTGTAAGATAGTGAAGTACAGTCTATATGTTTGTATTTTAATATGGAAAGAAAAAATCAGTTATCCCTCGATTCTATAAATGAAAAAAAAATAGATTAGATATTAAGCGATACATATTGACAACAGATATTCATGTACATACAAGAAAAGCACTGGCGAACGGGTAGAACTGGAACAATAATATTCCACATAATTTATTATTGGTGGTAGTGAATGAATTGTATACTAAGTGGAGACCTGTTCTATATACGTAAAAGTTATAATTGGATAAATATTCTACTTACATATATTTATATACTTACGTACTGGTTGAAAAAATCCAACAATTTATATTATATAAAGACGCTCTCCGTTTATTAATTTGCAATCCAAAGCTAGTACGTACATCAGGGCAGCCTTTTTTTTAGTACGCTAATATAATCAACATGTGGCGCATGTCTACTTCTCATCCGAATGCAGCAAATAGATCATATATGCCAAAATAGACTGTGGCATGATCTAATGAATAGCCACATTTCCCGTTTCACTTTCCTTAAATTACCTGGATACCAGCATCACATATGTATTTGATCCAAATACAGTATAGTAAAATAATTGGTACTACAAACATGGACCAGTTGCCCAACAAGATATTATGTACGCGATAAAAAATATATTTGTTCCAAGTTTGTTAATGCATTGCTTCTTTATATAAAGAAATACCCTACGAATTATCAACATGAATATACAACCATACACGGAGCTGTCACTTGGCCAACTCGCAAATACTGTTTGTCATGCAGCAATCAAGTGATGTATACAGAGATTACAAACAAAACGGCAGTATAATCAACTGGTATTATTCAATGGCACAATTTTTGAAAAAAGAAAAAAAAATATCTATATTGCCAAAAAAAATTTAGTTATTATAATACAATATTCTAACGATGGTGTTAAAATAATATAAATGGTTGTACTAGAACAAAATGACGGGGTTGATGTATCAGTATTGGGCTATAATTTAATGTTTAGTAAGAACGAATGAAGGAAGGAGTCCTGAATGATGGTCAGCATTTTTATGCACCAAGCTCGCTAGATGCAGCATCGGGGAAATAGTAAAAACTAATCGCCAGTAACAAGTACAGCGAGAAAAGCATCAAGCCTTCTAACCAGTTGCTCTTGCCGTCCTATATAATACAATAAAATATTAGTGAAAAGATTAAAATAGCTAGCAAGTAAAGTGTTATGCGGTAAAAAACATCTTAGCCTTACCATCATTAGATAGTTCACCATTATTACAGAGATAAACATAACTGCAGTTTCATAAACATTAAACAAAAGAGACATGTCCACTTGAATACCTATAATATATTTACAGCAAAGTGTGAATCGCAACCATTATTAACAATCGAACAAATATTATAAATAAACATGATAATTCATTAGTTTTTTACATACCCCAGCCAATCAAAACCATAAGTGGCGTGACGAGCAGAGCAATTTGCATACTACTACCAACTGCTACACCAAGCGCCAAATCCATCTAATAATAATAACATTTGGATTTTTGGTGAGTAAATAACCTGAACGAGAAAAAATTCCCATCCTCCATATATAAAACCAAATATTCTTTTTTTTTTTTACCTTATTTTTCATGGCTACAGTAACAGCTGTAACATGTTCAGCTGCGTTACCCACAATTGGTAATAAGATGAGACCCACAAAAGTTTCGCTAATATGCCATTGTTCTACAACATCTTCAATAGCAGATACCAAAAATTCAGCGCAAACAGCCACTAAAGCAGTAATGCCAAGGAGTCTATAAATAAACGGGGTAACCGTCATATAATCCTAAAATAAGTATTCTATATACACCTATATCCTAAAGTAGTGAGAAACTTACGCAACGATGGCCATCCAGAATGGCATTTGTGGCACCTCTTCCTCTTCATCGTCAACTGTTTCGCCAGGAGCAATAATACCACCATTTAACTGTTCAATATCAGTTCCAGTAGTAGTTTGGTGTTGTTGACTTAATTGATATGAGATACGACGAGCTTCTGCAGGAGGTTGCAAAAACTAATATTATAAATGACAGAAATCGTGAATAAAAGTAATATTATTATGCAAATTTATAATCTAAAATGACATAAATGTTTTCACATACCAAATCCTTATGCGTCTTAAGCTACATTTATATGATGTATATAAAAAATGTTAGTGCCGATTTATGATGTATACAGACAAAAAAGGATACCAGTTTATTTACCTGGAAAAACAAGTAAGAAAAATAAATAATAAGCAAAATAATAGATGTTGCTCTTGAGATATTCAAAATATCACTTGTGAGTTCTTCTTTGGTTTCAGTTGATCCGACGGATGCATGAAAAGCAGCAGGCAATAGTAATGATGTAGTGGCAATAAATAACAAAGAAGCTGATGTTTGAGCGACAGTTTCATTAAACTTTTGTTCTTGATATTTTATGCCACCGAACCAAAAACACATTCCGAGAACCAAGAGGAGGTTGGATAAAATGGATCCAAGCATCGATGCTTGTACAACGACAACTAAATTTTGAGTCAATGAAATAATTGAAATAATCAATTCGACAGCATTTCCAAAGCTTGCATTCAAAAGACCGCCAATGACCTGAGATCGACCACCCGTAGTAAATCATAATCCATTCAGTAAAAATATTATTAATAGCGAGTTAATCGTTATATTGTTGTACAATGTTAATATTTAGAACATTCTTTTTATCTTTCTGAGTTGTTATTAATTCTTTTTTTGTCAAAAATAAAAAACATTGTCCCGTTCTTACCTCTCCCGTTCGAAGTGCAATATCTTCTGTAGCAAAACCAAGTAGCTTGGCAAGTGGAACAATTGCAATAAAGTTAAGAATAAATGTTACGGTTGGACTCCAAACAAAGTGGCTAGCAATACCAATTGGTATAAATACGACTAGAACGTTAATCCATGAGGATTTAACAAGAGCCATTAAACCCTGTTTGATCGTTGGATCAGGCCTTGTTTTAATGTCATTTGTTGTAGTAATAGTAGCAGGACTGACAGGAGGAATTACGGCACTACTGATACTTGCACTACTTTGTTGTTCTACTGATTTTGCTGTCATAACAACTTTTGAATCACTGTCATCTGCTGACGTTTGATATTTTGAATCCATTTTTTTTTTTTGAAGTTAAAAGAAAGAAAAAGGTTGAAAAGAAAATAAAAAGAAATCGGGTACAAAATAAAGAAAAAGATATACGCGTGCAAACTAATCCAAAGAAAGACTTTTTTATTTAAATTGGGTCGTTTTTTTCCTAAACCGGTTAATAAAAAATGATACTTATAAGGCAAAATATCAAGGTCTTGGATTTACCGTTAATAACGGAAGATAGTGGCGTGGATGATGTAGGTACATGTCATGGTCCGCCAAGAAGAACGAGGCCCGCAGCCACAACAGATCATGTTGTACTACTCATGGTATGCGCTACCAAATCAAAAAAAGAAGAGTGGCTCATAGTCAATAAAACCCAGCTAATTCTTCATCACTGTGCACCACGTCAACGCATCAGAAAGTTTCAAACCTTCTTGATTTTTTTCTACATAATCGATATATGATTTGCTTTTAAACGTATTGACTCGATTATCAGGTAGGCTCACAGCAAGTCCTTGAAGTGCAGAATGATATTCATATGACACTTGTCCACCTGCAGATATGACATCTGCTTTGGCATCGTCATAGGTTTTTTGAGACACAGGTCTTTTAAAAACCAGGATATACTCTGAAAAACCAGCTGCAATAAAATGTACACATTATTAATACAACGGGTGTAACCTGGAAACAAAGCTAACTATTTGACGTATAACTTACATTTATCTCCTGTTGCAACACTTGCAATCAAAACTAGAATTACAACAAATGCCAATGTAAAAATTCTTCTTTTAATGTACATTCTTTTTTTTTCAATGATCAAATAATGGTAAATAGGGAGAAAAAGAACACAAATAGAGAGCAGACTGAATGAACCAAAATTTATCCACTTTTAGAATAAACCCTTGCAATATATATAAAGAATTATATCACATTGGTTTTTTGGTATGTGTACTTACATTCTATCAGGCTTAATTTGTTGATTGCACAACTCATCCTACTATCGATTTGCTCGAAGCGAACAACCGTGTTTACATCTTGTTTTTTAATTCTGTAATATCATATTTCTACGATACAGCAAACATCATTTTGCTGTATATTTATAATATCCCCATCGATCAGGGATAGGTATTCCAATTATAGCGTGACTGAAGGAGAGCATTTTTTCTATTTGGGGTGAGAGGAATGCACTATATGCAGCCTCATTCGGCGTATATTGGAGAAAAATGCCCTTTTTTTTAATAAATGAACTCTTCTCTTCAGGTTTTTGAAATGAACCTTTATCGAAGACTTGTAAATGAAACAGATTTTATTAAACTCCAAGATGAGAGTGACCACTTTAACAGAACAATATTTGTGATATAACTGACAGCAAGAATTGTTGGTGATAACTGTATTAGATTTATCTTGATATCGAAATGTATAAAATCGTCATAATAATAAAGAAATATTAGATCCAAATCATCTATTCGTGTTTCTGATCAAGATATCTATTTCTGTTTACCACATTGTAGGTTCCATCGGTATAAAACCACATTATAGCAAGAAATAGAATGTTGGTCGTTATACTACTCCCAATATTAAGAGACAGACTACGAAGACATCGGCACATTGAAGAAAATAGTAAGGATTACGATGATGAGAAAGGTGTTACATATAGTTTTGAAAGAGTATATTATTTGGGATGTCCCTGTTGCATACCAAAATATTCATTCCATCGTCAGGTTTTCGATTATATAAACCGCGATAAGGCGCACAGGTACAACGTGACCACAACAGTGCTCAGGAATATTACGGAATGTGACACTTTCGTTTGGTAAATATCCCAAATCGAGGATAAGCCTTGGATATTACCCATATTTGGGACGTTATGCGCAAGCTGATAACCTTGAGCAAACCCACTTGTATAAAGTTGTTGTGTAGGCAACAATTTTATCTGGTTTAATGCTTAAACATTTTTTATCAAAGGCAACCACCATGAAATCGAAGAACTCAAGTAATAGAGTGGGATAGCTAGCTCTCCTCTGTTTTAAAATCTCGTTTGGATTTTATATATCATTGGTTTGCTAAGACTGCACGATCAAAATATATAAGATAGTTCGCAAGATGTGAGTTGCTTTACTGATGGGTAAAATTTGTTAATTCGATGGTTCGCTAAAATAAACACTTCTGGCTGTGAGTGAGGGGGCTGATTTATTGAACAAGTGCAGTGTACATTTTCTCTCGCCGAATTTTCTGTTACATAAGTAGCATAAATTTAGTGGTTAAAAAGTGTCCACAGGTTTATGCTAATGCAATCATTACATACCCATTTGTTTAATATATGTACTAGTTTTATATGTAAATGCAGAAATATTATCAAAAGTGCTACTATATATTATAGTACGTAGTGTGCGAAAAGTGGAGGTAATGGTGACATCCTGTTCAAAGGTGTAACTGTATCATACGTTTCAAGTTATAAAAATCCACAGTAAGTGATTTTCTTTGTGTATAATAAATGGAATACCAAAATAGGCGGGTCAACCGAAACAAAAGTAAGAAAATAACAAATAATGCACCGTGCTAAATTATAGATGACAAAATGGTGCAAGTAGAACAGGCATACTCAGCCGCTCAGCCATATAACCTCACGTATATCTGGATTAGGTATTTTATGCTGCTAAACCAGCCGCATCAGAAATAAATACTGTAGAAATTGGACATGGACGGATATAAACAAAGAAAAAAGTAAATTTTTTGTTAATAGATAAAAAAAAGACAATGGTACGGGATGTCGTGTGGGGAAGATGGGAGGAAGAAGGGAAAGAAAATTATATAAACAATAAGAGCAAGGAAAAGGAATAAAAAATAATGATAAAATAAAATGATAAAAGTAATAATCATATGTTTTTCTTTTAGCATAATCGCTTTCGTAACTGACTATCCAGTATTTTTCGTTGTCGGCCAAGCCATGATGAAGGTGTCGATCGAATAGAAATACCAACACCTTCACGGTGATTGCGTCGTGCAAGATCATACCATGCGGATATAATGAGTTGTTGCTCACGCCGTGATTGTACACGAACATCGTGAATTTGTTTCTAATATATTAATAAATTAGTAAACAACATGCAATCCATCTTTTTTATCTCTATTTTGAACAAAAAATATAAAACTTACTTTGAGTAGATCGTTTTCTTCCTCTTTCGTGCGTGGTGTACGACTCAATAAGGCAGCTGGTTCTTCTGAACGTCTACTACCGTTGCTTCCAAATCGTGCCGTCATTTCTTCTAAAAGTTGGGTATATAGCTTGATCATCTAAATAATGATAAGTCATTTGAGTTATCAGCTGCCCCATACAAAACCATTTTGCTGTCAATTTATATAATACGTACGTCTCGGACTTTACGGATCTTCCCTTGACTTTCGTTGATTTCTTCCTGTAAATGCAGGACGTTTATTTGAAGGTTTGCATTTTGTTCCTTTATCGTTTCCAAATCCTCGCTATACGTCATAAAGAGAAGTCAAAGAATTAATAAACCAACATCATTTGTAAAACAGCAGTTATAACGGATGAAAATAAACTTACTCAGTCAAGGCAGGTCTGTCTTTCAAAGCTCCATCACTGTTGATACCATGTAAATAATTTGCTTCAACCAACATTCGATTAATGTCATGTAATTGCATTTTGGTAATATCTTCAAGACGATTTAAGCGATCTTGGATTTTACTGTGCTCCTTTTCATAGTTTTGTAAAGATGTTGCATCCTTGGCTACGCTACTTGTGCCTTGCATTACTGCATTTTCGAGCTTGATAGTACTGTCTTTTAAGAAATTGGCTTCTTTTTCAAGATCAAGAATACGAGATCGGAATGCCATAATTGTTTGTGTTTGATTCAACAGAGAGTCGGGGATACCGTTTCGGATCTGTGCCAACTCTTTTCGAAGTTGATCCCTTTCTTCAACAACATCTGCATATTCCTTTATAGCATAATGCGTAAGCTCCTTTTTCTATCTATATTGATAGATTATCTTTTTTGCCATTATTACCTTTTCTAACTGTTCTTTAGACGATTTGATACCATCAAATTCTTGTTTAACATTAGCAATCTCCTTAGATGCTTCTTCCGAAGCGCCACCATTTTGCTCCATTTCTTTAATTTGACGCTTTAATCGTTGAATGTTAAGTCGCCTAGTAAAATAAATTTTTGATATTAGTGGAAGTAGTTGATTTTAAAATTGATAATATCTATGCATACATTTCTGTAATATTAGCTTTCTTCATATTCTCCTCCATATTATTACTATCAGGATCGACTTCCTCATCAATCACTACACTTGAACGGTTGTTGATAGCCTCTTCCAAAGATGTACCTAATTGTATTATCAATAAGTTATTATTGACATCTTCAGCAGTTTCCTAATATACGATATCAACTTTCCCCTTACCTCCAAGTTCCATCTCTCGAATTTGTTCTTCTAACAATTGGACTTGCTCCATATTGCGATCTCGATCTTCTTCGAGATATTGACATGTTTGTGTCATTTTATGAACTTCTTCTTCCAATCGGTTCTTTTCCTTGATAAGTTCCTGATTGCCAGATTCAAGTTGTTGGACTTGTTCCTTATAAGAATCCATCAATGTCTTGAATGAGAGGACTTTGCGATATTCATCCTCGACTTGGTGACTACGTTCAAGTAGACTTGTATTTTGATCTTCCAAAGCCTAGTAGAATTATAATCAAAAAATTGAGCAACATCATGGTTAAGGGTCATTATAAAGAAGATTCAAAAAATAGATAGCTTTTTCCCTCTTTCATCACCATCCTGGATAATACCTTAATTTGTCTTTTCAAGTCGGTAGTATCTTCAACTTTGCGTTTGTATTTTTCTAGCATGCTTTCCAATTTATCCATGCGCTCTAACTCATGACGATACTCTTCTAACTCATCTCGTAATACTTCAGCTTCATCAGCTTTCACCGTCAGCTCGTCTACCTGTGTTTTTTTTCAATAATTTATCAATCAAAAGGCACTCTCAAATATATACTTATATATATATCGCTCAAAATCATACAGTATTACCTTTCGTTTAAGATCATTAATTTGTGAGAGCTGAGTCTCTATTGTGTTTTCAGTTTCGAGTCGACGATCTTCACTCTTCTCTCTGTATAAACGCGCATGTTAACAAATCACATATTTTCCATAACCCTCCAAAAATTCATTACACTTACAAGTCCTGCTTGAGATGATCGATTTCAGTACGCATGACAAAGTCAGCTTTGCCAGTATTGTTTGCTTGTGTAATGGCTTCATCCATATCTCGAAGACGGTTTTTCAGATCTTCCTTTTCCAACACGATATCATCCTGTCATAATAGTGGTTACATAATAAAATTATTTAGAATATATTCCTAATGCAAAGTGTCTTCTCTCTCCTTTGTCATGGTACTCCTAAAAAAAATCCACAAAAAAAAGGGAAATACTAACAAAGCGCTCGCGTAATTCATCAAATTCCGCCAATAATTGATTATGTTGTACTTCGAACTGTTTTTTTTCAACGTTTAATTTCTCAAACTCAACTTGATATCTGTATGGCATATCACTACTGTAAAAAGTGCATAACACAGAAAAGTCAGTAAATTTTAATTTAGCTTTTATTTGGATGGTGGGAAATCAAGATATTTTTTTCTTTGTTTGTATATATTTATTTATATTGATGGGTTACCTGTCAAACTGTAAACTTTTCGTCGTTGTTGTGCCTGATGTTCCTGAAAGTTGTGAATTACGAGGGTTCATGGTATCTATTTCATTATTAAAATGGTTCATCACCTATAAAGAAAAGACCCCCATTTATCATAGTTAGGTCTTTGTTTCTCACAGCCTTTACCTTCTCACGAAGTCTCCCTCTCTCTTTTTTATACTCTAGCGTCTGAGGTAATTTTCATTGAGTAAAGGTTTACTTACTTCTTCAATAGATAACATCAAAGCATGCTGGCTTTTTTGAGACAAACTTTGGATCATTTCAATATAGGTACGGTTATTATCAGATTGGACTGCAATAGCAATAATCAACTGACATAATAACAACAATTCATGCAGGTCTGCATCTTTTGCAATACCAGCAAGGTTGATGGATGGTAAAAGGTCAGGGTCTTGCCCAAGAACTTCGTCAAAGTATCGCGTAATAAGCTTATGCATTTTTTTAATAGTGTTGAAACGAACGACCCATGTACTGTTGCCATTAGTAGCACTTCCGTTGCTATTTCGTTTATTTCTACTCGTCAAGCCACCAGGCTCATTGCTACCTAATGGTCTGAACCATTTTGCGTCGCTATAGTGATATTATATAAAAAAGGTGCAATAACGTAAGATGATGTTCGAGTTCTTCGTAATTCAAAAATAGAGTAGCTGGATAAAAAGTTTCTGTTTTCTTTCTCGTTCTTACATGTCGATTAATACACCCGAAAGTACACTACCGTCTGAAAGCTCGACTACCGTATCAATAGGACCCGACTTGCCTTCGAATGTATTGATCTATTATATTGGGCGCAGCGTGACGAAAAAAAAGAGAGAATGGCAAAAACAGCCTTGTGTGAGAATCACATACAATCCCGTTCAACCTTGTCAATTCAGAATAAACCAAGAAAAAACATCATACCCATTCAACAAAGGCATCTTCAAGAGCAGCTTCCATCCGCGAAAATGTCATATTGAAAGCTGGTCAAGACGAATTGAATAATAGTTAAGGAGAAAGTGAAAAAAGGAAGAGGGCGGAGCGAAAGAACTAAAAGGTTACTCGAGAAAAAAAAAGACACACACACAACTATATATTCCAGGAACACCTAACGATAAAAAATATGTGTGTGTGGGTTTTTTTCTTGTCGTCGGACAATTCAAAAAAAGAAACTGCAAGGTATTTGCCTAATTACTGAGGGGATCCTCTCGGTCCGTTTCCGTTATTATTATAAGAGAGATGGATAGTACATAATTATTCTTTATTTTAAATAGCACAATTTTAATGCTTTAAATAAATCTAATGGTTAAGTTCACAACGAAGCTTTTCATTCTTCAGTCCTGCAGCAATGTTATCAATACAGATATCGCCCATCACCTCACGAGCTTCAATCGTTGCACTACCTATATATTTCCAATAGAAAAGTATAAAGTTTTGTTAGTTTGATTTTTGTCATACCTTGCCATCGGAATATGATTTTTCTTAAAGCTGTTTCTGTTCATTACCAATATGAGGGAGAATAACGCAGTTATCCAACTTGAAGAGAGGATGATCAGTAGGAAGAGGTTCAGGTGTGGTTACATCTAAACCAGCACCAGCAATCAAGTCTTCTTGTAAAGCACGAACTATAAAAATATAAACATTTAAAAAGTAAGAATTATCACCGTACAGTTTTATAATAGACATTCATTGTTTATCGAATAGAAAAAAAATTACCCAAGTCTTCTTGCTTGACAACGCCGCCACGAGCAGAATTGGCAAAGATCTGTCATTTCAATTAATGTTAATAACTCCAATTCATTTAAATTTAATTTATATATTTATATTTATTTATAAAACAAATAAATAAATAAATAACACTTACAGCAGTATCTTTCATCTTTTTGAAAGCTTCATAATCAAACAATTCCTTGGTCTCAGGGGTCAAGGCACAGCATGCAACAACATAATCTGATTCTTTCAAGAGTTCATCCATGGATGCAAATTCAGCCTTACCCTTGAGCTCAGGCTTTTCACGACGACCCCAATATAAGACACGCTCAATACCAAATGCACGTAAACGATCGGCAACAGCCTGACCAATTCGGCCCATACCAACCATACCGAGGGTTTTACCAGAGAATTGATAACCACAGAGCCAATTGGGTCTCCATTCACGCCACTAAAACAATACATTTTACATTAATCTATATGCAATAAGAAAATATGGATAAAAATCCATGACGGCATACCTCGCCATTTTCAGCAGCGCGAATACCCTATAAGTAAAATGGCAACAAAAGAGAGTTTTTAGTATTTTTTTAATCCTTGCAAATATTATTACGTTCTTTCCTTGATTTTTTACCTGTTTCATCTTTCGTGCAGCAGCTAATGTAAGAAGCACAGTTAAATCAGCAGTTGCATCCGTCAAAACATCAGGAGTGTATCCAACCTTGACATTATTCTTTTTGGCAGTAGCAATATCAATATGATCATATCCAACACTCATTGTAGTCACAACTTTCAAGCTGGGACCTAAAAACCAGATAAATTAGCTTTCTTTTTATGATGCAAATAGATTTCATTTTTATACCTGCAGCTTCAAGAAGTTCTTTGTCAACTTTATCACCCAAAACACACAACAAGCCTTCAGCACCTAGGGGGAAAAAAAAGAGTGGGCCACCATTCGCGCTCATTAGATCAGTTTTATTTTCTCCTTTACTATTGTTTTTGTTATTATTATTATATACCCTTAACGTCGTTCAATAATTTGTCTCGTGGCATGAGCGAATCTTCCGGCCATTGAACCAACTCGAAATCTTGTGCCTTCAAACGTGCTTGAGCATGTTGAGGCAAAACACGGGTAGCAACAACTTTGGGAGCAAGCACACGGGCGTTACTATGGAAATGGCTGTATTGCTGGAATGCGTGTCGCAAAGCAATGGTGTTACGGATCGCCGATCGGAATGCCATAGCCATAGTTTTGTTTTAATAATAAGTTTCCCAAAGGAAAGAAGAAGTATCCAATATTTGGGTGATATAAAGATCGCGGGCAATCAATTTTCCAACCTTGGCTATAAAATTATACCTTTTCGACATTTAGTCACTAATGGTAAGAAGACCTCATGTTTTACGAATAAATATTATTTTCAAATCACAGAATGTATGACTATTCTTTATTCAGAATCCAAAAATGTAGTATCCGTCATTGGTATAGATATATGTATCGTACATGTGCTGTTGTACAGTGATTATCCAATGACTACTTCTTATCAGACCGATCTTATTATTGATCTGTTGGAGTACCACTAATAGTATAAGATGGTTTATCTATCAAGTTTGTCAAAACCACGGCAAGGTTCATTGATTATAATTAGTACCAAATATCTGGGGATATAATATTATTGAATTCTATTAGCCACATATAGCTAGAGATTATAACATGGATTTATTAAAATCAATGGTAAATGTACAATCGAAAGATGTTGATATTTTCATTCTTGATTTATATGTTAGTAAATGTATTAAGTAACTAACTATTTATATATGGTACATATCATGCATCTTTTCAGGTGTGTTACGTTGATAAACCTCTTGATTGAATCGAGAAGTCGTACCCACTTATTAATCACTTATTAATGACTGGGTGACCGATGAAAAATAATTATTTGTCATAAATAGCAAAAGATAACGTTGAATTTATACTAAATATTTCTAAGAGGTCTAAAGAAAATAATTTTTATTAATGCATTCATTTCGTAATATATTATTTTTGTTTTGTCTTTTGAGTAGCTTTTTTTTTTTTTTGGTAATATCAGCATGATCCTATCTACTACTATTTCCATTATGACATTAAATCAACGTAGAATATTATCCAAAACATAATATGTTCTCAACAATTGAGAATAAAAATGCTTGAAACAAAATGTATAACATTGTCAGCGAACAGCTGCTGATAAAACATCGAATGCATACCTTCCCTTCACGCATAAACTTAAATGTGAGTGAAATTCCCTCATAAATATGAACTCAGACCAGTAACTTAGTGAGAGTGTAACCAAGCTAACGGATCATTTGTAACACGTTAACTTTTAGTAAAATCCTTTTATCGTTCAGTTTATTTAAAAATTGTGTTGCTCTATAAAAGACAATTCAATAGTTTCTTGATGAAAAAGAAAACATATGTTATTAGTTTATATAGTGTATAGCAAATTACTATTTCTCTCTCGTATATATATTTATATATATCAATAAAAAGTAATACAAATAAATACATTTTGATGTGAGAAATTGTTAAACCATCATTCTTTCATGATAACGATCATAGATAATACGACAAGAAGTCGTCTGTTTATAAAAAATGCTTGGTGTAATGTTGCTCATGTCACAGCCACGATCTGAAACGGAATGATTGTCGGAGCAAAGGAGTGTGAATCAGTGTCTCTCATTTGTTTTTATATAAAAAGGGAGGGCTAACAGGAACCTATAATCCATCACTTTTTTTTATTATTATTAAATCAAGTATGTCGGGCTCTACTGCCGCGCTTTTCCAACCTGCTAAAGTGGGTCCTTATGAACTTAAGCACCGAGTAGTTCTTGCTCCATTGACTCGTTTGCGATGCGATTCTGAAGGTGTTCCAACCGAGCTGGTCTCAGAATACTATAAACAAAGAACAACAGAAGGTGGTCTTATCCTTACTGAAGCTACCGGTGTCTCGGGGGGAGCTGGTATTTATCCTGGTGGACCTGGAGTGTTTACTGACAAACAAATTGAAGGTTGGAAGAAGGTTGTTCAAACTATCCATGATAATGGCGGCATTGTGTTTTCTCAACTGTAAGGTGTCAATATATTTCGGCTATAAAAAAGAGAGAGGGAACATGATACAGCTGTGGGAAGAAGGAAAGGGCAACATGGAATGTAACTAAAAAGAAAATGGACACTGTGTCAATATATTTATTCAGTTGGCATGCAGGTAGAGCGACTTCAAAAGATTTCAAGGAGGATAAATCTCAAATTTTCTCTGCTTCGGCTGTAGCTATTAAGGATACTTGTGTTTTTACTGGAAAGCTATATGAAGAACCTCGTGCTATGACTGTAGAGGAAATTCAACAAGTTGTTCAAGAGTTTGCTCAAGCTGCCAAGAATGCCATTGCTGCAGGCTTTGATGGCGTCGAAATTCATGGAGCAAACGGTTAGTAATGGTGTTATTTTAAGATAATATTAATCGACAGAATGATATATAAATTAATAATAATCCATTTTATCTGTTGTTTTAGGTTATTTATTGGACCAATTCATCAATACAAGCTCTAATTTCCGTACGGATGAGTATGGTGGATCCATTGAAAACCGGGCACGATTCTTGTTGGAAACCACAGCAGCTACTGTGGAAGCAATTGGTGTTGAACGTGTTGCTGTACGATTGTCACCTTGGTCTGAATTCCAGGTACGTGGTATTAGACTGGATGGAGGAGGAGAAAGGAAGATAAAAGGAAAAGAAAAACTATCATTATAATGGCTTAGGTTTTTTGACAATGGGTTGTATTTATTTATTTATTGCATTTAAAAAGGATATGGAAGATGAGACACCTTATGAGACTTGGGGTTATATCGTTAGCGAATTAAAAAAGCGTCATCCCAAATTAGCTTATATCCATTTTATCGAACCTCGTGATGATTATGGCCGTAAGACACAAAATGATACTGTCAACACATTGGATCCTTTCCGTGAAAAATGGGGTGGCCAATTCATTTCTGCTGGTGGTTATACTACCAAACCCGAACTTGCTGCTGAAATTTGTGAACAGACTGGCAACCTTATTGCCATTGGTCGTGCCTTTATTGCCAACCCTGATATTGTCTATCGTCTCAAGAATGGTATTCCAATGAACAAATATGATAGAAATACGTTCTACTGTCCTGGGGCAGCTGGCTATACCGATTATAAAAAATATGATGAAGATGTAAAGGCTTAAAAGAAACTCGGCGTTAGATAGATTATTACCATTATATATAATTTAACGATTACATGTACTATACCATAACAACCACGTTTATATTGCATATTTTTATAATTCTAATAACTGGCAAACCATTGAAATTATTTTTTCATTCGTTTACTGGAAAATATCCGTTTTCTTCGATATACTTTACCCTTTTCTTGGATACATGAAATATATATTTCATTATATGGTAAAGCGCGTATGTTTTCGAAGCTATTCTAATTATGTATTTGGATAGTAGAAGCATGGTGTAATTGAGAAACTTTCATGTAATTTGACATTGGTGCTACTAGACTTTTTCAAGAACTGCTGTGAGAGTGTTTAAATGCAATAGCAATATAACAGTAACTAGTACTCCTATCTTTATGATATGAAAAAAGTTGTGTATTGCTTGTATATTTGATCATATACTGCACAGAACAGTTTTTAATTGAGTTACGGTTGGGTTAGTACCACCTCAGTCATTATCTATTATTAATTGTCACCGAAACTTGGATAATTTACCCGTTTTATTGGCTAAACATCACTGCACTTTGATCCATAATAGTAAAAAAAAAGTATCCAAATATAAAAATTGTTAATAAACCCAAAAATACTTTGTTATTCAAGTATTTTGTTTATATTTGTGGGAAATGATAAATTGTAGAAAAAAATATCAGGTAAACTATAATTAAACTTTAGATTATAAAGAGTGTGGGAATCCATATCAGATCGGACATCATCCAGACAAAAAGCGTTGTAAAAGGGAAAAAAGTGATAAACTTGATTTTCGCAATGTCGACTTTGACTCCTACTATTACAAAAACCAGTGGGAATGTTTCCATTAGTGAAGAATACCAATGGTCTGACGTCCGACAACGGAATGCCCCAGGAGCCAATGACAATAAAAGTATTATAAGTAATAGGAGTAGCAATAGTAGCACTACAGCTAATGGCGAACAAAACCCTGAAGAAACAGCACTCTTAAGAAAACTTGACTGGCGCATTGTACCCTGGATCTTTATTTTATACTTTTTAAGTGTTCAAGATCGGGCCAATGTAGGTTATGCAATGACAATGAATAAACAACAAGGTCATGACCTGGCAACAACAGCTGATCTCTCGGGACGAGAAAATAATATAGGTTTGGGTTTGTTTTATGTTGCTTATATTGTAAGTTTTTTCCTCTCTCTCTCTCTCTCTCTCCCTCTTATATTCCCTTTATGAACAGCAGAATATAAGTAAAATTTCATGATTTCCTCTAATGATATTATTTGTAAATATCTATTGCTAATAGGTTTTTGAAGTTCCATCGAATCTTATCATGGCAAAAGTGAATCCCGCTTACTGGATTGCAAGAATCATGATAACATGGTCGATTGTTACTGGTTGTATGGCCGCTATCTCGACTGCATGGCATTTTTATTTCTTACGGTTCTTATTGGTAAGATGATGGATAATAGCCACTCGAACTTATAAGGTTTATTATTCTAATTTTGTTGATATTTTAAAAGGGTGTATTTGAAGCAGGCTTTTGGCCAGGTAAGAAACGTTATTATACATATTATTCCAGAAAGAAATTTTATCGCTGTAACTAACATTTGATGGTTTTTTTTGTATCATAATTTATAATCCTAGGCATTAGTATGTACATTTGTTTAAAAGCAATATAAGAGCGAACAGGTTTATAAAAATGGATATAATGAAAAGATGCTTTTATATGTATTAATTTAGGTCCCTGTACTTATTATAGCGTACTACACTACTTTATGGTATCGACCGAATGAGATCTCATCCAGAATCGGTGTAACCTACTTGGCGGGTCCAACGTCAGGTAAGGAGAGTAATTGAATTGTATTACGTGTGAACAAAATATAAATATAATGAAATAATACTAATACTAATATGATGATAATGGTGTATATATAGGTGCCTTTGGTGGTTTGATCTCAGCAGGTATTCAGTTAATTGATACTAAAGGAAACCTTTATGGTTGGCAATGGTAACACTTACATATAAATATTTGTTGAGTTGATGATGTTGACTGTATTATGGATTGGAGCAATAAAACTTAATAATAATATGCATGATTTGGAAATAATCTCTATAGGCTTTTTTTGATATCGGGTATCATCTCCGTTATTTTTGGTGTTGCCACCATTTTTTACTTACCATCCAAGCCTGAAACAAGCAAACGATTCTTGACTGATGAACAACTCATTTTGATTCGTCAGCGTTTGGCACTAACAGAGGAAGAACATGAAGAGCAACAACAAGAACAACAGCAGAAAAAGAAAATTTTCTCCAGCGGTGATTTAGCCCAAGTAAAAATTCAATTGATGGATTACAAGGTGTGGTTGTTTTGTGTCTTGTATTTTACCCCTGTCATGGCAGCTACCTCGTTGGGTTACTTTATTCCACGTATCGTTCAAGAATTGGGTACATATAACTCGATTCAAGTGAGTTTGATGTCCATTCCTCCCTATGTGTTTGGTGGATTGATGGTATATATTGTAACACGTTTGAGCGACCGTTGGGAGGATCGTGGATGGTTTATCATTGGGTGTTCGTCCGCGGCATTTACTGGTTTTGCTATCTTAAGTTTTGCTAAACCAATTGCAGCTCGATATTTTGGATTGATGGTGGTAGCAGGTGGAACTTATCCTACTGTTCCTTTGGTAAGTGTTATTCATCTTCATCTTTTTTTATAAAGAGGGGAGTGTGAGAAAGACATTACTAAAAAGCTACGTTTCTTTTTAGAGTATGGCATGGACAGCCAATCTAAGAGAAGATTCTGTAGGTGTTGCTTCAGCCACGGGTATCGTCTCTTCAATGGGTAACTTTGGTGCCCTTGTATGTACATTTGCACTTTATTCTGGATGGACCTCCGATGCCCCACGTTATATTGGATCAAATATGATTAATGGTGGTGCTATGCTTCTTGCTGCTGCATGTGCTACCATTCTTAAATTACGACTTAGTAGTTTAAATAAGAAAATAGATCAGACTGGACGATCTCGAAAATATCTCTTGTAAACAAAATCATCATGAACATCTGTTACTCTTAAATTTTATTATTTTGTAATATTTATTATTTTAAGTTAATAACCAACCATTTAAATATTATACATGTTGCTTTTGTGTGTGTGTGTGTGTGTGTTATGTATATACTATTATTAGTAAGGATTACAAGGTAGAATAAGAGGAAAAGAATGATATGTGAACTGCTTTATTGGGTTTTCTTTTCATGAATAGCTGGCAGGCGTGTTGTATCTTGTAAACCTTCTTCTCTATAAACGCAATAGAGCGCGACGCCACCGGCAGGACCCAAAACAATCGAAGAGAGGAGCATAATAAGAGCACCTTTGATACCACGATCCAACAAGGCCCAAATGACACATCCCAAATAACAAATAACAAGATCAGCAGCAAAAATATGAGTTGCTACGATACGACCCAATTGTTCCACACTAACACCTGTCATTTGACCATTGTAAACATTCAACAAGTTGATAAACGTTTCCACTGACAACATGCCTTCCATCTTTAATCGGATATAAAGACCATAGTAAATAATGACATTGACCATGCCAATCAACATGTATACTCGCTGGACGGCATTTCGACTATCAGATACCTTCAATTTGGCACGCGCCTCTGCTGTCATTCGGATATCTTCTGGATCTTCCAAACATCTCATCAAAGGAGTGAACACAACAATCAAAATGCCTACCAAAATAGGTGCAAATTGCCATGCCATGGCTCCCAATTTTTGCATTTCCAACGTATCAAGCAAAAGCATAGCAGCTGTAGGGGACGCATAACCAAGTAAAATGGCTAGCAAGATACCATTGGCTCGTTGCGGTGAAATATAGACGTTTCTGACATCTTTGATAACAGAATCATCGAAACAATAAAACATGGCTGGAATCCATAACAATAGCAAGATATTGGACATACCACCAAAGTTAGAAATCATACCCCAGAATGAAAACCAGGCAAGAAAACGGTTGGAACGCGTACGTGAACCTTCAAGTGCAAACATGGTCAAAATAAGACCAAAAAATCCGAGTAATAGCCAAGTAATATCATACCCAAGTGGATCACGGAATGCATGATTGAAAATGGTGACAATAATGCACAAGAATGTGTCAAATCCATTAATGCCAGTCAGTTGCTTGACATTGTATATTTCACACGTTCGAGGTAAATCATTAACATCGGGTAGTGCTTCAAAATAGTAAATAGACAATGCAGCGAGGGGGACACAAGCTGCTAATGAAGATAAAAATTTCATATTGTGGTATATAGGTATATGTATATATATATATATAAAAGCAAGTGAAAAGTAAAGAAGAAAAGGGTTTTGAAAAAAAATACTTTGGCTTATATAACAACACAATGGCTTCTTACGCGATGATCCCGCAAAGGAAATACCGCGGCTTCCCAGCGGGTCAATCGGATGCTCTTACAGATTAATGCCCCCACTCTTTTTTTTAAAACAAGTGTCCCTTTTGACGCATAGATTGGTGGATTCAGGTAATTCTGAAATTCAAAAAAAAAACATTTATATTATGATATCATATAATCAACACTATGGGATGATTGATATATGAGTAATGTTTTTTTTTGGAATTGAAATTTATCAATATTGCTTAGAACTATATTTTTCTTGTATCAATCTTCTACAAGATGCATGATGTGCTTTTATCCAATAGTTCAAGATAATAATCCATTGATGGTTTATTATTTAATAATGATATCATTTATAAGAGATGACTTGGCTTTAAACTAATGTGCATATCCATTGAGAATAAGGATAAAGAAGTACTTTTTATTATTTCTAAAGAAACGATGATAATGAAGTATTGGTGTATAGCAGGTCCAAAGAGCGTGTTACCTGGTTTTTGGGAATTTCATACCTGTTACACACTCAGTGATATCCATTCCGAGGGGAATTGAATAAGAATCATAAACTGGGAAGCCGACGATCACTCATTACTGTTATATTTGATCGATGAAGCGTATATAAAAACACACTATTATCTACAAGATTCTTTTTTGAAATAAGGAAGGATATATACAGTATAATCCAATAGATGACACTATTGATTATAGTTTATTCAAACATAAATAAATAAAAAACTTGTAAGAAATGACCTTGGCTTTTCACTAGCAAGCAATATATATATTATTATAACCATTGTCTTTATAGTATATAACCACGCAAATACCACATCTGGCCATTTTCTTTCTTAATTGTTGATTTCCCTGGAACGTACCATTCCTTGTCTGTTTGCAAAATGTTAAAAAAAAGTGATATGTGTAATAAGGATCTCCATGTTTGGTTTGGTATTAAGTATCTCTTTTTTAAATCCAGGAAATAAACATGGTATTTTATGCAAAAAGAGAAGTGGTAAAGCTTGTTTAATATAAATCGGTGGATTAGTACAACGAAACTATTCCTCAATCATCTATCTTATTGTCCTTATTAAATATAATATGTAAGAATATGTCGATCAGTACTGGAGTACCAAAGAAATATATTAATGCTTCTCCACTGTGTTTATAGCCATACTACGTTACACCATTACACCTATTTCTAAATAACATATAATTCATCATCTTTTGTCGTGAATTGAGTAGTAGAATGATATAAAGGAGTTTATATATTTCATGATGAAATAACTTTAAAATAGGAGGATTACACAAAGGTTAATTAAAAATTGTATGCATATGAAAAGAAAGCGGCGAAAGAAAGAATTCTGCAGGGAAAAATAAAACAATAAAAGGTTAAAAAACGTGAAATTAGATGAACAAAATTGGTATAATTCTCTCGGTTTGGGGTAACAATTACGTTGCTGCTGTTGTTGTCGTATTAAGTGATATAAAACTGCTAAAACTTCACCCAAATGAAAATAACCATAATAGCCAATTTGAATTGCTTTTTTATTACGATATTTGACTAGTTTCATTTTTGTACAACTTGAACAAAGTAGTTAATATCATTATCCCCGACACTTTTTATTTAAAAAGGTTTTTTTTTCTGTCTTTGTATTCATCTACTTCTTCTATCTCATTACCCTTTCCTTTCATTTTTTATATTTTCTTTTTTCTTTTTGGGAATCCAATGCCCCGCCATTCATTTTATTTAATTTATTGCCTTGTGGTCGTTGCTGTTGTCTTGAACTTAGTTTCGGCTCAAGGCGTTAGTCCTACTGGTGAAAAAGATGGAAAAGCCATCTATAAAGTCACCAAAAAACTGAAAGCTGGTAATTATGTTTTCAAGTCGGCTGTTGGTAAACAATACTTGTCATTCATTAGTGAAGGCAACCTTGTTGTTCCTGAAAAATCAAAACATCCTCGCATTTGGGAAGTACGTCAACATAAGGATACCAAATACTTTTCGGCTCACGGATGGAATGATGCAAAGAACGAAAAATGCATTTCTACTCGTTGGACCACTGGTGACGGTGATGGTGGTTTCCCTGATGCTGCTGTGGTAAATATATAGAATACTACTGATAATAATAATAATTCAATCAATAGTAGTAGTAGATCATCGTTGATTGATTTTTGATGCAATTTATATTGATATATTAATTACTTGTTCAAAAAAAAAATCTCCTCCTATTTTTCATGATCACGTTATAAATATAAATTGTAACATTGAATATGATAGTTGTGGCAATGTGAAGTTGATACCAAGATGCCTAAAGACACCGGAGGTTACGAAAAGATTTACACACCCAAGCAACTCTGGGCTGCAGTTCCCGATCCCAAATATAAGGGTTATTTCAAGATTATTTCCGCTTCCCATTTATACGACATGATTCCTCGATGTATTGAACGCAAGGATATTGATGGTGGAACCAAGTTGACCGAATGTAAACTCGATACTGATAAGAAGAGTTTGCTCTGGTCCATTGTTAAAGTTTGAATTTAATCACACACAACAAATAAAACCATAAAAAGAGTCATCATTTTGTTGTGTTAATGCAATAAAAATGGTAAAATTTATCCTCTTCTTTGGAACTTCTTTTTTCAGTTGGATCTAATCAATTTATTATAGATTATTATTACTATTTTTTTGTTCATTGGTAATTCATGAGAAGAAGAAAGATAATAATATAATGGATGGTGGATGAGCGCATGAGAAAGAATATATATATAATACAACAACAACAAGTACAAATGATTAAATATACCAAAGATGAGCACCTTGTAATGCTTCTTTTTTCTTATCACCTACACGATAATTGGCATGGACAATCATAGGTTCCATATCGTATTTTGCAGGAATATGTCTTTCAAAAAACAATCTTCCATGAGGAAACAATGGTAAATCCAATAAAACAATAGGACTTGTTTGATAGGATAAATCCAATTCATCCAATACACGATTGATAGCTCGTTGTTGGGTGACTTTGGGTTGTTGATCCTGAATAACAATAGCATCATCCAGTATCCTCTTGTTCAAATCCGTAGGTCGCATGATATAAAATCCCGAATTGACAATCTTTTGTTCCGTTTCTTGAGTAAACAAAGCTTGGGTTGTCTTGCCGCGTGCATTCAATTTATCCAACAAATAACGATAAATACCAGGTCGAGTAAATACAATATCCACATCTGAAAACCATACTGTTATATCCATATATAATAATCGTTCAACCACCAGAGTTTTGGCATGGGTGATGGGTGTGTAATCATTATCCAGCCATTTGGCAAATCCACTGGATAACTTCTTGTGAAACCATTCTTCTGGGATTTGAACGACATGGTCGGCATAACCTGCCTTCGTTAAGGTCTGTTGCAATGCAGTATCAATAGCAAATACTAAATAATGTTGGTCTTGTCCAGTTCGTTTTAAGGATTCAATCCAATTTAATGTATAATCCACCATCCCTTGATTAGCCACCGCCACAAGTAATATCTTGTCTTGTTTTTCTTTACGAAGATTATGATCAATTGCTTTTCGGATGGTTGAGTCGGGATCTTTAAATTGTTTTGGTTTCCATGCATCCGGTTGTGTAGGGGCTACTTTGACTTCAACAAGGTCTTCTTCAGGTATATTATCATTTTCATTTAACGTGTCACCATCATTAGTTGTGAGAGTGGAAGGCTTATTTTTGTTGGATAATGAATGTTGCACAATATCATCATATTCATCAGTGTTCTTATTAAACCAGTTTTCACGGGGTATTAAACTTGAAAGTAATGTGGCGAGTGATATAAAAAAGACAATACAAAGAATTGTAATAAGGAATCGTTTATTAAATGTACGTTCCATATTCTGTTGTTGTTGTTTGTTCGTTGGTGCGGTTAAGTATAGTAATAGTATTTGTTTATATGTGATGCTTTTAATAATAATAACTTTAAAAAAAAGTGTGAAAAAAAAGAGAAAAGAAAGCCAAAAAGAAAAAATCGTTGTTGTTATTTTTTTTCTCTCTTTTCCTTTCTTTTCTGTTTCTCCTTTCTCAAATTTCTCTCTTTTCCAAATCTAATTTCTTCCTAAATATTCTATGACTCTACAAGAAACTTCATCCTCATCATCAACAGTAACAATTGTCTTATCACCAGCGACTCAGCAACCTTTATTTGAAGTACCCTGCGCCACTCCTGCTCAGATTGATGATGCTGTAACTAAAGCAAAAGAAGGCTTTCTTTCTTGGCGTCAAGTCCCTTTTTCCGAACGCGTTGCTATTCTTAAAAAATTTTGTTCATTATTTGAACAAAAGAAACAACAAGTGGGTGAAACGATTGCGACGCAAATGGGTCGACCTATTCGTTACGCTGCAGGAGAGATTGGTGGTGTATTGGAACGTGCCAATTATATGATTTCTGTAGCAGAAGAAAGTTTAAAAGATGAAGTGATTGAAACAACCGAACACGTTCAACGATTTTTACGTAAAGAACCTTTGGGTCCTGTAGTGATTATTGCTGCTTGGAATTACCCTTACCTTACTATGGGTAATTTTTTTTCTTTGCTTTGCTTTATATGGATGACGGATACACTCTCCCGGTTTTTGTCTACTTTTGTTACTTTTAATAGAATTGAGTATGGGGATCATCATCATCAACAATAATAGTATCATGCTTCTAATATGATTATAATAATTTAGTGAATAACGTGGTGCCAGCACTATTAGCAGGCAATTCGGTATTGTTGAAACAGTCACCACAAACACCCAAATGTGCCGATCTATTCGCAGAAACGTTTCACGAGGCCGGTGTTCCGAACCAGGTGATACAGGTCATGCATACGGACGACCAAGGCGCCAACTATTTAGTGCAACATCCTGGTATTCACTATGTTAGTTTCACTGGTAGTATTGCTATCGGTAAAACTATCCGAAAAACCATCGGTAATGCAGAGCGTTTAACCATTGGTCTTGGAATGGAATTGGGTGGTAAAGATCCTGCATATGTTTTACCTGATGCCGATTTGGATTTCGCTGCTGAAAACATCGTTGATGGCGCCTTTTTTAATACTGGTCAATGCTGTTGTTCTATTGAACGTTGTTACGTCCATGTTGATGTATATGAAGCATTTTTAGAAAAGGCAGTAGCTATCACTCAGGTATATATTAATATATAAAAGTGACATAAACCTTATTTCTATCTTATATGTAAACTAATTGAAACAAACATTTGTTGTATAGAAATATAAACTAGGAGATCCTAATGATCAAGAAACAACTATTGGACCCATGGCTCATGTTCGTTTTGCAGATAAAGTTCGTGCTCAAATAGCAGAAGCAGGTAAATAAATAGGGTAAAAAGAAGAAAATAGGAGAAGGGAGAGGAAGAGACAAGTAATGCTTATTTCTTCGCATAATCCTTTCACTTTCCCTTCCTCCCCCCCAAAACTCCTCTTCCTCCTCCAAACCATTTAGTTGTCAAGGGGGCAAGATTACTTGTTCAAACAGATCGCTACTTTCCAAACGATAAGGTATATATTCAATTGATGGATAAAATATTTTATTATATCAAGTGTTGTTTGCTGTATATTGATCTTTTGAACTAATCATCTATTCATTATTAGCCTGGAACAACCTATGTTGGGCCACAAATTGTTGTGAATGTGACTCATGATATGACTATCATGCAAGAAGAGGTAAATATAATGGAATATGTTATACTCAACGACATAACATACCAACTCAATAAGTATATATGGTAGACATTTGGACCTGTCCTTGCCGTTGTACCTGTTCAATCCGATGAAGAAGCGATTCGATTCATGAATGATTCCAAATATGGATTGACAGCCAGTATATGGACAAAGGATGTTGATAAGGCAATGGATATTGGAAATCAAATTGAATGTGGCACATGGTTTATGAATAGATGTGATTATATTGATCCTGCATTAGCTTGGGTAGGCGCAAAAGAAAGTGGATTAGGATTTTCTCTAAGTAAACATGGTTTTGATCAATTCATTCGACCTAAATCTTATCATTTAAGATTGAAACAACAATAATGAATATATAAGAAGAAGGGGGAAACTTTATCAAAAGAAGAAAATAAATTATAATTGTAATAAAGATTTGTTTGTTGCGTACTATTGTGCTGTGCGTATTGCATGTGAATTGAGAATCATTGTTTTGTAGTTGTTGTAGCTGTTATGTGTGTGTTGCATTAGAAAGGAAGAAGCAAACAAAAAAAAAGGAGAAACTAAAGGGAAAAACCGGGTAAAAGTGAATAGTAATAATAATAATAATATTGTTAATAATAGGAAAAAAAAATCAAACTAAAGAAGCTTTTTTTTAAAAAAAAAAGGGAGAAGGAAGAAGGAGAAGAAGAGATAGAGATGATAGGGAAGAAGCATTACTATTATTTTTAGAAGTAAAATAAACTCTCTCAAACGATGATGATAATGATGATTAATTACTTTTTACTTGTTGAAAGAAAAACCTTTCTTTTTGACTTTTTCTGGTGTGATAGGTCGACCACTTTCCAAACGACGTCTCTTTTCTTCCAAATCCATGCGTTGCTTTTCCAAAGCCTCCTTCATCTCCTTGTGACGAGCATACAGTTCTTCTTCCGATTGCTTCAACTTGGTTTCCTTCTCCGTGACCTTGGCTTGGAACACCGATCGCATCTCTGCTTCCATCTTGGCCAATTTTTGTTCGTGTGCCAGTCGTTCCTCCTCCATCTTTTGGACGGGGTTGACCTCCTTGAAGACGGAAGGATCTTGTTGAATACCCATGGCCTTGAGTTTCTCAGTACGATAATTTTCATACAAGACATCATTGGTATACTCCTTGAGTTCTTCCATATGAGTACGAATCAACATTTGTCTCAACTTGACAAAGTCACAATGATCTTCATTATCTACTTCAATCACACCCCAAGGATATTTACGACCACGAACACGACGTCCACCTTCGACTTCGAATTCTTTATCTGAACCCACCACAGCAAAAGGGATCTTGGACATGATTTCTCGGTTTTCAGCAATGGTTTCTTGATCATCATATTCATAAACAGGAGCTTGATAGATTTGAATCTTGTGGTAGTTGATATCAGCCAAGATACGTTGTTTAAAGGCCATGACTTCTTCCTCTGTCAAAGTATCAGCTTTGGCAATCACAGGAATCAAATTGACACGGGTATGTAAACGACGCATGAATTCAATGTCCAATGGTTTCAAGGCGTGACCGGTGGGCATAATGAAATACAGACAAGCATGGATGCGATTATCCACCATACGACGTCGATTCACTCGGTTTTCTTGTTCCAAATAAGCATCGAAACGAGATTCAATGTTATCTAGAATGGGTTTCCAACTTTCTTCATTGTTGACAAAATCACCAAAACCGGGAGAATCCACCACCGTCAATCGTAATTTAACACCGTTTTCTTCAATATCAGCAGTGATCGATTGGATCTCGACTGTTTGTGGCGTTTCATGTGTTAATTCCACATTTTCCTTGGGTGGATACAATTGAGTATTGAATAAGGTATTCACAAGTGTGGATTTACCCAATCCAGATTCACCTATTAACGATCATAATAATCATGAATTTAAATTAGGATGTGAATTTCGTAGTAAGAGCAAAAAAAAGTAGTAAAAAAAATCATGCTTCTGTCTATCATATACACACAGATAACACACATATCAACATCATCCGTTTCTTCTTTCCCCTTATTATTCCCCCGTCCACATAACATATATTATCCTTCTTTTACCTCCCTCCCCTCCCACCCCTTAAGCTAAATATCACACAAAGCATATGAGTATATATGAACATAGACACATGCAAAGTCCTCCTCTTTCTCACATATACTCTTCTTCTTCCCTCTCCCCATCCCTAAAAAAAACCTATTCTCCCCCTTTTTTTAAAGATCACACAATATATCCAATATATATAATAACCCAGAAATATAATCATCATCATCTTCATTATCAGGCAAGTAATAATATATACATACCAACAACCATACAAGTAAATTGAAATCCTTTCTTGACTGATTTACGATGAACTTGGTTTGGTAAGTTGGCGAAACCAACATAACCTTGAAGTTTCTTACGCACCACAGTAATCTATTATCTCTGAGTTTAGTAATTTTATCTTTTTTGATCTCTGTCATACACAGACACACTCTTTGTCTCTTTTATTATTATCTAAAATGTCATAAAACTACTTACACCAGATGACGCGCCGTTTACTTGATCAACTTAATATATAAAATAACCGATGAGCAAATGACAACAATAGTAATAGTAAAACGAATGCTTTTAAATTAGTTTATCATAAGCCTGGTTTATCGAGATTGTATGTTTATGAAAAAAGTAATCTTACCCATTTGCAATTAAAAAGTAATTTAGTAATAGATATAAGAAAAAGGGGAAAAAGAAAAAAAGAAGAAGAGAAGCTAAAAAAAAAAGATTATTTTACTTTTTGTTGTATGTTTAATAAGGAGTTATGAGTGAATATAAGTTGGAGTGAGTGGAAGTGAGTGAGTGTATGTATGTATCTATTAGTTATGAGTGTTATGTTTTTTTTGAAAGGGGGTCTTGAAGAGCCTTGATATTAAGGAGCATTTTTCTCTTCTAGGCACCAATTCATCCTATGTTATGACTGGAGCACTTTTCTCTAAAAAAAATTAGTTCACTTTATCTCAAACAGAAACATTTTTCTCAGATATAATCATAATAATTATACTCACTGCTATAAGATTTCTACTTTATAATGCTGCTGACGATGATATGTTGTTATAACTACAAACTGACAACTCAGTGTAAATAATGGATCAATTCACTTTTTGTTCTTGTAGATCAAAGATACTATATATATTTATCAATTTGAAGCAAGTCATATTTATTGTTGGGGTTGAGATAATAATAATAGTGATAATACTTTCTTGTTTATCATGAACGCTTCAAGAAAATTTCCATTGACCATAATAGAATGGATATGATACTATCAGGAAACCAATAGATCATAAAGGCACAATAAAATTACTACATCAAGTAAATATCAGAGTGAAACTGACAAGTTTGAAACTATCTTCTATTATGATAGCTTAGTAGTAGAATCAAGGAACAGTCTTATTATTGGAGCACCTTAACCTTTCGCACTTGAGGGCAAATGTGGGTTCTGTGTAACACCCAATCAAATTCGCTCATTTTTGATAAAATGGTAAAAAAAAAATGCAAAGCCAAGCAAAAAAAAAAAAAAAATTGATGGGTTGTGTCGGAATAAAAAAAAAAGTGGAAAGGCAATTGGTTTCAAACGTGTTCCAAAAAAAAACACACATAAAAAATAAATCACCTGCATTCAACTTAGCAAACAGCAACTCCCAGCACAAGCAATCCCATCTACAAAATTAGATATATTTTCTTTCTTTCTTTCCTTTTTCCTTTCCTTTTTTTTTCTTTTCTTTATCTCTCATTTTTTTAACAACAACAAAAAAGTAATTCTATCCTTTTTAATATATATAATACATACAACACTATGGTATCTCGAAGTTCATCCAAACGTTCCTCATTATACGATTCCCTTCCTGTCCTTGATTCATGGTACCCACCACAACAAGAACAAGAAGAACATCAAGATGGTTTGATTCGATCCAACACAACTTCAACTACTTCTTCCATTATCAATCATAAAACATCACCTGTAAATTCTCTTGAACGTCCAAGTACAGAAGGTCGTCGAAGTGTTTCATTCTCGGTAGATCCTCCCTCTATTCATTATATTGATGAAGATGAATATGAGCCTTCTGAATATTCAAGAAGAAGATCTAGCTTTCCTCCTCACCATCATCACCATCATCCTCATGGAGGTATGTATTTTTTTTTCTCGGGATCAGATCAGAAAATGAGCCTTTTCTGGAAATGAATATGTTGTACGTGTGTAAAAAAGTAATATATAACGGCATCATTAACAGAATAAATGGGTTTTTTTTAAATAGGCGCACGAATAAAATCCTTGGCGAAGCGGTTGTTTCCTAAACAGTTCATTATCAACAAGGTTCATGTCATCCCTTCCACACCGTCTTAAAAAAGTTTAATCTTTATCGCATTTTTTTTTTTGATTTTCATTATACTGTACACCCATCCACCTATTATTATTACTATATACTATATACATCACTCTATTACTATTGCTATTCTCTATTTTGCTATTTTACTTATAATATTACTACTACTATTACTATCTATTATACAATACCAATATCACTTAATATTTCACTTAATTTCAAAACAACACTGTCACATATATATGTACCTATAACATGATATGTATGCAGCTAATTGTATACTGAATGATCACATCATGCAATTTTTTCTCTTTATTCAACTCCTTTTGCTTTCCTCTCCCTCCCCCACCGTTCCTAAACTATCATTTATAAAATCATATACTTGTAATTTTAATATCAGCAAAAGCACATCACAAGTTTGCATTCAATATATATATATATAAAATATAATCATTATCATCATATATTTTTAATATATTTTTATATATACATTTATTATTATTATTTTTACACTACACACAATATACTATACTATATATATATATAATTTATATTTATGGATAAAAGGGAGTTATATATCTTTAAGAAGAGATAGAAGTTGCCGTAGGAGTAGTTGTAGTTGATGTAGTAGCAGTAGTAGTAGATGAAGAAGAATAATTCATATAATAACCATTCATATCCAATCGTGTCAACAGTTCTTGAGCAAAAGTGCCCTGACCTCTCTTAGCATCTAACTTGTCATGAAAATCACCAAACACACCGAAACTGCCTTCTAAATTCTTTGAATTCATCACATTGCCTAAACGCCCGATTCCCCGGTCATGCAGTTTACTCAGAACCTTGATAAACTGATGTGTATGTTCCATGAAATGTTGAAATCCTTGTTCTAATTGTTTTTCACATTCTTCCATAGTACTATTAGTACTAACATAATGATGATCTAATAAGAAGATAAAAGTGGTTGACAAGGTAATAATATCTTGTAAGACTTGATTCAACATGTGTTTGATCGGTTGCTGACTTTTCTTTAAAAAGCATTGATATAACATCCGATCCAAAACGTGCTCGTGGTATTCACCAAACATGATTGGATCCATTGTCTGGAACAAACTTGCTTCATCCTCCTCTTTATCATAATCCTCCTCTCCTTGTTGAGAATGATTCTCTTTTTTCTTTTTTTGATGTTGAATTCGTTGAATAAATGAATGCCAGGTATGATGAATCGCAGTATCAAATACATATTGATTTAAAGTATTGACAAACTGTCTGATCTGAAACCGTATTCGATGTTGTAAATAGAAAAAGGAGGGAGGTTTGGATCGCTTTGGTTGTTGTTGTAATAATAGTTTTTGATGAATATATTTTGTAATAGAATCAATACGTTGTAGTTGTAATAGGAATGTAAACATGCGGTTGTACTTGTCCAACGTTCGTTCATTGATAATTATGCTTAGCGGGTAAGGCACTTGATATTGCAAATATAAAAAATCGAGGGCCTCAATTTCTAATTACATAAATCCCATCCTTTTAGTCATTTTTTTCTTGAAATATATATTTTCACACACCCACACACAAGTTGAATGGAGAATTCTTATTCTCCCAGTCGACGTGTATATTCCTTCCTTTCCCCCCCCAACATAATTACTACAACTATTTCTGCAATCAAGAAAGTAAAAAAAAGAAAGGGGGAGGGATAAACTTACTATAGGGATCACGCCACCGAGGCCGATCGTCTTGTTGTAGTGGGTCGATTTCACGTACGCCAAATGTTAAAAGATCGTCCAAATCCACCAAGCTTTGATCCAGAAGTGGATGATGTGGCTTACAGATATACCCCTTGATGTCTTCTGGGATCTGTGCCAAATTTTCCAATAATACTGCTCTTAAGGACATGTTTAAATCGGATGTCTGTGGTGGCCACTGTTTCACCATCATTCTGTTGCTGTTCCTCCCTCCGTCGTGTAACCTGATTCCACCTACAAAGATGGCGCCCTGTTGTTCTTGTCGTTTATGGTTGTTATTAATAAATAGTGCTTCCGCTAAAGCATTACTGAATCGATCATCACCAAATAAAAAGAATCTTCGAATCAATTCAAAATGAGCTTGAATATGAAATTTTTCAATAAATAATTTCATGGCAGATTCATTGACGAGTGGACACCATAAAGCCAATGGTTGATGGACACTTTGATCTGTAATTGTTTGTACTACTGGAATGAATGAATGATCATGGAGGAAGTCGTCGGAGTCATTGTTGCTATCCTGTTGCTGTTGTTGTTGGTGACACAATAATATCGTGTCAAGTGTTTTATGGAAATCACCAACTAATTTGATATCTTGGTCCAAGGCTTGCAGTGTGGGAACTTGAATATTGGTTTCTTCTCCATCTTCTTGTTCTTCCTCTTGATTCATTTCGATATCCATGGATGATTCGTCATGATCAACCAATAATCGACCATTCTAATAATGATATGTGAGTGAGAAAGCAACTCAGATTTTCTTTTCCAGTTTCTATAAGGCTTATCACACGTGTATACACTAAACTATCTTTAATTTCTCTTTCCTTCTTTTTCTCTTACCGAATCATTATTTTCATTATATTGACGAACGAGGCGGGTAAATGCATGTAATTTTTCAATATATCTAAACCAAGTGAAAAAAGCTTCTTTTAGTAAATAATGTCCTTGATTTCTTGGCAGCAGAAAATAAAAATAGGGGGTGAGAGAATATACACCCCAAAATATGTATAAAAAGTTACCTGTGACTTTGTGCTTCCAATGGCATCCAATGCAACATAAAATCATTGGAAATATTTTCAATACAACATAATGGATGTTCAGGTTGAAAACGACGCAATAATTGTAAAGCATTGCCTGTACGCAGAATGACGCCAGCTTGCATTGGATTCAAAAAATATGGTAATTCTTTTTCTTTTCTCGGCTATAATATAGTATGTGTGTATTTTATCTTCGGTTAAAAACTATTTCTTTTATATATAGAACACTCATCCAGATTCCATTTGATATTATACTTTACTTGAAATCGATCCACCAGGGATTCTTTTGTTCGATGAATATCACAAAGAAAAAATTCTTGATATGGATCACGAATAGGTGATTCATCCACAAGGTCATGCCAATCTGTAAATGCTGGATCCGTAATTAAAGATTTATTACTCAACCCAAGCCATTCACTCAACATGGTTAAATAAGGTATACTAGTATGGCATAGGATACCAAGACATAAATCTCGATAAAAAGCTGTAGCACCCGTTACGGCGAAATCAAGTGGAATGATTTCATTCCATATCATTTCTAATAACTGACTTCCCTTGGGAATATAAAATCCAACTTTTCTTATTTCTTGAATGGCTTCGGATGAGGCATTCTATAGACACATGTATTCATTATGAAAATAAATCATACATGAAATATAAAAAATAAAACTCTATATAATCATTCTTTTCTTACATCAATTACACCACCATCCAAATGAACAAGGCGAGCTATTCTATTCAAGGTATCTGCTAATGTTGAAATATGATGATATACTTGTAATAATGTCCATTCCCCTTGTGAAAAAACTGTGCTTAAAGAATGTTGAATTTGTAAATGTAAACATTCCAAGCAACATGCAAATGCAATTCCTGTTAATCCATATCGCCTGTAATAAAAATATAGTTTCTATGGGTTAAATCATATATATATATATATATATATCATAGAGATGAAACATAACAGTAAATAAAAAGGGAGCGATCTATACTTTGGGTTTCCTTTACATATATCTACGAGATATTCCAATTTTTTCATATGTGTACCAAATACAAGATATCGTTCAATCACTCTAATAATAATAAAAAGGATAAAGAGAGATTATTGTAAATAATCATGTTTCATCCATCTTTCTTAAAAAAAATCCAAACATTGAATAATAATAACAACAAACATACGGTTGCATAGCAGTGATGCTTACACCGAGAATCCGTAATTGTGATATCCGGGGTTCAAATGCATTTATACTGTCATTCCATTTGAAACAAATAGACGGATTGCCTAATAATGTTTGTATCAAACTCTATATGTATATAAACATAGATAAATGAATGTGTTTAAAATTCAGGTCCTTATAGGACGACCTCTTTTTTTTTTCCTAAATCAATCCACCATGTAACCTACCTCAACAAGGGGTTGTTCTTTGACAACGGGTATATTAATACTGTTCATACTATTATTAGTATTATATGCGGATGGCTGTTGACTATATTATAAATAGAATGGTCGTCAATTATTTTTCTTCATAAATAATTGTTTCTTTTGAGTATATATACTTTTGAAATAATTGCTCAGAAACAAGTAAAGGTAATTCAGTCAGGAACGGTGTAGGTTGTATGTGATCATCCCATGTCAACGGTTTTAATGTATTTATATCTTGTTGCTGCGATGACTGTTCCCATACTGATTCAATATCTTGATCATTTTGTTCTTCACTATTATGACTACTACTACTACTACTACTACTCGTCTGTTGAAAGTTATTATCGAATGGAGGAAGCTGCGGCGGTAATAGTTCTGGTTGGGAGAGTATCGACTGTTGAGGTATTGATCGTTGGGTATTATTATCATTCATGACGCGATCAATTAAACTGAATCGATTATTAGAGACATTATCCAATCGTAATAATGATTGATCAAATGTTTGAGTCCATGAAGTGGGTAGATCTATCAAAAGAAAAAAAAAAAAAGATTAATACTCCCTGCAATTTCATTTATCTGAGAAGAAAAAAGTCGTGGGCGTGTGTTTTCCATTTACCTAATGCATGCCTTGAGGACGAAGGAGCATCATTATTGTTACTATTATTATTGAAATGTTCTCTCCATGAAGAAAAGTCGAGATGGGGTTCTTCAATAGGATGAGATTGAAGCATGTTTAATTATGCATCGGATCAGGTATATTATATGTTCTATTGAAAGTTGCAAAAAAAAGGTAACACGACAAACAACAAGCAAACACGCGCGGAGCAATATGCGAAGAGGCGCATTTGATCCAAAATTTCGTTATAATTTTATGCATCTATTACACCCCTCATTAACTGATGTCAATAAAACTATATATTTCTTTACAGGATACCATTTTAGCTTTTATTTTTTTATAAACTTTTCTAAATTACAAAGAAATTATTTATGTCAATCGAGAACGTGAAATCATTATCGAATACCATTAATTCCAGTTTAAATTTAGCTGTTACTCCCACATTTTTTATATATATTGGCATTGAAGTCATTGGGTTATAAACCAGGAAGCGGTTGACATTGACAAATAAAGAGGGAATATACAGGATCCTTAAGAAATGATGTCGCATCATCTCTTAATCAATGAGCACTCCGAATAAGGAAATTGCGGTATATTCTGCATCAGTTTTATGAAAAAACGATATCATACATATATTATTAGAAATCCTGTGCTTACCAGAAAGTGTTTTTTAGATGGTTGATTGAAAACAAAGCCCGATGAGGGTGATTTATCACTTTAAGAAACAGAATGCTTCCTTATACCCACCCAAGCACATCCAAAAGCCCAATTCATAGAATTTTTGGATCAAGATATCAATAAGATGTTCGATAATACTGCGGTTTATTTTTTATGGAAAAACTTAAGAGCGAGTTGAGGAAAAGATAATTGTAGTTGAATGCTAAAAAGCCAATATAGACATTAAAGTACTAGATCGCTGTCGCTATGTATTGCCATTTATTATTAAATCAAAAAGCAAAGTGCTGCTACGGGTGTAATTTCAAGATACTAATTGATATTGAACCGGTTGGAGCAGGATAAATGTATTTCAGTAAGGATGAGAGAATATAAAAAAAATAAAGGGAAGGAAGAATGAGTTACTGTTACTGATTTTTATATATTTTGTTTGTTTAATAAGTGCTAGGGAAGGTGAAGCACAAAGCTACTCTATCAACAACAACAATATCACTGTGAATCGAAAAGAGCTTTAGTATCCTACGATTATATGGCTAATGGAAGGACGAAATCATGTAGTTTGGAGTATGTCGACTTCCGAGTAAAAATAGAATAAAAAAAAATAGGGCAACCATTGAATGTAACAAGCATGACAACTAAAACGACTTATTCATTATTATGTGATACTTTTATATATATAGTGATCTTAACAAGAAGTGGATATGTCAGAAGAATTATGAACGTAGAAAATCATGTGCTATTGCCTCGGCGTTGTGATTGTAGTAAGTAACGGATATGAATGTGTTATTACCTTTAGTCACTAGAAAATTTGTATATTAATTAATTCTTGTGCATCATTAGGGACTTAGAATTCCATATTCATGGTGACTACCAAGTTTCGATTTTCGATTTGACAAAGATATTATATAATAAAGAAAAACGAAAACAGTTGTGCATTGAAGCTAAGAATTTTTTTGGAGTCATTGGATTCAAACCAACTATCCTCAAGGAGGATCATCCAGACTAGGGTTCAACTCCAATTAAGTAAAATATTGAACATGTATTTATATGAAGTTGACTAGGAGTTTTCACTCAAAGAAAAAAAAACAGTTTATTTATGATTTTTTGAAACGCGCACTTCGTCGAACGACCATTTCTTCAGATGATGTTTCTGTCTGTAATAATCGTTTTTTGTTATTTGTCTTTCCTTTCTTGATCATCACCTTCTTCTTATCGTTATGATGAGTACCATCCATAGTAGTAGTAGCCATAGTAGTAGCCATAGTTGTGGACTCTTCTTGTCCGATACTCACATCCTTATTATCATTATCCTCCTTTTTAACATCACGAAGTCGATCTTCAAACGCGCGCAAGTCAGCAGTAAACAATACCTAAAAATGATGCATTATTATCATATAAAGTGAGTTATTTAAACAAATGATAATAAAAAGGTCTGTGACCTTTTTTTTGAAATAAATAAATAAATAATACTTACCGAATGAGCCCATCCACTGTAATCACCAAATAATTGGCGAAAATGATCTCCTACTTCATCATATAATCTGGTCGTAAGAGTTTTACCCTTTTTATTACCAAATCCATAATCACGTAAAGCAATTTGCCACACATGTGTGTCTACGGGAATAGCTTCAGGATGATCAAGAGACATCAAGCACTTTAGGATAGTCACACAAAAATAACCCTCATGGCTTAGTTTCTTGTAAATTATATACAGATAAATATAAATATAAACAAAAAGAAAAAAATTACCACACAATCTGCGACCTTGGAACCTACACCGGATAATGAAACTAAAGCTTGTTTTGCGTCTGAATAACTTGCATGACGTAAACTCATTAACCAATCCTTTTGCTCTTGTTCTTTTGCATAGACCTGTAAAGTGGTTTGAGCAATATATTTTGCACGATAGCCAAATCCTAATTGACGTAATTTTTCTTCTAATACACCTTTTTTAAGTTTGGCCAATGTTTCGATCGATGGGAAATCATAATAAGTGACGCCATCCAAAGTGACTATTTCTGGACCGTAATGAATACATAAATTTTGAACCATTTTAGAAATCCGGGCAATATTATTGTTACTAGAACAAATAAATGAAATCAAATTCTCCCAAGGGTTTTGGCGTAACATCCTGATGCCTTGAAAATAAGGTGCCTTTTCTTTAAAGTTCTTGTCTAATCGACTCCATCGTTGATAACATTGTTCTAAAGAGGTTTGATCCAATTGGAAATAATCGCGTAAGGTGGATTTCATTTGTTGTTCTTCTGGTTCATGCTCTGGGAGGATTCCGTAAAGGACCGTCGATGCTATCCGAACCCCACACGAAAATTATTATTATTATTCATCCCTGATACAAAGGTGACCCAATTCTTTCGATATATATGTATATTAATTCTTTTGATTGAATTATAAAAAAGGCTTACATGTTTGCTTCAAAGTATATAACTTTCCATTTAATACACATGACCTTTTTTTTAAAATATAATAAAATACCACGGGTCAACATATTCTCTTTTTTTTGGTAATAATAATAAGGTAAAAGTATACCAGAGATCATTCGCATGACGCCAACGAAATGTCTGACCGCATTTCAAAGTATCCAAGTGGAGTTCTTTAGGATTCACTTGAAGATCACGCCATATAAGTTTTGCAGAATGAACATGCTTTGACATTGTATAATCTATTTATTGTTTGGTGATAAAAGTAAAAAAATTAAAGTTTGAAAAAAAACAAAGCGCAGTGGCACTTAAAACAGCATACTCATTACCATCATCTGCGCTGAAAAAAGGCACTATCATTAACTTTTAAAAAATCTCTTTTTATATATACGATAGAAAATAAAAAGAGTATAGATTGCGTAATAATAGAATATAAGTTATTTATTGCATATTGGTTGAATCAATGGAAGAAGTATAAATACGATGCTATAGCAATTCTAACATACAATTGCTTCGTATATATGTGAATAAAATAATAAATGTATGCCAAGGAAAAAAACGTATCACCACCACTTTCTTCTCCTGTATGCTACATTAAAAAGTAATTATTAGTACTGTACTATTTTTTATGCTTCTAAGTTAACACTTGTTTGATAAAATATATACTACTTATTATATTCTAATATAAATTTTAATATTTTACAATGCCATCGATCATAGTATTGAAAAAAAGGCCATATGCGCAAGTCTAATCATACGTTTTCTTATATATGTTAAAACATTAATAAACAACCGAAAACAATTGGCAATATAAGCATGTCTATTATATAAAAAATGAGAACAAGTGTTTTTACTCATGTATAATAGCTTCGAGAATCTCATCAAAACTTCGAAACAATAAGTAAATTTATAATGATGGCAGAGACGAATTCTAATCCTCTGTCCGTGATTTATAATCATTGCTAAGTAGAAATAAACATTGTTTATTATTTAAGATTATATATATCTAATTCCTTTTTTTTTTTTACCTTGATACGATGCATTATAGGGATGTAGTTCTTCCAAACTACCAACTCTCCACCTTCTCTCCGTTATTATCTGTTCTACCTTTAAAATATCCAATGAATTATATCATATATGTCATTATTTATCAATATATATATATATATTAAACTTTTGCTCCAACCAGGCAGAGGCGGTAGTTATAGGTGGCAGTACAAAGTAGTACTTAATTCTTTGATTTCCTTTTGGTTTTGTTACATTGTTACATAATATTTGATTTTCAATGGTATAAAAAAAAACTGAATAAATAAGTCAGATATTATAGTGGCCATCAATCGCCATAAAGAGAATACTCTATATGATAGTAATGATTTATATTATTTTAACCAAGAGAACACTTCATATAAAAGGTAAAATAAATTCGATTATAAAAAACGTAACAATTATAATCAGAATTTCAGGAATTGATAGATGTAAAAGTCACTATACAGCTGTTCGGCTTTCTTAATTATTTAAATGAATTCTTCTGGATCTTTTTCCACAAATATTATTCTATATATATATATCTAACTTAGTGATGGAGTCAAATCATCTTTTTTTAAAATAAAAAAATAAAGGCTAAGTATTTCTTTTTTAAACCTTCTCTTTTCACTTTATTTTTTGTCGATCTTAAATGCCTTACCGGACTGAGGAAGAAAAACTGCGCACTTGTGGAAATAAAAACGATACCCACATGCTTCTTGGCCATATATTGCAAAGTTTTGAAACATCGACATATTGAAAGTGCATACTATCAGCATTATCGCCTCTTTTTTCAGGTAAGTGTCCAATGAATCTATATTATATCATTATCATTATTAAAAATATGTTGTTATTAATATTAATGATAATATATTATGCTTTTTAATTTTTTTGAGACGATTAAGTTGTACGTGAACAATGGCACAAAGACGTCATTTGGCGAAATTATATTTCAAGAAACCTCGACCAAGCTGGGAAACACCAGCAAAGAAGTGAATCACACACCACAACAATGTCAAGAACTATTCAATACTCATTTGTCTTATAAAGAAATATTACGTGGAAAACGTGAGGCTCTTTTACCATGAGGAAACTGTATTTTTTTTTATCTATCTTGAACGACTTTGATACTTTTGTTTTTAGAATAAAGATTTTTTATATTTGTGTAAGATTCAACTTTTTTTGGATAAGGAAGGAGGATAGGGAGGATATCAAATGTAATAGTTGATTTGATGTTACTGAATTTCCACCACCTTGAACTATAATTGATCGTGGTGGAATAATCATTCTTTATGCAAGGGTTTAAAAAATGATACATGAAGTAACCCAAATATGGAAACTTAAACCGGAAGAAAGGCGTGGTGCAGCGTGTACTCATGAAAAAGAATATTATTATGTATAACTATTTCTATTATTTTTCTTGAAATAGAAATAACTTTGTTTTACGTATATATATTTTTCACGATGGTAATATACTTGTTAGCGAATATTGTAATAAATGATGCTACTACTCGATATTATCCATGTTTTGAAAAACAATCACTTGTTGCAGAAGAGCCCTTTTTTTTTCTGCTTAATAGAACCATATATACAATCAATGCCAATGAGAGAGATAGAGGATTTTCAACAATAGGTGTAGTATTTTTTTAAAGATTTTGATAGAAATCATCTCCCATGATTTTTTTATCATTATTGCGGCGTGCATGTGTATAAATTGTTGTGTTTGAACAACTGTTTTTTCGGTAAACCCTTCTCTTTTTTCACTTAAAACATCCTGTTTTTGTTTATCTTCTTCAAAAAAAAAAAAAAAAACGGAACGTTTTGATGTTGTTGAACCTATGGATGTGGATGATGATTAGACGATTTGTACTCGTTGACTCTACCACATCACATTTCACAATTGGCGATAATCCTAGTCGTTATTGGGGTGAGTACAAGATACTGGATGAAGAAAGTGATGATGATAAGAGAATGATCACATACAGTAAACTCCCGTTAATTTCATATTCGTTAACTTTCAACCCTTATTATCTTAACAGTAATACGGTCCATGGAGATATATAAATATACTAAGAAATACATAGTAAACCTGTTCTCGTTAACTTTCACACCTCTTTATTTTCATCAAAAAATGGTAATTTTGGCTGTGAAATTAAAGGGGGTCCACTTGGGAAAGGATTGGATAGAAAAGGCAACAACGATATTGGTAGTGTGATAAATGAACAAAAAGAATGTGAGCTCATGAAAATGTACAACAATGAAAAGAAACAACATCCAGATGAGAATATGAAACATGTGTTGGTACGCGTTAGTGGTGGGATTTAGGGATTTATGGCCAAATTCCTTACTGACACCGGTGCAACATACAGCTTCATCACGAATGAATTTGTAAATCAACATGGTTTAACGAATCAGCTACAGCATTCACAAGGATTGATCACTCTTGAAAATAAGCAATATCAGCATGATTCAGAAAGCTTTATTGACCTCAATGTTTCTTTACTTGGATTTGAAGACAAAATGCGTTTTCACACAGGCATTGGCAGTGACTGTCACGACGCTATTTTGGGAAAAGATTGGTTATTTGAGAATAACCCGGATATTAATTGGAAAGCTCATGAAATCAACTGACGATCAACAGAAGACCATCATTGGAATTACGTGAAATGACACACCAGGAAGTAAATGAGATGATTTAACAAGGAGATGATATGGATGGATTTCTTGTGATTGCTACACCTACAAAAGAGCGATTGAAGAAAGATGTGAAAACTCGGAAAGTTAGAGATGCCAAGGCTCATCGGCGAGTGGCTGCCAAAATTCGAAGGAGCATCACGAATGGTACTTCAAATGGAAAGGTTATACACTGTTTCGAAAACTGGGTTCCTCGTAATTCCCAATTCGTGGATACAGTAGACGTAGTTCAAAAAAGCTAAAGGAAGCGATGAACGCAGTAGAAAATGACCACCTTGAAGAATGTGACGAATATCTCACATCGTCAATTTGCCCTTATTGCTATAAACGTGCTGCTTCTCATATTTATAAACGGAGTGGTCGAATAGTCAAAGTAAATGGTGCCAAAATCTCTCAGAACCCCAAATGCCCTTCAAGACTATTCCATATGAATACCAGGAATCGTGACTCACTAGGTGCTAAAAGTATTATGATTCGATGCATTTCTGCTATGATAGCTAATGATTCACAGCCTCTCCTGCCGTATCGACGCCAAACAACACCAACTAATCAAAACAAGAACTACCTTGTCAACAATTATCATATCTCAACATCAACTCCAATTAAGGATCACTGATGTGCTACTCAGACTATGTGAATGTACTAGTCTACAGTATCAATTAAAAAAACACAGAATGTGTCTAAATTTGCATGGAAAAATTGATGATCCCGAAATTAATAACCTCTTCTCCCTGACTCACACAAAAGACAGGACAAAAGGATAAAACGTGAGCCTTACCAGCCCCTTTAACCCTTCCCATTACAACTGGGAACCAGCAATATATAACAATGATGACAACAAAAAATCCAATGAAATCCATGTCTCAGCCCACGCCGCCATTGAGAATACATTTGGTGTCTGGAAAGGAAGATGGTGTTATCTGAAGAATGTTGCACTGGAACTAAGAAACAACGATGAACTATTTTACTGGAGTAAGATCGCAAAAGCAGCGGTGGTGCTCCACAATTTTCTTTTATTAAATAAGGATGAATGGAATCCAACTGGCATTGTATATAATAGAAGAAGAATACACAACGCGGATGCATGTGTGAAGATATTAAAGCACTTGTTTTTGTAGAAGTAAAATGTTTATTATATTATTTTTTTTATAATCGATTACAATGGGTTGCCAAAACGCTCTCAAAGTTCCTATACCTCATCAGCTATTATAATAGCACAAATAAGATGTTGTATGAAGTTCAACTTCATTTCCATTACACGATGATCTTGTTGACAGAGAGATTCACTTTGCCTATCATCGTTGACATCACGTTCAAGCTGTAATATTTGGCGATTGACGTTGTAGTTGAGACCTGCGGCAGTGACACTCCAACCAGTTTTTCTATCAATGACATCGTCATTATAATTATACTATAAATTTCAAAGGTTTCTAATATAGGTATCAAAACGATCATTAACACTTTTGGGAGACTAATCTTTCCCAATAGCATCAGCCATCTTCTTAGAAAGGATATCTTGCTTGGTGGTCTTTCATTTCTGGGAACACTTTTTTTGTGTGAGCCACAGATGATCCTAAAGTTTGGAGGCAATTCCATAATCACTTGTCTCAATGATCAACTCCATCATTATCTAGAGCAGCTAGAGCAGGTCCACAAAAACTAGACTTAGTTTGAGCCATTAGAAAAAAATAAAGATTAAAAAAGGTTTGAAAGGCTCTCAATTTACTACTGACTGTGCCTGACTTAATTTCTCCACCTTCAGATTTCAACTCCAAAGCGTTGCAGATTTTTAAATATGTTTTTTGTGGTGATTTTAGTAACTCTTCACCATTTGCACTGAAAAATATAAGCGCCACATACACCAATTATATATATAATACCATTAGCAACAACAGCTGTAAAGTAGTAATAGAAATAGTAGTAGTAATAATTGTAGTGGCAGTAGTAATAGCCATAACACACACATTAGTAAATCATATGATCCCCTATTGCTTCCTCCCACACCACTACTACTTATAACAAACAGGTTTTTTTTTAACATGGCGCCCTTTTTTTTCTTTCTTTATCTTTCTCTCTCTCACACCTTTTTGCCCCGTATTCATATCACTTTTGGTACACCTTGTCACTTTTTGTTTTATTTTATTTGTTCATTGAACTCAACTTTATAACAACTTAGCACATACGCAGAAACACCTTTTTAATACATTTGAAAAAATAATAATAATGGGAAAACCTGGAGAATTGTCACGTACCGGAATCAATCCATTAGGTCATTATCGAAAGTCTGTCAAAAAAACGAGTTACCATGACAATGTTGATCATGGATCAAGTAGTAGTAATAGTAGTGGAGCTAGTAGTAGTAGTAGTAGTAGTAACAGTAGCTCCAATCGTAATAACAAGGTCGTTCGAGGCACTCTCTCACGACTTGGGTCATATACCTCTTCCAAAACATCCTCTTCTGGCTCTCTCGGCATCAAAGATCCTAGCCGTGTCAAAAAGCGTAACCATGACAGAAAAGGCGCCGCTACTCCGCGTAAGTGTAACCATCATTCATCATTCATCATCACCCAGGGCTTGTGTATAACTACTTAAAAAAATTATCTCCATCACACACACTAATAGTATATGTTATCATTCCATTGGTTAAACCTTTGGCTTTTTTTTTTTTTTACCTATCTTTATTATATATATATAACAGATGAAGTACAATTAACCATGGAAAGAAGTACTTCTTATGCTCGTGAATTCAGCGGTGTATTACCAGATAATGAATTGGAATTGGAAAAAGTCTTTAAAGGAAATCCCAATATATGGGGTTTTCTTGAAAGTACGAATACAACGGTTGTTCAATCTAAACTGCTGGAACGTTCTCCTGTGGGTTCAACAAAGACAGGAAGAGGTTCTACCGTGGATCGTTTTGCTTATCTTATTGGATCCGGTCCTACGTGTGATATTAGGTATATATTCTTTAATTTTTATATATAAAGCCCCACCATTTTTACTCATGGATATATATATATATTTGCCCGCGTTTATTACTATTATTAGAGTTCCTGGTAATGTACTTGAGCAACATCATTGTATGATTTACCATGTAAGTGGTATCATTATTTTTACTATGAAAATAATAAAAAAACGCCACCATCCTCTCTTCCCCATGTTGTAGTAGTAGTAACAATAACAACAAAAATCATGGTTTTTTTTACACACGCACACACAACAATATAAAAGTAAAATTTTGACATCCAACTGATTATATTTTTTTTTCTCATGAAAAATAGCGTTTGGAAGTACAAGGTGACCACGAACAAAATTCTATTTTATTAAATGATCGAAGGTATTATATATAGAATGAACAATCCATTAGATGGATCTTTGCTTATTAATAAATCATTGCGTATATGTATATAGTAAAAAGGGTGTTTGGATTAACAACAATCGAATGGATAAACCCGAAATCCAATTAAAGAATGATGATATTATTAGTTTCAAAGAAGCAGATGCATGTGAACCCTGTGAGTACTATACTCTTCTTTTTCTTATTAAACTACTACACTAAACAACAACAATAACTGCCAATGATTCATCCGTCCCCTCCATTCATATTAGACTTGTCACTCAAAATTCGTCTTCCAACTTACTTTCGGCTTTTGAGAAATGTAAAACGCTTCTTGTATTGTAAAAGAAAACAAAGAGGTTACACGACATGGTTTGACACACACCATACTAAAATCATGTATAAAATAGGATGATAACTTTGGTATCCATGCATTCTACAGAATCCAAAGACCGATCGGCTCCGGTTCTTTTGGTGAAGTATATACTGCTCAATGTGTTGCTACAGGTAAAACTGTTGCATTAAAAATGATTCCTCAAAGCAAGTATGCAGGGAAACCTAGAACTTTACAATCATTACTTCAAGAAATTGCTGTCTATACTTCACTTCAACATCATGTGGGTTTATCAATTTCTCCTGCATCACAACAAGAATAATACGTCTTCTAATGTATGATATTGACTCATCCTATTCCTATATATTTATATAGCCATGCATTGTACGTATGGAACGTGTCATGGAAGTGAATGGTGTCTTTTATATTGCCATGGAACTGTAAGTATATTTCTATACATGTAGGAGGATCAGGACGCGTCTTATATACATTAATCACTGGGTATTTGTCTGTCATTATCAGTGGAAAAGACGGTGATCTTTTCGATCATGTTTGTGCTATTTCGAATCCATTGGCTGAAGATGAAGTTCGAATCATCTTTGATCAAATCTTTCATGCAGTTGAGGTATCATTATTTAACTTTTTTTTTGTTGAGTTGAGAGAGAAAGAGCTTTTTTTATATATATATAAAATACTTTGTTGTTTATTTACAATGTACATCTCTCAAATGTACGTGTTTTTATTTATTTATTTAACTTATATATATATCTTTCTGCATCTATTCTCATATGATAGTATATTCATGACCAAGATATTGCTCACCGAGACTTGAAATTGGAAAATATCATTCTGATGGATAGAAAGAATCTACATGTCAAGATTGCTGATTTTGGTCTTGCTACTTTTTATCGTGGAAGACCATTCCATACCATGTGTGGAACACAATCTTATGGTAAAAAGAAAAAGAAAAAAAGGGAGGTTGTGTTTATGTGTTACAAAAAAATAGCGAATAAATGGTGTTTACATTTTATGAAACTCTCTTTTCCTCATTTTATTACAATCATTGTAGCTGCACCAGAGCTTGTATTGGAAAGCAAATGTAGTTATGATAAAGCAGTTGATATTTGGAGTTTAGGTGTTATGCTCTTTGTCACTTTGGTCAAGTCACCTCCATTTTATGATAGTAAAGTTTCTTTTTTTCTTAAAAAAAAGGGCGTGTTCATCATAATCATCATTGTATTTGTATTGGGTGCCACACTTGTCTCAATACCCGGAAACGCTAGAGCATTTTATTATTATAATTATTATTTATATATATTTATATTTATATGTTTTTTTAATAGCTTCCACACAACCAGCTACACCTGAACAACATAGAGTCATGTTGAATCGTATAAAAAGTGGTGATTACAATTTCGAAGGTGTAGACAAATGGGAAAAAATTAGTGATGAAGCAAAAGATTTAATTCAAAAGATGCTTGTGGTGGATACCAATGATCGTTACAATATCAAACAAATTTTACAACATCCTTGGTTACAAAAAGTTGAGGTATGTTTTTTTCTCCATCTATTGATATAGCCCTTATAATACAATAGTAATCTAATCCCTTTTTTTTATATAGTGTCAACGTACCAATTTGAAAGGATATCACCGTTGTCCAGAACTTGTGGAATACTTGAAGAATCGTCAAAACACCTCTGTTCCTGAAACATCTGCATCATCATCATCATCTTCGCCAGTATCACCGCCTATAGTAACAAATACACCACCATCTTCTAACTGTTAAAAACACAAGTTCTTATTACTGTTCAGCCTTTTTTTACTATTTTTACACTTAGTAACCCAACCAACGAACGATCATGAAGACAATGACGACGATGATGAGTGTTATCATATATACATATACCTTATATATTCTCCCTTCTCTTATATTCATTTTTTTTTGTTTATGTGTTTGTATGTTTGTACATGTTCTTTTCAATTTACCGCATATATTCATCGAAACAACCAACAACTCAAAAAAGTTATATCTGTTCTTTTTTCTATATAACAAAGGTTTATTATATATATATATATTTGTATTGTAATAAAACTTTCTTATATATAAAAAAAATGTATGTATATATGTAAATATGTATATAACTTTGCTCATTATGTAGGGCATATGTTTTAGGTAGGTTCTATATTGTCAATTATTTTGACAGCCCACACTTGTAATAGATTTTTACCATGTTTATTTTTTACACCCTCTCACCCCCCTTTTTCCTTTTTTTTTTACTCACTTTTTTTTTGTTGTTGTTGTCTATAAACCCTTTTTTTTCTTTTCCATTCTGTTGCTTTTAATTGTGTCGTCCCATGCCAGGTAAATGTCATCTTTTTACTTGAGAGAGAGAGAAATATTGAACAGATGCTATTTATGGTTTGAATTCGTTCAAATTGTATTCCATTGACACCAACAACTCTACAATCTATAAAAGATCATCTTGTATTCTTTATTCACGGCGTGGGACAGCAATATGAAACATATGGCAATATAGATCATCATGGTGAGTAATCCTTTGATATAGAAAACTATGAGGAACTTGACCATGTTGTTTTGTATAAATAATTAAAGATATAAATAAATTTAGTTGCTACGATACAAAAAAATACCCAAGAAATGTTAGAATCTTTATATTCACATACGGAAGATGATGAAGAACCATCGATTACTACTACTACTACCACTACTGCTACTACTACTAACAATAATATTAACACAACGATTGAAGTTGAATTCGTTGTTATTGGTAAACAATCACACATCAAATTTACTACTTGATATTGAAACGAGTGAGGAGAAAAGAGGAGTTTTTTTAAATGGGCAATGGGATTTATTCATCTATATATAGAATGGCACAGTATTTTACACGCATTGGTAGACTCAAAAATGGATCAAGCCACATTAGATAATGTACCCAAAGTTCGATTAGCAACCAATCAATGGCTTATGGATTGCATGTATTGTATGTATCTATGCTCATCTACAACAATGGATATAACATTTCATTCAAGAATACTAAAAAAACCCCACGGTATCAAATGTAGATTTTTCAAAACCTTATGGACAATTTATTATAGATGCTATTTGTTTACAATGTAATGAAGCGTATCATCTTCATGGTGCTCCCAAACATGTTCATATGATTGGATTTTCATTAGGTGGTGTTGCTGCATATGATATTTTGTCAATGCAATGGGATAATAATATGAAGAGTATGGATGAGTCAACAATGTCCACATCTACTACATCCAACAACACGCACTATGATCTAAACGATTTATTTGCTACTACGACCACTTCTTCTACAACAACAACGCCTCAAAAACAATATCATCATGAACCTTGCATGTGCACTACGCCGAATGTCTGTGTTCCTAAACTTGATTTTGAAGTCGAACATTTATTTACGTGTGGTAGTCCTATTGGTAATAGATAGTATACAAATATTTTGGATAAAAGTGAACTGCACGACAAATTAAGTTTACCTTTCTTTTGAGTATTTGTGGATTTTCTTCTAACAACTAGTATAAACATTATATAGCTGCAGCACTTGTTTTCCGGGGATTAGATTATATGCATTATCGACCTCCCTCATGTACAAGAATTCATAATATTTTTCATCCATATGATCCACTCGGGTATCGGTTAGAACCTATGATCAATCCAAACTTTGTTGGTGTATCACCTGTACGACTTGCCCGTGCACCCCCACGTAGACGACGTCTTTTGATATTACCAAGGATACCCGACCTCGGTATCAAATCTTTTATTACACAATATATGATGTTGAATAACAATAGCAACAATACCACGGGAGAAGGAGAAGAAGATACTACAGCTACCACTACTACCATGATGGATAACGATCATCCAGTATTTGTACAAGAAGAAGAACCAAAGTGCGAAAATCATCATCATGAACAAAGATCATCAGAAAACATCGTCATAGAAGAAGAACAAGAATCGGAAGAATTCTTTCCGCGGAGGATCGATTATATGCTCAATGAAACTGTAATTGATACTTACGCGTCTGAATGGATTATTGCTCTCAAAAGTCATTTTCGTTATTGGGCTAATCGGTAAGCTTTTATCTATTCTTTTACGTTTTTACTCATTTTTAACATTCCTACACATCAAAAAAGAAAAAAAAACAAGTAAGGAATTTATTTTATACCTTGGGAAATAGATAAGCTTATTAAATAAACTAAAAAATAATAATAATTCAGGGACCTAGCATTTCATATTGCGAAAAGCTTATTGGAATTATAATAAAATAATAAAAAAGAGGGTTCGATCATTTTTCCTGGCCCTTTCGTTATTAGTCGTTTGGATCCGCGCGGAAACGAGCTGAATTTCGATTTTTTGCTTATTTAAGATGAATGAATGATGTTATAGGGTCATCAGTTGGTGTGTGAGTAAAAAAAAAAAAAAAAAAAAAAAAAAACTTTATACAGGGACCAAATAAAAAAAAAAAAAAGCGGGAAGACACGGTAATGAAAGTGGTTTGCTAATGTTTCCCAACCAATCGATTGTCACCGGGAATTTTTTTTTTCTATATTATTACAGCACTAACCCGTTGGGACGGAAAAAAAACTGGGGGATTTCTTTGGTGGAGAGAAGGGGATACAAAAGAAAAGAGAATTTTGATATTGGGGGGAGGAAGGGGAGTACAGAAGAACAAAAAAGAAAAAAAAATAGGTAGGTTCATGGAAAAGGTAACAAAAAGAAGTGTGCTTGTGTGTGAGAATAAGTTGTTATTCTTGGTAGAAAAAGAGAAGATGTTTGTTGATAAGTAAAGGTTTATATTTTTATATATAAAATGAACTGCTAACAAAAAAGATAAAGAAAGAAATGCAATAAAGTGTGGAAATGATGTTTTAATGATGACCTTGTTGTTTATGAGCCATCATGGCAATAATAGCAGCACCTAATCCAGAACCATCGCGTGCTAAAGCAAATCGAACCTTGGAAGTTGCTTCTTCACCAAACAATTCAATCAAAGCTTCACGAATATGATGTTCAAATTTAGGATAAAATTCAAACAAGGACCCATCAATGGCAATAATACATTCTTGACCAATTTTACCATCTTGCGTCATGACACCTCCCATACCACAAGCAGATAAGCGTGCAGCACGTCGTCCAACAAATTCACCAATCTTTTTGACCATTTGTCGATCAGCCAATGTAGTTGACGGAATACCCACTGTTTGTTCCAAAATTTCTTTGGTCTCTGATAAATCTTCAGTCTTGTCCTTTTCGATGGCGGTCAAATAAGCTGTTTCAAATCCCCATTGTTTGTTCATGATATCTGAGGATTCACCATTGAATAGCAAGTATTGATCGATTAAATGAATCATGGCATGACGAGCAATTTCTCCTAAATACATGCCAGAAATCATCTTTTCAAATAATTGTTGATGCAAGTTACGTGATTGTCGATTCACCTTGTTATCATACATGGTTAATGGTAATACACGACGTTCATTATCAAAGGCTCCCCATTCCATATTAATAACCATTTCATCCGTACCAGCCGGATTTTCTTCAGTTGACCATTTATTGATATTGGCTGTCTTTTCGTAATAACCTATAAGTGGATGATATCGTTGTTAGTAGGAGAAAGAATAAAGAAAATAGGGAGATCCCGAACCCATTAGATAATACTTACTAGCATTAGTGCCTGTGCCTAAAATGACACCCATGATTGTATCGGGATAACTATAAGCATAAGCCATCAAAGTACCCACCGTATCATTGACAATCTATGACATAATTTATCAATAATCCATCTTGTTGTCTTCTTAACTTCCCCCCCCGAAAATAAAATATAAAAAAAAATCAACCCCGCCTTTTTCCCTTTTGTATTTTAGGTCCCCCCAACAAACATCAGCACCACCACCATCATCATCAAATAATAATAACAACAACAACAGTATCTTTTTCTTTCTTTCCCTTTTTCCATTTTCCATTTTCCCCCAAACGCGGGGCCGGGTCCCTCGGGAATCACCAGAAAAAGAAGTGAATTAACCAAAATATATCCATTCACATAATAATAATGTAAACTTACAGCTGCAACATTCACGGGCAAATACCGTTTTCTGAAGGATTCTTGTAATAATAAAGCAACATCTTTACCCACAGCATTTTTAGATGAAAAACCTTTTGTCCATTGTTTCAACACACCTCGATTAATAGCAGTTTGAAGTACAGGGAAAGAAAAGGTATATCCAAGTTGAAGCATTTCTTCTCCTTCTTTGGGTTTGGTACAGTGTTCTGTCAAGAACTTGTCGACACTATCTGCAATAAAATCACACAAGTCACGCATATCTCCTGTCTTAAGTTCATCCGATACAACAAACTTTTGCTGCTTGACTGAATAATTTCCTTTGCCCTTGAGTTCAAATTCACAAACACGTAAATTGGTGCCACCTAAGTCAAGTGCCAAGTAACGTCCTACTTCTTCACCTGTAGGTCGACCTGTAACATAACTTGGAATCATTGCCACTATATAAAAATAAAGGGATGACCAAAAAAAAAAAAGAGTCAGTGAAATGAATAAGAGGATACCATTGTTATATGAAACGTTAGAGTTCCTAAATTAATATGATAGTATGAATCCTATCCTCCGTCCTGTTTCAAAAATATTACTTTACCTGTTGCTCCTTCATGATCCAATCCTTTACGCATTTCTTCGACAAATTGATTGGTAATGGTTCTCAAACGTTCTGTTGTCACATCAAATTCTTGAGCCAAACCTTGGATCGCTTTGTTTTGTGCTTCAGTACCATCTATATGGTGAATAGGAGTGGTCGTCATGATCCCTTTTGTTTGATGGATGGAAATAAGAGAGTACTTTGGAGGATGTAAAAAGAAAAGAAAAAGAGGAAACTCAAACAAAGAAAAGAGAAAAGGAAAAAAAAAAAGAAAGGGAGAAAAAAGAAAGGGAAAAGGGAAAGTGTTTTATATTCTCTAATTATGACTTTTGGTAACTTTTTTACTAGTGGACTGACTTTTTTATTGTACAACAATCCATCTGTTTTTTGTTATAATTTGCTGTTGTTGCTTGTGTGTGTTGGCAACTGTATTTTGTTCAAGTGGATAATAAACAGTTTTTTTTTTTCTTTTGTTCATTTGTTGGGGGGTGCAATCAAAAAAATTGGCGGAAGATCCCGTTCTTGGGTTCGGTCTCGCCGGGCATAAAATTCACTTTTTGCCCTCTTTAAGATAGTTATACTACTCAAACACGTGGTTTCCAACTCTTTTTCATTTTGCTCAGCAATGCCATCCTCATAATCATGTTGACAACAAAAAACTATACCAAAGAGATCTTTTGGTCTCCATCGGTTGTTTAGACCAATAGTCCATTATGTCCTTTAATGGAACACACGTTTCTTTCATTACGCCTCATGGCACAAAAAAAAACTCAAACTTTGTTTATGGGGTCACTTGACCTTAAAAATGAACAGTATTATTTTGGCATATGCATCTTTAATATCATGATATAAAGAATTGAAGGAAGGTGGACTCATAAAAAATATCATGACCCGTTCTGTCTTGTGTTTTATATATATATAGAATAATTGCATACTGAAAGATACTGGTCCATTTTTATTTTTGCATCTATAGAAGGTCGTAAAAAGAAATGGCGCGTGAACTATTCTAAGAAAAGAAATCTAATGATGATCTTGTTCGAAGTTCATTTTGGTATTTGTGTTTTTTTATTCGTGTCAGTCATTCCCAACTCACCATTTTTATAGAGATGAATATGATTCTTCATGTTTCTAATTTATATCATGCGACTCTTTTGAATGATCTTATGGTACGTTAAACTGCAGTACATTTTGTAACATATCCAATTAACCGAGAATCAACAGAAAGAAACAAGAGAATACATATATATCTTCGTGTATTCGGTAATAAACAAATGATGATGACATCTGATATCAATTGTAGTTATCGCTGGCTACAAGAAGGTTCTTGTAATTTAAGGGTTATATAATGTATATATTATATCTCTCTCAAACAAGAAGGGTGGGTAAATATATAGAATAATCCACATTAGATAATTTGGATTCTCCAGAAATATAATATGAACCGATATGGCTGATCTATTGTCATTTTGGACATTAGTATACTACTTTATTTTTCATACAATTCTCCATCATTTCAATATAATATAATGATCGTAAAAAAAGAACAACCAAAGATTTGACACCGTGAATTTCGTAAATTAGGGGGAGAAGGATGAACAACAACAAGAAAAAACCCAATAGATCAAAGAAATGTAAAAAGTAACAAACTAATTTATATATAATATCAAAACATGCTTTTGATATCCCAGTTGATAAGGAAGAATATACTATGAAAGATGGCTGTATGTAGATATCTAACCCGAAAATTACATGAAGAAATTCCATGATACGTATATGAACATCTAATGTTGAATAGGTGGTTTTTGATCAACACTGATCTAGGATGAACTTGTACTTTATAGAATGCCATTTGTTATTATGTACAAACGACAAGACACTCATTGTTCCTGTCGTAATTGTAATAACGATTGTAAAAAAGAAATTCAATTCAATTAGAAAAGAAGCGGGAAGACGTGGGAGTTTTAGGTTATCATCTAGCTTACCTAACACAATGACATTGAAATGAGAACGTGTGTCTTATGTATATTAAGAATGCTTAACGCTAAAAAAAATAAAGGTGTTTTACAAACAATCTTATTTTCCATTAGACTGGTCATCTATTATACTTGTATTTTTATAAAAATAAACTTACTTGGTGATGTGTGATGATGATGGCCAATCCATCATAGCAATAATAAGGAGTCATACTCATCATCTATGAATGGTAGTTGTAGTATAATAAAATAATGCATTTTAAGCATCCAATCTCGGTTTTTATTGGCTCAGGTGAGGATGAGTAAAAATTATAACACTTCCATTGCAAATGATTTACCCGATGGTAACACGTAGCCATCGCGATCTAGTATATTTTTTCCCCTTTCCCTCTTTTCTTTTAGAATAATTCTATTGACATGCTCTATCATAACACCGCCAGTCATATCTTGACACACTATTGTTCCCATTCAACACGTCGTTTGACACATACTTTAGTGCAATTTAAGAATGCCAACGTACATCGCTTCGGTGTGAAAGAACCCGCACTTAAAAACTTGACTTTAAATATTAATAGTGATCAACGACTTGTCATTGTGGGTGGTGTAGGTGCAGGTCGATCAACACTTGCTGAGGTACTTTTAACTATTGTTATTCCAGTTTTGCCATGTAGAATAGAGTAAAGAAGCTAATGACTAAATAAAAATAGACCATTGCAGGTCGTCATCACGTCCAACCATTGTCAGCAGCCAAATGGCCTGTGGTGAATTCACCATATCCTTCTGAACAAATTAAACTTGTATCATTTAAAGAGGATTCTGGTGCATTTTCTTACAGTGGCCATTATTATCAGGAACGATTCAATTTTAGGTGAGGAAAAGAGAGAAGGAAGGGGAGGAAGAGGCATTTTTGCATGAATATGGATACTCAACACAAAGTACATACAGCGATCCAGATAATGATGTGACATTAGCCCATTACCTTGGAGAAAAAGCAGATCCAAAAGCTTTGGAAAAAGTGACTGAAAAACTGGATATTAAGCATCTGATGCCATTGTCATTTGTCAAATTATCCAATGGTCAAACAAGACGCGCACGGATCGCACGTGCTCTTCTGCAGGAACCTGCCATGTTGATCCTGGATGAACCCCTCAGTAAGCAAGAAGGATGATACTATCCTTTTTCATCCTTCTCCCCCGAATTCTTTTGATGTGCATATATTAATAATCTCCATCATTATGGATTGTTCTTTTTTATAATATAAATAGTGGGGTTAGATGTTCAACATCGAGCCAAATTATTGGAAACATTGGGTGATTTAGATACACCTGTTGTTCTTGTTTTACGCCCGCAAGATGAATTCCCCACATGGGCTACGGATGTAGTAGCATTAAAAGATCTTGAAATTGAATGGCAAGGCAAACCTGAAGAATATCTTGCCCAACGTGACAAGATCAAACAAAAAGATGAACAAGAACGTGAACAGTACCGTCAACAGCATGCCTTGAAACAAAAAGAACAATCCCAATCCCAACCTTCGGTAGTTGAATTAAAGAATGTTAATGTGATTTACAGTGGCAACAAGATTCTCGACAATATTACGTGGACGGTCCGTCAAGGGGAACGTTGGGCTCTTTTGGGAGAAAATGGATCGGGAAAAACAACATTGCTTTCATTCTTGACCGGGGATCATCCACAAGCCTATGCAAATGAATTATATTTATTTGGTCGCCGTCGTGGTACAGGAGAATCGATTTGGGAAATTAAACAAAAAGTCGGGTTAGTGAGTCCTGAAATTCATTTGTATTTCAATCAATCCTTGACTGGTCTGGAAGCAGCAGGGACTGGATTCTTTGATGTCGTGGTACCTCGTTCTTTATCGGATGATCAAATTGAAATATCTAGACAATTGTTTAAAGATTTTGGTATGGAATCATTTATGGATCGTAAATTAAGAGATATGTCCTCTGGTGAACAACGTATGGTGTTACTTATTCGTTCATTGGTAAGTTTTTTTTTTGTCATTTTTTGTCTAAAGAAGGAAGAGGATTATGATATTTATAGTATATAAATATAGGTGAAAATGCCAGAACTTATTATTTGGGATGAACCTTTCCAAGGTTTAGATGATAAAATGATTAGAAATATCAACAAATGGTTAGAGGATCATATGAGACCCAATCAATCGCTTATTATGGTCACTCATCATGAAGACGAAATTCCACGTTCGGTTGTCAATCGTTTCAAGTTGGGACCCGGAGGTGTTGATGCAAATTAGATATGATATATAAAAGTATATGTGCATGTGTTTTTCGTAATGATGTAATATTCTTTATATTTAATTTCATTTAATTGGAATAATATCAACATAATATGTATAAATATGTATAAAAGGATATCTTCTAAAATGGAAAAGTAATAATATAAAATAAAATAGTAATAAAAAAAGTATGCAAAGATTAAAAAAAAGAGTAGAGTGAGATATGTTACAGAAAAGATTGGGTGATGCTTAAAAAAGAAGAAAAAAGTAGTTTCTAAGTCTTTTTCTCTATATCTAAAAAAAATGGAAAAAGGCTGACAACATAAAAAAAGAAAATAAGAATGACAGATGAAAATAAGAAATCAAAGGTATATATAAAAAAGAAAGGAAGGAAGATAATATATATATACTTATATACACATTCTAAGCAATTGTAGTTGTAGCTGCAGTCGTTGCAGTGGCTTTATCAGCAGTTGCATCTTTCTGAGACCATTGAAGATGCCAGTCTTTTAATTGTTCCATCACAAGGAATGTGACAATAGTATGTGGACCCAATCGAACAAATGCAGCGGTCCAGCCTTTAAAGAAAGATCCTATCCCTTCCGTTTTATACATGTGTGCCATCATGGAAAAAGTGGACATTTTCCCCTCTTTTGCTATAGCACTCATCTTGAGACTTTTCACCACATCCAAAGGAGAGCACACAGTCGTAGCCACCAATGCCTAATTCCATTCCGTATTATTAATTTAGACTCTCACGCTATTTCATCAACTTATTGCTTCCCCATGGGTAGATCCAATCCCATCCCCATATATATATATAAAACACTTACTGCTGATAAGCTTGCTGCAAAATGAGCCGATAAACCATCATACCATTCAAATCCAGTAACAAACATATCCTTGAATACATCGTAACTAGTCATTTGGGAGATTGTCATCAAGACTGCACGATTGGTGCTTGATCCTAATCCACGAAATAATACACGTGGACCTTCCTCGCGACAAATACGCACCATGCCATCAATCGCATTTTTATAATTTCTACGTTGTTCTGGAGGAAGTTGACCATCATTTTGCATTCGTACATTGACAATATCACTCGGTTGACCAAAACATCCACCTAATACTCCAGCCGCTGTAGAACAAAATAAAAGTTGTTGAAATGTAGGTTCTATAATTATTATCATAGAAAATAGAGTTAGTAAAACAAAAAAAAATTGTTCCCATAGGATAATGATAAAAAAAAGGGGTTAATGTTCATCAGTTGAGAAAACACACACACATACTTTCATCACGAGCCACGATCCATTTAAATTTATCATAAAGACCGAATCGGATAGTGGAATAAGTGCCTTGTCTTAATAAACTTGCTGATAATCCACTATAAAGTGCACGGACACCTTCGGTACGAGAAATAGTCCACATTATTTTAAACATTTTACTTGGTTGAAAGCGGCGCCAAGCATGTTGATGTTTATTACGACGAATGGTTTGTATGCGTACTTTGGTAAGATCAAAAGGGTGTGAAACAAAAGTGGCTACACACGATGCTGCTCCACCTGCCCAAAATGGTGGTGCTTTGCTATGTTTCGTATTGGTATTATGACTACTAGGAGTTGAGGTACCATTGTTATTATTAGTGGAGGGCAGGCGAGTAGCACTCGATCGAGCGATCATCACCAAATTATAAAATAAATGGAGAGGAAAAAGGGAGAAATGAGGAATATGAAAAGGTAGAAAAAGAGTGAAAGAGAAAGTGCAGTTTGTTAATAAACAAAGAATTTGAAAATACTTTTTTTTTGTTTGTTTCTCTTTGACTCTTTCATAATGTAAAAAAAAAAAAGTAGATACACCAATCAGGTTTGATCCCCTTTTCCATCCACGGTAACTCACATCGCACATTTATAATAAGATAGAAACTTAATTCTCATCTTCATCCCCCCCCCACACACATGAGTACATGCAGAGTTTTTTTTGGCTTGTGAAATAAAAAATTAATATGGTCGTTTTATTTTTATGCAAAAGTGCTATTTTTTTAGTGTGCTTAAAAGATAAGAGATAAAAAAAATCATTCAGCGGACGTCGTTTTCGTTTGCACAACATAAAAATAACCATGCTTTTGCTCAGCATTCTCTAATAAACTTCTTCCTCTTACTTCTTGTTCATCTTGATGAGGGACATCAGACCGTGTAATCATACCGACATTGTCTTCCCATAATTGAACCAAAGGTTCTACTTGACTTGTTTCCAATTCTTGGACATGTTCTGTAAATCGTGAGATTTGATCTAGATCTCTTTTCAGATTCTCCACATCTTTTTGACTCTCTGGTGGTCGAAGTTGTGCTAACCGAAACAAGTGTTGGAATTGTTCATCTGATATACTTGTATGTTGTTTATCTGTATTTGTTTCTAAAAGTGATCGAATAGACCATGAGGCTGATGTTGGCTTTTTTTATATATAAAATGAGTTGGAAAGAATAATGGATAACTGTTCCCGCCTCCCCTTGAAATAATGCTCTTTTTTTTTGTTTACCAGACAATCGCTATCAATTTTTATTGAATCGTTATTTTTTAAAATGACTATCAAGAATAATAATCAGAATGAATCTTCATTATAATTAAAAAAAAGTAATTAATTATTAATATTACCATGACTGATTGTGAAGGATCTTTTTTGTAATAATATTAATGGACGCGTTGTTAATCGAAACATGAGTGAAGGCTGATAATATATGAAAGGAGAGCTGACCCCAAAAAAAAATTGTAAACTTTTTATTTTGACAGATATTATTGTTAATTGTTGTCAAATCGAATAGAATATAAGGAAACCTTTAAAGAAGTATGAAATGTACATGAGAGAGGAGAGGGGAATAAAATATACTCTTTATTTTTTAGCTTTCTTCTTTTTATCTTTCTTTACTTTTCCTTCTTTTGCTTTTGTTAAAGAAGTATTTTTGCATTCTTGTTCCTTTTTCTTTTCTGCTTGTTGGCGTTCCCATTTCTTACGTTTTGCTGCTTTTCGTTTTTCCTTTAATCTCTATTATAAATTATACAAGATTAATATTCTAATCCATCTATCAAATAAGTGATATATAACTAACCTGCTTTGCTTTTTCTTGTCGAGCTTTTTTCTTTTCATCTTTCTTGGATCCTTCTTTAGATTTATTTTCTTTCGGTTGTTCATCTTCTTGTTTATCATCCTCTTCTTCGTCTTCACTTTCTTTTTCTTCGTCATCATCATCCTTTTGTCCCTCTTCTTCTTGTTGTTGATCTTCAATGCCAGCTTGACGTTTTACAAACCTTAATCGACGCTTATGTTCCTAGATTTAACATTTCAAATGTGTAAATATAAATATATATATATATATATATCTTTTTAATTTCTTGCGTGTATTTTTTTTTAAAAAAAAGACCTCACCTTGCTCTTTAAATGAACTTCCACTTGTTCTGTTGTTTTCAAAACTTTTTCAGGACAAATATCGCAAGTATATACAAGGGCTCCTTCCTCTTCTTCCTCTGGACCTTCTTCCCCTTCCATCATTTCAACCTCTTCTTCTTCTTCTTCTTCTTCTTCTTCTTCTTCTTCTTCTTCTTCTTCTTCTTCTGAATCACTTTGATCATCGTCTTCGTCTTGATCATCTTCATCGTCATCACTATCCTCGTCTTCTACGTTGCCTGACGATGCTGTCAACATTCGACTATATCTTGTTTTAGGACGTTTTGCTTTATGTCCAAACGATTCAACGAGATCACCTATAGAGGCATCACTATCACTTTCGTCGACATCGGAATCCACGGTAACCAATTTTTCTTTAGGTGGTTGAGTTGTCCTTGATCGTTTTCCCATTTTATGCGATTCCTAGTTTTTTTTTAAAAGGAAATACCAAAAAGTTTGGAAAATTTTGCTTGGGTTTTTTTTTGGAGTGGACCTATAAAACATGCCTGGAGTTAAAAAAATTTCTCAGGTTGTTTTACTACCAAATATTATTTCTTACATTGTTTATGAGTACATGAATGCAACCGCACCGCAAGGAAACTACTAAAGACCAACAGATAAATACCACTTGTGTTATATTGTAAAAGACGCCATCTACTCCTAATTTTTATTCAATTCAAAATGAGAAAAACGGAACTTACTATCACAGACGATGACCAATGCCAGCAAACCAACCTATCGAAACAGACATGTTCGTTTTGACCTAACCCATAGGCACTCCCTTTTTAATAATATATATTTTCCTTATTAGTAAAATATAATTTATTCACAACCATTATACTATCCCACATTCATCTGTAATACATTCATAGTTTACCAAAGCAGAACTATTGGGAGAGCCAAAGAAAAAGATGAAAAGAAAAATAAAAGCCTTCTCTTCTTGTGATATTTTATATTATGTTTGATTTGTTTAAATTCTCACCACAAACAACATGTTAAAAATCAGTAATTATTATTGTTCAACATAGAAAGAATAGAAAAACAATATACCAGTATTATTTTTTTTACGATGATATATAAGAGAATAATAACTGAGAGACGTAACATAAGAGATTCATTTGGTTGCATTTTATATATAATATACTACGAATAATTCGAGAGAACAATGGACATGCGTCGATTGTTTACAAATTCTAATAAAAGCCATCAATTTAATATATAAACTAACGTAGTCAGTTGAGAACAAGTTTCGATTATGTTACAAGTATCATTGTATTGATAAACCACAATGATATAAATCTTTTAACGGTTTTAGTTAGTAAGCTGTTATTAGGCAACATAATATTACGAATGTTATCTTATGTCTTTTTAAAAAACACCATTATCCTCTACCACAGCTTGGTTTTATTTGCTTTATTGCACATTTGAGACAAAATCGAATAGCTTGTCGTAATTATCCTTTATAGATATTTGAACGGAAGGATGAGGATCATTTTTAGATTTGTTTTTCCAGCTTGGTATCGACGCTAAATCACCGTTTTATTGGCGAAGAGCCCTTTCTTAACTTTGAATATGATTGGCGCCAAGCACTTTAACACCGCCTTTGAAAAACAACAAAATCATCTCGGGAAATGTTGCCGGGTTCTATTCAAACCCTCGACATTTTGTAAAAATTGTTTCATTACGTTTTTTTCCTTCTTTTTCTCCTTATTTTCTCTTTCTATTTCTTTATTTATATGTAAATAGAGATAAAAACGTATCATCATGGTACGTATCAATGTTTATGATGTGGATCGAAAAATTATGTTATCACAAGTAGGCAGACGGATGCCATTTTTATGTGCTGTCAACCAATCACTTGGTTGGAGAATCTTATCCGAAGGCATCACTGAGTAAATACATACACAATTCCTCTCTTATTATTGTTATGCACAAGAATTTGTGTCTTTATATCTTATATAAAAAGAATACAACCAAATATAAAAACAAAATTAGAATCACAAAAAGTTTACGAACAAATTGTTTTGAACTTAATAATGAAGAGTATTTAACATCCATGGCTCAATCTGACAAGGTAAGCTTTGTTATATCCGTGTTTTTCATTATTATCCAATATACGTATTTCAAGACTTTTTAAACATGTAAATGGATATGATAGCATGTCGGTATCATTGCATTGGGTTCGGCATATCGACGGAAAGATGGATTTTATAATTTATATTTTGTGAAAGATTTAATGGCACCTAATAATATTGTGGTGGATAGATCTCGTTTTCAAGTAAGTTATTAAAAGTATGTACATTTTTTCTATGTAATTTACATCATGTACTAATAAAATATGAGTATATATATAAAGTTGGTACATGTTGAAAAGTTGAATATTCCTATTCATTCATTGGATTGGACTGGATCGCATATTTTGGTGGGTTCAAAAGGTGGCATTACACGTCTCTATACAGTGCATGGCGAATTTAATGAATGGAATTATATACGAGAAGAAGAGGAAGCAGCAACAGAGGGTCAGCATAAGAATAAAATAACACATGTAGCAGAATATACCATGTCAGTAAGTGCTATATATCCGATGAATTATCCTTTATATGTTTTATATACACAAATAAGAAGAACATGAGTAAGAATAATATAGCATTTGCATATATACTAGACATCAAAAGTGCATGAAGCTCCTGTTCTTCCCGATAAATACCCAATGAGTAGTGTGATCAAATCCACTCGATTTAATCCAACATATTCTGACAATCACGTTTATAAACTATGGCAACCTTTGACCCCCTTTTCGAATAAATCCATGTTGGACGATACAAACGATCCACAAAATGGAAAGTCTACGTCATCCGAATTCTTAACTACCTTTATGAGTCAAATTAATATATGGGATGCATCAGATGAAAAGCAACCAAAAACTTCACTCGATGTAAGTGTTTATTTTTTTCTTTGAGGGGGGGGGGAAGGAATGGGTATTAGGCTCATGAGGCATGAATATTAATCAATGCATGAAAAAATCTAAATATAGCTTGGTTTGAGTCCAATCAATTGTGGTCATTGGTCTCCCCATGCACCTCATAGTTTAATCGTGACAGGTGGTTGTGATCGTTCTTTAAAGGTGATTGATATACGTACAAAAAATGGAGTTGTTTGGCAAGCCGATGATGCTCATGCACGGCCCATTCGAGATGCTAAATTCAATACATTTATTCCTTATTGGATTGCTTCGGCGGGTGAAGATGCTGTGGTCAATATTTTTGATATTAGAGCCTCATATCATGCACCTGTTGCTAAAATATCGGGTCATGAAGGCGTTGTTGAAGCAGTAAGTAAGATACAACAAAAAATGCATAGAATAAAAAAAATATTACCATAAAGAGTATATTTAACGGTCCATTCCTTCATTGTTGGGATGACAATGATATAGCTCTCTTGGTCTAATATGCGATGTGAAAACCTCGCAACGGTTTCGTCGGATGGTACGATGCGTATGTGGATGTTAAATACCAATACTATCCCCGTCTTTGATACACATTATCAAACAGCCAAATGGTCCAAAAGAGATACTCCACCTGCCATCCTTCGCCCGCAATCCAAAGCACAATGGCATAGTTGGCAACAGAGTACTGTGGAGGAGCCATGGAGTAGAGTGGATAAACATATTTATTATTGTGACAGTGACGACCCTTGGGGTCATAGTGAAGAATATGAACCAGAAACAATGCTTTTGCCTAGTGCTTTGGGAATTGGAGAATGGGGTCGATCTGACAAGGGACCAGTCTATATCGGAGAAGACTTTGAGAAAAGCAAAGGCACTGTCATAAGAGGTATGTATTCATATTTATATTTTTAACTGAAATTCCAAAAGAAAAGATGATCTTACCACAAAAATTTTACATAGTAATCAAATCAAAATCACTTATTGGTGATTATTATTGTATAACTGATCGAGGACAGTTGAGCGTTCAGACAGTACGTCTTGAGAATCCAGAAACTTGGACCTATCGGTACAAGTAAGTAGTTTTTTTTTTAAAAAAAAAAAAAAGAAAAAGAAAAAGTGTAAACTACGCAATGACATGAAGAGATTTGGATTTTATTGTTATTACATGATACCCTGGTATTGAAAAAATGAAATGTAATAGATATAATAAAGAATATTATCCATTGGCCCACCAAATCGAATACGATCTTTACAGTCGACAAATCGACCGTGCTTGGGAAGATATAGAACAACTTCGAAATGCTCAATGTGATGGAGACGAAAGGTAAATTATTTTATTAAGTATTATATATAATGTACGAGTTATTATTATTAAAAAAATGTATACTGATTCAGAGTATTATTACTATGTAGCGAGAGAGATGATCAAGTTGCTTATTTTGAAGATTGTATACAAATCCTACCCCCTATCGAACCCAATGAATGGCAAATTGATTCAATACCTGACAAAAAGGATCGTCGAACATCACGTAGATTATGGAATGAGGATGATCTTTGGGAAGCTGCCATATCAACATTTCGTAAAGATTTGGATTATTGGGGTGAATGTCGACTTCCGCCAGGTTATGCAACACGATTTGAATTTGATTTGAATCTCAAGGAACGTAAAATGGCACCACCACCTGTTCCTATCATGAGTCCTGAAGGACCCATGACAACATCCCCACCTCCTATCAATAATGGTCGTGAAGAATCCGTAGCAGATAATCATACCATCAGATCACCCACTCGTTCATCCATAGCCACGGGATCTTCTTCGAAACGTGATAGTAGTATTCGAGAAAGCATGATTCATAATGACACTAAACGATGGCATCAACTTCAACAACAACAATATGAAGAAGGTATATTGTTACCATCCTCACCACGATTAGAGGATTCAAATGATGAAGGGGATCCTAACATTTCTTCACCTACGATGGTGATGCCTATGCCTGAAAAACAAGATTTGGTGAGATTAGAACGGTCTTCCACACGCGGCCTTCGTTCAAAACCAAGTATTTTACGTAGTAACTTTCTTAGTAGAACAAGCAGCAGTGAATCTTATAAGAACCTTCACCATCAACCTACTACCATACCAAATCAACCATCGTATCATCAAGAAGAGCAGCAACAGCATCATCCACAAGCAGAAAATCGCCATCGGTTTGCAAAACCTAATACACATTCGTTGAAACGCATGTTTACTCGACGTGTAAAATCGCAACCACCACCAGAACCTAAAAAAGAAGAAGATATGACAGAACCATCAACACCACCACTACCGCCAGAAGAAACTGAAACTGAAATGCCTGACCCGCCACTTACACGTAAACGTACAACAAGACGAAATGCTGTTTTTGGAGCTTCTTAATTATATATGACAGTGAATGGTTGTGTGTAATACGTACAGTATATATCTTATAAACATAAACAATTATCTGTATGAAAATATAATTTTTAATTCAGTCTTACAATTTATCAATTTTATTACATACAGCATGTAAATATCTATAACCAAGAATTTATCATATATGAATTGATTGAGTTTATTATATATAAAAACAATTGATTAAATGATTCATATTTAGTAAAATGTTCTTTTGTTGTAAATGTTATATTATGAGGAAAAAGGGTTGAAACCCAAAAAGTGCTACAAAGAGAAGAAGAAAACAATATTGCTAATGTGCGTAAAACTTGGGCAAATGTTTTTGGCAGATTTTTTTTTTTTTTTTTTGCAAGAGTCCATTATATGTATGTAACACAGGATCTTATTTACCTTTTGGAGTATCAGGAATTTTTCTTGTACCTGGTTTATCATTTTATAGCTACATCTGCACTCATAAATTATTATTACTACCAGTCAATTTAAAAGGTTTATTATTGAAAGAAGCAGAAGAAAATATATATGAGCACTATAGTATAATCAATTCATTTATATTATTATCAATTACTATCAACATCATCAAAAGTCAATGGTAGGAACGGAACGGTCATCCATCTATTTAGCACCATCATCGTTGTGAAATACTAAGCAAAAAGAAACGGAACTTGTTTTTTTGGTTACATAAAATCTGGAAAAGGAAATGCTACTAAATTGATAATTGTTATGGTTTATTTTTTTCAGTCTGAAATATTTATAAGTTCTTTCCTCCGCCCTGTCCAAAAATAGTTCGTCGCGACCAAAAAAAAGGTTCTGTTGTGTGTGTGTGTTCTCGAGCTTCTCTTTTCTTTTTTTTATTTTTATTTTTGTCAAAGGGCGTAAAAAACACATTGTAAACAATTTAAAAGGGACGACCATTAGAAAAGAACAATCAGCGCTGTCAACGAATCTTTTATATAAATATATATTTTATAAAAACCCACCTCCCTTTCTTATTCCGCCATGGTCGAAATCACTTTTGAATTCGACGCTTTTAGCTTTGACGGCATTTGTCGGACAGTCCCATTAACCCTTTGTCCTGTTATTGGCAAAGATGAAGGCATCGTACCTGTTTGTTATTCTCGAAATGTAGAACTTGCTGACAACTTGATTTTTCAACCAGGTAAATATACCATGTTATTTTTTTTTCTGTAATAAAACTTGTATATATTTATTTATAGAAATGGTCAATGTTGATTCGCCAAACCACTCACTTTAATTGATACATTTCTATAGCAACGTTAATTATTGATGTTGTTGCCATTATTATGGTTGGGTTCATGACGTATCATATTCGATCAAAATATACAGCTGTTGGTAAGGAGCATACTCCTTTTTATTTATTTATTTTCTCTGACAATAGTAACAAACAAACAATTAAAAAAAATAGGTCGAAAGGAAATGGTTACTTTTTTTTATCTTTATCTTTTGACATTGATCCTTGAAATGCTTCTTATCACTGGTATTATTCCACAATCATCACCAGCATATCAGGTAAAAATTCAGTTAGTTTAAGATGGATTTAGTTTGGTTGTATATGTGGATGTGTTTTTTTATATTAAATACCTAGGATAATTAAATTGACTTAATTATTGAATAATTGTTATAGTGGTTTACTGCTGTACAACTAGGTCTCGTCACTGCAAGTTTCTGGTGTCTTATGTGCAACGGTTTTGTTGGATTCCAATTCGCAGAAGATGGTACACCTCTTTCAGTATGGTCGATTCGTATCAGTTCATTCATCATTTTCTTATTAACCGGATTTATTGCCATTGGCACCTTTGTCGAACTCGGTTCCTTCTCCAGGCGAAGTCCCGGTGCACTTTGGGCATTCTATATCATCATCAACGGTATCTTTTTCATCGTCTATGTCATATCACAAATTGTATTGGTATTGAAATCATTGGATGATCGCTGGCCATTGGGTGATATTTTATTCGGTTTTTGTTTCTTTATCTTTGGTCAAGTCTTGATGTATATTTTCTCTGTTGTGATTTGTGATAATGTCAAACATTATATCGATGGTACTTTCTTTAACACCGTATGTACTTTATTGGCTGTCATGATGGTATACAAGTACTGGGATTCGATTACCAAGGAAGATTTGGAATTCTCGGTGGGTACCAAGCAAAATGTTTGGGAAACCAAAGAAATTTTGGCCGATGATGAATTAGATAATAGTCATCGCAATAGTATGACTCCACTTCAACAATATACGCCGCCATTTGCTCGCCCTCCATCGCAAGGCCCAGGTCAATATGGGCCTCAATACCATCAGCAATTTGATCAACAACAACACCCCTTTTAATTAACATATGTACTTTTTTATATACATTATATACATTCTACTCTCCCAAAAAAAAAAAGAAGTCTCCAAAACCTATCGTTCATATTTTCTTCATCTTTTTTTTCTCTCTTCTTTTATTATTATAAATTCATATTATATACGTCACTTTTCTTATTTCCTTTTTATCTGTATACAAAACAAATTCTCCTCTTCATTGTCATTTTTTTATTATCCTTTCCTTCTTTCTTGTCATTTTGCATTATTATAATAATAATAAATAAAGGATTGTAATTCTTTTCTTCCTTGATTATATAACTCGAAAAATAACATATATATAAATTGATTTGGTAAATATGTCCTTTTATCACTTGCACCTTGTGATGATGACCTTGCTTGACCTTGCTTTGCTATGCAACGCGATTCGAATTCTGCCAATAATCCACCGGACTATTGGGGAGGAAACACCAGACAAGATGGGAAGCCTTTGGGGGATATGATTATTTTCCTTGGTAACTTTTTTTTATGATATTGCTGAACATTATTCATTGGTAGTATGCATAAATTTGGATATAAATAGACCATCATTATCATAGCGAGTATCAAGGGATGCAAGTTTCCATAATGAGAATGTATCTTTATAGCAGCCATAATCCTCCTTTATACGGGAAGATGGTAATGCTTCAATACGATCTGGCCAACGCACAAGAAGAGGTTCTTGTGTCAATTGAACTTGTAGTTCCAAAGTAGCTAATCGACGTGATTCATCAATAGAGATAATATTGGTTGCATTTGAATCTATTTTATGTCGTTTATATTTTCGTTGCTCTTTTGCTTCCGTTTTGCTAAGAGCCACCGCCAACTGTAAATCTTCGTCCCAAGGATCCACTTGTTCATGTGTACGTTTCGTTTGCTGATCAGGTAGCAATGTCCTTTTATGAATGATAACGGATGTACTAAAATCATCGTCATCATCATCATTCATATCTACACCAGAAATAGTGGCTTGAACAATAGTTTCTCGAGATGCTCCTGCTATCGATTGCTGTTGTAGTAGTTGATTTGATGGCTTATTTTTGTCATTGTTACGACGTTGTTCTGGAATATAATCCCATTGAATCCATTGTAACTTTTGTAATAATTGCTGTATAGTGATATTCCGTCGCTTCATACATTGTTTCATATGTTTAATTTTATGACGCACCGACTTGTTTTGTAAAGGTGAAAATTCATGACAACAAGGACAAATATCAAGATTATTCAACAAGGGAAACGATTGACCAGCAAAGGACGCGTTGGATTCATCGCGCTCCAACTCGTCCAAACATTTACTAAAATGAACATCTTTTCGTAGGCCCGTCAAATGAGTCACACATTTTCCACAAAAGATGCAATAGTCAAAATCGCATTCTTGAGTTGTTTGAAAGTCATCATCATTGTCTAAAGAAAAAGACGGTTGCTCTCTCTGATGTCGTTGATCGTTTTTTGTTGTTGAGTTTGTGGTTGAAGTCAAAAGACATTCTTCAACGTGTTGTTGACGTTGATAACTGGATCGAAGATGACTTAGATCAATTTGACATAATGGACATTCAACATCACCTAAAGGAAGTTTTGTCATTCTTTAAACAAGTTTTATTTTGGACATTCAAAAAAAAAAATAGAAAGGGTCGCTCTTTTTTTATATTTGCTAAGTGAAATAAAACCAGGTCTCGAAGTATATCTCTTGAACATATGAGAGCGGGGACCCAATTGGCTGGTGGGTGGCAGGCTCCCCAGGTAATCAAAGTAGTGTGCGGGCAAATAATGGACTTCCTCTTTTTTACTTTCTGACACCATGGTAAAATTCATCAAGGCTGGTAAGGTACAGTATTGATATCCGTCATCATCATTTTAATGAATGGAAAACAAGAGGCTATGGATGGATGAGTAGGAAACGATTATGGATGGATTGAAAATACAAGACAATATGGATGGATGACGATATATCAAATCAATTTTCAACATACCTCTATTACACACTATATAATATATACTACTTGTCCATGCCAGCCTTTTTTTTTCCCTGCTCGAGAATTTCGTCATTTTTTAATTAATTATATATTTTCTTTTTCTTCCATTTTTCTTAAAAAAATAAATAGGTCGTTGTCATTTTGCAGGGTCGCTATGCCGGCAAGAAGGCCGTTGTCGTTCGCAGTATGTATTTTCAAAATGTCTTTTTTACAACAATCGAAGGAAATCAAAAATAAAATTATATAGACGAATGATAATTACGCGTAGAAAGTACAACACCATTGACTGACGAAAACGAACATTCGACATGTTATGATTCTTATTATTATAGACCACGATGAGGGTACCAAGGACAGACCCTACGGTTATGCTGTTGTTGCTGGTATTGAACGTTACCCCTTGAAGGTCACTCGCGCCATGGGCAAGAAGAAGCTTGCCAAGCGCTCCAAGGTCAAGCCTTTCGTTAAGATTGTCAACTACAACCACATGATGCCCACTCGGTATGAATTTTTTTTTTGTTTTTGAAAGAAAGAAAAAAAGGGAGAGAAAAGGGATAAATGAATGAAAATAGGATATGCGCAATAGAGATGTAGATACAGCATATACACATAAACACGCGTTATTTGATTATTCATTAAACTTATATATTCATTATTGTTATTATGTAGTTATGCTCTTGACTTGGAACAAATCAAGGGTACCGTCTCTGCTGAAACTTTCAAGGACGCCACCCAACGATCAGAATCCAAGAAGGTAAGGGATAAAGTGGTCAAAACCTGTTAGATATATAAAAATAAGGAAATATTCTATATGAAAACTAAATTTTATATAATAATGGAAATATATAGGTTATCAAGAAGCTTTTCGAGGAGAGATATCAAACCGGCAAGAACAAGTGGTTCTTCAGCAAGCTTAGATTCTAAGTTAGCTTCGAACACCTTTTTATTCATTTTTCTTTTAAAAAACAATGAAAATTATATAATATAAAATATTGCTGTGTTTGTTTTTTCCCTCTCTCATTTCTCATTCCTCTCTTTTTTGGGTTTTTTTTTCAATGTCATTGGAAATAATGAACAAGAAAAAAAATGACATTTCGGGAAACCAATCTTCCTTCTTGATGGAATATATAAAAAGTCTCCTATTTAAATAATAATAATTCAAATCTCTATGGGACTATATATGAAAAAAAGAGAGTATGAAAAAAAGAGAGTATGAAAAAAAGAGAGAAAGTGTGTGTGTAATATGTATATGCATGTCATATGTATGAATTCAGACAAACAGAGATCAAAAAAAGAGAGTACATGTGTGCAAAGTTACACTATTTGAAAGGTAACTATTTCATTACTGTTGGAAAAATTATTTTCTTACTTTTTCTTTCTCTCTTTTTTTCCCTGACTTATATCCTCCAATTCCAACAACACCCATTTCTTCCCCTTTTCCTTATATTCTTTCTTTCAAAGTTACATTTATATTCTTTATCTTCTCCAATGGCTACAAACGACATTGCTAATCCTTTGAAAAAATACAAGTTGGTGTTCTTGGGTGAACAAAGTGGTATGTGTTTCTTAAACCTAGGGATGTCACTTTTCAACCATTTACATAACCTACCTCAGTCTTATTATTAAACGGTCTAAAATATAAACCGATGTTCTTTTTTCTAAAAAAAAATGTCGAAAGTTGGCAAGACTTCACTTATTACACGTTTCATGTATGATACTTTTGATAATACTTATCAGGTAAGAATGTGATGAAAAGATTGATAATATATCGTCAGTTTATTCTATATATTAAAAATAAGAATTCATTAGGCAACTATTGGTATTGATTTCTTATCGAAAACCATGTATTTGGATGATCGTACGATTCGTTTACAACTTTGTAAGTAACACACTCTAACATTTCTTTCTATTTAATATATTAACTTTTTTTATAAAAATAATATAAGCTGATATTTTCTTTCTTTCTTCATTTATTAGGGGATACAGGTATTTCTTGGGAAAAGAAGAAGGGGTGGGAGGGGGTGGGAGGGTATAGGTGTCTAATATGAAATTTGATCCCAGGAATAAAAAGATATGTTAACTTTAATTCTTAAATCTATTAATGGATGAATCAAAATAGCTGGACAGGTATTATCCATTTACTTTTATGAAAAAAATTAGATGTGCGTTATTTGTTTGCTTATATGCAAACTAATTCATAAAATGAAATATTTATAGGAAAGGTTTCGCTCCCTAATTCCGAGTTATATCCGAGATTCGTCAGTATGCGTCGTTGTTTATGATATTAGCAGTAAGTTTATTTTTCGGGGATTATGCCATAATTGTAAGTGAAATGAATTATTATACTAAATAAATTATTTATAAGATCGTGCATCCTTCCTTAATACAACAAAATGGATTGATGATGTTCGAGCAGAACGCGGTAAAGATGTTATCATTGTTCTTGTTGGAAATAAGACGGATTTAAATGATAAACGGTAAGGGTATTTATATATATAGTAAAGAGGGATGTTAAGATAAATGTATACTGAATAGAATTACCATGTTCAACTTATAGTCAAGTATCTGTAGAAGATGGTGAAAATCAAGCAAAGGAATATAATGTCATGTTTATAGAAACTAGTGCAAAAGCTGGATTTAATGTCAAGGCATTATTCCGTAAGATTGGACATGCATTACCAGGAATGGAGAATACTGCTGAAGATGGACAACGTGATCAACGTATGTATATTCCCTTTATAACAAAATTTTAATCTCGATTTGACAGGATATTTACTCTTTTTATCTTCGTATATATCTTAGTAACCAAGGTTGACTTAAGTGATTCGTCTGCCAACGATCAATCCAGTTCATGTGCTTGCTAATTGTCGTTTATAACATACTCTCTCTCTCCCTTTCATACTACAAATTATAATACTACAAGACGATACCTTTTTAAAAAAAATTTGACTTCCCCTCCACAGATCTATACACTTTTTACATCACCTAAATATATATCTCTACATATATACATTCTTGCTAGCATTTTTATAACGTTTTTTTTCTTTCTCTCTCCTCGCTCTCCAATACACTTTTAGAGTATAATTTGGCATTTTAAGAATAAAGAACTGCATATATATAAAGAAAAGAATCAAAATTCTTTATTGTTTTAGATGAATATGATTGAGAAAAATAAACAGAATGCTTAAATGAGTGTGTGTGTATGAGTAATTGTGCTTAAAGAGTAGTAAGAGCAATGAAAAATTATGTATAAAAAAAACAAAGATGAATTATTTCAAGGCAACTAATTTTACATCAAAGACCAAAGTAGCGTTACGTGGAATATCTGGGGGAGCACCACGCTTACCATAGGCAAGTGGAGCAGGAATAGTCAACTTGCGTTCACCACCAACCTTCATACCATTTACACCAATATCCCATCCCTTAATAACTTCACCACGGCCTAAGTTAAAGAAGAATGGTTTTCCAGCAGTGTTCTTGTCAAATACCTTGCCACTGGTCAATTTACCAATGTAACGCATACCAATCTATTATAATTATTGAATTATTAATAAACATTTTAAGGTAACGGTCCTTCTATTTTTTTTTTCTTATATAGATGCTTATTTAAATTACCTTCTTGCCACTCTTTGCTTGTTCACCATCACCAATCTTAACTTCTTCAATGATCATTCCGTTAGGAAGCTTCTTGATCTAATAATGAAAAAAATAGAGTTTAGCCATAATTTTTTTACTACTTATCTTGTCATGATATGATCACGCTATTTTTTTTTCTTTCATTCATCAACTAACCTTTGATTCTTCTTGCTTCTTCTTTTGCTGCTCTTGTTGCTTCTTTTGCTGTTCTTGTTGCTTCTTTTGTTGTTCTTGTTTCTTTTGCTGTTCTTGTTGCTTCTTTTGTGTTTCTTCAGACTTAGCCTTCTTTGCAGGCTTTTCTTGTTCAGTTTCAGCAGGGCGCTTCTTATCCTTCTTGGTAGGTTGGACAGGAGGTTCTTCATCATCTTCACTTTCTTCCTCTTCCTCTTCCTCTTCCTCTTCCTCTTCGTCTTCGTCTTCTTCCTCTTCCTCTTCGGAATCTTCTTCAGCTTCATCATCAACCAAGCCACCTTGTTGCTTCAACAAAGCTTCGAGACTGTTATACATACGGTGTTATGAGTTTTTTTTTTCATAATATACAGTATGGTCCAAAGATTTTATTTTATAAGTATAAAAGAGAGAAAGGTTTACCTAGCCAAATCAGCTCCACCACCTTCTTCATCTTCTTCATCATCAAAAACGTAGTTGCCAGTAAGATGAATAGTGCTTTAAAGATTAAAAAAAGCGTAAGGATCAGGATTAACATATTAATAAAAAAAAACACGCGCATTAAAAAGCCTTATATACTTACTTGTTGCCCTTTACAGTGAAGGTGACTTCTTCACCTTCAACAAAAGTAATATCCAAACGTTGTTGTTCAGCCTAATGAAATAATATATATATTAATAACAATAATAATTATAACAACCTATAGCGCTAACAGCAACAATAGTATAAATCAAAACCAACCTTTTCGGGTGTTAACGAGCATAAAACAAAGTCCTTTTTGTCAACCTTAACACACAATGAAGTACGACCTTTTCCACTCAAATCTTCTCCCAATGAAGCCTATTATATATCAAATGAATTAAACACTTGATAAACGCAATGGATGTTAGATCTGATGATCATTAAAAAATTCAATATATACCATGGTGACGCGGAATGGTGCGGCGACGACTTGAGTGTACGTCTTTTTGGGCACAACTTGTAAACCTTAATAATATTTTTTAACGTTTGAATTAATTCTACATTATCATATGTATGACTTTGTCTATCCATAAATCTATCAATCGATTGTATTTACCCCAGAATCCTTGAACGCTCATGTTTTAACTACCAAGTTATTAAAGGAAAAAAAAATACTTGAAGGTGTCAAAAAAAAATTGCTTGAGTCTGCGTGGCTTGACGTGAGCTCCAGCAACCAGTTCGATTGGCTATACTTCTCCGCTCCACATGCAAGTAAGTTTTTTCAAAGAAAATGGATTATCATGTTTCATGGTATATAAGCCCATTTTTCAATGTCTATGGTGTTCCAGCTAATATATAAAATATCATGATGACTACTAATTTATATGAATTAATGATTATAAATGGTGCAAATTTATTTCTATTTTTGTGCAAAAAACAATTCTATCATCATCACACCAAAGTTTTAGAATATTAATATATTTATATGTAATCGGATTAAAAAATGACATCAAACAAAGTGAATATGACGTTTATATACTATAATAGTTCAATAAGCATCACTCACAGTTAAGTTATATATGTATGTGTGTGTGTGTAAATGATATTATTGCTTATTATTCCATGATCAGTTGAGGAGTTTTTTGGTAACACAAAATCGTGCGAATGGCGAGTTATTTTGATTACTTTGACTATATCAAGTAGCCCATTCATAAACTTGAGAAATTCCTCAACAAATTACTTGGTCAGGTTTTTTTTAATGTCTTTAGTAAAAAGTTGAGGGTCCTGATCAATTAATAGCTCTCTCTATTCTTCGCTATTAGTAAATCATCAGTTAACTCTGAAATGCCTTAATAAAAATCCGTCTTTATCTATGTCTGTTTCTTCATAATAATCAAATGCTTCAAAACCAGTTACATTTTTTGAATCAGTAGAAATTTACTGAATCATCTTCTCTATCAGTGTCATACACCACTTAGTTTTGGTTTCTTTACTTTTGAACCAATCTCTGATTAAATTGCTTCTAATATTGTTCATCATATACCATATACGAAAGAGTTTAGCTAGTTTTTACATTAGGGCCCAACATTTATCGGTGACTAAGACTGGCATACTACCATCAGTATTTGGGTTGAATAGCCTCTTTCAATCGCTCTTAAAATCACTGGTATGTTGCTTCTGACTCATCACCGACAAAACCATAGGCTACAGGAAAGGTTTTTCAGCAGATAAAAAGATTCTAGCAGATTCTCCATGAACAGATATCAGAGAGCCATTCCGAAATATTGTTAGCCTTGTATGTAGCGTCAATAACGAGTACTTGCCGCAATCTCTTAATATTTTGAATTAATGATTGATGTGCAAATAAGATATGTTTTAACAGTAAAGACACTTTTCAACATTGTTCAACATTCTATCAACAATTATCAGAGATGTTCCAACAGAGTACCTTTTTATTAAGCAATCATGCTTAAAAAACGAAAACTGAAAATGAGCTAAGCGAACGTTGATGTCTTTCAAAGGGAACTTTGAGTGATGCAAATACGAAAATTGAGCTGATACAAAAACAAACTTTGCCCAAAAAAAAACGAATTTTAGTTTGTTGGAAAGCGAACTTTGGAAGCGGGGCCACTGTACTCAAATACGGTGCAAAGTTGGTCCGGTTAAAAAATATTTGATTATTTTTTTAACGATTACTATTTGATAAAGACATGTCAAATTCTCTTATAGTCATAAACGAATACATTGCTATTAGTAAACAAGGCGGGTAATGAATTCATAAAAAAACTTAGATTATTCAGCAAATGATTCAACCGAGAATTCAGGCACATTCCTTTTTCTATTTCCCCCAATGAAAAGGCCGTGTGATAAAAAAGAAGTGTGTGTGTTTGAACTTTTTTTTTCTTTCTTTCTTTCTCTTTTTTCTTTCCTTGCATCAACCCACATACACTTTTTATCATCAAATTATGGCTTCCAATTCAGCACTCTTTCAACCTATCAAAGTTGGTAACAATCAACTTGAACATCGTGTCGTTCTTGCTCCATTGACACGTTTCCGAAGTGACGAAAATCATGTTCCAACAGACTTGCAAAGAGAATACTATAGTCAGCGTTCAACTAAAGGTGGTCTTTTGATCAGTGAAGCCACTTTTATTAACCCTTATGCAGGTGCTTATCCTGGTGCTCCTGGTATCTACAACCAAGAACAAATTGAAGGTTGGAAAAAAGTCACTTCTGCTGTCCATGAAAAGGGTGGTTTTATTTATCTTCAATTGTATGTATCTATTCTGTTTATTTTTTATTATCATTATTCATTACGATAATCGTTTTTTCTCACTTTCATAATTATTACACAAAAAAAAAAGATGGCATGTCGGTCGTGCAACAGCTTCCGTTATTTTACCCAATAATGCATTACCCGTGAGTGCCTCACCAGTCGCTATGAGAGGTCGTAACAATTACTCAAAGAAAGAATACGAAGTACCTCACGCTTTAACGATCGATGAAATCAAACTTGTTATTCAAGATTATGCTCAAGCTGCGAAGAATGCTATTGCTGCTGGTTTTGATGGTGTTGAAATTCATGGAGCAAACGGTTAGTAATAAAAAAAAATTCTAAAGTTTATCAGTCAAAAAGCGAAAGTATAACTTGGACAAATACATATTTTATGTTGCCATAGGTTATTTGATTGACCAATTTACAAATGATGGTTCTAATAAACGAACTGACCAATACGGTGGACCGATTGAAAATCGTACACGATTTGCTCTTGAGGTTGTCAAAGCAGTGACTGATGCTGTTGGTGCTGAACGTGTTGGTATTCGGCTGTCTCCTTGGAGTGAAGCCAACGGTAATATATTTTTTGTGCTTATCTAATCAAAAAAATAAAATTTGGAACACGATCTACACACACTACGTTGCATAAACTAACATTCAAATTTTTACAGATATTGCTGACAGTACACCTTATGAAACTTGGGGTTATCTTGTAAGCAAACTTCAAGAGCTCCATAGTAACATGGCATATATTCATATGATTGAGCCACGCGATGATTTCTCACGTAGAACACGTAACGATACTGTCAATAGCTTGGATCCTTTTCGCCGTACCTGGAAAGGTACCTTTTTCTCTGCAGGTGGTTACACAACCAAACCTCAATTGGCTGCCAAAATTGCAGATGAAACTGGTAATTTGATTGTCTTTGGTCGTGCATTTATTGCTAATCCCGATATCGTCGAGCGTCTCAAGAACGGTTGGCCACTTAATAAATACAATAGAAAGACATTTTATGCTAAAGGACCCATCGGGTACACAGACTATCCATTCTATGATCCATCCTCTTCTGATGCTAAAGCAAACCTATAGAACGTAAATATAAACTATACTACCGTTACCTACTATATTTCCTTTAACACGAATTCAACATCAACAATGTAATGTATCATTATATGCTTTTTTTTTATTCATTATGTATTCATTTATATATTGTAACATTCCGCTTATTATGTATAAAATAAATATGTATCATTTTTTTCTTATACAACGTGTTACAAAATTGGGCTTATGGATCAGAGAATTGTTAATTTTTCGATGACGATATGATATACTGAAATTAGAGCTATGTTATCATCACGTAAGAATTAGCAACTCTGCTCGAGAAGTTATTTTCTATGTATTTCAGTACTGGATCAAACAGTTTCCGATCTTAATCACATAATATCATATAAAAAGTATTCAAACCTGTGTGTTTCTTTTTATTTCACTTTGACACGTTTAAAATTAAACTCAAGTTTCACTCAAAAACCAGTTTAAGATTATATGCAGCAATGATAAAAGCGGTTTGCATTTTATTTTGGCTGTTGGCAGCACGTCGGTATTTTTATTTTAATATATGTAAACATGATAGGTATTACCTGTTTTGTATTGTTCATTGAGAGCTGATATTCCAGAAAACCAGAAACAAGACAAATGTAGGATTATATCAGAAATAAAGGTCCAGTCGTTAAAAAGAGACTAATATAAAAGTGTGGGAAAAAAAGAGACATGATGTATTACAAGAACCTAATATCTATTTATTTATGACGAGGTTTACTACTCCAATGATTTGATAAATATACCATTTTTTACTAAAATATAACGAGTTTGAGTAGAAATCCATACACTCTATATATGATATTTATCTCACTCAATTTATGCTTGCTATAATTTCATATAATTATTGATGAGAAATAAATTTTTCTAAGTGATTGTTATATTTAGCCAAGAAATTCCTTTGCTGGAAATAAAACAATCCATCTCTTTTGTTGCAAACAATCTTGTGTGCTTTTGCGGTAAATGAATATGTATTGCACAGCACATCTACCAACTGCTTACCATGGTAATGGATTAACAAAACGAATTCTAAAAGGCAAATCCACATTAGTTCAGGTAGAAAAGAATAGTACGAACATTGGATCATGCATTGAATTAACCAGCCTTTTTTCCATGAATTTAAGAAGTTACTTCACATTGCATATATTTATCAATTACAAAGCCAAGAAGAACTTCATTCATAGTTTATACATATCATGTTTGTTATATTTTTGTTGAAATTCAAGATTTTATAAAGTTATATACGGTTTATCGATAATAAAGATAGTACTATTATGGTCACATATTAACCGAATAGACCTTCTTTCTCTGAATAAATATTTTTACATAGAAACGTTGGCAAATTTACTATTGAACTGTTGGCTTCCGCGGTAGCTCGTGTCCTGTCTTTGTTGTTGTGGATACACGTTATATTTTATCTGTGATATCAAATGGAAGAAAAAATTATTATGTAAATAATTTAATTGTTGCGCTGTGTTAGTATAAAGTGGTTGTCAAAACTGTTTATCATTCCTATTATAATAATAAAAATATAAGTTACTCTGAACATCAGTAAGTGTTTTTGTAATTAAAAGATTAAACAAAGTACGCTATGAAAAAAAAAAGTGATATGGGAGAATAGAGGATTCCCAGTCAAATGACATCGTGCAACGTGAAACTTATCAAGTTTTTAAAAAAGACAAGGATGGATTGCATGATGCCGATTATTTCCTAGAGTGCAAATTCTTATAAAGAAATAATGAACTAGAACAGTACGACACTGTGCAGTATAAGGTAATTGGGATAAGATTTCAGTTTCCTATTTCCTTCTAAAATGATAATATTGACTCGGATCCCAGTCAACAAAAAACCAATGATTACGAAGGTCTAATCTTTATAGGGCGTCAATACAGTCGGACCATTAGGGAAAGTTACCTTATACGACAGTACTTAGCCTGAGTCATAGGTTCTGATAGAGAAGCATATTATTCATCAACGTGAAACGAGTTTTCCATATGTTTTTTATATAAAAAGGGACAAGGAAGAAGAAGAAATGAAAAGGAATTGCATAAAAAACAAGCAACAAAAAGACCCTTTTGTCCAATCCACTCCGGTCAATTTGAATAGAATCCTTTTTAGTTAATTCAGTAAGTTTGTTCTTTTTGGTAGGATGTCTCCGGAATTAGAAAATTTAGGTTCATCCCCACTTTTCAAAATTTCGCACGGTATCAACCTGTTACAAATCTTGCACTAAAGCGAGTGGGCAGTACTTTGTCTTTCTTTCCCTTTTTCTTCACTTAGTTCTTCTACTCAACCACCAGAAACTCATTTACACACAATGTTGTCTGCTATCTTAAAGTCTCCATCAGTAGTCAGGTACTTGGAAAAAAGAAACACTCTTTTTATTTTAACACTTTGACATAAAGGTTTTCCCCTTCTTCCTTTATTTTGACCAAAAACCCGACTTGACATGAAACAACTCATTTTGAATGGTCTTGTGCTCATTCTATTGCGCCACATTATACTCATTGGGTCAATGTAAATATAGAGCTTCTCCTATTGTTCGAAGAGGTTTCTCCACAAACTTTGCTGCTCTTCAACAAGCTGCTACTGCCAGCAAGTCTTCTACTGTTCCTAATATCAAGAATTATATCAATGGTGAATTTGTTGATTCTCAGGCCACCAAGTGGATTGAGTTAAAGAACCCCGTAAGTAATTCTTTATGACATAATGTGGGTATTCATTAGTTTATCTTTGACTCATCATATATATGATCAACAATCTACTACTATTATCTAGGCTACTCAAGAACTCCTTGGTATGGTCCCCGAGACCACTCATGAAGAATTGGTTGAAGCTACCAAGTCTGCTGAATCTGCTGCCAAGGAATGGAAGAAGACTACTGCCTTGCAACGTCAACGTGTCATGATGGATTTGCAATACTTGATCCGTCAAAACCAAGACCGCATTGCTGAAAACATTGTTGAAGAACAAGGCAAGACTTTTGTTGATGCCAAGGGTGACGTTTTCCGCGGTCTTCAAGTTGTTGAACAAGCATGTGCTTTGACTTCGGGTTTGATGGGTGAAAAATTGACTGTCGCTAGAGATATGGAAACATGTACGTACTAGACATATTATGAAATCATAAATAGGCTGCTTATAGATAGCGGATTATACTGACGTTGAATTTTTTTTCTGGGGTTGATGTTGAAAATAACTTGCTTATCTCAGATATGTACCGTGAACCTTTGGTAAGTTGAAACATCGATCTTTTTTAATTAATATTACGTTTTTTTAAGGATGATTGGAGTGGATGAAAAAAGTGAAATTGGACGATAAAAAAAAAAAACTCATTTTGGATTCTATGGCATTGAAATGTCAATTTTATTTATCACAGGGTGTTACTGCTGGTATTTGCCCCTTCAACTTTCCTGCTATGATTCCTTTGTGGATGTTCCCATTATCTATCGCCGCTGGTAACTCTATCATCATGAAGCCCTCTGAACGTGATCCTGGTGCCATGATGATGTTGGCTGAATTGGCTGCTGAAGCTGGTGTCCCTAAGGGTGTTTTGAACATTGTTCACGGTTCCGTTGACTGTGTCAACTATATTTGCGATGCTCCCGAAATTAAGGCTATTTCATTCGTCGGTTCTGATCGTGCCGGTCAACACATCTATACCCGTGGTAATGCCAACGGTAAGCGTGTCCAAGCTAACTTGGGTGCTAAGAACCATGCTGTTGTCCTTCCTGATGCCAACAAGCAAGCCGCCTTGAACGCCATTGCTGGTGCTGCATTTGGTGCTGCTGGTCAACGCTGTATGGCTTTGAGCACTCTTGTCATGGTTGGTGAAACCAAGGAATGGTTACCTGAACTTGCTGAACGTGCCAGACAACTCAAGGTTGGTTACGGCATGGATCCTGAAGTTGATCTTGGACCTGTCATTACTGTTCAAGCTAAGGAACGTGCTGAACGTTTGATTCAAAGTGGTGCTGATGAAGGTGCCAATGTCTTGTTGGACGGTCGTGGCATTGTTGTGAAGGGTTACGAAAAGGGCAACTTTGTTGGTAAGTAAAAAGAAAACAAAAAAGATTTTCATTTAATCCGTGGGACATGTACAACAAACACGGGTCATCATTTAACCCTTTATATCCTTTGTTTGTTTTATCTGTCTTACACAGGTCCTACCATCATCACTGATGTCAAGACAAACATGGAATGTTATCGTGAAGAAATCTTTGCCCCTGTCTTGGTATGCTTGAACGTTGATACTTTGGATGAAGCCATTGAATTGGTTAACTCTAACCCCTATGGTAACGGTACCGCAGTCTTCACTAACTCTGGTCCTGCTGCTCGCAAGTTTGAACACGAGATTGATGTTGGTCAAGTTGGCATCAATGTCCCTATCCCTGTTCCCGTCCCACCTTTCTCTTTCGTAAGTACTATATTTTGTGTTCTTCTCACCGTATATGGTAAGATCGATTATTTTACTAATCTTCAATTATTTTTTTTCAACAATACAGACTGGTAGCCGTGGATCTATCTTGGGTGACATGAACTTCTATGGTAAGAGTGGCCTTCTCTTCTACACTAAGCCCAAGACCGTTACTGCTCTCTGGAAGGAATCCGATGCTACTCACAACCGCTCCAGCGTTGCTATGCCTACCATGCAATAAATCATTTAAAAAAACCCTCACCACGAATAACCTCCCACCCATTTAAAATTCAATCATTTTATTTCCCTTTGTTGATATTTTTTTAAGGTAGAATGCACATATGAAACTTATTTTTTTTATAAAAAAGAAAAAAGACAATAAAAATATACGACACTGTCCATTTTTGATTCATAGAAATAACTCTTCAATTTGCGTTAATGATAAAAATAAATATGGTTTATGTGCTGAGTGTACCTGAAACTACTTAGGAGTAAGTAGTAAATACTTTACATATTTATCCTATTTAATATATAAGATACGTTATATAATCTATATACAAGGTATTTAAGTTTAAATGCTATTATATATATACTTTCCAACATAGTAATAATTCTTCTCACTCACTCTCATAGATACACAATACAAAGTTATGCAGGGCCAGACTATTTTGTTTATATATATTTAAATTTTTGGAGTCAACTTATGAGCCATCAGTTTCTCCTTTCATTCATCATCGGTCGGATCTATAATAAAAAAAATCGCTTATATTGGACTCCTTTTAAAACATGAACATTACTGGTACTATTCATATTCAATACTTGTTCTTCATTATATGTTATAAATAATTATACAAAAGAAATTGCTACAGCTTTTTATATACGATAAAATTAAAATCAGGAAGAACAGGTAAAGTTATACTACTAGTATTATTTGACGTTTAAACAGGATAAAACATTCAAGTGAAAACCCAAAATAACGTATAAATATTCCATAAATTGGGGGAAGGAGGGGTCACTGACGACTCTTATTACTACTAGCGTTAAGATATATATCATCATAATATACTATAGAAGAAAAAGAGGGGTGTCTATTAGTAAGGGGTGAAGAAGGGTTGATCATTCTCGATTTTACCTACATAATATATAGAATCATAATAGAAGAGGAGAGGGGATCATATCATATATACCACGTTTCTTTCTTGCCTTTTCATCTATCCCAAGGCGAGACCAATCCATGTTTCTTCTATTATTGTTTTTGTTGGTTTGTTGATCATAACACATATGATTTTAGGATATGTACTAATTATATATTATAAAAAATATGTACTTTTATTATATATCTTCTATGACTACGAACTTGCTACTCTCTTCTTATTTGTTATCTGTGGCGTGTTTTTTTTATTATAATATTATATATTTTGTTTTTCTATGCATATTCAATTTTCATATTTTGGGAGAGATATTAGCTACATTCTCTTTTTTAAGATCCACATACTTTTTTACCCCATAATACTTCTTCGAATTCCAGTCCCCCAAAAATATGTTCTTTTTTATTTTTATATTTATTTTTATATTTATTTTTACGACTCTCGTCTTAATACTTCTTTTCTCTCTCTCTTTTTTTTTTTTATTAAATTTACATTATTTTACCTATATATATACGTATGGTGCTTTCATCATCAAGATGTCTACTCGAGCAACAACAACAACTTTAGCAGCATCATCATCACCAACAAATGAAAAAGTATCTCATCATCCAGTTTATTCATCTAATATTCCAACAACAGCTGTTGGACCAGTTACAATTACAATTATAGTTATGTTGGTTTTGATTACATGTTGTATATTACATTGCTCTCGAATCCGTCAACGTATTAACAATAGAATTATATCTGAGAGATGTCGTAAAATACAAGAGCAACATGAACAATACTATTCTTCCCCATCTTCTTCATATTATGACAACGATAGCAATAATAATAATACTACAAATGCTACTTTGAATAACCATCATTCATCGCCATCATTTGGATCATTCTCAACATCTAGCTCTACTACGGTACGAGAAGAGAATAATCAACATACTAATAAAAATGTCGATGATATAGAAAAAGGAAATAATGTTGTTGGTGATACTACTCCTTATTACTTAGTAACAGCACAACAAAGCAATGATGGGCAACACCAACAACAGTCATTACACCATTATTCAACAACAAATAGCGTTATCATTCAACAACCTCCGCCAGCGAAGACAAGGCCACTCTCATCATCCTCGTCACAATAAGCATAGTGGCTTTTTCTTATCAGGATGCAGTAATATCACAATCAATTACAACTATTTTATTTACACACATCTCATCCGAAAAAAAAAAGCCTGTAGAGTATACATTTATGACCCCCCAGTACACACATACACACACATTCATTCTCTTTTTTCTTGTCATTATATGACAAATGTAACATAATGAATATATTTTTCCTTTTCTCAACTTTTCATCCTCATCCTATCGTATATATATATATTTCATTTTATATTCTTATTTATACATAAATATAATCGATTTATCAATACCATATATTTTTTTCACTGAATATGTCAAGAAAAATGCGTAAATAAAAGCAAGTAATTGAAAATCGTGATATGAACTTGTTTTTATATATTTATTTATTGCAAAAAAAAAAAGATTGTATGCAAATAGTATATAATGGGTAGTGGTTTTTATGTACAAAAGAATCTTCGATGTCGTTGAGAATTGCTATAAAGTATAGAAACAAAGATGAAAGTGTAGTATAAAATAGAGAATATAGCGAGACAATGCGTTAATTTTGATACGTTGTTGCTAGCATTTTTTTTATGTTGAAGGATGCAAAAACCAATAGATATTTACCTATCATCTGTAAAACTTGTTTCCATACAAAAGCTGCTATTATCATTATCATTATCAGTAATAACAGTCGAGTCATATGGAGGTGCAATTTCACTATCTCCATCGGGTGATACGACTTCTCCACTATTGGTGCTTAATTTGATTGTATTACTAATATTATTCTTGCAGTTTTTTGGACGCGTATCGTCCTGTTGTTCGTTTCCGAGGTTTATTAAACATGCATCTTCAAAGGAAATATGTTCGATTACCATCACTGTTGGGTCTCCAGTATGTAATGTTGAAGAGGAAGAAGATGTTCCGGTGGTACTGGCGGTAGTAGATGAAAGTCGAAAAGCTGTAGACCCAGCACTCGTACCAAGGATCCCAGAAGAAAGTTGTGGAGAAAAAGAACTTGTCATTGCACTAGAAATGTTTTCTAAATATTAAAAATAGGAGGAAAAATTGACATTGATAAGCCAAATTATAAAACAGGGATCCACTATAAATAATGAAATTATTATGTGCCTTCCAACTCCACTACTGCATCATCAAGCAGTGCCCCGTCCTTTGATGCAACCGATGTTCTGCCAACTCGGTCAATTCGACTTGCATATGGTTCTGGTGCATCTTGCGTAAGAGCAAGTGGATTTGTAGATGGAACAAATTTCTGATCATTGCCGTTTTTTGTGCTTGCAAAAGTGGATGTATCACCATCATGATGACTTGTTAATGTCTCTATCTCTTTATCGTTTGCAAAAGTATGGAAACTAATATGTGAATAGTGCCGGTTCCATAGTGGTTTTTCGAACCCAGGATCATAGGTAGTAATTTCTGCATACGATAGCCAACTGTTACCATAATTACTACTACAATCTCCTCCACCACCCACCAGTCGCTGTCGTTGCTTGTTAATCTTGTTATTCGCGTTATAATTCATCTTGACTTGATCCCAACCTGGCTTTCGTGCAACTTGCCATTCCGCCACATCTCCTTCTTTTACATTCAATTCCAATTTTTCAATAATGCGTCCGTTTTCTCGCTTCTTTACCAATGTTTGTGTGAGCCGGCAACGATGCAAGGTTAGAATACCTTCTGGATGAATCGAGTACATATCTTGATAACCAGTGGATGCTGTAGTAGCATATGAATCAATTGTTGAATGAGAATGTCTTTTTTCGTTGTTATTTCGATAATAACAAAAATAGTGATCTTGCTCTTCTTCATCATCATCGAAACCAAACATCCGATTGTCACGACATCGATCATCAGTAGTGGTTGTCCGTCGATCATAAGATAAGTATGACTTAAACGAACTAATTGTATTTGTTTCCCCATGGTTTGAAGAAAAACCTTTGCTTGTCAATAAATTTGCAACTTGTGTTTTCCAAGAGGATGCCCAAGGTTGGCTTAGGGTTGCTGGAGATGATACACCACCATTGAGTAGATAAGATGTTTTGCTCACTGGAAGAAATTGTGTTGCAAGCTTGGCACGAGGTTGGTGTTGTTGTGTTTTATTACCATTCGATATATAATTGTGATGGAATGATTCCAGCGATGACGACGACGACGATAATGATGAAGAAATCCCAGATGGTGTACGAGGCTGTGCCTGGCTATTACTGTTAATATTTTGATTTCTATTCTCCTCATGGTGCATCGATCTCCGTTGTCTGATACGAACAATCGAGTTGAGTGATGTGGCCTTATAGAATAGTAATAATAATATTGACATATAGGTAAGTGTAGCCCAATTTTTTTATATATATAATGCTATTTGACATATTCTTCTCATCAATCAATATGTATTATATAAAAAAGCACAGCCTACCAAATTGGGAGATTTACGTCGATGAAGAGAATGTGGATGGTATTTTGGATTAATAACCTTGGTTTGTACATGACCTGGAATCTCAGTGACACCACCATATGGATTTATTGGATAAAGATGCGTAGTTCCACGAGCCGTAGTGACTGCACACCAGAGTGAATCTGTTGAAAATCGTACATCATCCACTTGTGCATCTGTAATTCCACGTGATAAGCTATATAAATGAGTTACTGGTGATTCTGACATACTCCCTGATCCTTGAGATGAAACAAGTGAAAAGATATGAAATGTATGCCCTTGGCTTGTAGTAGACAAAAGTAATGTACCAGATGGATTAAACTTGAGTTGGGTGATTGGGTGTTGAATATTATGAGCTTGAAAATGAACGTATACAGATTGTAATTTCTGTAAATCTCGGATCATAATCTACTTGCATAAAAAATATAATACATTACCAAAGAAAACAAATTACATATAATTAGTAGATGGATCCTAATATAGATATTGCATAATTTTTTAACTCCTCCAAGTAAAATACGTAATTTTGTTTATTTATTACCGATCCTGCACCTTGTGAGTAAGCTGTACCATTACCAATACTTGAGCTTGTTTTACGTCGATGTTCTTTCTTCTGATTGCTGTTGTTATTCATGGCAGAAGGAGTATTATTAGCTTCATATTGCAGCGTTGTTGTAGTGGCTGATGTCGCATTGTTGTTTTGCTGTATAAAATAGTTCGAAATGGTATGATAACTATATTCACTCAATGATTTGACACCATGAACGACTTCTTTTGCAATATCTTTGGCGGCACCTGCTAAATCCTTTTCATTCACAATATGTGTTAGGAATCCATTCGATGATGACCGATCTAAATCAGTGACTGTACTGGTATAAGCAATATACCGAGATCCTAGTGCAAATATAGGGCCACTTATTGAAGTATGCGGGTACACATCTCTGAGTGGGTTCCATTTCGATAAGAGGTCTAATGTAGATAAAATATGTAATGATGAAATTTGTCGTTCGTTTGTACAACCCTATTTATATATATATAAATGTTATACAAATGGATACCCAAAATTATAACATATAATGATATCAATTGTACCAGAACAATCGCGCGTGTGGAGCTTTGTACATTTACTACGCTTATTCCTTGTTCCGTAAGCTCGGTAAAATCCTTGATCATTTGATGTGTACGAAGGGAGAAAATACACAATCGGGTTACTGAATTATACCGATGAGGAAGTGTGTCGTTGTTATAATCTTCCTGATTGTTATTTTTATAGTCACAGGAAGAAGAACTGCAACCCGATTATTTAATGTATAAGTATCAGTAAACTATCACCACTTGGGGGTCTGTAGATGTATGATTTTTAGATATAATATTCAAGATTGGATATGTAGATCTTACATAATGGCCACTAGTGGGCGAACTTCGGCGTACGGATCTATATATCGATTATCTTTAACATCGTCAATTTGTGGATTTGTCAGGATATGCATGTACTGTACGATGCCAATTGATCCATCTCGTAGCGAACACGTTTCATGCACGTTTTCAGGGTTTGTCACGTCCCAAACTTGAAATCCATTCCGATAACCCAATAATAAAAGAGACAATAAACTGGAATTTACAATATTTTAGTTAAGTATATGCATTACTTTAATTACAGTGATTGCAATATACATTGTTGTTTTATTTACCTTGTTACAGGACCATGTTCTTGAAAAGTCGAAAACGTGACTAATTCGCTATCAGATAATGATGATCCAATATCTTTGGTATGATTGTTCTCTTGTTGAGGTTGATATTGCTCGTGAACAATTTTTTGTAATTGAGGGTCGTATCGTTCAAGGATATTTTTAGGAGACGATTGTCGTTTTTGAAGATTGGAAGACAAGTAAAGTGAAACCCAACTTAAACCAGACGATAGGTATTCCAAAGAGGTCGGGTCCCTTTTAATTTCAGTTATGCATCTTATCAGCGTGTACCACTCTTATTTTTCCCCCAAAATATAAAATAAAATGAAGCCAACCTCAAGAATCTCGGTTCAGCTCGAACACCAGTATTTATCATGGTAAAAAGAAGAGAGAGATTGCGTTTGGATATATATAACAAAAAAATAGTAGTTTTTTCTTGTTCGATCTGAATGCTGCAAAAATCAACCCAAGAAAACCTTGTTCATGAACAAAGGAAGAAATTAACAATTGAGAAATGAAAATGAATGAATCAGATTCAAATGGTTTTAAAAAGAAAAGAAATAAAGAAGAAAAGAGGATGATAAAAACGCTGACAAAAGATTATAAAGTCATAGCAAAATGACGTTGTATATCCAACCCTATGCCCTGTTGATTCTGCTCTGCATATTTCATATTGATTATTATTATTTAGTTTTAACATATTACTTTTCTCTCTCATTCCATCAATTTCGCCTCGTCCTTGTGACTCATAGCTAGGAGGCAGATCTTACTACCCAACAATAATAATCAAAGTAACGCTGTCGCTATTGTTGTTGAGTGTGAGAAATGTCAACTCTTCATAATTTTGGGTAAAACTCGAATTGCTTTTCATTTCATTTCCAACGAAAAAACCGAATCGTCATCTCGAGACATTCCCATCGTTTATTAGTATAAAATATATAATGTATTTATTTATATAACCATCTCTGCGTTACACCATCTATGTACTTTTTCGTAGAAAACTCTATATTATGAGAGCTTGTCTCTATCGTCGTCCTTTCGTCTTCCAGTAACAAAGTAGCATAATTACAAAGCTATTAAACTCAAAATATCTAATAATAACACTCAAGTCTCCTATTTATGCTCTGAACTCCAATAGTTATAGTGTATCGTATACATCTCTTGAGCAGATGTGTATGGACAAAATAGTTACGCTGTTTGCTGTCATGATTTCTATATATTTATCCAGATGCACCAATTTCATTGAAGAAAGCCATTAAGTATTCTCCGCTTGTTTGGTCTGGAGGAGACTTGAAACTTATATAATTCTCTTTGTTACAAATATTATGAGTATCTACTAATTCATTGACTATCAAACTTTCAATAAAATAATGAATAAGATCTCTCCAGTACAGCCAGGAACTCCAAAAATCAGGCGTCGATTCAGTTGTCACTAGTATACTTGAAAATAATACGAATATGATGAGACCTGGATTAAGAGTAGAAGCCACAAATAAGCTTTCAAAGAGAGTAACAGTTGCTAACCCAAGTACAATAGCCCATAATATATAAAGGTGACAATCAAATAAAATAAATACACCTGAAGCGTGTATTTGTTAAACCAGCACTCCAGTAAATTGAACTCATAAGAAAGATATTCATGATAAGAAGGTACGTATGGGATTTCTACATACTAACATAATCGATATTGTAAAAGGTAGCCAACCATAGTAACGCACAAAATACTCATGACGAAAATATTTCTGTTCCTCTAAATATTAAAATTGTACAAGGATCTAGATATATATGTATAAGAAGAATATGAGCTATTATTAATTTGATACCATATTCGAATAATACTTAATCGTTAGAGAATAAAAGCTATTCAATTATTATTATTACCATAATGATCTCTAAGAACACGATAGGAAGAAATAAAAAGATGCGATTCTTCCTATCTGTGACGCCATATGATAAATCCCAGAATGAGAAACTGATAATTAAACTAGCAACAAGTGTTGATATAAGACGATCCAGATTGTACATAGGCGCGCGATCGCCAATAAATAGGTACCTTTCGCTTCAGAACCATCTTAAATTGGAACCCAAAATCTGTTGCATATACCATGATACTCGAGATGGACGTATAGCAGTATGTTAATATATTTTTTTTCTAATTCTTCTTGGAGAGCCTTGGATTGTCGAGAATTAACTCATGTATCTGTCCAGTCATGTGCCATTAGTTTCTTCTTTTTCTTGTTACTACTATCACCACAGGCATTACTATAAGTAGTGGTACCCCCACCAGCAACCCCAACGATCTCTAAAATATATTTGGTGGGATCGGTATTAGATGGACAAAGAGGGGCATCATTTTGATATGGCAGTCCGATAACAAAATAAAAACTATGAACAATCAAGCTATTTATTCCATTATTAACATATATTCTTTTGATATGACTTTTGGACATTTCCATCATATACATACTTTGAGGGGTCAATATTGTTTTACAGATAAAGAATCAAAAAGAAAAGAAAAAGAAATAAAAATGGAGGTGGCAATAATACATAAAATAAGACTAAACTAAATTTTGTTGACCGCTCTTCAACTTGATGATTTTTGGTTTTATTTGACATTGAAAAAAAAATAATTTCATATCAATTTGATCCAAAATAATTAATCATTATTCGATTTTCCGCACCAATATCTCCAAAATAAGCTGTAGGTCCTCCACGAACAAGCAATTGTAATTGATCAAAATGTTCAAACAAAATTGATGATGATTGATGTATTGTACATAAAACTGGCCAGCCGACATCTACAAATTTATGAAGAAAAGAAACAATGTTGGATACACTTTATGAATCCAGGGCAGAAGTTGGCTCGTCCAACAAGAGAAATTTAGGTATAGCAACAAGCTCTACGTCTATTGTCACACATTTGTATTCTTCCACTGTAATTCCACGATTGCTATCTTGTGCTTCTCCTATTTGTACATCTTCAATGTCTTGTAATTTCAAAAAGTTGAGGGTTCCTTCTACATAGGAACCCTTTTATCTTTTGAAACAATCTTTTTTTTGCCGCTTGTAAGTAGAGAATTTATATTCTTCGCGTACAGTAACAGCAGAGTGATGAATATTCAATTGCTCGCAATAGTCAGTGATACAACGTTCAAAATCAGGCCAGATCTTTTCATTTTTACGATAAATACGGTCATCCATTTTGCTGATTGTCTTACGTTTTCCAAGGACGTCAAAAAGAGTCGTTTTTCCTGCACCAAATGAGCCCATAAGCACAACCAAGCAATCAGGTTTTGCAATACCACCAATGTCATTGAATAGATGCAATGAACCTTTTTTAGCTGATAGAGTGTATTAACACGGTGCCATGAAAATACCAGGTTTGATTATTCCATGGTATCCATCATAATAATAGGTAATCGATCCTTGATTTCTTGTTGCTTCTCGTTCCTGTGAGCCGTGGTTTTTATATTACTTTCTTTTGGTGTCTCTTTTGTAGAAACCATATATGCTTTTGTTGGTTCTCCCATTTTGGTATTACTAAGAAACGTCATGGACACTGAATTTAAAACCGTAACACCAATGAAGAACACAAAGCATAAAAGTATATATTATAAGTATCATAAATTAATATAGCTCTAAAGGGTAATTGTCGCGTAAAAAATAGGTTTCCCCAGGTGAACCTCTTTTTATGACACAGACCTTATATTTCCAATCCCCATACGCAGGACCATAGGGGATTGCGTTTTCAAAAAACATTCACACGAGTATATCTGACCCTTCATATCATTTACTAGTAATGCTTTAAAAACATATGCTATAGGATTAATCCAATAAATCCTTGTTTTTTTTTTTTTATCAGTACAATATATTTAATCATTTCTTGTTAAGCAAATCTGGTTCGTTAGCTTGTGTACATGTAACATCCTAATTATTTTTATCAAATTGATGTATTTTTCTTCTTCTTTCGACTCCTCTACCAATCTTTTTTTTTTTACTTACCAAAAAAACCGGGAATGCACACTATTATAGGTAATACGGTAAGCATAATAACTATCATACCAGATAACTCTGCTGCTAGAGTTTTAATTGGAGTTAATGCGGTAAAAATGACCTGGCATACCCGCTTGTTGACATGATGACAAAGATAAAGCCAAGAAATGGGTAAAAATCGCCCGATATTTAATTCAAGCCCAATTAGAAAGTGCACGCATATTTCAAACATATGAGCTATATAATAATATAATACATAACATTGAAACTTTTAGTTGAAAGAAGGGCCAATATAATAAATTCTGCTGTATGCAAGGCGATAAATACTGTATTCCTTACATAGTTGTTACTGATATATAAGACCCTGAAAAATTGCAAAAGGAACGTCCATGATTACTTGAACAATATAAAATACAGATAAGCAATGTATTGTAGAACGTTTATTCTTGCTTAGCGTTGGAATACTCCTTAAGAAGTTGAGAAATTAGGATTGTGAGAGCATGGCATCAAACATTGTGATAAGTATCAACGCAGCAGAACGTGAACTTGCACTTCACTAGTCAAAAGAAGGTCAATAAAGACGGAAGAGTTGGCGACGTCAAGCACAACAATGATTCCATAACGCGATATCTATACTTCATAGTCTTTAATAAGTGATACTGTCGAATTAAAAGCTCCTTTACTTTTGTTGATAAAAGAGCAATATATGGATGGTTTACCGGTGCCCATTTTTATACTCCTGTCTGACAACTTCTTTAAATAATTTAGCACCTTGCTCCCTTTTGACCTTTTCCACGTATACTCCAAACTCGACGAGTATATTCTTGTAGACACTTGACTTATAATGGCAATCCTGAAATTGATATGAAGTTATGACGTCAATTTTTGGTCAAAGCCCAGTCCCAGCTCTCGTTCAAGGAGAACAATTAAAACCATGATTTTTAAAGGAAGATTTTCGCTTGGGTGACAGGACGGAAATAGATACAACAACCTTCGTCTGATGACAAAACCTTGTCAAATAATTCATAGATGCTATCGGAGACTTGATATAGTGTAGCAACTGTTGTCTTTTTCAATATATTTGTCATAATGCGTAATGGTCTGACAAAATCCAGTGCGGAAGCGGAATCAAGACCTCATTGGGACATCCTCAGCAAGTGGCTGGGCTTTGCGTGTTCATGATTTCTGCTATCGAAAGCCTCTTACGTTCAAAGAGAATTCCTTGTAATATTTTTTCAAACGGGGATACTTTTCTATTCCAACTGCCACCCAAAAGCCATATCTATTATTAATATTTTGCACGCAGATTTTTTTACTTAAAAGTGATAACTCGATCAACAACAACTTGAAGAGATTTAAAAAGTTGTATGCCTTCGATATCGATTGCATTATTATCATCATAGCTACCCTCACCCAATGGAGTGCCATCACATTCGTCATATAATATTATATGGTGTGGTGATCTTGCAACCGAGTGCTGCGTGGTTATTGAATCATTTTCAGTTCAAGCTTTATTGCAATAATGACAGAACATCGCCAGTGTTTAAAAAATACAAAATAGAAAAAAACATATACTTATACATAATCAAATGGAAATTTAACTATAAGCAATCTACTGTAGGATCTACATATAATAAATGGTAAGATATTTTCTTTATCATAATGTATGTATCCATGTTTTTTTTATCAGCCAAACTCCAAAAGGCATTGATAATGTCGTTCGATTTAAGGTAATGCTGTCGGTACCTGGATTGGTATTTCCAAAGATTGGGAAAAGTTTACCCAATCGTCTAATCACAGAATATTTTCGGAGCAAGCATGTAAAGTTTGGAGTAGTTCCGTCCCTGGAACTATTGTAAATCGCAAACATTTATAATATTTAATCGCCCTGCGCTTCTACCTTTGGAAAAGTTTAGATTATTTAAAGGATCAATAATTGATTTTATCGTCAATGATCGCTACCAAACAACTCGTACCAGCCACTTTATTAATTCTGCTAAGATCTAACATATAAATGATGGTATATAATAGTAACAAATTAAACGTTGACGTTGAATCTTGAACATATTTGATTAAAAAGAAAAGAAACGGAATATGTAACCGTGGGAGATAAGGAGAGATCATCCGTAAACCTTATCTTCATCCATGTTACACCTACAAGTGAATGAAAAAACACTCGGATTCTCTTCGCAGTATCACTTTTTTTTTTGTCTTTATTTTATGCCATACGCCGAGTACAAGAATGCTAAAACATCATACCTCTTCAGCCTTTCCAGTTTACACCCTCAATGTTAATGAAACCAAGAACTATTTTTTAAAAGTTGGAGAGGCGATTGACAAGCATGATTATGACACTGCCATTAAATTTGCAACAAACACTATTGACAACATCAATCAATCTTTATTGGTTTCTGTTCTGAATCATAGAGCCTATGCTTTTGCAATGAATGGACAATTCGATAAAGGGATCAAGGATGCAAAACAAATGATCTCCATCGCACCGACATTACCATTGTGTCACGAACGATTTGGTTTTCTTTACGCTATGTCAGGAAGACAGCAAAAGGCTATTGTAGCCTATGAAGCGGCATTGAAAAGAATTGAGCTACAAGAGAAGATAAACGATTCACAGAAAGCACAGGAACATAGCCACCACGAGCCGATTGTTAATGAAAAGGCTCTAGCAACGCAACGAGACAATAGTCGCATTGATTTTCTCATGGCATTACCAACAGAACTGTCCTATTATATCATATCTGATTTGGGAGATGATGACAAAGATCTCGTCGAATGCATATTGGTCTCGAGAAAATGGCGAGAACTAATAGTGGGGTGTCCAATAGTATGGATGTGCCTTTCGATTGATGATAGCGATGTGGGTGATATTTTACCAATACTCCCCAATATTGCTCCATTTGTTCAGGATCTGATGGTTAGTACTAAGAAACTGGATAAATGGTCAGTGTATTTATAGGTAACAAAAAATAATCGGTTCAAAATCTTAAAGGTCCTTGAATTAGAAGGTAAATGTCAGTCAAATATCCTGGATTAGAATAAGGAATGAAGAGGACGGATAATTTATTTACATATCTACATATATTATACACAGCAATAACACTTCGAAATATCCATCCAAATAGCATACAGCTACTGGAATCTAGTTTCTTGTGGCAAGTACGAGCTACATTAACAAAACTGGAACTACATTTTGGCGAGGGTGAAATAGTATTTAAATTATCTGACTTGCTATATATATTTCCCTACTTGACAATTCTGATATATACTACAACGAAACCATTAAGCAACATTGGGATTGAAGAAAAACCTATCTCTGAAAACCATCCACTTGAAGATTTACAGCTCAGAGCGCAGTCCATCAGTCGTCAAGTCATTTGCCCATTATTACAGAAGTGCCAAGAAATACGGCGTCTCGTGTTGGATGGTTGCTGGGATAATGATATATTGCATGACATTAATGCACGTTGTTTGAACCTTGAAGTGCTAGGGTATAATCCTTATAGTAATGTAACACAATTAAAACGACAAAATAACAAAGGAGATATCGTTGGTATATGTGAATTTTATACACTAGAAGGGGGCGATCGTTATGGTATCTCTCCCAATGATCTTTTACCTATTATTCAAAAAAACATGAAGCGTCTTGAAGTTCTTGTTGCTGCTTTTAGCATTTCGGAATCACAGCAAGCAGGATACATACCAATCGTTGAACATTTGGGTCAAGAATATAATGATCTATGGTTGCCAAACTTACGAGAACTAACTTTTTGGTCGGATCCAAAAGGTCTTATGGAGTCATTATTTTTGCGATCAATATCTGGATGTAAATCTCTGGAGATCTTGGATGTCACATATGCCTGTCATACCTCTGCCATTGTCGATACTCTCAGGATTTTACCACCTCTTAAAAGGCTCGAATTAAAACAAAGTCAAGATGAAGCAGGAGATACAGATCTAAAACAACTCTTCAAATATTATGCAGAAGCATCTACTAATACCGTCTCCACGGTACCAACGCTTGAATATATTCATCTTGACGACTGTAAAGGTGTTACAAACGAAGTACTCGCAAATTTAGGCGACATACCAACATTAACAAAGGCAATGTTTTATGGACACAGCAGAGTTTCAGAGAAAGGCATACAATGCTTTTTCAAGAAATTGACCAAAATAACAGACTTTGTCTTGGGATCTCTAGATAATGTTACAGACAATACCATAATGGCTCTTGGTGATCTTCCATGTTTACAGGCACTTGCACTTGAAAATCTTCCTCATATATCAGATCGTGGAATTATTAGCTTGATAGATAAGACAGTGAATTTAAAAAGACTGGATCTTATGCAATGTACAACTATCACTGGCTTTGCCATCGAATACGCAAAACGTAAAAACGTGATTGTAAAAATTGAACATTAAAAATCTATAAAAATAATAAAGTGTGAAAGCTGGGTCTAGAATTTATTGTTAAAAAGTGGTTCTTGTTCCTTGCGAGTCTGTTTCTTACATTCAGTTTAACACAAGTCATGACAAAAAATGTTAGATCAGAATTTCTAACACGCTCTGAACGTGAATCCAGCCAAGACCTCATTTTCCAAATTGGGCAAAGCTATAGATCAACGCGATTATAAACAGCCATTGAACACGTGTCAACCACTATTGACGCGATCGACAAATTACAGTTACTTACCCTTAACCATCGTGCATATTGTGGTAAAGACGGTTAATTCAATAAAGCAATTCAAAGCGCAGATCAAATGGTTTTGATTGCTCCAACTACAGTAGCGGGCTATAAGAGATTGGATGATACCTATGCTATGTCAGGTAGACAACAGAAAGTGATTGATACATACGACGTAGCACTTAAAAATGTTCCAAAAGACGGCCCTCTTTATTTCCAATTGGTGACGGATAGAAAGAGTGCAATTCAGCAGAATAGCAAATACGTTGATTTTGTAGCGACATTTCCCACAGAAATAGCATATTATATCCTGGATATGGTTAGCGAAAATAGCCATCAACATATAGCAACGTGTATGAATGTCGCAACAAAATGGAAAAAAACCATACTGAACAAGTATCTGTATCATTTGAAATCTGGCAGTTTCAAACGCATCAAAACATTTTATTTTCAAGGTATAATATAATGTTGTATTATGGGAAAACAGATATATCATATATTTGAACGGGTATGAAATTAATGGATATAAATTATACTTAAATAGGGTCGAAGTTCGAAAACGTTGATGCAAGTATTCAATTATCCACTGTGAACGTTTTCTGGCAAATCAAAAACACAGTGACTGACATGGAGTTTGATTTTAAAGAGAAATCAATTTCGATATCAATATCTGACTTACTGTTTGTTTGCAACAAATTAGCAAACCTGAAGTATGGAACAGAATCTCGATTATCAACTATTATTGGCAATTTCTCCGGACTAGAAGCAGTCCGTTATCCACTCAAAAATTTGTGCCTTGACTGCTTAGAAATTACACGGTAAGGACTTGAATCATTATTCAGGAATTGTCAGCAAATTGAATATTTGTGGATACAGAATTCGTCGGATGATGTTTTGGAGGCTATCAATTACCACTGTCCAAATATACAAATATTGGGATTCGACCCAGATTATGAAGTAACTGCTGATGATCCACAAGATAAACAGAATGGTTTACAAGAAATATGCATGGTGGATAACGAACCTTCTAGCGTTTGTCCTAACTATGTGTTTCCTTTGATCACGAAAGCCCAAAAATCTCTTCAGGTGCTTCATATCAATTACAGGCGAGATGATAATAGTTTTAATATTCGGGAATTCAAACGATGCTACCGATGACTTGAATTAAAGTTGGAAGAAATGGTCACATGGGTTGGCAATGATGGTATATTATCCCTTTTGCTACGGTCGATTTCTGTCTGTGCAAATCTGACTGAATTGACAGTTGTCCAGTCTAACAATTTAAACGCTATCGCCAATACTCTCATAAATCTGCTCCACTTAAATCATTTCAATTGGTATTCGTTGAATCTGAAGATAGAAATACGAGCCTGATTAAACTATTTAAAAGATATTCAACATCACAGGAGCCATCAAGAACACCATCTCTGGAATCCATCACATTTCAAGATTGCAAATGCCTGAACTACAATGTATTGATGAGTCTGGCCGACATAGCAACACTTGGCTCTGTGAATCTGCGAGGAAATAACAACATTACTACAGAAGGAGTCGATCGATTCTTCAAAAAGTTCCAACATAACCAGTATCTATATAGCTATGGGGGTACTAGTTAAAGATAGCACACTTCTTGTTCTCTCAGATCTCTCTACATTGGAGGAAGTTAGCTTAGTAGAATTGAACAATAGAACTGATTATGGCATTATCAGCCTTGTTGACAAATCAACATCATTGGATACACTTTTCCTTGAAAAATGTACATCAGTAACAAATTTAGCAATAGATTATGCAAAACAAAAAATTGAGAATGTTAAAATAGTTGATGATAATGTATAAGTACAGGATTGTAATATTCTATTATATATTTTTTTCCAATAAACACCATAGTTGATATCCATGGATAAATTTACTAAAAGGCTATTCTTGATGTGTCTGGGTGCATAATTAAGCCAATTGACAACAATTGGTTTATGCAGAGATATCGTTTGTTACAAAGAAACAATATGATCTAATCATTACGATCATGATCGATCATGTAAAAAAAGGAATTTAGTTAAGATCATGGACAATAACGATTGGTCTAAATTATTAATTAAAAAGCAATTGTTTCAGACAAAAAGAGATATAAGGTGCATTATTAGGCTCAAACCAGGTTTTTTTTTATTATTGAACGAATCGGATAGATGCAAGTCGGAAAGTTTTCGTCGATGAAGCATAGAATTGCGCCATTTTCTGTGGATATGAATGGCCAAGTAGATCCGATGGCGTGCTACCCAATGAGATGTAAATCAAAACTCATACATTAAATTTCATAATATTTTTTTTTCTTTCTACTTCAATTTGTTATTTGTTTGTATTCAAAAAGGAACAAACGGATCTTTTTTTCCATTCTTCTTTTTCTTGTTCTTCCCTTTTTTTTCTTTATTTTTTTTGACACATTTTAAACAATGTTTGCCTCTACTGCTCTCATCGCAGCACTCGTGAAGAGCAAGACAGTCAAGGCAAACGATGTACATAAGCCTGTAGAATTATCCCGAGAAGCTATCGAATCCGTCACTACACAACTTAAGGAAGCAGCGACAGCAAACGAAGATGCAGCATCTACAGCTGGTAGTCAAACTACTGTTGTCGACGAAGAAACTACTTTACAACTTCAATCTCGTGTGAAGAATGCTCTTCAAGTTCTCTTTAGCGATAATAAGGCTCGTTTGGTCGATGTCAATCATACCGTCGATTATGTCGCTTATGGTTTATCCGACCTTATATTTGTATATCCTGGTAATGCTGGCGGTTACCTTGGTCAGGAACTCAAGAATTGGCAATCCAGCATTCGCAACAGCCAAGGTAACCTTGTTAAGGTCATTGAAATGGAAACAAGAGAAGGTGCTTTGCAAGCTGTCCAGGGCGCACTTGACAGCACTACCAAGTCTGCATCTGTCTTGACTTCATCCGAAGCTTTATTGTCTATGATTCCTAATATTCATGCTCTTGCTTTGGCTCGTCAACCTGTCGTTTTCCACGTTGGCGCTTATGGCGTTGACGAAGAATTGGTAGCACATTCGCAAGTTGATGCTGTCTTGGCTGCTCGTAACTCAGGTGCCATTGTACTCTCATCAAGCACTGTCCAAGAAGCTCACGATATGGCCGTCATTGCACACATCCTTGCTCGCTCTGTTGGTCTTCCAGTGATCCACTACTTTGATGGTTCATCTGTTAACATTGAAAAGGCTTCTCTCTTGCCCTATAGCCAATTGGCTACTTTGGATGATACCAAGGCATCTACTGGTGGTGATGCCTACGCTGAAGCTGAACGTTTGTTGGCCAAATTTGGTTACAAGCCTTTCGAATATACCGGTGCTGTCGATGCTGAAACAGTACTCGTTGCTTTGGGCACCTCTTCGGTTGCTGATGCTATCAACAAGGCCAATGCTAAGGTCGGTCTCGTTACTGTTCGTCTCTATCGTCCTTGGTCTGAAGCTGGATTTATTGCCAGCTTACCTCAATCGACTCGTCAAATCGTCGTTTTGGAGCAAACTGATGGTTTGTTTGCTTTCAATGGTCCTCTCTTTTTGGATATTGCTGCTGCCGTCCGTTTTGGTTCTTTGGCTCGCCAATCTCGCCCTCGTTTGGTAACTGCTCAAGCCAGCTCGTTTACTCATCTTTCTGCTGGTCATATTCCTCTTTTGGTCAAGGAAGCTGAAGAAAAGAACTTTGTTGATCTTGCCACCGGTGTCTTTTTGGAAGTTGTCGAAGAACCCAAGGAAGAACAAGCTATCTGGAGTGCTATCTTCTGGGATGTTGAACAAGATGGTAGTGCTGATGCTGCTAAGCATGTTTCCCACTTATTGCATGAACAAGAACAAGTCGCCGTTCAAGTAGCCCGTGATACCTACCGTTTGGGTGGTGCCGTGGTTAACACTCATATTGTCAAGAATAACAAATCTGTCAACGCCAAGGCTGACTTTATTGGTATCCACAACGTTGCATTAACCAAGGAATTCGATATTTTGGAATCCGCCAACAAGAAGGCTACTGTTGTTTTGAACGGTCCCTGGAAACATGGTGATGATATTGAAGCTCATTTAACCAATGAATTCAAGCTCAAGTTGACTCAACTCGATATTAAGCTTTACACTGTGGATGCTGCCCGCATTGCTGAAGAATTGGGTCTTCACCGCAAGTCGACACACATTGTTTGGGAAGCTGTATTCTTGGCCTTGACTCAATCTGACAAGAATGCTGTCGAACTTTTGAAGGGATTGTACTATGAATTGGATTCTGTTGTAGATGAAGAAGGTAACAAGGCTGAATTGGCACCTCTTGTGAATCAAGTTGTTGAAAAGGTTGCTGAGCAACTTGTCAATGTCGAATTGTTGCCACCATGGACTATTTTGGAAATCAACGATGAAGTCTTACCCACTCGTCCTATTGCACGAGCTGTTTTGAGTGAAGAAGATGATGATAGTGATGCTTCTACTGCTGTTGAAGAAGGTGAACAAGAACTTGGTGAAGTCAGTAAGTGGCACAAGGCAGCATGGCAAGTCATGTTCAAGGAAGCTTATGCTACCGAATCCGCTGTTCGTCCTGATCTCCATGAAGCCACCTATTTGATCAAGCTTTCTGAAAACAAGCGTTTGACACCCACCACCTATGACCGAAATGTCTTCCATTTGGAATTTGATACCACTGGTTCCGGTTTGAAGTACCAACTTGGTGATGCCCTTGGTGTCCATGGTCATAACGACGCTGCTGAAGTTAACGAATTCCTTACCTGGTATGGTTTGAACGGTAACGATATTATCTCGATCAAGAATGCTGATAGTGGCAAGCAAGAAACCCGCACTATCTTCCAAACCTTCTCTCAAACTCTTGATATCTTTGGTCGTCCTTCCAAGAAGTTCTATGAAGCTCTTGCCTCTTATGCTACCAACCCCAAAGAAAAGGATCACTTGTTGTACTTGATCTCATCTGAAGGCAAGGAAGAATACAAGAAGCGTGTGGATGATACCATTACTTATGAAGATTTGTTGCGTGAATTCACTTCTGCCAAACCTCCTGTTGAAGCCTTAGTGAGCATCATTTCCGAAATCAAGCCTCGTCACTACTCAATTGCTTCATCCCAAAAGATGTATCCCAACTCGGTTCATTTGTTGATCGTTGCCGTTGACTGGGTTAACGCTGCTGGTAAGAAGCGTTATGGTCAATGTACAAGATATTTGGCCGATATGAAGGTTGGTGCTGATGTTACTGTCTCTATCAAGCCTTCCGTCATGCGTTTACCTCCATTGGATACTCAACCTGTCATCATGGCTGGTTTGGGTACTGGTATGGCTCCTTTCCGTGCTTTCCTTCAAGAACGCCATGTTCTTAAGGCTGCTGGTAAGGAAGTTGGTCCTATGGTCTTATACTTTGGTTCGCGTAACCGTCGCATGGAATACTTGTATGGTGAAGAATTGGAAGCTTACAACACCGATGGTCTGTTGACACATATGGGCCTTGCCTTCTCTCGGGATCAAAAGCAAAAGGTTTATATCCAACACAAGATGATGGAAGATGCTGAATTGTTGCACGATATGCTTGTTACCAAGAACGGACATTTCTATCTCTGTGGTCCTACATGGCCTGTACCTGATGTTAAGGATGCTGTTGTCTTTGGTCTCAAGAACTATGGTGGCATTGATGAAAAGAAGGCTGGCAGTCTCATTGAAGAATGGAAGGAGAAGGAAAAGTACATCTTGGAAGTGTACTAAAAAAACAAATTATATATCATTTTTTCTTATATTTTTCATACACATTTATTCTTTTCTATGCATATATTGAGCTTGTAAAAATAGTTTTATTTCATTCTCCTTTTCGTTTTACTTTACACCCTTAAAAGATAAAATATTTATACTATACACACACACCCTCACATTTCATTTATTATACACACATTACAAAATATATATTTTACAATTTATTATGTTGTCAAAAAAAGTATTAAAGAATTTTTATACATTTCGACATTTTATATTTCAATGATATTTTTCTCATGCATTAGTTTTGTACAACAGTTTACCGAATAACATGAAAATCATCTGGTCAGCGTGCTGTACTACGTAGAAAAAAAGAAAATAAAAGTGATTGTGCATTTAGTAAATAGTTTGCTAAGTTCCTTTTTTTTTCTTATAAACATACTTGATTTTATGCTGTTCGAGACAAATGTCACTTTCATCGACATCACCACCATCATTACCATCGGAAATCTTGGGTGTCATTGCAGAAGCATTGTCTTTTGAAGATTGGTTCGCGTGCATTCTGGTCAATAAAGAATGGTCAACTGAATTCACTTCTGTTTTTTATCGTTCAATAACGCTTCTAACCAGTCGACAATGTTCCTTGTTCCATGGCACATTACTCGAATCACCACAGCTTGGGTACTGTATCCGAAAAATCTGTATTCGCGCACCCGATCCGCCATCGATGATGCTTAAACACTTACCAGAGTTATGTCCTTTTCTCACTCATTTGGATCTATCAAAAGATATACGCGGTCATATTCATGATCTCCCTTTACTCCCATTGAGTTTTGCTTCGCTGTCATCCCTCACTTATCTTCGTGTGACATCCAATCTAAATGACTTTTCTTGGCTCGAGACACTGTCCCAGTTGAATTTCCTCAGTATCCAATGGGTTGGTACTAAATGGTCCATGGCGTTAATGACAAACATTCATACATGGTGTCCAATGCTCAACACTTTACAACTAGTGATTAAAAGCACAAATATGGCAACAAATCCAGTGCCACTATTTTCATCACCATTACCCAGAATAAATAAAGATATAGCAACCAATCGTCAACAACTACCTGACAACGACAATGCAAGCAATGGGAATAGTTATAATGTTTCTCTCACTTTAAAATCAGCCAATATCTATTTTCCGGTAGAACTTACACATCCTCTTGTGGCAGGTTGGTTAAACTTTTGCGCAACAAAATATCCCAACTTGATACAATTAACAATGGGTTTAGAAATTGGACACCAAAACCACCGTAGTAATCCATTTAATACCAACAGCAATATCAAAAACCACCTCGTTTCATCCATGGAATTATTTTCTCAGTCTTGCCCACATATTAAATCAATCAATCTTGAAAATTTCAGTGAATATTACCGACTCTTACAATGTATCAACAGACACGAGCGACAATTAGAACAACTTTCAATTCGGGATCCATACGAACTTGTTGCATGGTCATTATTTTCAGGAACGACGGAATCATCCAGACATTCACTTTCCAAGCTGTCAATCGCCTCTTTTCGTGATGTGCTTCCTCATATTGAATACGGGCTGGTTCAGCATCTTCAAACGCTTCCAAATCTCTCTAGTCTTACATTGACTGAATGCATGAACCGTATATCAATTGATAGACTATTATATGCAGCACCGCAGCTTAAACATTTGTGCCTTGTGGCAACTTATCTTGTCACTACAAGTGGTATCCCGCTTGTAGAACAGCATGACGGTCTTGAAATATTAGAATTTAAAAGAAACTCTGTTACACAACTAGTCCTAAAATACATTAACTACCATTGCCATCGCCTACGACAGCTGATCATTGAACGCACTTCTATTCCTCCGTTATTTGGTGATGTTAAGCAACAAAGCCATATATCATTTGCGAATCTAAATCTGGAAAAGGTCTCCTTACATAGTGTGTCACGTAAAACCGTTGTACCTGATTCAGATAGTTTTGTTGGTGTCAAGGTCAATACAAATGGTAACTGCTTTTGTTTTTTATATTACTCAAGCCGACAGGATACTACTCTTCAGTTATATATTAATTACTAACAAACTATTTATTTAATGAATAACTATATACAAGACTCTTTTAAATGGTACCATACTGGGAAAGATAACGATAGAAATAACAAATCAGGGGATGTATTGGGTTATAAAGCAATACCATATTCAGATTTACCGGTGAGAGAAAATAATAATGCATTGCGTTTACTTGTTGAATGTCGAACACTTCGACATCTTTATTTTAATGATACCCGTCTGATTATTTGATTTAATACATAACATCTGCTGCAATCATTATTTCTTATATGCGTATTTTGTTTTATATATATGTTTTTTTTGGAATATGGAGCACATTATGTATGTACTTCTACGTATCATCCTATTTGTTTACATTGTATATTTCACGACATTTGTTGATTATTTTTTCATTACATCTCATTATAATATTATGTGATTTGCTCTTCAGCATATTTGGTAGCTTTGCTGATGACGACCACATAATAGTCCTGTAACAGTTAGTAATACAATTGATAAACATGTCCTATGCATAAAATTAATTATAAAATGAAAGATGACACCATCGCGAGTTATTGTGACAGTTTATTTGAGGTATTATACCATTCCCGCATTGATGAATAATACAATGGATTATTTTTATCATTTTGTAAATATAACTTTTTTAATAAACGTTGAAGCAAAATGGTATTAATAATATAAATATGCTTATCAAGAGGATAAAAGAAAGGAGTGCATGGGTATTTGTTATACTGCTCAAACTTATCCTTGATTGATTAATAATCAAAGTATTATACATTAATTTGACGGTATATTCTTGTTTTATTTGCTTCAATCTTTGTGTAGCATAAAGCTATCTTGTACAACAAAATTAAGCACCTTGTCATTCCCATTTACAGAAATTTAGGACCGAGTCAAAACCTAAATATTCTGAGATAAATAAATATTAAGAGTAGTATAAAGATGATGAAAAAGGAAATCAAGTCGAGGATCATAGTAGAGGCATCAAGAGGTTCTTTAGAAAAAATAAAAATAAACGACCATTGGATTATTCAGCAAAAAGGTGTCAAAAAAAGTTTTAAGGAGAGATAGGCTGAACTCCGTCACCTCTCTGTCGAATAAAATGGAACGTGGATTATTCAACATAACTATTACACAATAATCACCGCGATTTCAAACAGCGATTTTCATATAAAAAGCCCTGATAATTGGAAACATATATCGTATTATTATCTTTTCATCAACAAAAAAATGGTCTCCAACTCTTCTCTTTTCCAACCTATCAAAGTCGGTAACAACCAACTCGAGCATCGTGTCGTTCTTGCTCCATTGACCCGTTTCCGTAGCGACGCAAACCATGTTCCAACAGACTTGCAAAAAGAATATTATAGTCAACGTGCAACCAAAGGTGGTCTTTTGATCACTGAAGCTACTTTTATCAATGCTCGTGATGCTGGTGCCTATCCTGGTGCTCCTGGTATCTATAGTCAAGAACAAATTGACGCGTGGAAGAAGGTCACATCAGCTGTTCATGAAAAGGGTGGTTTTATTTACTTGCAATTGTATGTATCATTCTTGCAATATTCTGCTTTATTCTCGTAATTTATTTTTACTAAATATTACTTTTATTTTTATTAGATGGCATGTAGGTCGCGCTACCAGTTCTGTTTTGTTGCCCAATAACGCTCAAACCGTCTCTGCTTCAGCTGTTGCTATCCAAGGTCCTTGCATGTTCACTCCAGGCAAAGATTTTGAAGTTCCTCGTGCTTTATCAGTTGAAGAAATTGCTGTCATCACAAAGGAATATGCTCAAGCTGCCAAGAACTCCATTGCCGCTGGTTTCGATGGTGTTGAAATCCACAGTGCCAATGGTTAGTAAAAAAACTTATATCAACCAAAAAGAGAAGTATGGCTTATTAAATACATTTTATTTGTTATAGGTTATTTATTGGATCAATTTTTAAACACGAGCTCCAACTTCCGTACTGATGAATATGGTGGATCTATTGAAAACCGTGCTCGTTTCACTCTTGAAGTTGTTAATGCTGTTTCTGAAGCTGTTGGTACTGAACGTGTTGGTATTCGTTTGTCCCCTTGGTCTGAATTTCAGGTAAGAAAAGTATTTTTTTTAGAGGAATGTTTTATACTTATTTTGAAGGAAAAAAAAAAAGAAGAAAATTAACAGAACAATTTCCAATTGATTCATTTATAGGATATGAAAGATGATACACCTTATGAAACATGGGGATATGTTATTGAACAACTTGAAAAGAGACACAAGAACATGGCTTATGTCCACATGATTGAACCTCGCGATGATTTCTCCCGAAAGACACAAAATGATACCGTCAATACATTGGATCCTTTCCGTGAAAAGTGGAGTGGTGTATTCATGTCTGCTGGTGGTTACACTACCAAGCCTGAACTTGCTGCACAAGTCGCTGACAAGACAGGAAATCTTATTGCTATCGGTCGTGCTTTCATCGCCAATCCTGATATTGTCTACCGTCTCAAGAATGATATTCCTTTGACCAAATACAACAGAGATACTTTCTATTCCCGAGGAGCAGTTGGTTATACTGATTATAAAAGATTCGATGAAGATGTAAAGGCTTAGATTTTGATTAACTATATAAAGATACCTGCTATTAACTGTAACATTATAATTTCTATTAAACAAATACATAAAACTATTATTTATTTATGCAATATATACGTAATACTATTTCATTGAAACTATTATTTGCGAGATGAATGTAAAGAAATTCATTGGATGGAGGAAATAATGTAAGGCTAGATGAAGGAAAGGCTCATGGAAGAATTTATATCATATAAGAAATGGATGGGTTGAATGGTATTTTGAAATCGTTATTATTATGCGATCCAAACGAGTCATAATATTATACAGTGGGATCAGCAGTTACCCTTCTATTTGAAGAACAATTCAAGTGATATAAACATGCCTATTCTTTTTTCTTTATATTTTTCTCATGGTCGTAAAGGACCCTTTACTTAAATAACCGGGACAAGCACATCAACTCTTAATCAAGATGAAAGTATAACACCCAAAGTTACCACAATATATATACAGTAATAAGTATAAAGGATCATAAAGTTGCGTTTTATACGGATATATGATTGCTTTGTTTTGATGGATGACTTGGTACCCAGAAGGCCAAAATAAAGAACCGTTTGTTCTTTTTTTACTTTCAATATTGATTATATATTACATTTATAACATATACGAAACGCGTATTTGTGTGTTTTCTCTTTTTTTTTCAGAACCTCTAAATACAGTCACCGATATATTCCATTATTAGGTTGTATCATTTTACAGTGTATAAGACGTTTTGCAACATCTAAAGAATCAGATAATGTAACATGTGGAAAACATAGGCGTATGAATATCATTGTTTTTTCTTATTATAGTGCTTATCGGTACATTCCCCTCCTTCTACAAATCTACCATTTGCTGCATACAGTGTACATACATTGTATTTGTTATGATAGAAATTATAATGTTACAAATAATAATGGATATCTTTACATAATTGATTAAACTCTAAGCTTTGGTCACATCCACTTCCGCTGTTGTAGCTGAATTATAAAACGGATAATTAATGTATCCTTCGTCACCGCCTTTGTAGAAAGTTGCCCGATTATACGGATTAAGTGGCCAATCATGCTTTAGGCGTTCAACAAGATCTGGATTGGCAATAAATGAGCGACCAAATGCAATAAGATTTCCAGTTTTACTTGCCACTTCAAAAGCAAGATCCGGTTTTGTTGTGTATCCACCAGCACTAATAAACGGACCAGACCATAATTTTCGGAAAGGGTTCAACGAATTTTGTGTATCATTCTTTGTTTTACGTGAAAAATCGTCGCGTGGTTCAATAAAATGAATATACGCCATGCTTGGATAATCTTGTTCTAGTTGGTTCACAAGGTATGACCATGTCTCGTAAGGTTTTTCATCTTCCATCCCCTAAAAAACATCAATGTGTAAAAAAAGTATCTTTTTTTGCGGGGATACCAAATTTTCTTACCAAAAATTCGGACCAGGGCGAGAATCGAATGGCCGTTCGTTCAACACCAATAGCTCCAGTTACTGCCTTGACAACCTGAAGAGTAAAGCGAGCACGGTTTTCAATAGATCCACCATATACATCGGTACGGATATTAGAGCTTGAATTTAAAAATTGATCAAGTAAATAACCTATTATCATTGCCAAAACAAAAATGTAAGTTATATTTGTTCTCTTTACTGGTTGGTATAAACTTTAGAAAAACCCCATTTTCACTACTCTTGCCGTTTGCTCCGTGAATTTCAACACCATCAAAACCAGCAGCAATGGCATTCTTGGCAGCTTGAACAAAGTCATTCACAATGTCATTGATTTCTTGCTTGGTCAATGCATGAGGTATTTCAAAGTCATTACCAAGTTCGTTATGACCGGGAACTGGGATTGTACTGGCAGAAACAAGCTTTGCCCCTGGTGGCAAAAATTGAGTTGTGGATGCCCGGACTGCATGACGGATTTGGAGAAATACAATCCCCTTTTTACCATGAATAGCATCCGTCACTTTATGCCATTGCGCAATTTGATGTTCTGTATAGATACCCGGTGCAAATGGGTAGGCGCCTGCTGTGGCTGAAACCATGGTCGCCTCACCGATGACTAATCCACCCGGTGTGGTCCGTTGTTGATAATACTTTACCATGGAATCTGTTGGCGCATATTGCTCATTACAACGTCGTCGATTCAAGGGACAAAGTACAATTCGATGTTCAAGTGTATGAGTTCCAATTTGGATTGGGTTAAATAAGGCAGAAGAAACAAAAGAGGATGATGATGGTGATGACGCGATCATAAAGACGAATGAGAGAGAAATGAAAAAAGAGAAAGAATAATGAATGGAGATAAGATTAAATCATGGTGTTTAAACTATTTTCTAATCTTTTAAAGCTCCTTTAGAAAACAACCATTCTATTCATCCCATTAGTTCCCCCATCCAATAATTGAAGAATATAATAGCTCTTATGGATATGCATTTACTATTATCTAATATATACTGACAAACATGTTGATAGTAATAATCGAATATGGGGGTCCATCATTTCTGAATATGAGATATAATTGGTTTATTGAAAAGACAACTAAAATAACAATAATAACAATCAAATTTCCATAGTAGACTTTACCTACTGATATGTTAATTGTTGTCAGAGTAAATATATAATAAATATACAATTCATGGTAATAAATAAGCAAAAGTGTCTACAATATACGAGAATTGATTGTGTTATTGTTTAAAAAAATGGTAGTCTTGTGTCTATTGTTTTAAGAAAAGGAAAATGATTGGCCCAAAAATGCCCCAGACATGAAATTATGTATGCTTTTTGGACACCATTCCCATACCATCGATTTTTGCACCTTAAAAAAACAGCTTTGAACTGAAAAATATACATATATAATTACACAATGAATTCTGAAGGGAATAAAGAACAATTAATATCATCAACAAAGCAATCCGGTTTGTTTCAAATTCAATATAAAATATATTAGTCTAATGCCAAAGATCAAAAACTAATATGATTCATGCCTATATATATATATATATATATATATTTGGTTCACAGATTCTATAAGTCGAGATATATACGCACTTGCAGGTGGTGCACCACCCATTGCCTTTGTAAAACCGACGTTTAAAGCTAAATATAATACAAAACAAAAAGCAACACCCTGGTATGGATTTATTTATAAATTGAAAAAGAAAAAACTTGGAGTGGCAACATGGAACTTCATCATTGAGCAATGTTTATTTTACTATATCATTTAGGATTCAACAATCATTTACAAATCCAGCTCGACCTGACGATCTTGTATTACAACACTGGATACCTGAACATAAAAACAATGAAGGTAGTTATACATATATGAATATATGGATAGATAGATTAATAGATGTTACGACTAACGAAAAAATGTTTCTTCTTTTTTATTTTTGGCATAAATAAATAGAATATACATTCGCGAAATTTAATCGTGTTATTGATGTTCCTGAATATACGGATGAAGATTATGATAGATACCTGACAGGTACTGCACAAGTTAAATTGATATACTCTATAGCACAATTATTCACCATATATATATTCATGCTTATTAGATTCAGATTGGAGTAAGGATGAAACGGATTATTTATTCAAATTATGTCAACGATTTGATCTACGTTTTCCAATAATTGAAGATCGATATAGTTTTGGAGAGAAATCAAGGAGTATGGAGGTAAAAAGGGAAAGAGAAAAAAAGGATATATTGATGGATAGGAATGTGTAAATTTTGGGGTTAGATTAGAGAGAAATATGAATAAACAGCAATGTAGTGAGAATATATTTATAATTATACATTGGCTATGATTACTATTATTTGTTATTAATGAACGAATTGTGAATAACTGAATACAGGATCTAAAAGATCGATATTATTCTGTACAACGGAAGTTGATCAAGGCCAGACCTCATACACCTGGTGAATACCCGCAAGAACGACAAGCACTTATTCAACAATATGCATTTGATAAAGATAAAGAAGTAGAACGTAAAGAAGCGTTAACAACATTATTTAATCGAACTAAAGAACAAATTGAACAAGAGCAAGCATTATTTGTTGAAGCCAGACGCATCGAATTAAATGAACCACGGTTAGCACGTGAACGAGAAGCGTTACTCAACGCATTACAACTTGAACAAGCTCAGCAAGCACCACCTACTCCACTTACGCCTACAGGAGGATCAAGTAGTAATAATGCAGCAGGAGCAAATGGAAACGCCACAAATACAGTTGCAGCGAGTGGTAGTGGTGGTCCAGGAACATTAGCTACCCCTGGAGGTATTGGTATTGCTGGAGGCACTCCAAGTACGGTTGGATTGGATAATAAGAAAAAGAAAAGAATGGAGGAAACTGGAACGGGACCAAGTAGTAGCAGTGGTAGTAGTAGTGCCAATAAGAAGAATCGGCGGATATCGAATGCTTCTTCCGGTATTTTGGAAGGTATTTTATTATTCTATTGTATTTTATTTCGGTTCAATTTGAAAACTTTCATTATACTCAATAATAACCCCCCCCCTTTTTTTTATATCTCTTATCAAGATGTGGTACCGGAACGAAAAGAAAAAATGGTTCAAGGCGTTTATGTACGAAGTCAAAAGTTACCTGTGGTGACTAAACAAGCATTACAACAAAAACTATTAAAAGCAATGGGCGAGTTAGATATTCGTAAGTTAGAGAGAATATGGCTGAGTTGAATAATAATAATAACATAAAAAAATCGCCTCTTTTTTTGGGGGAGGAGTTGAAGTCTTTATCCAGTGGACTGACTGATTATATTGAATATGAAATAGCTATCCGCCCGATGATGCCGACAAACCAAGTTGTGCAGAAATATGATATACTGCATCATTCTTTACTTCACATGCTTGAGTTAAAAAAGAATGTTGATAAAATGGAAGCAGAGCATCGTACAAAGAATCAACGAGGTCAGACGGCCAGGGTAAGTTTTGACTATTATACAAAGTACGTGCACATATATCTGCATATATACGTGCGCTATTATTATTGTTTTATTAACTCGTTTTCTTTCTTTCTTTCTAATCTTATTAATAATGATATATAAAAAGAAACAGCCACCTACAGGTGGGCCTCGGGATAAGCGTCGTAAACAAGGATAGATTAGGTGTTAGTGGATTTAATATGTGTGTAACTAAAAAAGTACTTGGGGAGGGGTTTTTAGTATGCAAAAAATTGGAATAAACAATTGCCCTTTTCAATCCATTTTCCTTTATATTTTATTTTTTATATTTTCTTTTTCTTTTTTTATTATCTTCTTTGGCTTCTTTATTATTATTTTATTATTATTTATTTTTAATAATATTTTTTCTTATCATTAAGAAATATAAAATAGCCTTATGGAAGAAGACCAAAGACACCGCCCACCCCGGGCTGTTAATATTATTAGACCTTCGTCTCCATTGTTAAAAGCATTCAGACGTCCTTACTTTTTAGCCCAACATAACGAACCTTCAACACCATCGATCACGACAGCAGGATCCATGACATCGTCTTCCACATGGTCTTCTTCGTCATCTTCAATTCTTTCGACTGAGCCTCAATCGTATAACAAATTCAATAATGGTTTAATTCATAATAGACCTGGTTCACCATTCACGACGGTACGTTCGCCTTCACCTACGGGCTGGTCCATGATTGCAAAGCATATGCAATATCGTCCCATGTCACCCCTTGGTACAAAATATCCTCAGCAACAACAAAATCATTATACACCTTTATCTCGAATTGCTGCACTGTCTCAAATGTCGACCGATAGTACGGATGATGATGATTTAGATGAGGATGATATTGAAGAAGAGAGTAATGATTCGGATGATAATATCACGCCAGAAATTTCCTCCTCAGATAGTGAAGAAGAGGAAGAACCAGAAGTCGTTGCAAGAATGAAACAAGGATGTACTATTTTGAATGGTAGAGGTGAATTTGTTACCATCAATGATGATAATATGAGTACTATGAGCAGTAGTAATAATAGTATTCATCATGGTAGTGCGAAACTTGGTCGAAAGGTAACAATTTTTGGAGTCACGCACGGTTCACGTGTATTGCTATTTCAAAAAAAAAAACGTATCTGTATTGACGCATTGCATAAATATAAAAAAACAATAATAATAATAATAACAATCATATTAAATATATCACAGATTGCCGACTTGGAGATTGAAATCAACTCTTTATCCACCGTGAATGCTTCATTGGAAGAACAGACACGTCAACAAGCTGCACGTATTGCAGCTCTCGAACGTCAACTTACACAAAGGTAATAAAAAAATAGGATGAACCCAAGTATTTGGTATATTTTATGTTTCCCACATCCCGTTACCATTGGAAACAAAACAAAAAATATATACTCATATTGATTATATTAGGCAAGTGGATACGTCGTTACCTCCCACGCCCGTTTCCATGACATTTTCTGAAGTGAGATACTTAACAACATATATATTGATTCTCTTTATCTTAATTTTTTATAACTAAAATTCCCATTTCTCTCTCTCTTTTTTTTTTTTTTTTTTTTTTTTTTTTTTTTTTTTTTTTTTAGCAAAGTGACGATGAAAATGAAAATATGGATGTGGATGTAGATGAAGAAAGCGATAAAGAAGCAGATCAAGTATTTGAACGGATAAAGGGAATGCTTCAAGTCCTTATTGAACAAGCACAACGTGCAATTACTGCCCAAAGTAAAACAAGTGGACGTGTCTTACCTTCTGCTGCACCAGCTAATATTATGGATTTCGAACGTGCATCCACTTCTGTTCGACGACAACCTACACAAAGACAACGCAGTGCAAGTCGAAACTCGGTAGTTTCTTGTCCTCCTGAAATTCGACGACCTCAAAATAACCGTCGATCCTGGCCTACAGTTACAGCTACGAATAGTCGTTTATTACGAATGGCTACACAACCACTAGTACAACCCGGTGGACGTCAACGATCGCAATCCATGGTTCGGGCGAGTTCATCACCCTAATTTTTTTTTTAAAAAAAAGCAAATGTTTCAATCCATCGATTGTATCTTTACAACTCAACATAAACAATCATCACGCAAATACACAAATATATATTTCAATATAAATAATAACAACGCAGCCAAAAAATAACCCACTTAATATTATAACAAATTATATACACTCATAACTCATGATGATACACACACAAAGTTAATATATGCCCTTCCTTTTTTGTAATACCTTATTCTTTTTATATATCATTTATTTTACGCCCTTCCTCTTTTATTATCATTTTCTATGCGCATAACAATCACACCTTATCTACCTTTTTTTATGTATTTTTGTGGGTCGCCTGCCTTCTTTTTACTTTAATACATATGCTCATTTGCTTTTTTTATTTCAATCGTTAAAAAGTTTGATTTTTTTTTTTCATGTATATACTATTATTATATTTGTTATCAACAAAAGTTTTATTTTGTCGTATATAATATATAATAATTTTTTAATTTTTTTTTAACATGTTTCTAGTTCCAAATCTTATATATGTGACTTTATATATAGAGAGGAAATAGAAGATGGGTCAAACAAAGTATCGATATGCTATATAGACATGAATGTATATATAACACAATAGTGGGCTTGTTCATATACTTTACTTTCATGACGACGATGATTTTCCATCAAGAGGTGTCTATCAGAATTATCTTTTGTTATACAGATTTACAGGGTCCCGTAACACAATGTTACACTTTCTGTATATAGAAAGGGATGTGATTGATACAACGAGATGAACAGACTATTAGTTAGGGACAGTAGTGAGTTGACTAACTAGCTATTATGGTAATTTTTTATTATATTTCATCAACATAATAAAAAAGCAATAATCTCAAAAATGAGCCACTTATCTATAGATAACTGTGTGATGGATGCACTCAAGGATGATCCCGATATGCCATGTATGTCATGTAATCATCCAAGAAACTGGATTCTAATGACATACCATTTATCATGCATCTTGCTGTCAGATATATGATCGTATATATGAATAATGATTTATATATAGGAATCAAACACAATACAGTATATATAATAAATGTAGTTGTACTAAATGAATGTGATACAATGTCACTCTATTTTCTTTTTGTTTGTTTGTGTATAAACAACTTTGAAAAAAATAATATCAAGAGGGTGTTTATTCCACCAGATCACGTTTTTTTCTTCTTATATATAATAATATACAAAATATTTAAGCCATTCATCATCTGTCACTCTATATACTATACCTCTTGGTTTCTCTAAAAGTACGTATTACATATCAATGAAGTATGATGTACATCAACACTTCAGGATATCAGTGGATAATCTAGAAAAATGTTGATTTGTTTAATGTCTTGTTTTCATCAGTACGATCACAAGTGTGAAAAGAAATCTAAAAAAAAAATATATCTGTACTGATTGTAGGAGATATATATCATCAATCCTATGCAATGGTATTTTTAAAACAAGTGCTTCTTGTTTTCACATATCAAAAACAGCGTCTTGTTCACTTGAAACTACCAAGAAAGATAAGCTTCTGGATTTCATGGAGCAAATGGGGCTCAACGATAAATGATCTTTTATACGTGATGACGATTCTCAAGCATATGATGAAGACGAAATTGTCAAAAAGTACACAATAAAATTGTGATTATGAGCAGCGAATACTTTATTATAAATCCACATATACTCCAACGAATGTGAATTAATGAATTCCTTAAAAAACAGGTACAGGCATTTACTTATTCTAAATGCTGATTATCCTGTACAAGAACCAATTATTTCCAAACGTGAAATGCAAGGGACTAGCACCAAAGATGTCACTTCTTTGTGATAATATTTTTATTTCCTGTCCATCTATTGCTGAAAATATTCTCAGCAATCAGCAACAAAAGGACCAAGAAAAAGAGAGCGTGGATAGTTTTAAAAGTTATATTGAAAAGCTCGAACCATTTGTCCCTTACGACCAGTTTGGCGAGCACTGGCTTGTATTAACGTTAAAGGAGATTTGTACTTTATATACATATCGGTGGAACATTCCCAACCGTGTTGCCAAAGAATCATCAGAACTTGATTTTATTGTTTAATTATTTATGTGGTCATGAGCTAGTGATTTTATTTTGGGTTGTGCGTAGAGATAACTCGTGCTTCATAAATTCGGTATGATTGAATAATAAAAGACGAGTAAATGGAAAGAGCCCGGTACTTGATCTGCTCTTTACAAAGGATAATATGAATTGGAAATATGGGCGCGGCTAGAATTGGCAAAGAACTTTTCGAAACGTAAATCCATTTACCCAAAATAATGAAAGATGTGTTTACCAAAAGCTGAAAACGATCATGAATTGGCTCGAAATTTTCAATTGGTTGGATTTAGCCATACGTGTAAGTATAAAAAACGAATAAACGACATGTCGATAGGTATTGGAATGGCAATCAGCAGCATAATGGATTATCCTGATAGAGTAGTATGTAAATTTCAAGAATCTAAAGAAAATAAGTGTTCCACGACGTGCAACTCTCTTTTTTTTACTGGCATGATGGTCTTACACTATTTATATTTACTCTGTTGTCTATGCGCATATGATAAAGCACTCTCAAAGTGTATTGTTTTATTAGTTATAATGATTCGTTAAGGGCATGGTTTGAGTGTATAGTCATATTTCCTTTTTCTTCTTTTACGAAACAATATCAAAAAGACTAACATTAATACATAAAAACTAGTAATATGCTTGTATTAGTGTGTATGATGATTTCTTTTTTACCTCATCCCCTCCCCCCAAAACCGAGTAAAATTTAAAGCGTGGTAAAAAAAAAGTTGATTCCCATCATTCAACTAAAAAGACATATGAAATGTTGGGTGGTACAAAAAGATCATCAAGCTCAAAATCTTTTTTTTTTTTGTTTCAAGCATTAAAATATGTCATTACTATTTTTTACTATTTTCAGTTTTCACACACTGATAAAGTAATAAAAGAATAGCAAACAAATAAATAGAAACACGTGGACAATGATGTTGATGATGGTTAAAAAGAAGCTTATAGTAAGAATTAGGGTCAACGCTATATATAATATTATATAATATGTAAATAAAACCCAATTTTACAAAAGTCAAAAAAATATAATTATTTATATATATCAAAAAATAAAAAAAGAGAAAGAACAAAAAGAAATGATGCGTTTACAAAGTGAAAGAAGGAAGAGGAAAGAGATGGGGAATAAAAACTAGGATTGTTTCATAAAGAGTGACTATTTATATATATAATGCTATAAATTCAAAATATCTCGTTATTTTTTTATAATGAAATGAAGAAAAAATGACGTTGAAATAAAAAAAGGGAAATATGTGTTGTGTTGTGTGTGTGTGTGTGAATATGTATTTAGAATGTTGTTTGTATAATAAGAATTGCAATCAATGAGGGTGGGAGAAAAGAGGATATATAATTGGATGAATTTAAAGCTTGTTCGAGCTGTTAGCATGGGAAACACTTTGCACAGGCCAAGAATAATTGGCATTGGATCGATCATAACCATACTTGCGAACAAAAGCATCCAATTCAGCTGGACCACGTGAACCATAAGGATAGGTATGCAATGGTAAGTCAGTACGTTGATCAATTTGATGCAACAAAGGTGTAAAGATACTCCAAGCTGTCTCCAATTCATCATCACGTACAAAGTTGGAATGATCATTACGTAGAACATCCAAAATAAGTGATTCATAAGCATCTGGAATCTTCATATCTGTAAAGCGGTCGTGGTACGAAAGGTCGAGGTCGGATTGAATCGTACCGTAGGAAAGACCCGGCTGCTTGTTGTTGAATTTGATGTAAACAGCTTCCCGCGGTTGCACACGCATCACGAGCTCGTTGCGAGGGGCACCCTTGTAGAGACTACCAGCAACATTGCGGAATTGGATACGAATTTCCACCTTGGCAGTATCAAGTGCCTTGCCTGCCTTCATGATGAAAGGCACGCCTTCCCATCGTTCATTTTGAATCCATAAAGTCAATGCTGCATAAGTGGGGGTACGACTCTTCTTATTCTTTAATGTATCATCATCCAAATAACCTGGTTTACCATTGGCAGCCACGTATTGACCCAACAAAGCATCATCTGGTGAAATAGGAGGAATACATTTTAATACTTTGACTTTTTCATCACGAATAGCTTCAGATTCGGTAGAAATGGGTCGTTCCATGGCAATTAATGATAATACTTGAAGTAAATCTAATAGGAGAACAGAAGCGTGAGGAAAAAATTTGATATTAAGCTGAGATTTCCAAGAAAGATAAAATGACGTTATTCTTCTTTCACTTACGGTTTTGCATAACATCCCGGAGAATACCGAAATCATCAAAGTATCCGCCACGGCCTTCAGTGCCAATAGTTTCCTTAAATGTAATTTGGACGTTATCAATGTATTTGCGATCCCAGATCTGACTGAAGAAGATGTTGGAGAATCTCATCGTCATCACATTTTTGACCATTTCTTTACCCAAATAATGATCGATACGATAGATCTGATAATAATCATCAAAATGAAAAGATCAGTTATTTCTGTTATCTTTTATATCATCCCATACACTTCAATTATTCTGTCCAAAAACAGACACATTCGCATCCATCCGCGTTTTTTTTTAAAAAAAAAAATTACCTCATTTTCAGTAAACAATGCACCTAGTTCTTTACCAAGTTCATTTGAACTTGCAGTATCCATACCAAAAGGTTTTTCAACAATTAATCGATTGACACCATCTTGAACATAAACATTTTTCTTTACACCTTTTGAAACAGGGACAAAAACAGAAGGAGGTAAAGCCATATAATAAACACGGTTACGTTGACCTGGAGCACAACCTCGTTTATCTTCATTTTCTGTGACATATTGATTCAAAGATTTCCAAGATGCGTCATCATCATATTGACCAGAGTGATAACTTGTAATAGCCTTGAATTGTGCAAGTTCATCTTCTGAATCCTTAATATATTGTGTCACACGTTCTAGGTAATCTTCTTGTGTCATTTTAGTGCGTGCATAACCCACAATATGGGTGTTTTGTGGTAAAAAGCCATTCTTGAAAAGTTTGAAAAGAGCAGGATATGTTTTCTTTTTTGCCAAGTCACCCGAAGCACCAAGTACTAATAATAAAAATAAATACATAAGTTGACTGATTGACTGACTGACTTTTTTTTCTCTCTTTTTTTTTTTCTTTTCTTCTTGGTGACTAACAACAAATAACATTATCATTATTTGTCGTTGTCAAGTAAAGAAAAAAAAACCATAACAACACCAACCAGCCACTACTAAATCCTTTTTCCTTTCTCTCTTTCTCGATTCTTGTTATTTTACCCAAACTATTCTTTCTCCCAAATAGATAGATATAGGGTTAAAATGGACCAAGAAAACAAAAAAACGCGTAAGGTTTTCGGGAGTAGTGGCTGGGTCCGTTCCGACACGTAAAATAATTTTTTTTTCTGTGATAATTTTATCGCTCCATCATAATAATAATAATAATAATAAAACGCGGCCATACCAATGATAGTAACGAAGCCTTTAAGTTCTTTTGCAACTTGAATTTGAATTTCTTGTACTGGATTGGACATTGTGATTGTTTTTTTTGATAGATAGATATATACAAATGATAAAAAAAAAAGATATGAAAAAGAGAAAAAAAGAGTTGAGTGGTTTTTTAAAAATATAAAATAAAAAGAAAGAAATAAAAAAAGGAGAAGAGGGAAAACGTCCAAAAGAATCGGGAAGGGTCAAAGAAAAACTGAGTTTTGGCTGACAAAGGTAAAAGATAAAAAAAAAGGAGCCACTTTTGGGGGGTGCGTATATGAAAAGAGATTATTATTATTATTATGTAGTAGTAGTAGTAGTTATTAGCAGTAAGTTCACAGTTAATAATAATGTGTTTGTAACAACAACCCACTATTTGATTAAATTCATTGGTGGATTTACTTATGGTTATCTTCCATTGATCCTATCGGATTTATTCATTTTCAATTTATGGCATAGTTTCCCAAATAATGACAAAAAGATTGTTTTGATATCTATTTACAACTTATAATAATCTTTTTTCTTTCTTTGTTTCTGCGGGTTATTGCGGGAAACAACAGAGTTTATCTTCCACACAACAATTCCCCCATCCTATGAACTCTTTGTTGCATGACGTTATCGGATAAAATATAGGCACCGTAAAAAAAAAGGGGACATATAAAAATTGTCCTTGGTCAAGATGGGGGGGAAGAGAAAGAACAGAACAAATTCAATCTTTTTTTTAAAAAAAGAAAGCTTAGCTGACCCTGACGATGACAACAGCGGGGAATATTTTATTTTATATTGCGATTGCTTATTAAAAGAAGAAGAGATCAAAAAAAAATCATTAGAAGAAAAAAAGGGTTGGTTTGGTTAATTTCTGTTCAAAAGTTTTTTCTATAAGAATTTATCATAATAATTGAACTTTCGGGTTATTTTCTCATATCCGATCGATGAATTTGCTTATGTCAACTTATAGAAAGAGACATCATAAGTTAAAGTTATTAGCTTTGTTGCACCAATCCTTTTATGCCGAGTTCTTTTCAATTCGATGGTTATTAGGGAAAGAAAACGATGGCTTGGTCCTGGCCACGCGCGCACATGGGAAAAAAAATGTTCCTTCTTCAACCATCACCACCCATTTTTTTTTTTTTTTACTAAATTTAGGTGCCGATAACTTACGTCGACTCTTTTGCCTAAAAGATTTGACGCATTTTTATTTGTGCTTGTTTTTTTGTTTGTGATAGTTAGTAATGATTAATAATAATAATGATATTAACGGGTCTAAAGAACCTTTTTTATTATACATTTTTACCTTATTAATGAATGAATAATCTATGAATATAAGACTATCACTATACATATAATGGTTTGCTACTTATGAACGAATAGTATGTTTAGTGTGAACTGTGCCAGCAACAGATCGGCCATTCGGCTTTTTTTTTTCTAATCTTTTTTTTAAAACCTTATCTTAATGTTTTATTATACGGGCATTTATGGAAAACTTTGGTTACGCGTCTTTGATATTCACAAGAATTCACGTTTTTTTCTTCTTCTTTTTGAATAAAACATATATAAAATGATTGTTTTGTCATCGGTTTTTCATCCATCAATATCATTACTAAGCAAAAGTAGGGTATATATGACATGTTTCATGGTGACTAAAGCTTACCTATGTATGTTTTAGTCTAGATACATACATAATCAGTGTAGAATAAGTTTGCCTTATTCCATATTCTATATATCCATTTAAACTATTCAATTGAAAAAAGAAAAATGCATTGACGTTGTACTTGCGCAAAGCTTAATATGGAGTTGTAATATAATAATAATAGTAGTAATAGTAATAGTAATAGTAATAGGATGAAATTTTTAAAAAGGTAGATTACCGGGGTGAATAATGCCGAAGAATTCTTTTTTTTTTTTTTTGGTAAAAATGGAAGTGATAATGTGCTCTTTGGTAAAAAAAAAAAAAAAATATTGTATGTTGAATGATGATGATGGATTGGATGAAATCGATGGGGGGAGAAGAGACAGAGAAAGGAATAGACAGGAAAGGTAAAAGATTTTCTATGACTAAGGATTTACTAAATGCGAAATCCCCACACTTCCAGTTGAATGCAATCAAATTCAGAGGTAATGGATAATCCTTCATTTTCAAATGTTGGGCATCGTTCACTATGGCCACGTTCCAGATCGGCATTGATCCAAAGTCCAAATTTACCATCTCTAATTAAATAGTATATCCATGGAAACGTTGAAGGCTATTAGTATTATTATCATCGTCATCATTATTAAGCAATGAATCATCCTCTATATATATCTTCCTTACCCTCCGCCTACTGCAATGAAATCAGAATCTGCTAATATCATATATTCATTTTTACCCGTCCAAGGATAAATTTTACATAACCCAGTAGTTGGGTCTTTTCTCCATAAAAAGCTATAGAGATGACGTATTCACAAATTAGTTGATAACTGATTTTGATGTAAAATGGAGAATATATATATATATATAAAGGTTAAATGATGATGATGATGGATACAAACCATTCTCCTGTACCATAATATGAAGGACTTGATTTTAATGTTTCATTTAAAAATGCACCAAATACCTTAATGTAAATGCAACTAAGATCGTTAGTAAACAAGAAGAGAATGGATGAGGAGTATTTGTTTATTCTTACTCTATATATATACCTGATCATCTGAATCCTTGATAGTCAATAAGCATGGTCCTTTATTACTACGTACTCGACGATAAAGTGTAGCTAAACTGGTTCCATGTTGATCAAGACTATATAATAAAGTCCATTGAGGAGCGACTCGAAATCGACGTGGAAGGAAAGGTCTGAGCTGTCAACGCCCCCAAAAATACAAACACGTCTTTTTGAGTAAGTTCTTTTTCTGCATGAAAGAAAACTCCGGTTTTGGGTACTTTTTTTTTTCTCGTCTGATCAATTCAATCATGGCTCTTTTTTTTTTTACCTGGTCAGCTATAGTCTCTGTTAATACAGGAACTGTATCAGGTCGACGATCAATGAGTTTAGGTACTGGCATAATATCACTATGAAAACTACTTTGTGTTGAACTTTGACCCCAAGAACTAAGTTGACTAGCAAGTCGGGAAGTCAAGTCACTATTGCTATCTACCGCAGTTGTATTTGTTGTGGTGGTGGTTGTTGACTCAAAGGTCGTTGAGGTATGGAATGGTTTATCAGAATGCCACCAATGGGACTGTTCAAATTCGTAGGATGGAGTAAAGCAATTATTAATGGAAAAAGTAACTGAACTTTTGGTGAGTAATGTCGTAGGATGGGATTTTTGTTGATGGTTATGATTATGGTGATGTGTCCTTGGAGACGAACCTACTTGTGGTGTATTTGTGACGCACCTCAAAAAATTTAGTTTCAACCCTTTTTTTTTGCGACAGAAAATGAAAAAGACGGAGAGCGTGGAACGACTCATGTCCTAATATATATATATATGTAACTACATATAAATTGACTTACCAACAAGCTTAGATATCCATCGCGATACAACATTATTCTTATTTTTGGATTTTGGATTTGAATGATGATGATGATTTTGTATTAATCGTCGTGTCATAATAAACTACTACTATATGTTTTTTCCTCTCGATAAAAATGATATACTACCATAGAGAGAGAAAAATATAAAAGAACTGCTGTTATCTTTATATATATATATATATATGTTTTGCAACAACTTTTTTTTCCTGTTTAGTTCATGCAAGTAATGCATATCACTTTACACATTTCTTCTTGTTTTTCCATAAAGATGCACCTAATATGATCTATATCGGCCCTTTCTTTCTCTATCACTTATAATCATTTATGACTGTAAATGGCTATATTTAATCACAATCCCATAATTAAATCAAGAATAGGATTTATGTTGTTGTTGTTGTCTATCACTTTTATATATGTTAATACTTTTTGAAGGGTGATCCTCTTTTTCTGCTTGTTAACATGTTTTTATTATTGTTTCACCATGAGCAATCATGCAAATTGTTTTTTGTTGTTTTATTATAATAACAACGAAATGAGAGTATCATTATTTATATATTACATATACATACGTAATCGAACTTTCTTTTTAATCGGATAAACTTTTCCGATTGACAATTCACAATGAGTTAATTAGACTTAATATTCCATAAATCATATACTCATTCCAAAGATTATAATACGAATCTCTGCCTGGTTGTAGTAGTACAACATTCGATAAATAGGATAATAGACCATATACATTATTGACAGCCGCAGGAAGCAACAAGTCGAAATAAAAACAGATTAGAACAGACTTTCGTTTCTCACGAGCAGATAGAGTCATGTGGGTAAAAATAACCTTATAAAGCAAATTTATATATAATTTGCTGATAATCCATTTACCTTTTATAAGTCATTAGATAGGGCGTAAAAAAAAATCAGATGATGGGATGATAATAATACATAATCATAGGTCGAGGAGTCCTATGCCATTTTGTTTTTCTAAAATGAGATTGTACGTAAGTATGTAATAAAATATACATAAGGAGCAGTTATCATTCTTGATAAAGAATATGGATAGGAAAATGATGTATAATAAGATATATAACCATTTAATAATAAGAAAAAACTTTATTACAACATTTATCATTACCAGAAAAATTTAAATAGGTAAATTATATCTCCTAAAAAAAAGCTTTTCTTTTATTGTTTTGTCTTTTATGCAACACGTTTTATAATACAACCTTTAATATGGCCATAAACAGATAAGCAACTACTACTAATACTAAATATGAAAATGTACGTACATTTTTAAGAAATTATATATGAAATTGTGGTAATTAATAGGTAAGAAAAATATTCACTAATGATTGCTATATAATAATAGAAGATATTATGAACTGTAATAGTCAATGTTTCAAGATTATATATATATATGCTCCAGATGATATTAAAAATTTTAATAGAATAATGTATACAGTATAATATAAAGATAAGAGTTTTAAGGTAATCATAAATTAAATGATGATGGAGGTAACGCTAGATATGACTCCTGTTCTTCAATGTCTAATGATGCAACCATATTTGTAAAAGCGGTAGTAGAAACTATTCTTTGGTGGTGGCCATTGTTATAGTAATGTGCTAATATTGCTTTATCACAAAGATCATTACTGTTATCCTCAGAAGAAGTACGACTACCGATGGACCTTAAAAAAAGTATCATATTAAATGTAAAATGTGAGCATTATCATCATCATTACCAATATCATCCAGGTTTTTTTTTCTTTTCCTCGAATTGACAATATAAAATACTAACATGTTTCTATTACTACTCGCTCTTGAGCAATTCATTATGGATGAACCTTGTTGTTGGTAGTATTTTTCATTCATGCTAGCATCACTACCACTACTACTATAATTATCAAAAGTAGGAGAATCTAACATTTGATAGCCTGCATCTGTATCCAATAATCTTTGAGCTGGCCAATTAATGGATTTCAAATAACCCTTGCGTATACAATGTTCGTTCCAGAGATAATTTATGGAATACCAGTTTCCAATACCAACATACCACGCGACTAGCACGTCCACTGTATAATGGGCTCTAAAGAAACGATGCATAAATATAAATATTTAATTGTTAAAAATAATTATATACAACTATTTCCGTATAAATATTTAGTCACGAGGGTGAAAAAAAAACAGGATAAAGCAGAAGCATATTTTATAACACAACAACAATACAACAGCATAAACCCTTATTTTATATATATAACACTCCAACCAGAATATAACAGCAACAATACAAATCAATTAAAAATCAAATTAAAAGGCCCAAAGTAAAAAAAAAAAAAAAAAAAAAAAAACCTTGTGTTATTTATGCATTTACCTGTTCATAATCACTATAGCACTTCCAGCAGCGACTAATGTCCAAACCGTAAAAATAACAAGGATCCGGGAAAAGGAACGACGTACGGGTGAATGTGTTGTCCATGCACATGCACAGATTACAAATAACACCGTGTGACCACTGAACATACAATCGCCACATTTATGCGCTGTTATTTTACTTAAAAAGTTGTCAGAGACTTTTTCACAGCCAGGTCGTGGATCAGGAAACGAAGTGATAGCCACTGAAGCAATTCGTTCAATATTACATAGTGTCGATGTTAACATCCATGTAATACCCACTATATACATATTTGTTCACTTGCTGAGTTATAGAGATATAAAATCATATTTTGCATTTTTTTTCACTTCTTTTGTATATATATATAGATACCATAAGCTGGTTTGCGATGTGTTAAAATTAATACGAGTGTGGGAATCACGAGTATAGCATCGAAGAGGTCTGTCATCCATAATGTGTCTACGTGTGGTAAAATGGCAAATCCAACATCAGGTAATGTTGGATAGACTATAATTATATTATTAAAATGTGAGTGCTTATATATAGATAATAAGGAAAAGAAGTGAATTATATATTCCTTTCTTCTTCTTCTTTATTTATTACCTGTATTATCTGGACTTCGACTTGAAGCAATGTTTGAAAAAACACTCTATTATCATAAAATATAACTTTTTAATCTTTTTTTTTCTCACCGACTCTCGATTCTGTCATGCATAATTATAATAATATTATTACCATTAGATAATAGGAAACAATCCAAATAATCATAACCATGGCCGTCACCGTAATACTTTCTGTAGTAAAATAATACCGAGTACGAAACCAATTCTGAAATCGCGTCGGTGTTTTTTGATTACAATATAACATTTTATAATTTATTCTAATTCTATAATAATAATACTAATAATGACAAAGTCGAAAGAAGAGGAAAAAAAGAAAGAATAATCAAAAGAAAGAAGCAGGGAAAAAGAAAAAAAGGGGTTGAAAAAAAAAGAAGAAAAGCACATTCATAACCAAATCTTCAATAATAATAATATAATAATTGGATGAGTAGATTTTTGGACGATATAACAGCACGATTACGTTTATTGTAGGTCAACCTGCTTCTCTCTCTCTCTCTTTTACATCACCTATTATATAATATATATGCATCATGGAGCATACATGATACATGAACCAAAATATATATACTTTAGATGTATACATCGTGGTATTAAAATGTTTCTGTTATTATTAAGAAAGAAGAGGGGAGGGGGGAAAGTAAAGAAGAAAGACTAGATTGAAATGACAGTATCATACACATAACACTTTCATCCTTTTATTCTATTTAGACACACGCATATAAATATCTCTCCTTCCAAGAGCTCATACTATGTACAATATAGATTGATAGAGTAGTGCTTGTTGTTTTTATTCATAATAATCACGAAATATATAATAATAATAACAGCGAATCTACCATTTCTTTATATATATGTATATAAAAATACTTCTGGATTGGATAGGACCCCATCATCTTATTTTTTACTGATCCGGTGTCAAGTTCCAGTCCGAAGTGATGACTGTCTCCTTGATCGGATCAATCTAAAATATCGAGTATATATAGTTTTTGTTTTGTTTCGTTGGTTTATTATGTATATGAATATATAAAAATCCTGTATACTCACGATAACTAAAAAAATATCCAATAATAGAAATTAAAGAAATTTACCTTGAAATAAAGATATTCACTCTTTTGACGCCAATAATAAACCAAAAAGTATGGAGGTTGTTGTTGCTGCGTGGTAGCAGTTGAAGAAGCATCCATCGTCGGACCTTTTTACATTATGCATATATATAAAAGTTAGATTTCCTTTTTCCATGTTCATCGTATAGATAACCTATCGCATGATTTTTTTAAAAAATGTCTTTGTTTTACCTGGCATAAGTGGAACAGGTGCAGCACCTTGTAAAGAAGGTGTCAATTCATCTGGTTTACCTAAACGAGCAAGAATATCTGCAGCTGGTGTTCCAGGGAGTCCAAGTTGATCTCCCAATGACTATTTCCCACACATATAAATAATAAGTCAATGTTGAATGAGTGGACTATTTCATTTATACTTTAAAAACATAATGGAATCATATATCACACAATTATATACACCCACACTTTTTTATTATTTCTATTTGATACAAGTTCTCCGCGTGTTATTTTTTTTTGCATATATATATATATATATATACAAATGAACTTTCTTTTACCTTCATGACCTTAAACTTTTCACCTTCTTTTGAATCTATGGATTCGTCATATTCACCACCACTATATTTACCGGGTTTACCACGTAATTGTTGGAATTTTTGACCAAGAGCAATAACACTTTCGTCCGCCATTATATATAGATATGTATTTGCCAAGAAAGAAAAAAAAAAAAAAGAAAGAGAAAGCGAGGTTCCAACTGTTTCTGTAATGTGGTATGTAGGTAGGTGTACACGATCGGCTCCGCTCTGCTTTGATTGGCGCATTGGAAAAGTGCCACCAATGCAAATCTTGGAACTTGGCAAAAAAGAAAGGGATACGTTTGACCGTAAAAATAATGAAAGACGTGTTTTTTTAATATACAATAAACTAACTTGTATAAATACTAAAAGAAAAACGTAAAAATGATATACTGACAATAATGAAAACTCTAATACAAAATATACCATTTTTACTAAAAGCACTGAATAATGAAAAAAATCTATCTTCAGTTGTAAAAAAAACCTAGTAAACGCGAACCCCTCCTCCCTTTGATAGGTGTAATTCTTTCAATATACTGTAAATTGATTCCTCATAATAATGAATGACTATCTGGTATGACTATGTATATTAAGGTACAATATATTTCACACTAAAAAAAACCTATTATAACCTTTCTAATAGTAATTCAGAGTCCTGACATTGATTTAAATCAATACTTAAAATTTCAATTGTTATTTCTTAAACTTCATAGATAAACTTGATTATATCTCGCTTATTTGGTTCAAGTATATTTTTATTTAAGACTGATAAAAGCTTAATTAAATGAGCTTGATGTGTAGACTTTCATTTTGATGGCCAAAGACGAATTCCTCTGCAAAAATCAATGGATTAAAATTTGACGGATCAATTGAATATTTATCCAACACTACTATTTTGTACGTCTGTATTATTGACTCCGTTATAAACACCTTATATTTTATAGTTGATGCTCTTGGGTGGAGGTAGTTTATCTGATTTGGATCAATAGTTGATTATATCCATCGTAAAAACTTGCTTTTTGATTGTACAAGCTTGATATTTTTGTTAGGTATCAAGTAAAGAATCATGTGCTTCACTAGTTATTTCTCATAGTTTAATTGTTTTCTGGAAGGAAAACAAATACGTCTACATTACAAGGACATTTGATTTCTATTACCTGGCTTGAATATAGATGGAATCATTCTCAAAATGCCTACACTATCACTTTATATATATATAAAAATGCTGAAATTTTCTTGGCTTAAATTCATTTTTATATAGATGGGTAGCTTAAATTTGCTGGTATGGATGGGCTGATTTCACCCAATTTAACTTATCGCGCAGGAATTGAAATCTTTATGCCTGTGCCTCCGCTACTTAATCATTATAAAACCTTAAACTTTTTTTTTCTCTCTTTTCCCTCTCTCTTTTCACTCCCAAAGGTATTTCTTTTTAAACGCGTTACTTTCTTTTCTAAATGGGCCCACCAACTTGTTCCACATTTGCCGTACCCGTGGGTATTCCCGTATTTGATGTCACCTTTACAGCATCTAATCAACTAATCATTGGTGGTGGTGGTGGTCCAGGTCGCTCTGGTATTCCGAATAAACTGGTAAATTAAAAAAAAAAAGAGTAAGCTCATTGTGGTCAATTTGAAATTTTAATCTATTTTTTTTTTTTTAAAAAAAAAAAACAGGTGTCCTATAAAGTAGAACCACGTAGAAAAGATCTCGAAGAGGAAGCTGTATATGATTTGTCTAGCGATGAAGATGCTCCTATGTGTATTGATGCTCATCCCACAGTAAGTGTTTTTTTTTCTATTTATCCTTTTTTTTTTCTCGTGTACTGGGTGGTATATATCGATTGAGTGTGTCTAAAGGGAAAAAAAATTCATGGATAATATTCTTTTTTTATTATTATTAGGAAGATATGGTTATAACAGGCATTAATAGCACTGAAGAAAATATCAAGAAAGGTCAAAATGATAATTGTCGAGTATTTAAAGTTTTAGAATCCAAGTAAGTTGTGTTTTTAATTTATAAATATATTTTTGTACATGTTATATGTTTAGATGATAGTAATTGATGATTATTGTTATTGAATTTTCTTCCTTAGATTCGAATTGACAAAGGCATTCTCATCATTAAGTAGTAAAAACGTAGATGATTATCAGGTAAGAATATAAATATAAACTGGGAATCTAATTTTCTGTTTATGGTGGCAAGTGATGATTGTGATAGTGATAGTTGGTGGGGGTGTGTGTGGAAGGAAAGGAGCACTGCAAATCATTGTTTTTGATTTCTTAAAAATTTATGTGGTACGTTTTCATTGGGGACTTTTTTTTGTTGTTGTTCCTTACTTATCCTGCATCATGCAATTAGAAAGTGATTCGATTTAATTCGGATGGTACCATGTTTGCTACAGGATCATCCAATGGACAAGTGTGTGTATTCAATTATCCCAGCTTAGAACCTGCTTGTGATACTATTGAATCTTCGGGTGATGATGATGAAGTGATGGATGTGGATATTTCATTAGAAAAGGATAAAATGATCTTTCTCTTACGGGATGGTATCAAATTGGTGAATTTACGTGGTCGACATACTGGAAAAGTACGTCAAACCATTTCACCCGCAACAATTGACAAGAAACAAAAATTCCAATTCCGTGCATTTAGGTAAGATATTAACTAAAAAAAAAAGAGAGAAATGGAGATGATGATAATGGTTGGTAAGGCAGGTGTATATATATATATATATTCTAGAATTGCTTATTAAAATTGAAACGATATTAGATACGGTCGTGCATATTGTAAGGATTTTGCCTATTTAGTTGCCAATTGTCCAAACGGTGGTTACATTATTAAACTTAATGCTTTTACTTTGGAACGCATTCAAATGATTAGAATCAGTAAAAAGCCTATCACAGCATTCTGTATCAGGTAAAAAAAAAAAGAGATGGAAAGGAGAATGTTGGTTATATACGTGATGGAACATTAATCTGAAGGATATTGGTTACTGATTGCTATGATATGGGGGAATTAGTCAGGATGGTGGAATTATCGCTACTGCTTCGTCAGATTATACTTTAAGTCTATATGAATCGACCAGTTTACGCGTAAGAAAAAAAAACACATATGATTGATTTGAAAGGAAATATGATTATTAATGTGTATAAAAATTTGTATATAAATATCTATAGTCTCTCTACCAAGTCAAGGAAGCGCATGGATTTGCTATTACCAGTGTTGCTATCAGTCCTGATCGTCGATTATTAGCAAGTGGATCAGCTGATAATAGCTGTCGAATTATTGTATTACCAGAACAATTTTCAGGTGGTGAGTAACTTTTATATTGGAGGGAAAAGCGAATATCAATATAAGCTTTATATTTTCTTACATTGTTTTTCATTTCATATAAATATAGCTGTGATAGAACTCAATCCCATAAAGACTGTATTTATGGCAATCTTTGTTGCATTCTTTGTGCTTTTCCTGACAACTGTCCTCGGTTCTGGAGAAACACAACCTACATTCTTATATTCTGTGATAAAACAAAAAGTGAATGTAAAAGATGAATCAACCTCTGTAATTGCAACAGATACAGCCCAAGCAAGTGCTACTCCCATTGCTTTCCAAATGGGCACTATTACCAGTGATAGTATCAGTGTAGATGGATCCACACTCATTCACACTGCTACTGTGACAAAAGACGAACTTTAATTTTAGATTTTTTTTATTAAAATACTAGCATTTATTTATATCTATTTATAATACTATTAATAAGAACAGCCATAATATAAGATGAAGAATAAGTTTAAGTTGCCATATGATGTTTATTTAATTTAATTTTTTTTTTACCGCTGTGATAATGGATAATTTATTTCCTATTTCTATTTTTTTTTTTGAAAACACTTTAAAGCAACAAAACTATGAACGATCCTTCAGAAATACCCAAATTTGAATCACAAGAAAATGAATATGAATCAAGATTTGCAAGGATTCAATCCATTGTACAGCAGCACAGTACTCTTGTTCATGAGAAGAAAGCAGCTGTTCAACGCGACGTGGAAGCTAGTATAAGACAAAGTACAGGTACATTATCACACTCTACCAACCGATCGTCGTGCATTGACTGGTTTTGTGAACAATATGTATAAACGAAAGTAGAGAAATCAGGTTGAAAAAAAATAATAATAACAGAGCGTTCTCTTTTTGCTTTATATTAGATAACCAACGTGCATTACGTGAAGAGATTATAAAATATGAAAACTATGTCCAACAACATCAACAGAGTAACTATTGACTTTATCGATTGACACGCTAAATTGGAAAATTAAAACGCGAGACAATGAACAAACAAAACTAAAAGTAGCTTTTACAAAAAAAAAAAAAAAAGAATTACCAGATACTCAAGAACGAACGAAACAGCTTGCAGAGGAACTTGAAGGATATCGTTCACAATATGAAGCCAAGTTAACGAAATTAAAAAATATACAACAAGCACGGGATCGTTTAAAAGCTACTATTGAACGAAGAAAAGCAGGTACGAAAAAAAAGATACATACGTATATAATAGTATGATATATATACTCAAACAAGCACCATATATACATATAGATAAAGAAGCACAAACATCAAAAGCAAGAAAACAGCTTGATAAAGCTGAACTTTTAGCAAATAGAGAAGCTTTACAACTCAAAATTACTGGATTAGGAGGTAAATGTTTGAATTAATTTTTATCCAATATACAAATATGTACTCACACAAAAATGACTGTTTGATAGATTTTAAAAACAAATTTGAATTTAAATGTATAAATGAGAATCATCCAGATCAAATATTCTCGTTTGTGCTTCGAGTATCTGCTGATGGTACCTATTCAGGTAGCGTAGAGTATTTGTAATTGATATGAAAAGAGGAAATTCGTTTTTTTCTTTTTAAAAAAAAGCTAATGCAAATAATGGATTGGGGTGGGATATTATAGTATCAGAATGTAATCCATTGATCGACAATCTTGATGAGATGGTCAACAAATTACGACAAGAAAATGATCCATATTTATTTATCAAACGTATGCGTAATGCATTTTGTGAATATGTAGTTAATAGTAATAGTAATAGTAATAATAGTAATAATAGTAATAATAGCAGTAAAGGGGATGGTAGTGGATAAATACGATTGAAATAGACAAGATAGTTTAACGGTGACTATGGTGGTTTATGTTATATATATATATATATATTTAAATGAATTAATCTCCATTTGCTGAAACTACAGTTTCGGTATCGGTATCATTATTATTTTCTTGCTGTTGTTTAGGTGGATTACGCCTGTATTCATCCCGATCACCCATATCATTTCCATTACTCCTTTCATCGGGGATAGTGACAAGGCTTGGTGGAATCAAATTATAAGTTTGTGAAAGTAAAAGAAATCGAGCATACAAATACGTTTCATTCTATATAGAATTGTATGAAAGAGTGTTTATAAGATTTTGATAATTCTTTTCAACCTTACTCTCCTTCTTTTATCTTTCTTTTTTTCAGTACCTCAAATGATTGGTATATTTCACGATGATGAAAGTATGCATGAGCAAAAACCCGATAAAGACGTCGAGCAATAGATTGAAAATGTTTCAATGATGGTTCAGGAATTGATATCCTAGAAAAAAAAAGTAGGGGAGTCTTCAGTAAATCATAATTGGGAGAAATATTGAAATCAGTTGGATATCTATTATTTTTTTTCTTACCTGCTTGGAAAATATTTTGAATTATTTAATAACATGGCAGCCCCATCAAGCGTATGTATAATATAATCAATAGCTGGACACTAAAATGGGATTGATCCTATAATTAGTTTTTTTACCGCAAATGCTTTAGCATATATGAGTTTTATGTTACCGATTGCGTGGATGGATGGGCGGCACAAAGATATAACCAACCATCTGCTTTCATTTCAGGGCAATTTTCCATAGTGCATTCAGGTTCCAAAGCAACCACTAAAAGTGACAGTTCTAAACATACTTGTCTAATAATATTCTTTTTTAATTCCATTTTCTTTTTTCTCTTTTGCCGGAATGGATTCACTCTATGAAAATAGACATTGGGTAGGGAAAAAAGAGCTTATTTTTTTTACCTTAAATGTTCAAACTGCCAAACTTGTCTGTCAACACTTTCAGGAAGATCCACTATATGTTGAACATTACTTTTATCCATTCGTATTGTTTGTTGAATATATTCATGAACACCAAATGAAGAATCAAGGTCATCTAGATTTTCAACTGGCCATGTAAATGAGGACTAGGGTAGAATAATGAATTAGTATTTCCATGAAACAAAACAAGTCAGAAGATGGATAAAAAAAAAGACAATGTACCTCAAGACGCGTCCCAGGATAAAGTCTTCGTAAACTATTATGAGTATTTGTCTGTATTGTGTCACTACTACTCATGGTATATATTTTTGTTGTTGTTGTATGGTTTTCAAGATAAAGAGTTGAAAGAATAAAAAAAAAAAAAAGACGAAAGAAAAGTTACACTTACTAAACCTCCTTTTTTCATGCATCATTCCGCTTACCAGTGACTCGTCGTTGTTATAATCATTTACACTTTTACTATTTTTATAAATCTCTATTGTTTCATAGATTGGTATGACATTTGATTTTTTACTTTTTCGTACCATAGCTTATTTCTATACTTGAATATACTATAAAACATGATAAACGATGCGCTAAAAAAATAGATAATGATACGACCCACTTAATTGCTAATAATAACAGCATCCATCCCTGACAACCTCGTATGTTGTTTTAACTTTTTTTTTAGCCCCTTGTTGCTATCCGCAGGTTAGTATTATAAAATGAGTAACCATGGAGAAACAGTTGATATAACTAAATGGTTATTTTACAGCGTGTGAATATACAAATTTAGGAACATGTTTTTTTTAGTAGAACCAGATCAAGTCGATCTTTTCAATACTTGCTTATAAAATCATCCATCATCCACTAGCAGTATATCAATTGATACGATGGAAACTCTATCATGGTTTCTGCTATTACATGCTCCGATTCCTTTTGTAACATGTATGGAATCTATCTTTCACTCAAGTTATTATAACGATCATGTTGGAAACTTATTAAATGCTGACTACCAACCATATTTCTAGCTTTGAAACTTTGACTGTATGATAATAATAGCAGTGGATAACAACTTATTATACAGTTCAGAGTAGAATTGCTATTGTTTATGATGCGTGTTGTTGTCAAAGCAAAACCAACTCCGAGTAGTAGGAAAACATACACTAATGATGATGATATATGGGAGATGAACGTTAAAGAGGGTAAAATTGCACTGTGAATGGATCAAGAATTAAAATTGACAAGTAAATAACTATAGAAACATTCAATTCATCTAATAAAATGAAAATATATATAAAAGTTCATTATTACTATATATTCACGGTTTATTTTCCCTTTCTTCTTCATCTGACACCTTTGCATAATTAAGTTGTATACCGCTTTAAACTATAGGAACAATAAAAGTAAAATGGGATAACGCAACCATCTTTTTTTTTCATATCGATAAAAAAAAAATCAGATCAAGGAGCCCTTACATTCACCATCCATTGATAACCAAAAGTGCAATAAATAAAGATGTTATAAAATGATATCAAGAAAAAATTATAATAAAAAACACCATATAAAGTTGTAAATATCAATAAAAGCACTTATTTAAACACTTTGATTATAATATTTACTCTTCAAATATGAAAAATATTAAGTAAAATTGCAATGGACAACAAAAAAATAATGGGTAGGGTAAAGCCAAAAGGCATTTAATATTTGAAGTCAGACCAAAGTCAGGCCAACGCAACCAAAAAAGAAAAAGTCCCTGCCAACGTTTGGACCTTCCTTTCTGCCTCCAAAAAATGGTATGTATATACATAATGTAACATCATGATAGCTGGGGAATATTTGGTGATGATCGACAAATATCAACACGATACAACATATCGAAAACGATAAAAAACATAACGACGATATACGAATGGATGGATGGGGATGGATGGATGGATTCATCCAAATTTTATCGACCCTTTGAAGAAAAAAAAAAGTCTAATTTATTCAGCATTTTTTTTGAATGTTCAAAAAAAAAAATAGAACAGTAAAAGACAGCAGTGAACAACGCTCAACATCATCGTCGTTATTTTTTTTCATCATTACCATTTATTGCCCGGTGTTCATTAAATTTACATTGTTGTTATAGTTTTTGTTTTAATGGAATATAATATGGTAATATTAATTATTCGAAAAATTAAATGGGAATGTAGGGTATTGATCTCAAGCATCACCACGTCAAGAACACCAATCGGACGGCACCCAAGTCGGACAACGTCTACCAACTTTTGTTGGTCAAGGTTAGATATTAATTGAAAAAAAGGAGAAATGAGGGAGGGGGGATCTATTTTCTAATGATGGAGAAAAAGGATAATCTTACACATATCTATATGAAAAGTCGAAAAAAATGATAAAAATATTAATTGAAATATGTATATATTTATATATATGTAAAATAATGATAGTTGTACCGTTTCTTGGCTCGTCGTACTGATGCCAACTTCAACAAGGTTGTCTTGAAGCGTCTCTTTATGTCGCGTATCAACCGTCCCGCCGTCACTGTTTCGCGTTTGGTCAAGAGCGCCAAGGAAGGCAAGACCGTTGTTGTTGTCGGTACCGTCACTGATGACTCGCGTCTTTTGGAAGTTCCCAAGCTTTCCGTTGCTGCTCTCCGTGTCACCAAGACCGCCAAGGCCCGTATCTTGAAGGCTGGTGGTGAAGTCTTGACTTTGGATCAATTGGCTCTCCGTGCCCCTACTGGTTCCAACACTGTCTTGGTCCGTGGTGCTAAGAACAGCCGTGAAGCTGTGAAGCACTTTGGTATGGGTCCCCACAAGAACAAGAAGCCCTATGTTCGCTCCAAGGGTCGCAAGTTCGAACGTGCTCGTGGCAAGCGTCAAAGCCGTGGTTTCAAGGTCTAAAAAAATCTTACGCTCTTCTTTTTTTGGGATCTTTATACACAAAAAAACTTGGTTTTTCTTTTTTTCATTTCTTATATTACATTTGCCTCGTCTTGTGTCTTTTTGAAATAAAAAACAAGAAAGAAAAAAATTACATCAAACGAGAGAAAAAACATGAGGAATATACTTGCATATAATGATATTTATTATTTGTTGATGGGAAAGGAAGAGGATATTTGAGAGAAAGAAAGTTAGGATTCCATTTAAATAAGTTTTTAGTATAATGCTTTTTTTTATTATATCGTAGGAATATCATATATATTATTTACTTTATACAACGTATGTGTGCTTTGAACTAACTACTAACTACTAATGATTGAAATATATATATATATATAGAAAAGCGATAATCATAACTTATTATCTATTTCTTGGACTTCTTTTTGGCTGGTTCATCATCTAATCTCAATAAAAACATGTTAGTATACAAGTCAGAAACAAAGAGAGAGAAAGAGATACACAGAGATACGTTGATTGATCATTTACCTTCTTCATCTTCATCCTCAGAACCCAATTCAATTTCTTCAGCATCATCATCATCCTCATCATCATCACCTTGGAAATATCTATCATTGTGTCATCATAAAGTTAGTTTGTTAAAAAAAAAACGCTGCATTTCTATGGTTTCACAAAAACAAATACAACAGAACGAAAAAGGTAACACTTACTCAAGAGCACCAGGGAAAATCTCGTCACTATTTTTTTTTTTTTTCATTTCAAAGTTAACACCTTGATTATTGTAAATGATGAAATAGTACATTCATATCATTATAAATTACCTCAAAATAGAACCAAGGCCATTTTCATCACTGGCGAACCATTCCAAAAACGACAATTCACCTTCTTCGTCATCATCATCAGCCTTTCTCTTCTTGCTTGGTCCTTTACCAGAGTGATATTCAATAGTTGCCTTGCTGATGATTTCATCATCTCCTTCATCATTGTTGATAAATTCCTAATAGATTATATATAAAAATTTAGTTTGGTATCATTTCTTGACCCAGTTTATCAATTAAAAACCCAATTCCTTCTTACCTTTGTGAGAGTTTCATTCTTGAATATATCATTCTTCTTAAAGGTCTATATATGATCACGCCCAAATATAAATTTATTAAGTCAACATCATATATATCATAGTAATATGTAATCTACAGCCCTTTCACTCAAAAATAAAAGAGACTACTTACAGCAATAACCTTACGGTATTCGGGACGTGCTTCATCGAATTCGACGTGGAAATCAGTCAAGTTTTCCAAAGCTTCAATGTCATTTTCAGAAGGGTCAATAGCAAACAAAGGACTGTTACCCATCTATCAATATTCATACCATTGTGTTAAACAAAAAGACTTGAATCATAGAAACAAGATTTATGATCTTAAAGTGACCACTACTTACAGCTTGAGTCCAAAAGTTGGGGATCTTTTTAATAACATCACGTCGCTTATTCCAGATGGGAATCATCAATTTGCGAGTGTACTGTTCAACTTCCTTGCCAACTTTAAGGGTGTCTTCTTGAAGGGCTGAGAGCTCCTTGTTAATAACTTCTTCAGACATTATTGTGTATGTGTATGTGGTTGAAAAGAAAAAAGAGAGAAGAGAAAAAAAATATCTTTTTTTTTTCGCGCTCCCTAAAAATAGTCGCGTCTTTTTTTTTTTTTTTTGATTCATATATTCACTCAAGCCTTCGTGACTTTTTAAACAAAAAAAAGTGCATAATAAAAATCATGATTTCGTGTAACCAACTTTTTATTTTATTTTTCATTTTACTATTTTCGATGTAATTTTGCTAAACTTTCTGCTGCTTGCTGTGGGTAATCTTTGGCGAATCTAATACAAGTTTTAAATGATCATGTCAGTTTTAGATATATTTGCGATTGTCGTTATCAGTGTTATTTTAAATGAATATGAAAATGATATATTTTTACCGTATTTGTGCTTTTGTCGCTTCTACGAATGATAATGCATGTTCAACTTCAGCCTCTGTACGCGCTAAATCAATCGCGGTTTCATAATACTTTAATGCCTCTTCTAATTTCCCTTGTTCTAACAAAATTTGTGCTAAAGATGCTACTGCTGCATCACAAGCTGGATCCACTAATAATAATAATAATATATTCATGGCCATCAGTATCATAATACATATAACAGGATCTTTTTGATGAATGAAAACATATCATACCTTTCAAAGCCATTTTACATAATCGAATGGCTTCATTTGGATCACCCATGACTTGATATGTCAACGTGGCCTTGTTAATATAGGGTAATGGACTATTTTGATCTAACGCAATTGCTTTTGTAAACATTTCTAATGCTTGTGGTAAACTCTGTTGTTCTACTAGGAGTTCACCAAAGTAATTATGCACTTCAGATGATTGTGGAAATTTCTTGAGTGTTTCTTCAAATGTTGTCACGGATGAATCAATTTGACCCAGCTTATATTTGGTCACACCCAGTTGAATATGCGCATATATAAAAGAATCATCCAGTTTGATACTCTCACTATAATCTTTTGCGGCATTTTGAAAATTTCCACTTATATAATTAACTATATGTATAAAATCGTATCAAATGTTAGAGAAAAAAACCCACTCTTATTCATCGTAATGAACAAACCATTTTTACCTTGGCCGCTATTGGGAAATAATTATAATAAATAATTATTCAATGCTTAGAAAAAAATGCATTACAGTGGCAACAAAATAATTTATATATAGTTTACCGATGATAAAATATATCTGGATCCGTTGGATTGATTGCTAGAGCTTCATCAAATTGTTTTAAAGCAGCCACCAAATTCCCTGCTCAGACATAATTATCATTTTTAATGATTCATTTTCCATAAAGAACATATACTTATGACTGTATTATGTATTATATATCATTACCTTGTTCAATACATATACTTGACCGTTTGATATAACTTTGAATATATTTAGGGTCAAGCTGGATGGATTTATTAAAGCATTCAAGTGCATCTCTTGCGTTACCCTTGAGAAACAAAAGTGTCCCTTGAATATTGAGTGCGTGGGCTCGATATACGGGCGAACAACCCTCTTGGATAGCTTTATCACAAAATTCAGATGCTTCTTCATAATTCTTTGATTTGACTGCATTGTATGCATTAAAAAAATACTCATCACCTTTGTTTTCAGATGATTTAATAGGCTCAGCTCTTGAGCGATCTATAAGAGGAATCCAATACCGTAATGAGCATCATATGAGCGCTTCCGTAATGACGACAAGAAAGAAAAAAGAGAAAGAAAAAAACCTGGTCTATAAGAGTCAAAATATGCGCTAACAAAACTGGATGAGGGCAATCGACGTTTTTTTGTCTATTTTGTACATAGTATAATTAGTTCCATAGCAACTATAACAGTAACCAAACTGCGACTTTAGTGTATACCTTCATTATTTCTGCAGCCTTCTTTTCAGTAACTTTCTTCCTAAGTCTCTCTACAGATCGTGCCGCTACTTCATTTTTAAAATTGTCTAATATACAAACACAGGTATAATCTACACGGATTATGATTGTTTATAACATAAATTTATCAGTATACATCCTTATAATATGATGTGTGGATGTGTAAGAATAGTATACCATAAAGAGCCTCCTCTTTATCCCCACGCAATTCCAAAGAATGGGCGCGTCGATTTAAAGCTTTGATATAGACTGGGTTCAGTTGTAATGCATTATTACAATCATCAAAGACTCGATCATTATCACCTAAATTTGCATAACAAGCTGCCCGATTTGAGTAATATACGGGATCCGCTTTGAATTCTATGGCTTTGGTATATACACGAGCTGCCTCTGCCCAATTCTTTTCTCCAAATAATCTATTGCCCTTTGCCTTTAATGTATGTGCTACTTCAGCTCGTTGCTATATCAATTTTTTTATGGGATATATTTATTTTTCATGCATTAAGTATCGCAATAATTGAATATTTTTCCGTCACCGCTCTCATATTTTTTTTTTTCGCTTTGAAAAAAAATCCTTACTTTGGTTGAAAGTTTTGTAATGGTTTCAACAGACATGCCTTCATAATTATCTAATACTTTTTCCATTATGAAATGAATAACTATAATAAATGGGGTCTCGTTTTTTAGTGTTGTTTGGGTTTTCCAACTTACTATTACTGTCTCTAGCTGTACTTCCATCACGCCTCTGTTGTTCCTTGGACGACGTATTGTCTCCTGGGAGTGTTTTTGAAGGAGACGACGACGACACAAGATAATACAGACTTGCTCCTGTTACAGCAATACTAGCAACAACTGCACAATAAAACTTCCAGCCCTTTGTTTCAATGAAACGTTTTACACGATCACTGGTAGTCGACATTCCGTTGTATGAACTGAAGAAAGAGAAAGGCTTCAAACCACTACGGAGTTTTCTTCCAAATAGCCAAGCAACTTTAAAAAATGCCGCTTCCTAGCTAGCTTTTGCGTCTAAGAAAGCTTTTTTTTTTTTGCTTCGCTTGCTTCCCGCACCCAAAAACTTTCAAATACACACAACTTTTATATAAGAACGGAGCAATGGCCGGTTTAAGAAGTAAATATACTTTTATTATTATTATTATTAATTGAATTGGGATATTCTTAATGTTTTTAATTTAGTTTTTTATCGAATAACAAATACAAGATGAAGTGAACTAACCCATTTATTTTTTTTCTATTACTTTTTAATAGCGTAGGTTGTCAAGTCAATAATCGTCCTCAATTTTTATAGAATTGATAAAAAAATAAATAAAATTGGCTCGATATAATTAAGAAAAAAAAAGGAGGTTCTCACATTGATATTGGTTAATTATTTTTAAAGGATCATTGCCCTGGCTTTTGTTTTAGCTATCGGCTTTTTACTTGTAATATTATCTTGTGCTCTTTACTAGTAAGTGGGATATATGTCTATTGAAAAAAAAAAAAAGATAAATAAACCAAATGAAAATGTTTTTGGGAAACTAACTTGCTTGATATATTTTAATTTAGCAATTGGTGGCCTTTATTAGTTGGTAAAGTAATCAAGAAGAGATGTATGTGGAATGGTATATATTGATGGTTTTGTGGTTTTTTTTTCTATGGATTTAGTGGCTACCTATGTATTAGCACCATTACCAAACGCGTTATGCAGTCGATGTGCCGGCCAAGATGATCTTATGTCCGAATATAATAGTGGCGTTGTTGATGCCGGCCATTTTATTACTGGAATGTTTATAGTAACTGGATTCTGTAAGTTTTTTTATTTTTGTGGGAAAGGATGGATGGTGGGCAAAATCAAAAGCTTTTTTTTTTCTATCACTATTCTGTGTCATCTCAGAAGCAACTTTTTTTTACTGAGAGAAATACACAATGTTTTATTTTCTAGGTCTTCCATTTGTTCTTGCACATGCTGAAGTGGTAAGATACAGAGACAGACAGTTTTTTTTTTTGATAGAGTGTTTTGGGACCATGTTTTTATTGACTATGGATATATAAACTCAATAATAGATTACAATCCCAGCGATGATTATGAGTATTTGTGGAGGCATTTTGGTATACGGCACAAGTAAGTAAAAAAGAGCAGATCTTACTGTGGGAAGGGTGAATATACAAGTAGATGGATCTGTCAACTCACACTTGTTTTTAATATTTCTAGTCATTACATACACCCATTTCTTTGCTGATCAAAGCGATGACTATTAAAAAATGATATCCTTTCTTTATTTTCTGTACATAAGATATACATGTACCTCTTTTTTTCTACTTCTCAAGAATTTTTTTATTACATATATACACATTGATATATTTTACAACACTTTACACCATTCCATCTGCCCCGAGATACGTGTGTTTGTGTGTGTATGTGGCAACATGTGCTTGTGTTACAACTTAAAAAGACGATAAACTTATTTTTGTAAAAGAGAGATTTGATCAGATGAAACATTGCTGCGGAAATCATGTTTGTATGTGTGGCTTTAAAGGTGCCACCACTTGAATTTTTATTTATCATTATAATTATATAGTATAATATAAGTATATATACAAAGAAAAGAAAAAGGAACAGAAAAATGAAATAAAAAAATGAGAGAACTGATATTATAAAGTGGAAAAGATATAAAATAAAAATATGAAAAGAATAATATGATATGATAGTAAAACTATCATATTTATTGAGAAGAACCAAGACCAGCTAAAGATTGGTGGGCTTGAGCCAATTGAGCCTCTAAGGCTTTAATACGTTGCTCATAAGAAGCCTCTTTAGCAAGTAAGGATGATTTTTCCGATTCCAACACGGCAGCACGCAAGAGCAAAGTGGTGTTTGTCTTCTCTAAATCAGATACACGCTTCTCAAGTCCTTCCATCTTCATGGCCTTTCGTAATCGAGAACGACGGGCAGCATCAGTGTTCTTTTGACGCTTGATGGCAGCTTCATCCACAGGGGACACAGCATCACTACTTGACTTTCGCTTGCGAGTCGAAAAAGCAGGAGTAACATCAATGACAGGGCTTGCTTGCGACTTTTGTTCTTGAACAACAGGCGAGGAGACAGCAGTAGCGGGCTGTTGTTGAGCAACAACAGGTGACTGGGTCACTGTTGCCAATGCAGCCAAGGCGGCGTGCAAATCATCACCACCAGTAGTGGATGAGGGTGCGGCTGCGGGCGCAGCAGAAGTACCTTGCATTGAAGCCGAGGAAGATGATTGGGGCACATCAAACAAAGATGCATTCAAGATAGCAGAGACATCCAAATCAGCAAAGCCAGGCTTGTCAAAGGCAACATGTTCGGTGGTAGGAGAAGTCAAGAACATATCTTGAGGTGTAGCGATTTCTGGAGTAGAATGAACACTTTGTTGACCTGTACCCATGGCAAACCATTCGGGAGAAGACAACCAGGATTGTTCTTGTTCTTGTTGGTCACCAACAAAGGTGTTGATGGCAGGCGTAGTGGTAGCAGTGGTCTCAGCAGAGGAGACAGAAGGGCCGCCGGTAAGCGACTGGAAAAATTGTTGGAAAAGTTGATCGTCCATTTTTTTATATTGATTATATTGTTCTTGTTCTAATGATTCTTGGGATGATACTGGCTTCTTGCTCGTTTGGGTAATAGTAACGGTAGACATTTGCTTAGTAATTATTTCTTGCAAAATAAATTTCTCTTTTAAAAAATTTTCAACAAGGATGCTGTTTTGGTTTTCGAGACTTAAAAGTCTTTTTGGGTAACTGTTTGGTCGAGAGTTGACATAATGTTAAACTGGTAAAGTAGGCCATTGTTGGGGCAACTACACTAAATGTGTTTGGTACTTAAAAAAACGTTGGATAAATTGTTGGATAAATTGTTGTTAAATCGTACAATTGTACGGGTAGCGTTTAAGCGGTGAAGGAAACCATGGTTGGCGATAATAAATAAGGGGAAAATATCACAAACAAAGGGTTCAAAAAAGTATAAAGAAATAAGTTACAATAGTTATTATAAAGCGTTGTAATATTACGTTATATAAGAATAACAATAATAATAATAATAATAATAATTAGAAGATAAAGAAGTGTGTGTCTAATTAAAGAAGTATATGTTTTCCAACAAAAAGGTTTTTTTATAATAATAAAAAGAGAATAGAAGAAAGAGAAAGAAAGAGAGAAAAAAAAATTTTTTCGTGGGGTTCAATCTAGCGAAATTTATCGAGAAATCAACGATTGTTACACTGGAATGACTCATCCAATAGTTTTTTTAGCCAATTATTTTTTAGAACGCGTTATCTAAAAACCTACACGCAATCTCCCCTTTTTTTCAAGGAGAAAAAGCTTCGACCATTCTTATTCTTTTTCATATTTATTTTACAGCTTATATTTATGATAGTATACTAATGGTTATGATAATGACGATTATGATGATGATTAGTATCAATTATGCCATTGGATATATAAAAACTATATAGAAATACTTTTATCAAAGGTTCCATTTGTATCAGATGGGGGAAAATACAAACGGAGATGAAGCGAAAGGAAAAAGCTGTACAAAAAATATCACCATTTAAAGTAATGCGCCGTGTCTCGGCATAACGTTTTTGGATGGTATTTTTTTTTCAGGAACGCCACCTTTGTTCAGTGCGAAAAAAAATCGTTACTTCTTCAAGGCACTACTTTCTTTTTTTAAATCCTTGCGCAAATCATGTATGAAATTCATTTAATGAACAACAACGGTTTTATTATAATTATAAGAATAAACCCACGATTGGAAAATATAAATAATAATAAAAGAAATTAAAAAAAACAATGGATTAGCCTGAATAAAAATAAAGTTGATCTGTGTTTCCGATCGTTTCGATTGGTGTTGAAATTCAGCCATTTCTTTCTAAATTTGTAACAAGGTCCCACTGAAAAGAAAAGACCCACATTGAAAATTATAAATATACCTTTTGAGAAACCATATACACTTTTCAACACAAAAAACTACACAATACAATGGATATGTGTATCCATATATAATAAACATATTTAATAGTATTATTAATTAAAGCAAATAAATTTAGGTTTGTTACATAGTAGTAGATGGATTTGTATATAATAGAAGCAGGGGACTATGTGTAAATTATGGCATGCTTAATAGTACATGATTTTCTAAATATCTTTGGCAAAAGGTGTCGCTTCACTGTTCCTATCCAGATTCTGTTGTTGCCTACATTGTTGGCGACGACGTCGAAACGATCTGTGGAAAACATTAGTTACCCATGATGATAATGTTTTATCAGATGATTCTTCGGTTGCATTATGATCCATGTCAATCGTAGTAACATTATCTTGATTACTGTCCTTTACACCCCAGTTGTTGTTAGTCTCGTATGCATTGTTTAGCGCTTGGAACACTTCATCATCTAGATAATATGCTTTTAATACTACTTCCATTAGCTGTTGTCGTCGATGTAGTTCATCATATTGAATTTTCATCATTTGGTTGTTATTTTGTAATATTTCACTCATTTCCTTTTGCTTTGCAAGCTCAATTTGGATCTGGTATAGCGATAGTTCTTCTGGCTGTGTTGTATTTGATGATGAACTTCCAATATCATTATGCTGGGATTTCGATGTCATCCCATCTTCGTTGATAGATGATTGTTGGTGACCAGTAATTGCAACGATCGATCGGTTTTCAGTTTCACTCGTGTTAATGTTATGATAGCTATCTCGTTTTGTATTATTTGTGCTGTTCCAGAAAGATGAAGCTGTGTCTTGAGTGACAATGTTATGGTCCTTGAGCATTGACATCTCATTATCCATGAATAGCTGCCGGTTTACTGGATGTACAAGTGGTATCGGACGTTCCAGAAATCCAAATTTGCCTTAGAGTGCTCGACGGAAGGACAGTTTGAGTTTCTTTGGTACAAATCTATGCAAGACCCCATAAGGAGAGGTTGGTCTACCACCATAAAGAAGACTATGGATTGCAACTAGCATTGCAAGAAGACCACCAACCGAACCAAGAACGTCCATAAGCGTAAAGATACGTTGCTCGCGGAAAATCGTCACATTACCAGAACCCATAAGTTGCAGGGTAATGATAGAGGATGATTCTCCCAATTCTGGAATTGTCTCGTTATCTCGGAATCCGGTTTGGAACGATGTCGATATTCCCGTTGTCTCTTGATAGATCGGTGCAATACCGATTACATTCCATGTTGAATGTGAAAGTTTGAAATGCTTTTCGCTATTAAAACCGACAATCAGTTGAAAACGTGGCTTATCATCTAGATCGAGGAAGTATATATTGCTTCCTACAGTTGCTAGCTGGCCAGTATATCCATCACCTTGGCTCCAATCAATATATTCTTCTGATTCCATGAACTGACGGTTACTGGCCAATAAATGGCTATCGTCATTGTAGGTAATTATATTTGGGTTTAAACTAAGTGGATCGTATACATCAATTTGTAACATGTGCACTAAGGTTGTATTGTCAGGGATATATTCGTATGACAGTTGCAAGTCAGTTATACTAAAACCTGGGTAGATATAATCTGTTGATGTTACAAACCAACAGTCCATGTCGTAATTCAATGATCTGAATGTAGAATATGGATAATACAATGAGCTGTTGAACATCCTTGCGTCTAGAATTGGGTCGCAGCTGTCATCCATGAAATTGTGAGTGTTTTTCGTACATATAGCGGAAACATTAACAAATGAACCGCCTTTAAAGCATAAGCGAACATCTAGATATTGACAGATAGTGTCAGTAAAAATACAAACAAGAAAAATATTTATTTTTTAATAAGATCAGATACGCTCTCTCACGTATTATACATATAATTTTATATTTATACTAAGGTAAAATCATTTTACCTGGAACGTCAAATTTGGCCTTTTGTTGGTGTATGGTCAACGTTGTTTTTGGACTATATATGATCAACTTAATATTATATGCAAAGTAAGCCCAAAAAATGAAACTTAATATGAATTTTGTTAGAATTCGAGAGAATTCAGTCCATTGTGGTTCACCAACCCTATCATTAATATAATATGGTTCTTATTAACTATACTTTTATTAATTTTGAATACAAATGTTTTTTCATTCATACTATACAACGTAATAGTAATGATCCATCGTTTACAGGTTCAAGAAGATGTGATTTAAAAATTACCTGGGGTTCCAAATATAGCAAAAGAAGATTCGCCATAAAAGCCCTTTGAGTCCTCTGTTCCAATACCACCATATTAGGCCAAAAAATATGAGACCTGGCAATATTATACCGAAGATACCTGTAATAAACCGCGAACGGAGTACCGGGATCTTAGTCCATAGCTTATATACCATATTAAATCTATTAACGACGTCGTATTGAATAAATCCACCGGATTCATCGTCATCAGATGAGAAACTCCTCATTATGGAAAACTGGTTTTGGTTGCTTTCTCCAAGACCTTGATGGTATGATATAAGAATATAAATAACTGTTCATTACGTAAAGTTAAAGAAATATGTATATTATTGGTTTTGCTTCAACATACCTCGCATCATGAGAATATTCTCCCTATTGTTTAAATTGGCTACATGTATACCACTCCAATACTCTGGCTTCAAGTAAGAAAAATCTCCTCCTTTATACTTAACATCAAGTGTAGTCCAAGACCATGAAGATATGTTTAACGCAAGTATTTTCTTGATAGTATTCATTGCTTTCTCAATTCCTATTATTTACAATATATGCAGTAAAAATATAGTTACGTTATGTTATCATTATTAGAAACAATATATAAGGAAAACTGTCAATAGTTTATTATACTTGCCTGGTAACCAATAGTATATCATTTTTTTGTTTGATCCTATCATACAATCAATTTAGTTCTGTGAGCCATACATTATATATTTACTACATACGAACATTTATTAATTGTAGATATAAAAGCTCGATTTGTTTCGCACACAGACACCCAAAATGAACCTATACCAGTTATGTATATTATTTGCTCATCTCTATTTTTTATTTTGAAAAGTGAGTATTTATTAAGTTAAAGATTAGCAGAAACAAAGTTGATTTTCTGGGTCTATCTCATTATATATTATGCCTAAATCCTTTATGGATACGTACTCCAGAATGAACCCATTAACATGATTCCAAGATTCTCCTTCAATTGATAAACTGTTCAAGAATAATACCGGCTCAAACACCTGAAGGATTGGGTCATATAACCATATTGCAACTGGATCAGTTGTTCCGTTGGTGTTTGTCAATACTCCTCCAGCAATATATATATTCCCACTGGGTGTAGCCGTGGCTGAAGCATAGGCCCGATTTCTTGGTGGAGATATTCCTGTGCTACTGTTTATTGATGATTCAATAACACGAGGGGTAATTGAAGTCCACTGTGAATTACTAAAATCATATTGTTCGATGTATAAAAGTCCATCCTCACTAGTGTTGATCCGGCTATCTCGATAACCACCAAAGAATAGCACTCGGTCATTGTTATTAGGATCAACAATTGCGGCGGCACCACTTGAAAAGTTTTTATAATCACGACTATTATCAACAAAGGCGTACGACAAGGTATGTTCTTCTGTATCGACACTGATTGCACTGAAATAAGATATAATATCCCGGAAGGAGGGTGTACTATGTATACCTTCTCCTCCCCATATATACCCCATATTGTTTCTTTCAAAGGTGGCTGGATATCTCCGTGATGGGTTTTTTAAAGGATTTCCGGTGCTGACATCTGTACTGTAGTAGCCTCTACTATAAAAATCAACATCGTCTAGGGCATATGGTAAACTGCTGTTTTTCTTTTCCAGTGTTAAAAAAAAATAATAACCAAACGATGACCCTTCCTTGATAATGATCTAGCATCATTTATGGTAGTAAAACGTAAAGATGTGAAGAAGAGAAGAAAGAAACCATATTCTCAACTATAAATAGTAGCGGTTTAGAAAATAAAAAATTCAGAAATTCTTTTTTACCAAGAAATATTGATCAGTTTGTATTACGAAATATCAAACTCGGGTTGTTCAAACAGTAATTCGCACTAACGTTAAAAATGAATGGTTTTCCTGCGCCTCGTACTAAAGAGTTGTGCAGCACTTGTAACAAATGAGATCAAGTGTATAGAATACAATGATTGAACATAGTCTATCTTTGAACAAAGCCGCAATATAGCGGACTCGCAGAAAATATTGGTACGGAAAGTGCACACTTGCATCAAACAGATGTGTGACAAAATTCATAACACTGCATTTACCGAGAGTGAAAAAAGTGGGGATCTTCTCAATTAATATAAAGCAAGTGCATGTAACAGAAATATTCAAGAATAAATATACTAAGTAATTTAATTTATTATAAAATACTGTATACCCATCATACCATCCCTTTTTTGTAGTATACAATAAAACTGGGGTTGGCTGCTGTTTTGTGTCGAGCCGCGCTTGCTATAGCTTTATTGCTCGTCCTAAAAGTGCATCAATCTGCTGGTTATTGGTGTGACCAATGCCGATTTAACAAGAGCATGGGCTGTTCCAAAGAAATATTATATCTGCAGACATTTACCCCCTTTCTTATGGTTGAGTATTGGAGCAATCCATTGCTGTTTTACTGTAGTAGTTCCTGGATAGCACCTTCTTTTTTTGACGCAAGGCCCCAGACAAATCAATAAACCCATGGAGTCGGTATGTAACATCATGGATAATAATATAAACATAAAAAAAACCATAACAAATGGATTGTTTCCTATATATAAATCTAAGAAAGATTGATGTGTATTTTATACGACTTTGCTGTCAAAATAAAAAAGAATATATGATAAATCTGAAAACTTGGTGATTGCAAACGACTTTTATGTGCTATTGAATTATCAGAAGAAGTTTTGAACAAGGAGTCTAAAAGAAATCGACATTTGCTTGGAATATCATTCATGCATATGATACATATAACAACTTTCAACAATAATTTAATGATTAAGTAGAAAGATCTTTATTGGCAATAAAAAGTAACAACAAAGGATGACCTGATAACTAGTATAAAACTAGATCGAACTATCATTTATGGTTGTGGTAGCTAGTGGTATTAGTTATAAGCATAATAATTATGTATGTATTGAAAGGTATTGAACTATTCTATAGACATGCTAAAGTAAAATTGAGTCGTGATGCTTCTAAAAGATCATTTATTATTATTATATAGTTGCTCGTTACCTAAATTCTGCAATTCCATAATACAGGAACGAGTATATCCTATTTTCTAAATGAATACCTGATAGTATATATATATATATATATAAAATACTATATGTACTATCAAAAGAAATTATATTATAAAAACTACTATAATATATTTCAGATATACAGAATAGTAGGGATTAGCGGTTGTTATTTTCTTGCTCCTCTCCCTTACTTCACTTATTATAAAAGTAAGCTGTGTTTATATAGAACTAATTCACAGAAATAAGGTAAACGGAACCAGAAATGTGTTAGTGATGCATCGGAAATCAACCGGTTCGACTTTCCGCTGTCAACATATGAAGTAGTAAGAAAATAAAAAGTACAAAAACGGTGATATTTATGTTTTGTATTGCAATCGCCGAACCAAAAAGGTTTTTGTTCTGATAATTCTGTTTTTCTACGTAATCGAGAATCATAAGAATAATGACATTATTATAGTTTATGAATATGTACAACTATTAATAATCCTTAATAAAAATAGAAGAAATATCCAACAACATATTCATAAAGTCGACATTTCATCCATTCACCTTAAGAAGAACGTATTACTATAATTGGAATGTAGGACGATTCATCTGGACACAATTATCCTTTATCCCAGCGGTGTTTTTTGTTCAACTTCTTCCCGTGACAAACACATATAAATTTCACTTTACGTGTACACTTTTTTTTTACTTCATACAGAAATCTCTTTTTCTTGTTGCTGTTTTTTTCTTACATTATTTTTTTTTCAGAAATAATAATGGAATTACCAAAGCTTAATATTTTGGCTCAAAGTGATCCTAAACAATTGCTTGCTTCTCAGGACTTGAATGGTCAATATGACGGTACAATCGTTTTCTTTTCTGACAAGAAAGCATTGACCAGTCTCATTCCTGCTGCTCAGATCTATGCTGATATGGACCAAACATTTGGTGAATCTATTCAAGTTATTGTTGTACCTGAAAATCAAGGTCCAAGCAAACGTATTGTCATTGCTCCTTTAGGTTCGATCAATAATGACTTTGACGATGTTCGTCGTTACAAAGGTAAAAAGAAAGCAGACATAGAAAGACTTGTCTTTTATTATTATTGAATTGAATGTATATATATAATACAATAATGGGTTAAATTATTGCGTATATTAATTTTTTGATCCATATATATAAAGATGCTGCGTTTGCTGCTGGTAAGCGAGCGTTGAAAGCAGGTGTCACAGCACCCATTGTTGTATTTGCTGATTCACCAAAGGAAAGCAACTTGGGTTGGACATTTGATGGAGAGGATGATTACAAGCACTATTTAGAAGTGACAATCCTTGGTTTGGTTGAATCTGCTTATGAACCTATTGATGTACGAGAACATGCCGAACGTTCTAAGAAACCACTTCAAGTATTCACACAACTTGGATTCAGTGCATCTGATCAAGTGCAAGCTGAGAGCTTGATCCAAAAGGTCTCTGCTATTGAAATGGGTCGTCGCGTTAGTAAAGGTAAGAAAATTACAGAAATTATTTAAATAATAATGATCACCGGGAAAAAAAATAAACTCTTAAAAAAATGTTGGTGTGAAATAGTTTCTGTTTTTGGTTGTTTATATATAAAAGTGAATAATGTGATTAATTAATTGATTGGATTGTATGTATATGTCTCTCCATACTGATATATAAAATTATGGTAGATATTGGTTCGCCCGATCCTGAACGTATGTCACCTATTCAGGTGGTGAAATATTTACAAGAAGTCTTTGGCAAGGATCCTCATATTAAAATGACTGTGATTGACGATATTGAAGCAATTAAAAAGGAATATCCTTTGGCCCATGCGGTTACTCGTGCTAGTTTGGCAGGTGCGTGGGAAAAATAGACAATTTTGCTTATTGTATAATTCCCGAAAAACAAAAAAACTGACTTTATTATTATCATTATTCGGATTCAGTGCCGCGACATCATCCGCGATTTGTTCTTTTCGAGTATCGATCGCCAGATCAATCCAAGGTCAAAGAAAAGTAAGTTGCGAATTATATATATATATTATTGTTTATTGCATTGTTGGGTTTATTTACATCCTTTTTATTGTTTTATTATTTTTATTATAAAGTTTGTACTTTGTTGGTAAAGGTGTGACCTATGATACGGGCGGCGCCGATATCAAATGTAGTGGCCACATGCGAGGTAAAAAAAATCACACAATCATGAATTATAGTTAAGGGATGGATGGGAAGAAAAACATCTATTTGAGACTTTGTTAAATGATATGGTTTATTTCGAATGATAGGAATGTCTCGTGACAAGTGTGGTGCAGCAGCTGTTGCTGGATTTTTCAAGACCATTAGTATGTTGCAGCCTGAACGAGTGAATGTTCGTGCAGGGTTAGCATTGGTTCGTAACTCAGTTGGATCTGACTCTTATGTGAGTGATGAGATTATCATTTCACGTAATGGTACTCGAGGTAAATAACGAATGATGATTATAATAAAAATAGTTGGGGAAGTTCATATTTTTACTAACAAAAAAAAAATGATGATTAAAATAGTATTGGTGGGTAACACGGATGCTGAAGGTCGTATGGTTATGACAGATTTATTATGTCAATTCAAGGAAGAAGCAATTGCCTCTACCTCCACAGCCCCCAATTTCTTATTTACTGTGGCTACATTGACAGGCCATGCTTTGCGTGCTTATAATGGGTATGGTATTGCATTGGATAATGGATTTGCACGAAGACATAAGATGAGTAAACGAATTTATGACGCTGGTCATGTTTTGGCGGATCCTTTTGAAATTTCCACTTTCCGTCGTGAAGATGTAGAAGTGGTTCAACCTGGTCGATCAAGTGAGGATGTTGTTCAAGCCAATGATCAACCTAGTACTATGACAAACCGTGGTCACCAATACCCTGCTGGATTTATGTTGATTGCTTCAGGTCTTGATCAACATGGTCTTAAGGATAAGAAACCTATTGGTTTTACTCATCTTGATGTAGCTGGTTCAGCTGAAGAAATGTCTGCTGTTGGATGGAGCATACCACGCGTTACAGGTTCACCCGTAGCAGCATTGACAGGTGCCTTTTTACTTTAAAGATATATTTTCCTCTCTAACCCTCCCCCCTTGTTTTTTACCCCACACTTCTTTTACACACACACATTGACAACCAATATAAACAACAAACACGGACATTTTTATAACAAACATGCACGCACACACACATTTACATAACAACACCTGAAATTGAATTAATTAGTTTTATATCTCGGGAAAACTAAATATAAATATATGAAAAAAACAACAACAACCCTGGCTTTATATATTTCTTCTGTTCTTCTTATTCTTGTCTTTTAGTCATGTAGTATTAAACTTCTTCATCTGACATTGTTATAATTCAGGGCTGACTAAAAACTCCCACGATTTGTGGTCAGCAGCATGTGCCTTTTAAACTATTGTTGTCTTGTAAAAAAAAAATATTTTTTTTATCAAAAAATTCTGGATAAAATGTTTTATTTATAATAAGCTATATAAAGAAATGAGATGTATTTAGGAATTTAATATTATATTGATGTCATATTTGATCTAGAAAAACTAGATATTATCCTGATAATGATGGTGATGATGATATGATCACCATGGATCCTAATAAGACCATATATAATAAATATATAATCGTAATGAAAATAAATTATCGTTGATAGATAAAAAAAATACAAGTATAATTAATTCACTCGGGATAAACAAGTCCACATAAAAAAAAAGTTTTTTTTTTTCGTAAAAACACAAGAAAAAAAGAAAAGCCCGCAAAAAAAGAAGGGTGAATTGAAATATAGAAAGGAGGACGAATTAGCATATACGACTCATCAGATGTAAAATACAATATGATTGGATATGGTAGCTACTGCCAATCACATGCTTCATGTGATTTGTACGGGAATTTGCCTGTTTTAGTTTCAAGATTTACCTGTCGGCTCTTTACTTTGCAGGAACACAACACACACAATACGTTACAAAGGAGGAGGAGTGTGTGCTGTGTAGATTAGGAGTTATACAATATTATTATTTATTATATTCATCTACTAATAACTAATTCTTATTTACCAGGTCACCATCTAAATTATTTACCGAATCTTTTTTTTTGTTGTTGTATTCTAAATAACTTCTTTCTCTTTCTCCTATTTTTTATTTCTTTTCTACTATATTCTTTATATATGTTATATATAAATATATATATATAACATAAAAACAGTAATAATGTACATATAATCATTTAAAACGACTTAGCAAGAAAGACAATAGGTGGGTAAAAGAAGAGTATTAGATAAAGTTGATGAGCACCCGAGGTTGCGGAACTTGCAACACGATTGGATAACAACCTTTTTTTTTTCGTTCCTTTCTTGTCTCCGATCACACTTCCGCCCATTTACCATACACACTCACACTCACACTCACAAACCACAAACAACAAAAAAAAATAACTCATACTTCAAACGCGAGACTGACAAACCCCATTCACTTCACTCTTCTTTTTCCTTGTTTCTCTTTCTCTTTCTTTCTTTCTTTCTTTTTACCTCCTCCTTCTCCACACTTTTTCTTTTCTTTAGATAAACCTTAAATTTATCATGTCACCTAAAGAAACACCTGGTCAACAGGGATTATCAGAACATTATAGACGACTCTTTTATAAACATGCTTCGGTCGAAAAAGAAAATGAACGTTATATGACAGAAGATGATTTCTTATCCGCTATTGCACCCGGGGAAGACTTTAAAAAAATCCAACGAGAGCAATTTGGTTTACTGTACAAGGTAGCAGATAACTCTAAAAAGGGCCTTGTGTCTTTCCAAGATTTCGTCATCTTTCAAAACCTCTTGTCCAAACCCGATGCCGAATACGAGATTGCTTTCCGATTGTTTGACGTCAATGGCAGCGGCAAGGTCACTTTTGATCAATTCAAGAATGTTCTTTCAAGCAATATGCCCAAGGATGCTGTGGCGTTCGATTTTGACTGTGACTGGCTCAAGTTGTATATTGGAAAAAAGGAAGGGCATCATGAACTAAGCTACGAGGAATTTTCACAATTGTTAAAGGGTTTGCAAGGGGAACGGTTACGTCAAGAGTTCAAGCATTATGACAAGGAACAATCGGGTTATATTGAACCAGAACAATTCCAACGTATTATTTTGGATATTGCCAAGCACAAGTTATCTGACCACGTTATTGATCATCTCCCCACACTTTGCAATCTCTATGCTGGAGGTGGTAACAAGATTACCTTTTCCAACGTGGTTGCGTTCCACAACGTCATTCGAAACATTGATATGGTCGAATTGGTTATTAAGCGTGCTATTGATGATAGTCCTACCAAGAAAATCACCAAGGCTGACTTTTTAAATCATGCTGCTCAAGTAAGCCGTTATACTGTATTTACTCCTATGGAAGCCGATGTGATTTTCCATTTTGCTGGTGTGGATGGTGCGTCAGGTACATTGAGTATTGAAGATTTCGGGAAAATCTTGGATCCCCGCTGGACCCACCCGGAACCTGAACCTGCTGTTCCGGTCGTCGACGCTGAAGCCACAAAGCAAAAATCTGGTGTCTTGTTTGAAATCATTGAAAATGCTTATGCTTTTGTTTTGGGTTCCATTGCTGGTGCTGTGGGTGCTACCGCTGTCTATCCTATTGATTTAGTCAAGACACGTATGCAAAACCAACGTTCCAAGGTGGTTGGTGAATTGCTTTACAAGAACAGTCTTGATTGTTTCCAAAAGGTTGTCAAGAATGAAGGTTTTGCTGGCTTATATCGTGGTTTAGGTCCTCAACTTGTTGTAAGTAACATTTAATAGTCGTTTTTTATATTATGAACTGGGTTGGAAAGGATGAAAGCAAAAAAAAAGAGGACGTTTTTTGTTTGTTTGTTTGTTTGTATATGTAGTAGATAAACATACAGAGAGAGATTAAGATTTTTACTAAAAAACAATATTTAATCTAGGGTGTTGCTCCTGAAAAAGCCATTAAACTTACTGTCAATGACTTTGTTCGTAGCAAATTAGCCAACAAGGAAACTGGTGAACTTCGATTCTATCAAGAAATGATTGCTGGTGGTGCTGCTGGTGCATCTCAAGTGGTATGTATATAATAAATGGGTTTATTTTGCAAACAAAATTGATGGAAAGGAGGGAAACACTCATACAAAACCATTATGTTATGATAGGTCTTTACCAACCCTCTTGAAATTGTCAAGATTCGTCTTCAAATTCAAGGTGAACAAGCTAAGAACAGTGGAGCACCTCGTCGTTCAGCTATTTGGATTGTAAAGCATTTGGGTATTGTTGGTTTATACAAGGGTGCTAGCGCATGTTTACTTCGTGATGTTCCCTTCTCTGCTATTTATTTCCCCGCCTATGCCCACTTGAAGCGTGATATGTTCAAGGAAGGTCCTGACCACAAATTGACTATCAGTGAATTATTGATGGCTGGTGCTATTGCTGGTATGCCTGCTGCTTACTTTACTACCCCTGCCGATGTCATCAAGACACGTTTACAAGTAGAAGCACGATCAGGTCAAACCAGTTACAATGGTATTACTGATGCAGCACGTAAGATTATGAAGGAAGAAGGTTTTAAGGCCTTCTTCAAGGGTGGTCCAGCTAGAATTTTCCGATCATCACCACAATTTGGTGTTACCTTGACTGTATACGAAATCTTGCATCAAGCTTTCCCATTGCCAGGCCATGGTCCTACTACATCTTCTACAGCAAGCAAATCAGGCGCTGGTCAAGAAGTCGGTTTCGGTCCTCTTCGATCAAGAAATGCCTTGAAAATGCTCTTAGACCTCGATTATAGATTTGGTGTTTACAAGGTTCCTCAGCAATTACCTGGAACCAAGGCTTAGAGTTCATATTATTTTCATATTCTTTTTTTTTTCTAATTAATATATTTTATATATACCTGTTCATTCTCTCTCTTTTTATAAAACTTCATCTTCCTTCAACTCACTCACTCACTTATACTATTTTATTTTATTTTCATTTCGATTTTCCTTTGACTATGTTTATTATTTTTATTTCTCTCCACTCTCCTCAACCCTACCTTTTGTGTATCTATGCGTTTCAAAAAAGAAAAACGTGTTGTGTGTGCAACATCAACAAATCTTGTCAATTACTCTCCGAATTCCTCTTTATTTTTCCTGCGTTTTCCCGCTTTATTTTATATAAAAGATCCCACCAAAAATAGATGTTTATTATCCTTTAAATATATTACTTTATTACAAATGATCATCCTTTAAATGTACTAGTTATGACACATCTATTCTCTGAATGGTAAATTTTCCGTAGAGATAAGTTTGTAAGACACCATTTGTATTTGGATATTCACAATGTGGAGATTTTATATTCAAACCATTAATCATGTAAAACCTTTTTTTCTTTCTGAATATACTTGTTTATTATAATAACTATATATATATATTCACCCACTCTTCCTTTTATCTCCCTTTAAAAGCAGTCCATTGTATATTTATTCAGTCTTTGATTTTTCCTTCTTGGATCCTTTCAATGATTTCAGTACAGCCATGATTAAAGGTACTGAAATAGGAACAAACAATGGCATATAGATGGCGTATTTATGTTCATCTGGGAAATAGAGCATTGATACCATGGTTGGATTGAAAAATGCTTCTTCTGCTAATTCTATAGCACGAATAGATTGCTGCAAAGCTACATCGTATTGACCGGCTTGCAATGCATGATAACTAAGATCCAGTGCATGCAGTGATTCTTGTACCTGCAGAGCAATATGATCCAGTACTACCATATTGGGAATTTCTTCTACCAACTGAGCTAACGAATTCAACGTGGATGCTGTATTGACAATGTTTTCCACAGTCCGCCTTCGAATCACTGCATCCTTTTCCAACGATGTAATGCCCGTATGAGGCGCTGTCATGAATGTGACATTGAATTCTGGTGTCTTTATAAAAATATACTGTATCAGTTTACCTTCTCTTTTTCTTTTGCTACTCCTCAAATCAAAGAAAAACACTCACTGTGACAGACGTAAAGTCATGAATGCCCAATAATGTTCGAAGTTGTGATACAAATATCCGTAATACAGGTTGTAGTCGTTTCTTATCCATTTGGTAATAATGATCGTCTGTAAGGGTATGAGGAGGAGGTGGGTTCTTAATAACAACGCCACCCCATCCAGGAATTGAGAATGCGTTACCAGGTAATGGCCGCCCTATGAAAAATGGTAGGATGCGAAGATGAATAAAGTATTCCCTAATATCATTTTTTTAAGAAGCATAGTCCTTATTTCACTGTGAGTATACTTCTTTAATAATATACAATACCAACCTTGTTTGTCATGAATCCATAATCGCTCATCGGGTGAAGGAACGTACAAAATAAAATTGATGGTCGAATGGGATGAAATAGTGGAAGCTAATATATTATCGACCCATTGTTAATATATACAAATTGTATAATGGACAGGCCAAGGGAATAAAAATAAAATACCTAAATTCCAATCCGCTGAATTGATAAAGTGAGGAAGATTTTCTGGATTCAGATAATAATATCCTGCTTTTCCTTCACGTTCTCGATAGTGTGGTTTCATGGATAATGTTGCATAATTTTGAATTTGGGAATCAACAGTAAAGTTGGATATCATTGAAAGTTCTCGAAGCAATGGGTACATATAACCTATCATCCATTGACCATCAATAAAGGTGTCTTACTCGATAAATACTCCAATATTATCATTTTATCTTTATACTCACCTTTTACTGCTTCTTGAATATCCCAATCCACAATTAATTTTGAAGGATCATTATTCATTAAACTGAATGTTACTTGATATCGAGGTGAATATTTCAATGTACGCATGCTACTCATATCATTCTAATAAGAAAATAAATAAGTATCAATTGATGATACCATAAAACCGATATAGAAATATTACCATTAAAAAAACTATCCAATTCCTTACCTTATCTCGAACATGATTTAATCGCCAAGTAAATTGAGTTAATGCTGCATATTCATCCCCAAAAATCATTTTGGCCAACGTGAATATGGCATGATCCACTTTATCTAAACAATGATTTCATTTAATACTACTATGAGTGGGAATTTCTTTTTCTTTGGGGGAAAGGCAGCTAGGATTTATATTTTTTCAATCCCATAATATAAAATTTTTCTTATACCATTTGAAATATCCTTGATCTGAACCACACTTGTACGAGCATTTCCAACAGTGATGTTATAAGGGATTGTTTGATCTGTTGCTGCTTCGTCAAAAAAGAGATGATAACATCCCACCGGTGCTTCTCTATATTGCTTTATTAATTCATCGTCGTGATCCAATCGATAATCTTTTTCTTCAAGAAATTAAATAAATACGTAGAAACATGTCCGTTGTTAATATAAGAGTAAATAACATTGCAGAATAACATGGGCATATTCATATTAAAGCTATCTGTACCTTTATTCCAAAGCTGATATTGTATATTAAAAGGAAATTCTGCGCAATTTGAGTTTTTACTGAATTCAGTTGATAATTGTTGTCTTAATGATTGTGTACGATCGATATTATACTGTATCGATTGGGGTATATGAATGACTATTGTTGTTGGAAATACATAACTACAGCTTTCCTTAATGTTTTTATATATATGAGTAGAATTAGGTTTTTCGTTTTTTATTGTTATTATGCTTGTCATCTTGGTTTCTTTGTTATAAAAAAGAAAGTTAAAACCTACTTTGCCTAAAATCCACGAATCAATTTCAGAGAATGGAAGATTTGCTCTATATACTTCCGTTGTTTTCCACCAAAATGGAAGACCAATGAGGAAAAAGGCCCAGAATGATGCTACCACCCAACGCGTATTGCTCATATAAAGCCGTTTTTTAGGTTGGTTTTTCAAAACTGGACAGCAATTAGGTCTGTTTTTGGATTCAAACTCGCATTTTCGTTCCGACACGTTGATTAATGTAGTGTGTGTCATTTGATATACAACAATTCCTAAATAATACGTGGATAAATTTATTTGCGTGTTTCTCTTTCTCTCTTTCTCTCTTTTTATTTTAAAACATCATGAATTCGACATTGCCAGCATTAAATAAATCAGTTCCACGAACAAAAGAAATTGAAAGTATTTGTGTCTTTTGTGGCTCAGGCAATGGTGGTAGACCTGAATATGTGGAATCGGCTTCAGGTATAGAACTATATCAATAATAATTGGGTGTTTTTTTTATTCAATAGCTGGTACATAGAACAAGAGCAGCAACAATTGCTATGTACCTATGATAAAAAAAATTGCTTCATGGAAATAAAACTAAACCATTTATATTGATTTTTTTAGAGGTTGGCAAGGCATTCGCCGAGAATAATTACACATTAGTTTATGGTAAAGTATTACTGATATCCATTTTATGTTTGATATGAAAAGAATATACTAACGAATACATTATCAATCGATATCAATAAAACAGGAGGAGGTTCTGTTGGTGTCATGGGTGCTGTTGCTCGAGGAGTGATTGATAATGGTGGCCATGTTAAGGGTGTTGTTCCTGAACCACTCTTTCGTCATGGCAGTAAACAGATTGCAACCGAAACAATTGTTGTTCCTGATATGCACACTCGTAAAAAGAAAATGGGTGACCTTGTAAGCTTTGGTTTCACATTTTATATTTCAAGATTTCAATTTAACTCATGCAAGAAATGCAAACATTTTTTTTATCTTAGTGTGATGCCTTTGTAGTTCTTCCTGGTGGCTTTGGTACAGCCGGTAAGTTTTATAATCGAAAACCGAAAGAGATGAAGTAGCGATATTAGAAATCCTTAAATGCTGCGGCATCAAGATCGCATTCAACATCCTGACATGATACATGTATATATATAGAGGAAATGCTCGAAATGATTACTTGGTCGCAACTTAACATCCATTCCAAACCCATTTTATTGTTAAATATCAACGGTTTCTATGATTTATTTGTCAAGTGGGTTGAATTTGCTGTCCAAGGTAAATGTTTATCATATAGAATATGTAATTTATATATGAATCCAAAATATAATCGAGACTAATTGTACTGGTAATTGATAATAGAAAAATTCATCCACAGCAATAACGCACGTATTTTCGTACTTTGCAACACAGTTGAAGAGCTTTTAGATGCATTGAAAAACTATGAAGCACCTGAAGGTCGATATGGCTTAGATTGGGTTAAAACCAGTGATGGTCAAAGCGGACGTGACATGACTTAGTAGCATTATATATATAAATACACAATAACAAAAAAAAAACCAAATGTAACTTTATATTTGTAATTTAGTATAGAAAATATGTATTTTAGATTGTTATCTACTCTTCTTTTTTAGTGTTTGCGTGGAACACCGGTATGCAAATCCAATTTTACGAGACTTTCCAATTTTTCAATAGCTACTTCAGAATTACCCATGGGTACCTCTATTTTAAATAATAATAATAAAAAAAGTATGAGTTCATCCACTTTTTTCCTTCCCCTTCTTTTTATTTTTTAAAAAAACTTACGAATAGTTTCCATGCCAAGTTTCTTTGCAGCTCGAAGATTCATACCAATATCATCGAGGAAAATGGCCTCATGAGGTTCAACACCAATGACTTTACAGGCATGCAAGAAAAACTTAGGATCGGGTTTTCTGAAAAAACACAATAAATGGTTCCTAATTAATCTCTTGAAATCATTTTGTTGAATATTTGATATAATTTCTTACCGAAGACCAACAACCTTTGATTCAACGAAATAATCAAAAGTACCGCGTAATGAATCAGATGTCTTGGTTTGATCAGAAGCCGATTCACTATTGTTTGTCAAAGCAGCGACCTTGAACCGTCCACTTTCTATTGGATTGTAGTATATATCAAGCAACGCATGAGAAAATCATGTACTTCTCGCTTTCTTTTACAAAGAATGATGTTCCTTTATCTTTTCTCTTTCCATCTCATGCAACTACGCATAAACGATTCCTTTCCCAAAAAAAGGTACCTTTAAGTTTATTGATAGCATGGAACACCTTCAAGTCGACATTATCCGTTTCATTCATCATTGTAGTCCAGAGTGCTTCACCATCCACAGTGACATTGGGTATATTCTCAGGAACAGCTGTAAAATATAAATTATAAGTAAAAAGGAACGAATAATAACAACTGATCTATTTTTTACCTTTGCCAGATTTTTGAAGATACTCCTTATAACTTTGTTTATGACGAGGGTCCGAGAGTTGTTCACCAAATTGTATATAAAAATCTTTGATTCGAATTTCGCCACGTTCAAATTTCTATATTACATATATTTTTTTGTCATGCAATCAGTAAAAACGTCTCCCAATGGGAAAAAAAATTAAGGAACCAATTTTTACCTGGAAGGCACCGCTTTCACCTTGTTTTACACTAATTTGAAAATGGATCATTATTTAATATCACTGTATATATTTTACTGATATCATCGTTATCAACTATGAATAATAGGTATACGTTACATGGCAACATTAATATAGTTTCTTGGTAATCCATGTTCTTTTTCGTATTTATGGATACCTGCCATAGGTGAACCAACAACCACACCACCTTTTATATAACATATATGTTAAAAAAAGAACTTTATACTCGTGACATGATAATAGATTTTGTGATTGATGCTTCTTACCAATATCAAAGATTACTGCTTTGAAAGTCATCGTTTATTATTTAGGAGAAAAAGTTAAAAAAAAGATGAGAAAGAAAAAAAGAAGACAACAATTTTTACCGCTTAAAAGTGCTTTAAGTCTCACACTGCATTTAATAATGACAAAGTAAAATCAGCCTTACAAAGCAAAGTCGCTCATTGGTGCTGTCATTTAAATAAGTTATTCATATTATCATAGCTTCATTCTTGAAATATAATACCTTGTCATCCTTATTGATTTGATCCATGGAAAAGAAAATTATAATGATACTAGTGTTATAATTCTCCAACTTATATACAAAATTCACGGTTTTACACATTAACTACTAAATTAAAATATATGTTATATTGTTGTTTATTAGCATCAATAAGTATTCCATGTTATATATATCGCCGTGGTAAAAATTGGATCAACAACCACCAATCTCCTGTCTTTATCATGTTTGTGATTTCATTTGTCGATCAAAGTAATAACTTAATATAGAATTACTTTCTCCATGCCATTGATTTGAGTAAATAATAATAAATTTTGAAATATTCTGTTCCATGGCTAACTGGTAGTATATTCTTGACATTTTATTCATTCATAACACCATCACCACCAAGTCCTACTTATCAAGCTAATAAGAAAGAATAAAGATCGGTAATGGCACGACAATTTACCATCAGAATTTTCATCTTGACATTTACCGCCTACTTGGTATTTTACTAAACACGCGACAATTGATAATTACTAAAAGATAGAATTATTGAGCTATTGCTATTGTTTATAGTCATCTGCTTATAGTTTATCAGTTCAAGTGAAGTATATATATGTTATTATGAGCCATGCACATAATAACTATAGTATATATGGTAGCATACAATTGTATAACTCTTCATCATAATAGAAAGATGAAATTGTATGTATGAATCACAGCATGCTGTGATATCATGCAAGTATAAATAGGTTTACTTTCCTGTAAAAAGATTTTTCTTCTGTTTCTTTAGGCCATTAATTTTCCCTCCCTTCATTTCTCTTTTCTACTGTATAAAAGGAATACCTGACTGGACAGAAGAAGAAGAAATATTTGAAGATGAAAAAAAAGGCAGTCGTCCTCTGTATGCTATAAACAATACCGACAGCATTTCGCAGTATGCATTCGATAATAACTATTATAGATATATATAATGGGCTATTAGTTCTATGTTTCTGTTCATTATACGTACAATACGTGATATTTTATTTCATAAAGAATGTAAAGTGGCCACTAATCATTGGGATAAGAAGATGTTTCGCCTGATTATATTTCACTACTCTACCTCGTTCTTGGGAAGACATAGGATAACAAGTTGGACATATCACACAAGAATGTCAAGAACGTTATAACTATCATTTATCCTATAAAAACTTTTACGTTTCAAACGAGAATCACTTACCCGTACAAGAAACCATTATTATGTCATAGAAAGCTAAAAAGGCTACTACATGTCATAAAGTTTAAAAAACACATCTTTATTATGACCAAATTAAGCAGCAATAGGATTCTATAATAGTACATGACTTTGCACAAAAATAAATGGGAATATGCGCTAGAAAGTCGCTTTTATAGCTTTTATAATAATTTATCACTGAATAACAAGTCAAATATTAGATAACAAAACAAATTCAAGTAATTTGTACAATTTGGTATATCTTCCAAAAAAGGAAATATCGTCACTTTTCAGGTTTTCTTTCCTGCCTCTTTCAAAGTACACACCCTCTCCTTCCAACACATTATATATATCAAAAATGATGTCCGATTATAAGCTTCGTCGTGATGCATGTCGCCCACGAGTTTTAGACAAATACGAAATTATTGGTTTTATTAGTTCTGGTACATACGGAAGAGTTTACAAAGCTAGATCTCGAAACAAGTATGTTTTTCCTTTTCTTTTTTTCCTTTTCTTTTTGAATAACCATGGATATCCATCGAAAAAAAATACATGGACTGATCCATAATCAATTGAATGAAAAAAACCCCACCTACCCATGTAGAGATGATCCGCGTGAGTTCGCCATTAAGAAATTTAAACCTGATCGAGAAGGTGATAACCATCATTATGTTGGCATTTCTCAATCAGCATGTAGAGAAATAGCTGTAAGTCCTTTTCTTTTCTTTGATTTTTTCTTTTTGTTGAAAGATAGATGGCGCTATTGACAATAACAACAAATTAAAAGTTGTGTAGAGAATTAAAGCATGATAATATTGTGAGATTGGAAGAGGTATTACTTGAAGATAAAGCAATCTTTATGGTCTTTGAATATGCTGAACATGATTTCTTGGTAAGATTATAAATTTACTTTAATGATGATGAACTATACAATGGGATGCCTGGTAAACTTAAAAAGAATGTTATATCTCTATCTCTATAGCAAATAATTCATTATCATTTGCATACGGAGCATAAACCGATACCTGAAGTGATTGTCAAATCACTGTTATGGCAACTTATTAATAGTGTTGCTTATCTCCATGCAAATTGGGTTCTTCATCGTGATTTGAAACCTGCAAATGGTAAAGATTTTTTTTGTAGATATCACAAAATCAAAAACTGTGTATATACTTACTTACTAAGGATGATTAGTGCTTCTTACAAGTGAAGGTGTTGTGAAAACGGGTGATCTAGGATTAGCGCGCTTATTTAATCGACCTTTACAGCCATTATTTAATGGTGATAAAGTGGTTGTTACGATATGGTACAGAGCACCTGAATTATTATTTGGATCACGGCATTATACTAAAGCAGTAGATATGTGGGCTGTTGGTTGTATTTTTGGAGAATTACTTGCATTGAAACCAATATTCAAAGGAGAGGAAGCCAAGATGGATAGTAAAAAGAATGTACCTTTTCAACGAAGTCAACTTACAAAAATATTTGAAGTGTTAGGCACACCTACAAGTAAGAGATACATTCTGCTTTTTTTTCTGTTATTCGCGATTAATCAGGTTTATTCTATGGGAAAGAAGAAAACTTATTTTTCTCAATTTTTTAGAGGAACGTTGGCCAACAATAGATCAATTACCAGATTATTCGTACCTTAGTTCGTTTCCCATGTAAGTCATAGTTTATATTGAATCTCTACCTTGTTTACAAATAAGAGTATATAGGAGGACAGAGTGGAATGATTAATAAGAATTTTTTGATTTCATATACAGGTGTCAAAATAAATTAAAACTTTTATCGGGCTTGCCAAAGAGCGAATCTGCATTTAATTTACTTGCATCATTACTGGATTATGATCCTGCAAAACGTATTACAGCTGAAAAGGCATTAAATCATCCTTATTTCCAAGAAGAACCAAGGCCTGTAGTGAAGTAAGAAATATTATTTTTTTGGTAATGAGGATCAAGAAAAGAACAGAAGATTAATCCAAGTGATATTCTTATATTGTAGTGTATTGTCACAACAAGGGGCAGAGTATCCACGACGACGCATTACACAAGACGATAACGATATTAAATCAAATAAGGCAGCAATACATCAAACTGTTTCAAGAGATGATCATTCATCAAGAATGGCAAAGAAAGCACGACATGCATAGATATAAACTATGATTGATCCAAAACATCACGCTTTTGTATTGTTGATATCTTTTATTTTCTTATTTGTTCTTTTTTTCTTCTCCTTCTTCTTCATCATCACCCATCATCATCACCATATATATAAATATATTATATACCCTTGATCCATCTTGGTTTTTTTTTGTCACTTGTTATAAAGGGTAATAATTGATAGAAAGATAGTGGCTATGAGGTTAATGTATATAACCCTAGGTCTATATGATATCATTGCTGAACGCTTCAATGTTGAGTTTATGAAGCCTATGTTTACAGAAAACAGAACTCAGCAACAGAGTAGTACCTATCCACTGTATATGCTCTGATTACTCTTCCTGTGTAACAAGACACTCTGGATGAAGATGTGGGTGGTGATTTTTGTAGAAATGTAAACCAAGTAACCATTTCTGTATTTACTATTTTTACTTACCTTTTAATTTATCTCTCTTGCCGTTTTTCCACCTCAATCATAAAATCCTATAAAGAGGTTTTTAAATACTATTATATAGTATAGTGTCATTGCAGAGTGAGTATATTAAATAAAACAACAAGTTTGAAGATGCGGCTATTCTTATTTTTTGGTTCGTTTCGTTTGACAATAAATACGTGGATGGATCAAGAAGTGAACACGTGTCATCACGCCTTCTTAGTTTAATGAAGTACAAACTTTTTTTTTCGAACACGTCAAATAAAGATGTATTGGTAGAAAATTGTAAACAACAACATAAAATAGTAATCAGCTCAACCCGCCATCAAAACTGCAAAATGGCCTAATAATTCACCATGTGAAACTTAAACTGTTCAAACAAACCACTCCGATATATTTTTTTTTTACTTTTAACTAATTCTGGTTGGATTTTAGGGGGATCGACGACTAAACCACAAAAGAAATAGGGCTTGGAAAGAAAAAGAGAGAGAGAGAGACAACACTTCTTTTTGTATTCTCTCACAGCTCGTTAAATCACATCTGGTTTCCCAAATAAAACCTCCATGCAACGATTACGTGATTTATTACCTATACCCAATTCATCACAGCAATATACTCGATTGCATGGTTCAAGCACTACTTATACTCGCCACAAACTGTGGCGACCCACCACTATTATTAAATGGGCTATTATTATAATTGCCTTTAGCGTTATTACTTTTTTTGTCTTTTTCAATCTCCAATTAAACATTCGAGTGTATCTACGCAACTGGATTACCCATCTCGATGATGCTTATACGACACCATTACATGGTTGTTTTGACTCATTGCCAGACGACAGTCCTTATAAAGGTGGACCCGCAGAATACAAATACGATATTAATCCCGGTGTAGCATTACTTGATGGTTATGATTGTTATGACTATGCAGCCACGATTCAACCCACAGCAGAACAACAAAAGAACCAAGAAAATACAGTGTTCCATGCTTATTGGCGAGCTGATCTTGCACCTGTAGGGCCCAAACAACTAGCTGTGATCCGTTCTTTTTTTGCTACACAAAATACCAATAGTTCGGTACTTTATTTATGGTCGAATGGTGATTTATCCAAGTCTTCGATTATTCAAGATGTCAAGGCCCAAGTGGGTGAACGATTACAAACGCTTGTCTATAATCCTAAAGAAATGTCCAAGGGTTCCCCTATGGAAGGTTCTCCTCATCTCGAATTTAATGATGAACATGGATATTTGGATGGTGATTTGATTCGATTATTAGTGATTTATCGATATGGTGGAATGTGGTTTGATATGGATGCTTTGTTGATTCGGGACATGTCACCCCTCTTTGAACATGAATGGTTATCCCACTGGGATTGTTTCCAACCCAATTTGTTTCCATTTAATGGGGCGTTTATGCATTTCAAAAAACAAAGTCCTTATTTGTGTGAAATGCTTTCCGAAATGGCCAATGGTCCTTTGCCAAGACCTGGCACAATTGATTGGGGAGGTTATATGTATTACCGAGTCTACAGAAGACTTTTGTATTATGGTATTAGACCTTGGTCCATTATTCCATGGTGTTTTACTGATTCTTTGGAGTGTAAACCAAGTAACTCAATGCCTGGTGCATTTGAAGAGGTGGAATTTTCAACAGAACGTTTATCTCAAGTTTTTGCCTATCATTGGCATAATCAATGGAAGAAAATACCAGGAACATTGTTTAGATATTTAGAAGACCAACATAAGGATGTTACTGGATGGTAATAAAACACACAAATGAATCTCTTATACCTTGATCAAAATGCAGAACACAACCCATTTATTACACCATACTTGATTTGTTCTTTCTATTTTTTTTCTCCTTTGTAGATAGATAATAATTATTATTTAAAAACCCCTTATACTATTATTTAAAAAATATATAAATTTATTCAAGATAAACACTATACATGTATATGTACGTATTTGGAATAAATCGATATTAAAGTATGTATCTAGGATATCAAATGTTATGAATATAGCTTTTGCCTTGGATGGCTAAGGTTTTTTTTTTTGAAATGAATCCTAATATCGCATAAAATAAGTTCATTATTGATACTGCCATTCCAAGTATAGCACCTTTCTTTTATTTATATGGCAAACTTGTATATTGAAATGAGTAAAATTGCTACATTGTATAATTTTTAATTAAGTGTTGAAGTGGGAATAAAGAATGTAAATTACACAAAGAAAATCAAATTTTGCTAGTATAAATATAGAGTATAAACAAATTATTCTTCCGATCTCTGCATATCTATTGCAACAGCTTTTCCTGTCGACTTCTTGGTTCATCTAAATAACTTATTTGTTGGATATCAAACTATTATACTTTTTAAACTAGTTATAAAAATTACCAGAATACAAGATTTGTTATGTCAACCGTTCAAATGTTGAAGTGAAGGGGATGATTGGATATGACCATTCATTCGTTCAGAAATACGATAGTGCCAAATGCAGTCTGGGGACAGCGGATTTACGTCAATGCTTTGGCATTCCTGTTTTTAGAAGAAATATTTGCGTGGTGATCTGAGTCTAGTTAATATGTGGTATATTATAATAGTTTATAAGAGAGCTGGAAAAGATAAAGGAAAGAACAAACTGGGATAACGATCACAGTAGTACCTCCAAAGGTAAAGAAATATCAGTAAAGCGATATCAATAGGAAAGATTCACATATGTATCTAACTATAAAAAAATGAAATAAGGTGATATACCAAATTGTACAGCTGTCTCAAAGATGATCATGATAAAGTTCGTCTTCGTTCTTTACTAATGATAACTGCGCCTTATTTGGTACCACTATTACTATAATTAGTATATGTGTCTGTTTTGTTCCTGGCATCTAAAGATGATTACAGGATTCGAAAGAGTATTAATACCCATTATCATCAAAGAGAAGTATAAGCTCGTCCTGCCAAAAAAAAAATCATGGTCTATTTTTACCTTTTGAAGAGAATACGTTTTCAGATGTGTCGATTATGATTTGAGCTATTTTGATTGGCATGAAAAACGTTCGATTGGTAAATTTTCTTTCTTAAAGTTTTCTCTGCCCTATGACAGTACATAAAGAAGTTAAAAACACATTCGAGTTTACGACTGGCTTATATATAGAACTGGCACTGTTTTTAATCCATTCACTCATAGCCTTATGTGATGGGAGACAGCTTGCGTGTGAGTGTATATCCTCAGGGATATTAATACACTCTCGAATCTTCTCTAACTGATTCTTGTAGTTTTGAATAACACAATTGAATTGTATAATCTTTTTAAAACGGTGCTATGGTTGGCTATCATCAGGGTGAACTACCATTGTTCAACGTGGAGTTGCTTAATATAGGGATCAGCTGACAAAACATTATGATAACCGGTACTATGTAATATTCAACTTTAGTCAGACAGTGTGGTATTGATAGAGTGACAGAGAGATTACTGGTAACGTTATTCAACCCTTTAGGAAAGGTCATTAATCAATCCTCCTTTTATAATTAGGATGATGATAGTAATAATGAACAAGAAAAAACACATTGAGATAAACAATACACTTCTTCAAAAAATACTGGTGAAAAAGTTTAGAGACATTTACTACGTCCAGTTGAGATTGCAAATGTTAACGTCTTTCGTTGAAAACCGACAGTGATTTCACCTGCGTTTTTAATCAATGAGAGCAACTTAGTAGTACTGCTAATATTCTTCTTCACATACACTCGCGCCAACTGGGGTTTTATTGTTTATGCCAAGATAAAGCCAAATTAGCAGGAATTGGATATGTTTCATTTGTACAAACATCATTTTCTAGTATGTTATTTTACTTTAGAGAAATCGCTGGTGTTCAATTGTATTTTTCATTACTATTCATCATTTGCTGTATTAGTTATAAAATCCCAATATCCTAAACATTTTTCATTTGGAGATTTCATCTGTCTCCTAATTATTTCACTTATAAGCTCACAATGGAGAGAAGCCGACGAATGATTCATCCAGCGTTCTGTTTACAAATAGATTTCTGTTTGAAACTTTAAAAAATCGAACATTCGAGAGTATTGTAGCTAATGTACCTGAAACTATTGGCTTTGGGTACATCTATGTGACCGGTTTATCTGGGAATTGAGTGGCAAAAAAAAAAAATTAGACCCAGCTTGCATTGATCCTTATAAAGAAAGCTGAAAGTTTCTTTTTCCCTTTATCCACCAAACCAAAAGAAAATAAAAAAATGTCTGAACAAGCCGCTCCTGAACCTATCTTTGTTGATCTTCATGATAACTCGAAACCTGCTGAGATTGAGAGTTTATGTATGAAATGTCATGAAATGGTAAGTTATTTTTTGCAAAAAAATGGGACAAAAGGAAAATAATGGTGCCATTGAGGACTTAAAAAAATATTTTTATTATAGGGTACAACACGTATGCTTTTTACCAAGATTCCTCATTTCAAGTAAGGATATGTATAATATTTATATGAAAGAGTTGGGAGGAGAATAAGGTAGTGCTAGGTACTGAATGGGTTTTGTTTTTTATAGGGAAATCATTATTATGGCATTCGAGTGCCCTCACTGTGGATTCCGAAACAATGAATTACAAAGCGCAGGCGCATTCAACGAAAAAGGTCAAACTGTGAGCTGTCATGTTACTGGCAAAGAAGTAAGTATATAACAGATGAGAGAGTAAAGTAAAATAACAACAGAAAGGAGAAAGGGAAAGAAAGCTAATATAATATTTGATAGGATTTGGATCGTCAATTAGTCAAGTCTGATTTCGCAGCCGTTAAATTTGAAGAACTTGATCTTGAAATCCCACCTAGCCGAAGACGTGGTTTATTAACCACTGTGGAAGGTCTTGTCTCCAATGCCATTGAAGATTTAGAAGCTGGTCAACCTGTTCGCAAACATACCGATGAAGATGTCTATAACAAGATTGAAGCCATTCTTCAACAATTGAAGGCTTACCAAGAAGGAAAACAAGAATTTACATTGACCATTGATGATGCTTCTGGTAACTCTTATATCGAAAACAGATGTCTTCCAGCTCAAGATCCTAAGATCACTTTACGTTGGTACACTCGCACACCTGAACAAAATGCCTTTTTGGGCTTGTCGTCTGAACAACAACCACAACAACCTACCGCAGCTGCCGGTGAAGATGATGAAGCACCCGAAGTGTTGACCTTCCCTGCCAATTGTTCCCATTGTAATGCACCTAGTGAAACCAACATGCACGTCATGGATATTCCTCATTTCAAAGAAGTCGTTATTATGGCAACTAGCTGTGAACAATGTGGTTATAAGAGTAATGAAGTCAAGGCCGGTGGTCCCATCTCTGCTCAAGGTAAACGTATTACTCTCAAGGTCACTGATACCGAAGATTTGTCGCGTGATATTTTGAAGGTAATGGAAATAATAGTATGGATAGAGAGAGAGAGAGAGAATGAATGTGAGATAATGGTTTGGAAGAGATTGATATTCATATTTTTATATTGTACATCCCTTTATTTTAATCATAGTCTGAAACATGTGGTTTATCCATTCCTGAAATTGATTTGGAATTAACACCTGGTACCTTGGGTGGTCGTTTTACTACTGTGGAAGGTTTATTAAGACAAGTCCATGATGAATTGGAAGAACGTGTCCCCTTTATGCATGGTGATTCCACCACAGACGAAAGTCGTCAACGATGGGCCGCCTTTTTGGAAAAATTGACTCAAGTGGCCGATGGCAAGTTGATCCCTGTCACCTTGATTCTTGATGATCCATTGTCCAATTCTTATCTTCAAAACTTGTACGCTCCTGATGATGATCCAGAAATGAAGATTGAAAACTACGACCGTGATTGGGATACCAATGAAGCCCTTGGATTGAATGATATCAAATTGGAAAATTACCAAGAAGATCAAAAGCAAGAAGAAACCAAATAGATTGCGCCTTTTTTTTTTTGAAGGATAGAGAAAAAGTAGATGAATAATAATATTAATAATTGTAAAAATGGGGTTTCTTTTTTGACGTGTAAAATATGTATATATTTTTTTCTATCGATCCCCACTACATCCAAACAACACGCATTCTTTTTTTTTTATCGCTTGTCACCATCATTATCATTTTTACGCATAAAATAAATGTATACACTGTATTTTTTTATATATACATAGAGAGAAGGCTAGGTATACGATTGCTAAGAGAGTTATTATAGATGGATTGATGGAAATAGGCTAATTAATACCATTATTTTCATTAACTACTACGTTGATATCTTGATGTTGATTTAAATCATCCGATTGTTGTTGTTGCTCTTGTTGCTCTGTATAAAATGAAGTATGGTCATATTGGGATGGGGTTGGACTATCTGAATCATGGCGATAACGAGTTTGATGACCAGCAATATTTGCAGCATAAGTTCTCATTTCTTGCCATGTTTGTTCCAATTGAACACCACGCGTAGCCATCGATTCTTGATAACCCCGTAATCCCTCGATCATCGATCGTATAACACCATCCGCTTGACTTGGATAAATAGGATCAGCACAATGTTATTTTTTAATAAATGCAGGCGTTCTAACCACAACTTTTTTTATTGTTTCTCCATGATCAAAGAGATACATACTAGACATCCTCTGTTGCTTGTTGCATTATATCCACAAGTGTTTGAACAAGATCTATTCAAGATATGAGTAATTCATCGTCTCATTCTCCTTGAACGTAATAAATAGAAAAGAAATATGTACATGACGCCACAGTAACTAATTTATCATGTGGTGAAGATAATAACTCAAAACGAAAAATATTAAACAAACCGTTGACTTTGGTATTAATGGCAGTGACATCCAATGAAATATCTTCATTTCTATAATAATAAAAAGTTTTTATACAACAAAACAACAACAACAAACAAATATTCAATATATTTACATGCATATTACTGTAAACAATCATGTAACGTGCTGTTTTTCTGTGAGAATATCTTACGTATCATCATCCACATCGACGTTGGATACATGTTCATGTTGCTGTTGAACTTCTTGATGTTCTACTATGATATTTCTATTATCATCATCTTCTTCCATGATTAGTTCATCGACATCATCTTCGCGTGTGCTCATGAGGTCTTGGTCTGGAATATTGGACCCATGGTGTTGTTGTTGTAGTAGTTCATCGTGACAGTGGGAAGATGTAATTGTACAATGCTTATTATTATTATTTGTTTTGGTAATCATTGATTGTTGATCTGTCATTAAAGAGAGATGGGAAAGGGTAGGATACACTTTATCTTCAAACATTTGCCAAGCACGATCATCATCTTGTCTTTCTTGTTGTTGTTGTTGTTCAAAGTAATTAGTAGTTGGTATTAATAAAGGAGGTGTTTTTGGCATTTTCTTTTGTTGAATAAAATTCATATGAAAAAAAGAAAAACGGAAAGAATAATAAACGTCACTAACTGGTTTTTTTATGCAAATTTGTATACTATATTTAAATAAACTATCTTCCGTACTTGACGGCTGTACATTTTTTTATATTTATATACTGCTAATTGGAATTTGAAAGAAAGAAAAGAAAAAAATAAAGAAGGGGGGTATCTTTTGGGTTATTTTTTTTCTGAAACACTCATTTTTTTGTATGTATATATATATAGAGAGAGAGAGAAAGAGAAAGAGAGAAAGCTGCTATGTAATGTATGTGATATGTGTATGTGTGTATATAATAACTATATTTGTGTGTGTGTGTGTGTGTGGTATACAACAATAATAGAAAAGAGGGGGGGAAGAAAGGTGGGTAAAATATAAAGATAAAGTATATAGATATGATATATGATATAAATATATATAGAAAATAATAATGTTGAAAATGAATGATGAAAATGGGGGAGATAATATAGTATAATATAGTAATGAAGAAGAATAATTATAATAATAAACTCTAGTATGATGTTGAGGTGCCGCACCAGTCCAGTAGTGCCGTATCACCCGACTGTTGAAGTTGTTGTTGTTGTTGTTGTTGTTGTTGTTGCTGTGGCACAAGGTTTGCAATAGGATTGTCCGAGGCATGCGATACACTTGTACCACAATCTTGTTGCGTGTTGTTGTTACTGCTGCCAGTCTTATTGCTTGCTCCTCCTTCGAGGCTACATCGGACTTCATGTGTACGTTCATGTTTACGCAGAGATCGTAGATGGTAATATGCTTTTCCACAATTCTCAAAGCCGCACAAATAAGGTCGTACATTAGAATGAATCTTACTATGAGTTGTTAGTGAATCTGGTCGTGAAAATCGTTTGCCACATCCTATCATATCATTTGTTTATTATTATTAGTCTATCACTTGTGATATATATATATATATATATTCTATATTGACATGTAAAAACAAATACATACCAGGTTCTTTACATTCAAAAGGTCGTTCACCAGTATGAGTCCGTAAATGATTATGCATTTTATGTCTTTTTGTAAAAGGTTTTTGATTACGAGGACATTCTTTCCATCCACAGTAATAGAGTGCCTAATGATGATTTATAATAAGATTTTTAATGTGGATATATGATTAGTTTGTTTATTTATGGTATTTGTTTGTTGTGTATTGTAAATATTAAATATATATATTTGTCTATTGATAGTTTTTACCTTGCCACTACCGATATGCATATCTTTCACATGTACGATAAGCTCATCTAAACTTTCCAGTTCCAAATAACAATTCTCCCATAAGCATTGATGCTTTTCTTCTTCTTCATCTTGAGCTATAAATTTTTTTCCCTATTTTTTTAGTATCTTGAAAACTCAAAAAATATAGGCCATGTTTTTTTTTCTTTTTTTTCTATACGTAAAAAGAAAGAGGAGGAGGAGATGGAAGAAAGGAAAAACTTACAAGTGGAAGGTGCAACAGATTCCGAGCCAGGCTGTTGGGTCAGTTTTTCCAAAAGGAGCATCTGTTGTTGTTCTTGATCGATCACAACATCGCTACTACCGGAGAGGATAGGACTACAGATGGAGGAAGAAGAAGAGACAGTACTGGTGGCTGTTTCGGGAGAAAACCATTTGTTGACACCATCTAAGATGGGAGAACCAGTGGTCGGCATTTCCAATTTACCCAACGATCGATGACGTTTGGCTTTTAATAATTTACGCATTTTGGCTTGTTCTTCACTGGATTCTTTATTTTTACTACTACTGGTACTATTGGATCGATAAGATCCTCCACCAGAAACAGTATGTCGACGGGGTAAATTTCGACGAGTGGAAGTAGGTGTGGTTGTTCCTGATGATTTTTTCTCTCGAATCGAATTAGGTTGAAGGTCTGGACTTCCTTTGGAAGTGATGGTACTTCGTCTTCGAGATACTGTCTTTTTTAATACAGGAGGAGCAGGTGTAGTTGGTGTTGTAGCCGTTGAAGGAATAAGAACATTGGTTGTTCCAGCCATTGCATTGTTATTCGTTTCAGTATTATTATTATTATCGGCCATCATTAACATATCCATCATTGATTGTGTCGCCGCCACTGCCGACGCTTGTGTTCCTGATATTGCTGGTGGTGACACCATCGGCACTTGCTTTTTTGTTCATACCGAAAAATAGTTGATAATAAAGGAAATAAAATAAAAATAAAAAAGTAAGTTTTTTTGTGTGTGTGAAAAGTTACGCTTTTTTTTAGATGATTTGCGTTTGATTTTTATATATATTCTAAACTCCATTTATAAACTTTACCTTGGCATTGGATGGGACTATAGGTGTATAAGATGCTTGTGAAAGAGAGGAAGGTGGTTGTTGATACATTGTATGTGGTTGTGGTTGGTGATACATGGCTGCAACAAGATTTGAAGAACCGTCTTGTTGATTTTGTTGAGTCATTTGAAATCCTTGGTAATCGACCATCATGGGAGATGCCATTGCCTCGGACTGCTGGTGCTGCTGGTGTTGTTGTTGCTGTAAAATGACATATTGATCAGGAGTTGTATATTGTAACGTAGTTGCATAGTCCATTGGAGAAGTCGGCGAAGTTATGGTTGTATCACTTGGCGTAGTAGGGTTATACACGAAACCTTGGGGAGGAAGGGGCGGAGCAGTGCTATTATTATTCATCATACTCGTAGTATGATTAGTAGTAGTAGTAGTAGTAGCTGTACTCGTTGCCATCGAAGAAGGTATAAAATAACCATTTGTATTATTATTCGTTGTTGTGGGTGTTGTCATTTTATTATTACTTGGGTGTGCTTGACTTTTTACAACAGGAGCAGGAGTAACATGTTGCTGCTGTTCTCTCATAAATGAAGGTTGTTGTTGTTGTTGTTGCTGAGGATGTTTTAATGCGCTATTCTGCAGAAATTGAGACGCGATATATGCATCCATATTACCTTGGGATGGCATGACAACGGGCGGAGGAGGAGGCTGTTGTTGTGATGGCGATGTTGATTGCTATAAAAAAATGATAAAGATTATGTCAGTAGATTTGTGGATATTTTTGAACTTTTTATACAAGTACATACCATATGCTGTTGTTGTGAATATTGATAATAAAATTGCTGTTGTTGTGGTTGTTGATAATGAGTAAGATGATGGTCCGTGATGGTGGGAATACTACTAGGTGGTGCTACGACGGCAGATGTCATCATTTGATTATGTTGCATTGAAAACGAAGCACTCTTATTATTACTACTGTCATCAAAACCATTGAGTGAATAAACAATCGGTTCATTCATCATATCACTAAAACTAGTTGCCATAACTACTCTCTCTATATATATTAACCGAGATAAAGAAGTTGGTTGGTTTGTTGGTTTGTTGGTTTGTTGATTAACCTTTTTTTTTTGTAATGTTTCGGAGTGTTCGGATCTTTCGGAAGGACGGGGGGAGAAGAGAAAGAAGAAAGAGATTATAAGAAGTATACAAAAAGAAAGCAAAGGGGTGGAAAATAAAAACTTTTTTTTTAAAAAAATAAATGTCAATAAAAGAAAAAGAAAGATTCTGAAATGACAATCAGGCACAATCACCACAGACGAAACGGAATGAGAATGTTTATATAATAAGAAAACAGCGCGTTTGTTGTTGTTGTTGTTGTTTATGAATTTATCAAAAGAATTTCTTTATGATGAAAAAGGGAAAAAGGGTTTTTTAAAAAAAAGAAAGAAAGTGAAAAAGAAGAGAAAGAAAGAAGAAAAAAAGTGGAAAAAACACGGTCAAAAAATGGTTTTGTGTGTGTGTGTGTGGATTGAATTGGATGATTCCATTTTACAGTTGAGTAAATTCCTTTATTATCTTCTACTTTTGTTACTTGTAATGCTTATTAGATTCTCCCCCAAAATATTTCTTTATTATTATTAGAATATATAAAGGATACGCCACTTTTATTGTAATTACTCCTCTTTTTTCTTATATCTATTTCCTTGTTCTATTATAATATTAATCATAAAAACATCCATCAAACTTGTATTATAATAATCATTCATGGTTTTTTGATGTCGATCTATCCATCCATCATAATGGCTCCACTTTTATAAAAAAATAGTGACTGATAGAATGGAAATATATTAATGTGTTACACTATTATATATATATATATATACACAGCCCTTTTAGATTCATTTTTCAAATAGGGTAATTCGCCTAATAAGTAGTATCCAATGTGTATTTGTTCTCTCCCCCAAAAATATATTATTACAACTAACAAAGCAAACATCGCCAGCAACAACTACAACTACAGCAACAACAACAACAAAATAGGCCTGTGCCACTCTTATTTATATAAAACGGTTATATACACAAAAACCTTCTTATTACTTCAAGTCCGCCCACTTACTCTATTGATGGTGAGCCATTTACTTATAAATTATTATTCATAATATAATAATGGGAAATAATCTTATATACTAGAATGTGTAAGGAACAACCGAGGGTAAAAACCCGTATCCACCCGCCAACGTATAACATATTTGCCGAACGTTTCACATTCTTTCTTAAGCCACACATTTGTACACATTTATTATATATTATTATTAGTTTTTCCATCCCGTCATTGACTTGGTTTGTCATCATCAATTACTTTTTTTTTCATTTTATATCGAAGAGAAAGGGAGGAAGGTGTATTATATTCTAGAGCAAGTATACCATTTGAATTATCCGGATTTTCGTATATTCTCGGAAAGAAAGAAGTATATATACTTTTGAAGAAAGCCATCACATTGATATAACTGATTTATATGCATATAATAATAGAATTATAGATGAATATCATTCAGTACATTAGGATGATCACTTCTATTCCTAGAATCTTTTATTTATTTCTTTCTTTCTTTTGTCCAACATAATAGAACGTCATTGTTTATAGCACAAAAAATGATATTCTTTGGGTATTACAACTGGACCTATTTGTTGTTGATACTTGTTGTCCCCACCATTTTAAATCAGAATAATAGTAACAAATTCATAGCGGAGTGTGGCAAGTGGTATAAGCAGCCACGTGGAAAACTTTTTTTTATGACAAGTGCTGTTGTTTTTCTCTTTACTTGTTCGTGATCATAGTTTATTGTTCTTCTTTTTTGTACACCCAAAAAAAAATACACTAGTATCGTACTTCTTTCATATGATGATGATGATGATGCTACTTTTTTATTGCCATGTGGATTTGAATGGGGGAAGAAAAAAAAAAAGAGTAAAAGTAAGGTTCTAGAATCTGTTATCTATTTAAAAAAAAACAGTCATTTAAAATGAATTATTATCATCACAATCATTTTATTTCCTAATACTTTAACCTAAATATATTATTAATAATTTCCTTCGCTGTTGTTGCTTGTTCATAGAGATATAAATGACAATAATTACTACTTTTACCAAACTATAAAAAGAACGAAGAATGCGCGGAGGAGAAATAATATCATTGACAAATGAGCTTAATTCAAGTATATTATGGGTCGAATTCCAACTTGGGACAAATAGAGAATAAGGGAATGGGGCGCAGTGTATTTTTCGAAAATAGAGAGTGATTATGTAAAAAAAGGCCAATATCGGAATCATTTTTTGTCACTCCAATTAAACCCTATTGATGATTATCTTGGATAAGGATATGGTCTTTGTAAGTATGTATGTATTCTAACTACTAAATAAAAATTAATGATTCTGTACAATGACAGGATGATGTACTATCAACTCTGTTCACATTATAATGAGAGTGAATGATATCAAGACTTACATACTGTTGTTAAGATGGAATGGATACAGATATATTTCTTATTTAAAACAAGAATAGAAATTCACACCTGTGTGATATAGAATGACCTCATGACTCATTAGCAATTAGCAATATATATTTGCTATATATTATAATTACGTACTACTTTTTTTGATGCGCTGTCAAATATATAAACATTTGAAGATGAGTATCGCTTTTTACACATCACAAAGTATGAGCAGGACCTCTTCCTTTCGTTTTTTTTTTAAAAAAAACACAACAGTAGTATAGATCAATCCTTTTCTATTCTTATAAATGTAACCATTAGACATAATATACGTTACTTCTCATTATTAACATGGCGGAGAAGACATACAACTAGCAATGTGGAGGGTTGCATCTATTATATAACTCATAACTTTCAAAAACATTTAGAGTTAGCAGCAATCTTAGCTGTTAAAAATGCAAATGAATAAGAAATCATAAGAAGAACCTGCTACAGTCAGATTGCTCGTCCTGATTCAACCAAGAAAAAACTTTACATGAACATGAAGCGTATGAGAATATTTGTAAAGGGACTGCTACTCTATCTTGTATAAACGCTTTACTATTATAAACGTTTCAATGGAACACTGTCAGCAACTAATATTTCTTAAGCTTTGTTTTTTTTTACTCATGTATGATTGATTAGGAAGGAGGAAAAGAGAGAAAAAGAAGTTCCTGTAAATTCATTATATGCGAGCCAAATGCTGTTGAGGCCCATTCTCATAATTCATTGTCTTTAACAACACATTATCACCCCTTTTTCTTTTTGGTTAAATACAAGAAGAGAGCATCATCTTTTACACTTTTATTTTTGTCTTTTTTCCTGCACTAATTCCCATTATATATTCTTAATGTATTTATCGCAACAATAACTAAGATGTATGTAAATGGCGTATACAAATAGTAGACTATTATATTTATAAGATATATATGTAAAAACAAATTGTCCTATAATATATATAACCTCATGGTCTCCTCGATAGAAATAATAATCTGACCCGAGCCCATCTATGAATACTATCTTTGCAAACGAATAAAATAATTTTTTACTTGGGTCATTTCTTCATATGCGAAAAATGAAACACACATTACGTACTCCCGCATCAACTTCTGAAATTGTTTACATACGTAGTCAGCTGTTACAGAAAACTTTTCCATATAGGATAGATGAAATGTGTACTTTATCATTTCCGATAAAGTAGAAACGACTGGAGCAACAACAATAGTAAATATACTAATCCACGCATACTATAAAAGTTGAAAAAAATCAAAGCATTTTATTTATCCTCAAATTCTAACATTTGCATTAAATACTATATTACAAGGAATGATCTAAATATCTCTATCTAGAATATCTATTGTTCTTTCATGATAGCCGCAAATACGCAAATATTGGCTATCAGCGACCACGTGGGTCGTAGAACATCGTAATGCATGGTATTCACAACGCCCTATTATTACAGAAACCGCGATTATCGAACCACCATTGAGCTCATATATTGAATGTTGTAATTGTATCGATACGTAACAGATCACGGCTGGGAGCAGACAATGAATTCATTTTTACCGTTAATAACATATCAACCTAATTGAAATGTTGAAATCAATCTTTATATTCTTTATTTCCTTTTCCTTTCATTATATCTCTTCCTTCAGAGTATATATTAAAAAGCATTTACGTATTATAATATACTGCATCTATCACTTCTTAATAAACAATGATTAATCAAAAGATTTATTATGTGCGCTTATTTTAATATTGCTACGTAAAAATATAGAAATTTCTCCTCATCTGTATAACAGTTATAATTTGTCATGGATCATTATTTTGTTTTCTGTAAAAAAAAGTATACATCTAGATAGCATGAGCAAGGAAAATAATGAAGCCTACAATAAAAGAATCAAAATGATATTTTATATATAATACAAGTATAATTTGCTATGGTACTAACAACGACGATACTACTATGGTCAGTGGAAGTTTAACTCATTTTTTCCTCCTCTTTCTTCATATTTTCCAATGACAATAATTCTTGATAGAGTCGTGACTTTGGTAATCCCACCTATATTTATAATACAGTACAAGGACTTAATATCTTTTTACTTTTCTACTTTATAAGATGTTATTTTTTTATATCAATTATTATTAAACAAATGAATCATACCACATTCCAATAATCACCATGGATACCACGAACAAACAGAGATGCAGGGCCTTGGATACCATAGGCACCTGCCTTTCCAAATGGTTCACCCGAAGCAACATCTAATTTTTTTTAGAAGAGAACATGTATCATTTAATATTATTGATAGATCATTAGAATGATAACTCACATTTCTAATACTTTCAAAAAAAAAAACAAACAAACTTACAGGTGTCTAAAATACCATCATCAATCTCAAAGAAATCAACATCCGTTTTTGTAACAAAGGCCATTTCATCATAGGGTTTATTTTCAGGTGACTTGCGCAAAATGACAACACCTGTCATTGCTGTATGTTTCTTTCCACTCAATTCAAGTAACATACGTTTCGCATCCTCCGCATCGCGTGGTTTTTCAAGAACGTTAAATTTATCCAAAACTACAACTGTATCAGCACCAATCACAATATCCGCATCAGGTAATGATGGATCATCCTGTAAAATAAAATATTATATCACTCAGAATAGGATACTCAAAAGACAAAGAGGATGTTATACTATTGATCCATTGTTGGATTTACTATAGTATCATTTACCCTGCATCGTTCAAATACTTCTACTGCCTTCATACGAGCAGTATAATGAACATAATCTTCCTTAAGATCAAATGCAGAAGGATCATTGGCATCGTCTTTTAATGTTGTTACAATTTTAAAATCAAGCCCCTTTTATTTATTTATTATTATCGTTATTATTATTTATCAAGAAGAAAGTGACATGACCATGGTGAGTTCATTATTCAATGGAAATAAAAAAAAAGTACCATGTCTGACAATATTTCACTTCTACGTGGTGAAGCTGAAGCTAAAACGATCTTTTGTTTTGAAAGCCATGGTAACCAAGAAAGCTTCATTTGGAGAAATGGGTTAGGATAAAGGTATAGATATATAAATGCTCACTCTGCCAGATGTAATAAGTGCAAAAAACACGTCATTATTGAAATATAAACTCAGCAAAGTTTTTGGTTGTTTTTGTTCGTCCTCAAAACCAATTTTCATTGAATTTCTTCAATAAACCCACCCCTCCCCACTCTAATATATAATGGTAATATAAATTAATTATCTGGTGGACCTCAACCTAATTCTATTTATTTCCAATGAAATTAACTTAAATTCCATTTATTTTAGCCTGTTCCATTCGAAGCATTGATTCCTTTTGGCATTATTGCCGCCATGTTTACCGTCACCGGTACTGGTTTGAACACTGTTAGATATTTCGCGAATGACCGCAAGGTAAATAAATAATAAACTCACAATTACCATGTTTTTTTTAATTAAATTTATGAATTCTTATTAAATAATTATTATTTACAATGTAGCCCGCACGTTTCAATGTCGATGTCTTTGATAAAGCTATGATGGAACGCGATAGACGTCTTACCGGTTCAGTTCGCGGTCAATCGGTAATATTGATATGAAATATATATATATTACATACAACCCCCAACGTTTAGGATATCGACCTATCAACATACTAACCCTATCTTTCATGGATTTTTTATTTGAATAGTCTGACCCCGTTGCACCTGCTGCATTTGCTACGAATAGGTAATTAAAACATTTTCCGATTTTTTTTAACGAGGAGTATCCCAGATAGGTGATCACGTTTCTTCTAACATCTCTTCCTTTTTTTTTTAAAAAAAATAACAGCGTATGGTATGCAGATGTTCCAAGACATAATTAGGAATAGCAACAACACGAAACAAACATACGCAACAAAAAAAAGATCTTGAATACACTTTGTTTAGACAAATTCAAAAAAGCAAATTTAATGGGGTGAATACATTTATACACATATACAATCATGTTTGTCACAAGAGATTATCTTTATCGCATGTTATACGTTTTAGAGGAGATGAATGGAAAGAGAAATTTTGTTAGAACAGGGATGGGATTGATGAAAAAGGATATAATAATACGGGCTATATATAATGGATTTTTTTTAACTGAGCAAAAAGAAGAGCAACCTAATAGTGAACCATGATTGCATAGAGCGGATATATATTAGCATTATGAATCTTGTTATCAGTACTATTTGCTAAATAAACATCAAGTTCCAAGTTAACAGTGTAAAGAATAGTTAGTTAATAGCCGTGCTTGACCCCATACATTGAACCAATGAGTGAATTAGATGAGGGATAAAGTCGGTAGAGTGGAAATAAGCCGAACTTTTTTTAGAGAGTTGACAAGTTTATTGGTATACAAATGATTTGTAAAAAAAATATATATGTTTTTTTACTTCTTCGAACGAGAGGATGTCTTTGATCAAAGTTAGAAAAATGGGAATAGGTAAAAGACATTATTATTTTGTAAAAGTATCTTTTTTTTGTTTTGCTTTTTTTTTCGACTATACTTGCTTGTGGTATTTTTTTTTGACTAGCTAGTCGTGTCATGATGATAATTGGGGAATGAAAAAATGTTTTGTTTGTATATGAAATGCAAAAAAGAGAAAGAGGGAGAGGGAGAGTTATGAATGTGTATATGAAATGAATTTTGATGGAGATGAGTGGAGGTGGGAGTATATATATTGGGAATAAGAATGAATGAAGAAGAAAGGAAAGATATGTATATTCTTCTTATGATGATTGTTGTTGTTCGAGATCAAAATTATGAAGTTCCAAAATCGTTTTGTTTAAACCTGGATTTTCTCCTTGTTTTCGTTGCATCAAGATCACTGCTTTGGTATCACTGAATTGAATCTTCCATACCGTCCTTGTGGGTTGGCTGATATTTCGGATCAATCTTCCTTCTCGAATATCCCATAGTTTTACACTACCATCGGCACTTCCGCTCACCATTTTACGATCATCAAATTGTAAACTCGTTACTGAATTATCATGGGCTGAGATTTGTTGTACACATTCATATCGTTCAAGGTCCCATACACGTAAACAGCCATCGCTTCCTATAAATGTATATATATAAATATACAATCAAGAATGAATGTTTGCTTTCTTTTTTTGTATGTAAATGGTTATATAAATGCTGTTTGTTTGTTTGTTTGGTTTTTTTTTTACCTCCGCTCACTAATATATCTCCTCGTAGTTGCAGATGGCCAACTAATGATGTATGGCCAAACAAAGTGGCTAAGCATTGTCCTGTGGATGCAGAAAATACTCTTATATTTGAGTCAAGACTTCCAGTGACCACTTTTTGTCCATCAAAAGCAATTGCATATATTTGTGAATGATGACCCGTAAGAACATGAAGACAACGACCTGTTCTGATATCCCATAATCTTGCAGAATAATCATAGGATCCAGAAGCGACAACATTATCACAAATATCCAAACATCGTACACTTGCTTGATGACCCAATAATACATGTAAAAGAACACCTCGTTGGATATCCCATACACGCATCGTAGCATCTCGACTTCCTGTCACTGCAATTTGTTTATCCTTCATCCTTAAGCATCGTACTGTTGATGTATGACCTCGTAAAACGTGTAGTAACCTTCCATTATCCAGATCCCATACTCGAACATCCCTAATGATACAAAAATGATTATTATTACTATTATTATTTGAAACACTCAAAATTGAATGTATTTTAAATATAAATTGCTATAAAGAAGACCTTCTTACCGATCGCAACCACCTGATACAAGTAAACGTTCTGGATCATGTTTTTCACCTCCTTTAAATTCAAGTGCCCATACACCTCCTTCATGCCCTTCTAACGTTCGAATCTTTTGTGCTGTTTGAGCATCAAATACAACAATACGATGATTATCACAACCCACAACAATATATTTTTCATCAAATTGCAATGATGTAATTAGTTCACCACCAAAAACATCATCTACTACTCGAACATCACCACCCTTATTCCATGCTGTGCCAATATTATATTTTCGTTTAAAGAATTCTCGATACGAAAAGTGATGTAAATGTTGTTGTTGTTGTTGTAAGCTTGTTGTGGATGATAATGTGGATGTTGAGGATGAGGATGATACAGTTAAATCGTTGTTTGAATTCATTTCTACTTCTTTTCGTTGTTGTTTGTCATTATCATAACAATCCTCTGAATAAGGTATTGAACTCGATTCATTTCGTATGGGTTGTTGTCTATTATTCGTAAGATGATGGTTATGCATAGGATAGGTAGTAGGATGTTGTTGGTAATTCTTGTACTGATATTTCAGGCACAGTAGTTTCCATGTGGATTCGTCTTTTAACAAGTCGTTCCAAAAATGAGATACTCTCGATGCACGAGTGAGTGTTTGTGGATCATCGATAAAGGATAATACATGAAGGGCGAGTTCAATGGGAAGTTGTTTTAAAAAGTCAATCTTTAGACGAGGAGCAATCAAAGTATGAACAAAAGCAAGGAGTTGGTTGTCACAACAATTGAGTAATTCCGACAAAAAAGCAGTTTTTTGTTGTGGAGTAAGCTGTTGAAATGTTGTTTTCACTTGAACAATATAATCCAAGCGACTTTTGTCCAATGTGGATGAAAGTTGAGCGGGATTGTCACCCATACTTAAATCGACATAGGATGAGCGGAGTCGTTGTAAAGGTCGGTTGTTGCTCTTGTCGTCATTGTCACCCATAGTATTTAAAAGGCTATTTTTATTGTTGCTATGATTGTTGTTGTTGTTATTATTATTATCGTCATTACAGCCATTGTTAGTGGTATTATTACTTGTTGCTGTAGTACTCGTACTTATACTTGTTCTACTACTTGTACTGCTACTACTGCTTGGTGGAGTAGCAGGCGGTGATAAATCATCAAGTGGGCATAAACGCATGATATATATGTATTATACTGATGAATCAAAATAACAACAGGTATTATTAATAATGATGTTTCGTCGTGATACAATAAAAGTAATAACAATAAAAAATATATAATCAATATTAAAAAAAAAGGAAAAAGAAAAAAGTAGATAAAAGTCGAATTTTGAGTAAGTTGAGTATACCTCCTTAATCTGGATTAATAATGTGTTTGTCAGTTACACTTTGTTTTCTTTTTCTCTTGTCGATGGTTACTTATTATGTGATTGGTTGTTTTATATATATATATATATATATATATCTTACTTGATATGAATATATCAATAATTAATAATAATAAATGGAAATAATGAAATAATGAATGAAAAAAAAGAGCAAGTGAGAAAAAAAGAGAAAAGAAAAAGAAAGCAAAGAAAAAAAATATATATGGGATTCAACATACATATATCCTCACATACACACACACATACACATAGAAATGCAGCAGGGGTTTAACAGGGGAAATCAAAGGTATTTTCTTTTATATATGAATATATATACATAATATCATAACTTGCATGTAAATTAATATTGATTTTTGAAAGAAGTTATTTCTTTACCATTTGAAAAATAAGTAAAATGGTACTTAGGACCTTTCATCTTCTTTAGTGCCGATTTAATATGTAAATGAATGTGTTAGATTTGGTTAATATAATAACAATAATCATCATCATCATGCTTGATTTGTTACTCCGACTTTTTTTTTACCTATTTTAGGTACACATAATTCAGTAACTCTCTTCTTCCTCCCTATCGGCTTTTTTTTATAAGTCTCTTTGAACTTGTTCCAATCTATCTTCCCCCTTTTCTTTCTGTGTGTTTTATTATTATTACTATATATACTCAAGTTATTTGAATGATCATCCACCCCCTATCATTATAATCGAATAACATGGCAACAAGTCATAATAATAAGAATAATAATGATAGTAATAATAATCTTCGCCATCTCTATCAATCAACCGGCATATCCAATAACAACAGTTAGTTTATTATTATGATTGTTATATATCATTCTATTTTGCCACTCTCCTTTTCTCTCTCTCTCTTGATGACAATCATAAATACATATACAACACAACAAACTAAATGATCAACTTTTATGCAGGTTATGCATCGTTGACGGATTATTTTGATGGAACTGCTAATAGTATCATCATACAACGCAGCAGAAGAAATAGCCATAGTAGTATGACGAGTAGTAGTGATGAAGATAGTGAAGCTGATATGATTGTACGTAGAACTTTGTTTCATCCTCGTCAAGGCTCTTCTGTTCATGCGATATCAGGGGGAGGACAAGTCACACACAAAAATTCTGCAGCAAATGAAACAACTTATCTTTTACCTAATAGCGCTAGTCATCATGAACAATTCCCACCACGATACTTGACTGCATCTCCAAGTAAATAACAATAGTAATAATAATAATAATAATAATAATAATAATAATAATACTTTTTCTGCAGAAAAAAAAAAGAATGATACAAACTCATTTGATTGAAACGATCATCTTGATTTTTTTTTTAGTTCCTTCTGCACATATCACCCTCGATCACACACCAAAAGACACTTGGAGTTTAATTAAAGTCCGATCCAAGTACTACTTGCCTGTTTTGAAATGGTTGCCCCACTATAACTCCAATTTATTTCTCGGAGATCTCATTGCTGGTATTACATTGGCATGTTTGCTGATACCACAAAGTCTCTCCTATGCCACCGCCCTGTGTAAGGTTCCAGCTGCTTGGGGTTTATATGGTATTGCGTTTCCTGCAATGACATACGCGGTAAGTAAATGATGTAACATATGATATTAAAGTTTGACTATGATGAAATAATGTGGTACCTGACTCTTTTGACTGACAAAAATAATAATAACAACAACATAAACATTACGACGATGATTGTTCTATATGATTCTACCCAATCTCTTACGATCAAAACAGATTTTTGGCATGTCCAGGTTAATATTACTATTATTATTATTTCCATTGATAATGCCGATATGAAAAAGAAAATATACTTTGAAACATACCGTTTTACATAAGATTGATAAGAATAACTTTATTTTATTTGTGTAAATTATACAGGCAAATGAGTGTCGGACCTGATGCAACATTATCACTTTTAGTGGGTTCATCGATCGCTCAACAAGAGCAGCATGGCGGTGATGAGAATTTCGACCGATTAGCATGGGCGTGCCTCGTGACATTATTTGTGGGAATTTTTACATTTTTACTGGGTATTGTTCGTCTTGGATTTTTGGACAGTTTGATGAGCCGTGCGCTCTTGCGTGGATTTATTACGGGCGTGGTGGTGGTTGTCATGTTACAACAAAGCATTGTTTTATTGGGTCTTGTTAAGGTCAGCGAGGAAGCAGGGATCACTGGAACATCTTCTTCCATAGAACGTATCGTATTCTTGATCCAACATATACATCAAACACACTTGCTCACAGCTGCAGTTTCTGGTGTATCTCTTACTGTTTTACTGGGTTTTCGTATGTTGAAATCATCCCCACGAATGCAACACTATCGTTGGATTGTCATGTTACCAGATGTTTTGTTGGTAGTTGTGATGGCTATTGTATTGACATGGAAGTTTGAGTGGAATATTGATATCTTGGGTACAATCGAAGTCCATGGGATTCCGATCCCTTCTATCCCTTCCTTCCCAAGCAATCGACATTTGAAGGACCTGTTTGTGACATCCGCTATGATTTCTGTGATTGGATTTGTGGAATCGGTTGTTGTCGCAAAAACGTTTTCAACAAAACATAACTATATCGTCAGTGCTAACCGTGAATTGGTTGCGTTGGGAGCAGCTAATCTTGCCGGAGGGTTATTTCATGGAATCCCAGCATTTGGTTCGGTAAGAAAAAAAAAAGAACGAAAAGGAGAAGAGGACCATGATATGGGTCATATAAAATAATAATAATTAATGAGGAGAAAAAGAAGACAAAATTATAGTTCAATAGAGAGAAAAGAGAGAGTGGGCGTAAAAAAAAAAAAAAAAAACTCTATAAGATGATATAAGATGCATCAAAAAATGTTGTTATGGGCTTTATTATTATTATTGATTAATTAACTGTCAAAAACTAAAAAAATTAAGGTTGCTCGAAGTAAAACGAATGACCGTGCAGGTGCAAGAACCCAAATGGCCTGTATGATTACTGGTATCTTAGCACTGGTTGCTATCTTCTTTTTATTACATTATTTCTATTATTTACCGAAGGCCGTATTATCAGCTATTGTCTTTGTTACTGCCATGTACTTGTTGGGTGAACTACCTGAAGATTTACGATTTATTATCAATATTGGTGCTTGGCGAGACTTGGGCTTGCTTCTAATTACCTTTCTAGGCACAGCCGTTATCTCGTTAGAATTCGGCACGATTGTAGCCATCACATTATCACTTCTCCTAACAGTGAAAGAGACAAGTTACCCCCGTATTTCAATTATGGTAAAAGCATTTAGAGACCAAAAGAAGAACGAGCAGTCCATTCTATTTGATTTCCATTTATATTATCAATTTTAATCTTATCCCTTTTTTTTATTACTGTTATTTTATATGTACCATAGGGTCGTGTCAAAGGTACACAAAACAAGTTTCGAGCGATCCATGAATATTCAGATGAAGTGGAACATTTGGAAGATGTGCTTATTGTACGAATTGAAGAGACTTTGTTTTTTGCCAATACAGGTATGTAAAAAAAAAAAAAACCAGTAGAACAATAAATTAAAAAAAATAACCTCATTACGAAAGTCAACGTCATCAAAATGAATGCATTTACCCGTGTACACTTGTTTTCTTTTTTCATGGTGTGCATATGAACCTCCTATTATATTTATCATTATTTTGTTGTAATATTATTACTTTTAGGGAAACTGAAAGATCGTTTACGCCGTCTGGAAAATTATGGAGATATGCATATTCACCCATCTGAACGTCCACGTCGCAATGCATCTTCATATATTATTTTTGATGTTAGCCATATGCCAAATATTGATGCAAGGTAAGATGATAATTTACAAAAATACCATTACAAAATATGATTTTTTTTGAAGGGCGTAATAATTCTTACTATTATATATATATGTTTATCCATAGTGCTGTACAAATAATGCACGAAATTGTAGAATCTTACCACGCGTTACAAGTGGCTGTTTATTTTGTACGCCTTCGTGATCAACCCATGGAAATGTTTAGTAGGTCAGGGTTATTATACAAGATTGGTGAAGATAGGATATTTCTAAAGGTATCTCATGCTATTGAAGTAATTGAGAAGGATATGGCTAAGCAGCGCATTATTGAAATCCACCATCATTAAAACAATAAGGAGACTTCACGCGACGATAGTTATATAAACATTAATCGATCAATTTGTACCACTAGCATGATTTTTGTAATAAAATAAAAATGCATTTCTTTGTATTATTTATTATTTGTTTGGTGTTATACAACATATGCGTAACATTAATACTGCATTATTATTATCCTATTACCAAGTATATATTATTATGGGGATGATTTCTTCTCGTTGTGTTGTTGATAGATAAAATATTAGATGGAGATGGATGAGAATGATAATAAAAAAAGTCGAAAAACCGGTTTTTTTTATAAATAAATCGTTGCGTCGCGCGTGTAAAAATAATAGATATCAGTTTGTTATTTATTCGTTTAGGGCCAAGGTGTTTTTTTTAAAATTTTATACTATATCGGTTTAATATTATTATACGATGAAACCTTATAACCCTTCTACATTTCTTCTTGTTTCTACTTGTTGGTTCGAACATCTCCTCTTGCTTTTTAACTCTCCCAACTTTACACAAATATTATGTATATGTATGCTAATATCTCCCTCTTTTCTAATAGTCTTTCATAATGTAAGCATGGGGAATGTTTATAATTATTTTTAGGTTTTCAAAAAAGAGAGTCCCTGCATTTAAGAATTTCGGACTTACACCATATTTAGCAGCGCCTTTTTTTTTTTTGTTTGGATGTATACTTCTTATTCACCCCCAACTTAGCCCTTTTCTCCCTTTTTTTTGAGATTACATATTATTATTCGATCTGATCTTTTTGTTCGATGATATACATAAGAGTTGTCATAGAAAATGAGACTAAAACAAACATATCCCTTTGGGCAAAACATGTCAAGTTGATACATCATTGGTTGAAATTAAAGTTTTATGAGAAGAGAGGAAAAACGAGGAATAAGAAAGGGAGAAGAAGAATATATTATTATAAAGTAGTACTCTAAACGTATTTGGAGTCTTATAGAAGAAAGTTAGTTTATCCTTTTTCTCATCCAGACATATTTGTTTTCGTATTTACACATCATCAACTGCAGCATCTATCAGCTTCTTCATCAATATTATAATAATTATTCCTTTGTCCCCTTTCTTTTCTGTACTCCTCAATTGCTCGTTATATTTGTAACCATTTAACCAAAATAATAGAAACCCATGCTTATTTTCTTCTCTCTTCTGATTCCCCTCAAAAAAAAAACTTTCCACTCTCTTCTTTATACTCGCAATAATAATAATAATAATAAATATCTTCTTTTTTGCCCACTAATTATTATAAATAAAAACTTCCTGTTATACAATTGACTAGATTGCCGCGTGTTGTGAACCATCATGAACACGCGACATTTTAATAATTTAAATAAGAAGATACGTCATTGTCTAAGACAAAATGAACAATATTTACATGCATAATAAAATTTACAGGACTTTGTTTTCCTAAATACTTTGATTTAGAGTTTAGGGTTTTGATAAGTTTATTTTGAGTTACCCAGTGAAACAATAGAAAAAGGATATTCCTCTTCGGCTTAAACGTAATTTGCAGCATGCAGTATCATTAGAGTAGAATATAGTAATAGTAGTAAACATTGTAAAATATACGATTCATAGTAATAGTAGTATATAACGAATATATATATAAATTGCCCCTTAAAAAAACTTTGATCTTTTTACGACCATCACAGTCCATGTTTCTCAATACAGTATTCATCTTCATTTTTTCACTACCACTTTTGAAAAAATGAAAAAAAAGATCCAACTTTAAATCAATTTTCATCCTATCCATCAAATAAATTATTATCATCATCATAAAAGATGGGTAAAATAAAATGAGAGCGGAGAGATTCGTATCCAAAGAGAGTTGAAGTGGAGAATGGAAAAGAAGAAGAAAAAAAAAAGGATGTTGTTGGAATATGCTTTTTGATAGTTTCAAATGAGAAGAAATCTTAGTTTTTTTGTAATACACCTTCTTAATTTTGTTCTTCTTTTCCACAAACACGTACACAAAAGTACATACTCACGCTCTTCCCTATTTTTATTCTTTTTTTATTTTATTTTTTATTTATACTATTATTATTATTATTAATTCTTTATTCTATTCTTTATCATTTTACCATCTTTTATTCTTTTGCCTCTCTTTTTGTTCCTCTCTATATATATATATATGCATTGGTGGTATATATAGAGGGGACCCCAAAAAGTGATCGTCAAGAATTTTTACCAAAAACATTGCAAACATTTCAAGCAAACGCATTGTCGATCATCCTGTCGATACAAGGCGCGTGCGTAAACTTTCAATATCTTCGACATTATCAACATCATCACCATTATTATAATCATCAATCATCAAAATTAAAACAGTATCGTCCATCAAAAGGAAACATAGATCCATATTATCCACATCAATTGCTGGTGTCCATTATTGATTTCTATTTATTATTCTTCAAAACCATTGTCAACGACAACAAGAACAATAACAACTGTTATTATAATTATTATTTTTATTCTATTGATTCAAGGAATCAATCATTCAAAGAAAACACCTCCTTTACGTCACTTGTTAAAATAACGTAAAGTTTTATTCTATTTTTTTTTTTTTTTCGTTGGAGAAACTTATGAACTAGTCTATATTGTAATATTTGATCTGGTTATCTATATTTTTCTAATATGGAAATATACATTTATACCTTTTTTTTAGACACGACGACGGCTTGAGTCAACTCAGCGTTTGTTGTATTACGAGAATGGTCGATGGCGCCTATAGACCAACAAATCAACAACCTCATGAATTAAAGAAGCCTCGCCCAAATAATCCACGACCACCTGGACCAACACCACCTAGTCCATCACCCACCACTATTCCAGATAACAGCAGTGAAAGCAGCACTAATAGTAATGAAGAAGATGATAATGATCGCGGTACGACTGGTGGCTGTCATAGTGGGCAACAACATGTTACAAGTGCTTGTAGAATCAATACCTATCACGACAACAAAGAAAACAATAGCAACAATAACAGTAATAATGGCAACAGTTTGCATAGTAGTAGCAACAGCAACCATGTTGATCCTCCTTGTCCCCTAGTGACAACTAGTAATAATGCTTTGACTGTAACTAGAAATTCTACCACGAGTGACCCCCACTTATTACATTCGTCATCGTCGTCATCAGCTTCATCACTACCCCATTCACCACCCCCTTTACCATTTTTAACAGTATTGAAATCAAAATTTCGTCGTTTACTATTTTGTATTCCTTCCACTACAACATCGCATCATCATAATTCTAATCGTCGTTGTCAACAACAGCAATAACCAAATTTTTTTTACATCAATATCCATCGTTATATTTATATAAAGATACACACAACAAATTTTTATTTTATTTTGGGTAATGCACGTACTACCAACAAACTACACGGTTCGTGCATCGTGTAACATGTCAAAAACTACTAATAGGAAAAAGCACTCCTTTAACCTCACAAATCATTACTACAAAAACAAAAATTATTATATGATAAACATTAGAGAAATCGACGCGCTGTAACTACCAATTTTTTTTTTCTATATGCCCTATCTATTTTTCTTTTACTTTTTTTTTTTTTTTTTTTACCTATCTTGTATGTATGTTCTTTTTTTTTCTTCTAATCTTTTTATTATACTTTGTATATGCAATCCCTTTCTTATTATAACAAAACACATGTCAATTATTATATAATACAATATCAATCTTTTTTTTCATGTTGTTGTTCAACAGGAATGCTTTTATGTGCACAGGCATTTTAAGTACAAAGTTCGTGTGACCCATACGATAGATGGATTCTTCTGAACAATCATTCTCAAATGGTATCAGCAGTCCTCTTTATATATATATATATATATATATATATATATTCACATTAAACTAGAACAAGAATGAGAAGGAGCTTGAAGTTACCTTTTGAAAACTCTATCCCGGTAAAAAGACTATTATATATACTATTACTGCATACATAAATAGGATTCTTAGTTCATATAGTAAGTATAAATTTCTATTTCGGGAAGGAATATGTAACAGCACCCGCCTTTTTTTTTTTATAAGAGATATGCCGATTTTCCTTTATTTTCCCGTTTCATCTTGTTCTATAAATGATTTGCATTTTTTGTTGTTTTCTAAAGAAAGGTGGAAGGAGGGAGAAGAGAAGATAAAGAAAGTTGTCTATGTGAGGAGGAAGGGGAGAGAAGATGACACTATGATCTAAAGAAGGCAAGATCTACATCCGATATTTGCGCTTTGACATTCAAAAACTTATTTTTTTTTTATAATTTATGACAGTTTGCAGATCCATTCCTTATGAGAAACGTTTTACAATTAATAAATATTAACGTTGCAGCCAAATGTATAATAAGCATAAATGTTCCCTGCAGAAAAGAAAGGGAGTGTAAGGGAAATATATAAAAGAATATGCAAAATGAGACCATTTTTCCGGGAAATGGGATGAAATGAACTGATAAAAATAACAAAATATATTATATCTTTATCAGCAATGCCATTATATCCTCATCCTTCATCTTCTTTTCTATACTATTACTTATTCCTTGAAAATAAGATACGTTATTATAATACTATTAGTAATAATGATACTAAGGAGTTGCATGTTGTATATATTTTACAGGGAAATATTATATTGTAGATTATTCGGCACAAACCGAGAAAGAGCTACATAAGTGTATGTGAAAACAATCTCTGACGATATATAAACGTAGTACTAAGTGGTGTGAAGTTCTTCTCGTCCCCCTCATCATTATTTTGTATTATTCTGCTGGTTTTCCTTGTAAATGAAGGGGTTTGTTTATACATCTAATATTACATTTTTTATAATAGCATGTAAGGTTCGGTAATATGAAATTATGATCAATTACTGTCTATGAAGGGATACACTAATACGACTTTACATATTTATGAAAATGGTAAATCCAGTCATCATTAAATGATATCTTCGGTAATGATAAATAAAACTAAATGGCGGACGTTCGTATCTGAATTTAACATCATTGTTCTTTCCATTATTGTTACATAACATTATTTTCTGGTATTAATAATCATCTCATCTCAACATCGTTACTTTAACAAATATGAAATGCCATCTCCGATATCGAGATATAATAGTTTAGTACTGATACCAATAAACGTGTATAACTTCGAACATAATGGTGAAAAGGTATTTTTTTGTACATGTGAAAATCGCTTTTATAAATGTGGCGCTTGGCATCTTTTCCCATCTAATTAACGTTATCTATATATGCGCCGTACGTACAACATTATTTCAAATGAACGATATATACTAAAATATACAAAAATACAATTTATTATCCAACAAGCCAACCAGAACATCGTGTGGCTTCATGAGCTGCTTTGCGAGATATAAACGTCTTTTATGTTAAAATAGTTTTAGTTTCCAGTCAATTGAGAAAAAAAAAAGACATCATAAAATGAATTGGAATTATCATACCTTGGGCTTTCGAGAATTTTCTGACATACAACCAATACCCTAATATAATAATTGTATTCATTATATATTTAAAAAATGTCATAATATTTCAATAAATTAATTATATTTATATAAAATACCATGCTATCTGTTGTATGTGCAAAACAAAACTCGACATCTAATATAATAAAGTAGGATGAATAAGTACAATGCAATTTCGATATAAAGTAGTAAAAAAATACATACGGTGTTTATTATGATGGTTATCAGTGTTATTATTACATTCGGTAGGATGATTTACATTCTCTTGCTCTGATTTTACTGCTCGAAGTATAATAATGCCAACCGATTTTACATCATACATTTGTAGATATGGAGAATCTATAAAATTTTTACGTAGTATGCGAGCAATACAGGACGGGATATCATCTTCGGTTTCTAATTGCTCAACGCATTGCATTGTTATCCGCGTTCGCATAATCTGTTCTCCAGTCCCTATAGTGTCATTATTGTTAGCAATGGACTTGAATAAGACTGTATGGTTTACCAATGTTTATATAATAGTTTCTTCTTGAGTACCTGATGTACTACACGCAATAGCTGGTTCGTTTTCTGTAGCATTTTTGGCCCAACATCCACATCCGTACATTGCAGCCTTCACTTTTATTTTTTTAGATAGGCGTGTTAAATCTGTTTTGTTTTAAAAGGAGGAAATGGGCAAAATAAAAAGTTGTATATAACTTGCCTCGCCAACTCTGCCAGGATACTTCAATGATATCCCACCACTGCTGACACCTGCAGCTACGTTTCCCTGGCCATCAATGGCAATAGCTCCTACTGTATCATCCAATTTATCCTCCTCCACTCCCTCATCATCATCATCATCATCATCATCATGGCTACTCTCTTGATACAGTAGCCGAATATGTTTTCCATAAGTATTTATTGAATCCTGAGAAAGTAATGCATCATCACCAACCAGAGTAAGACCTTGTTCTCCTGCCCATACTTTAGCTCCTGGGCCTACAAGCAAAGTGGGTGGAATTCGACCGAGAGGTAATAATGTTGTTTGTTGTGCCATTTTTTGTGCTGCTAATATTGGATTTTTGATACCACTTACTGCACCAACAGCTCCAAAGTTAAGATTACCTCCATCCATAACACTTGCATCACATTCCACTGTACACTTTAACGTAAGGTTTGATCCATAACCAGCGTTAGTGATGGGATCATCCTATAGTAGTATAAATAATTATAAAGTTTGTTTTTTTATGCTCTGTGTGTGGACAATACGTCAAAAGCGAATAATCACTCTCCCTGTATATTGAAACAAACCTCAAGGATCACAATGGCTTTTGATACAGCCTCTAATGCACTTTCACCTTGCTTTAATAGCTTCATTGCTTCTTCACATGCTCTTTTTTTTTTTTTTTTTTTTTCTCAATAAAACATTTAATATTTTATGTCATGACAAAACATCATTATGCATCACAATGGTATATATTCTTTTTTTTTTTATTTTGACATGTACCTTGCACAGATCGATCGATACTTTGATTCTTTTGATCGTGATAAATGACCTATGAGTACATGTCTACATTAATTATCTTGATTCAAATTCACACATGGAGCATACACGGTGGAATATATTTATTTCGAACCTGCTCCTACGTGAACAGCAACAAATAGGGTCATATTATTGAAAAGCTATGATCACTGTCTTAGAAAAATTTCGCGACTTTTTGGAAACTAATATATATACCAATTGGATAAAAAAGAAGAGTCACCTTCTATAGTGTAAAAATGAGTTCATGTATAAGGTAGAATGAAAGGTATACATAATATGTACGAATGTGTTGTATGTGTATATAATGATAAAGAGAGAGGGATTATAAATAAGTACATCATAAATATAATAACGCGAGTAAAAAAAAAAAAAGGATAGATATGAATATATAAAACAAACGGTGGAAAAGGGATGTGTATGGCTATAATTACAAAGTACTGATTGGGGTGGTGGATTCAGCTTGCAGATTCTTAAGTAAATCTTCAGCAGAAATTTCATTTATCATTATTTCGTCATTGCCTTGGTCGTCTTCTTCAGGGAATGGCGAAGATGGAGATGATGACTGTTGTTGGAGTAAACGTTTTTGTTGTCGTCGTCTACGTTCACGTCGCTGTCTATTTTCAGTTTCACCAGATCGTAACTTTTCTAATAAGTTATCCATCATTCGTCGATCATCTTCTCTCAAAGTACCACCAGGACTTACAGGAGGTTCTATAGAATTATAAAAGCAAAAAGATGAATTAGCATTTACATATCCAAAAACAAGTTGAATCATGGATGTGTTTATTTTTCTTCCCGTACCATCATCACCACCCATATTATCCAAGGCAGTTTCATCTGCATCTTTGAGCGCTTTCATTCGTTCTTTACGAGCTTCTTCATCGCGCTTTCGTTTCGCTTCTCGTTCAAGTCGTTGTAAATGTCTATCTTCTGCGATATTTGCTTCTTTCCAACTAGCATCAAATTTGGCAAAGATACTGAAAAAGTCATCAGGTCGCATGGCTTTAGGATTTTCACCATAGAATGTCATCACATCCTTCCATTTGACTTCCATGTTGAGATAGAGCGTTTCGAGTTCTTCAAACCGTTCTGAAGCTGCTGTTCGATGCTTTTCCATAACTTCAAGAAATCGATCATCTTCATCAAGTTCAATATCATCTTGCTGCCATTTCGTATCAAGCTCTTCGTCCAATTTTTTCAAGTTTTGACGCATATCTGTATATTGTTCAACCATATCATTGACTGTGGCCATGACTATTTTTTTTTGTTAAATAAGAATGAAATATATCCTGAGTATTAGTATTTCTATTTCTATTTATTTTACTGTACTCGATTCTCTCTACTTACTCCGGGCAGCATGTTGAACATTACGAAGATCATGTTGGAAGCGTTGGATATGTGGGAATTGACGACGAGTAATACCAACCAAAACATTCAAAAGTGTCATTGAAGAATTTGTTGATGCTTTGGTATCGCTCAACTAGAAAGAATGATTTTTTTTGTTCCGTTAGTTGTTGTTTCAAACTTTTATACTATAACTTTTTTCTCTTCTCCCCCTCCCATTCTTACCTTATTGATACTTGAAACACGCATACCAAATGCACCACCTTGGAAACTAGAACCATTCATATAGTTACCAAGCATCAATATCAACTATATAATATATTTAAAAAATATTACTTTTAGTATTTTCACGCTAAAATGATGAAACATTTTTGCTAATAAACAACTATTATATGTAACAACTAAAAAAAACTTACACAAAGTAACTCCTTCAAACTTGATGAGTTTCGTAGAGCATCTGATACTTCGACTACCATGGTCATATTCTAAATTGTAAAAATGAAGAGGAAATAAGCTTCTACTGATATATCTAGTCGCAGTGAATTCTTTTATTGTTTAATTCTACACATACCTTAGTCAATTGTTCGTATCGTTCCCAAAATTGTACTCGGAATAGCATGAATTGTAATCGTGCCTCATATCTGTAGATTTTCATCATCTAACAAAAGAAAGGTAGCGAATAGTTAATTATTTGATTCATCAGATATATTGTTGATCTTATTTATCTAATTTCTTCCTTAACATACTTCAATGGTAAATTGCTCAGGTGTATCTAAAGCTTGTCGTTCTTCTTCAGATGCCTTAATATATTTCTCCATGGTCTTGAGATCATCATCCTTTCCAGGTGCATAAGAAATCAAATTTCCTAACAATGTTTCGGCGCATAATAAATCATCTACCGCCAGGATTCGTTTACGAACATCAACAAATGATTCAAAATGTTTCAATCGTGGCAATACCGCAATATCTATTATTATAAAGTTTGTTAATAACGGTTGCTACCTTTTTTATTTACTCTCATGGTGATATATAAGACTTTTTGAAAAGAAAGGGAGAAAAAAGAAACTTACTCAAATTTCGAGATTTTTCCTTGGTTAAAAACTTGATAGCATCTTGACGTTCATCCATTTTTGCTTTCCATTTACGTTCAAATAGTGTATTGACTTTAGCAGCGAAAAATGTGTCAATTTTCTCTAATTCACCTGTGCGATGTAAAACGTCTTCAAATTCATTTTCATCAACACCTTCCAGAGTCCAAACTGTCTTATCAACATTATGTGCTTCAAGTTTTTGCCACTGTAGGTTCTTGAGTTTGACTTGTGGATAATATTGTAATTCTTTGCGTTTTGGACCACTAGGAACAGGTGGGATATTTGATTTTTTATCTATTACATATAGTATGTAATTATTAGTATATCATTTGTCATGCCTTATTTATCTACTCGTTAATAAGAGTTACCTTCTGTATCGTTGGATTTAGATCCAGGGGGAGGAGGTGGTGGTGGAGGTGGAGGTGCTCCGTCACTTCCTGGCGCTGTTGTAAAGTTTGAGATTATTAGCATATTATATCGTCTTATTTAATAGCTTATTGCTTCTGGGTTATACTTACGCGGTGGAGGAGGTGGGGGAGGAGGAGCAGCAGCAGTACCAGGCGGTGGTGGGGGAGGAGGAGGAGGAGGAGGAGGAGGAGGAGGGGGTGGCGGTGAAGGCGATGCTATATGTTCAGAATAATAATTTCACTGTTAATTGGGTTTTTCATTAATTATATTATAAGCTTAGCTCATTTTTTTTACCTTGTGTACTAGTTAGTGGAGGAGAAGGGGACAGTGGTGGAGGTGCTGGTGCAGAAGGTCGTACTAAGTATTAGTATGTTATATAGGTATTGGAAATTCAGAAAGGAACATATCTACTATAATTTTATTCTATATTTTCATGGTTTTTCATTTACCTGGTACTGGACTTGGTGGACTTCCAGAACCTGGTTGGAATATAGGAATATCTATATATTTTTTTTTTTTTCAAAAGTCAGAAAGTCATTCATTACTAGTATAAAAGTATGATTTTGATCCATTTTGTTTACCATTCGAATTGACTCTTGTGGAAGTTGATTGAGAACCTTTTCGGCTGACATATCTACCAGTGGAATCTTTTCGCATAGGTGCTGCCGAACGTAAACTAGTTGGCACATTAAACCCTATAGGTCCAACTTTTGTTGGCTTCAAGTTACTTGTGGTAACCACTTCAGCTCGAACCTGTATAGATATTTTCATGTTATTCATGAACTTTTTTTTTTTTTTTTTTACTTTACTTTTCCTTCGAATAAATTGGTATATAAAATATACAAACCTCTTGTCGTGGATTTAAAGTTATAAACTTCTTTCGTGCCATTTTCCATTCCTCACCAAGCACTAATCCAGGTACAGATGGATCTTCTTCTCGTTCTGTTATAGCATCCATTTCACGTAATCTCTCTTGTAGCATAGCAATAGTTGACCTCGACGTTTTCAACAATTCTCTTAAAGATGCATTTTCCGTTTTAATTGCTTGCATTTCTATTAATTACATTTATATGTGAGTGATATATTATCCCCTCTTGTTGATTTCGATTGCTGTATTGATTTAAAAAGTATATACTTACGACTTGAATCATCTTGGTTTCCAGGCATAGCACGAGTAGGAGCGTGATGTCGGTGAACTCGTAAATCTTGTAATTCCAATTCTAACTCACGTTTCTCGGAAGCTAATTTCATCATTTGTTCCCTATTATATGCTGATTCATCTTCAAGCTGTTGAAGTTTATCTTGACTACTGAATTTTTGAATTAACGTATTGACTGAACCTCCATAGATTGAATTGATATCATCGCCAGATGCATTTGTACGTAAATTCAATACAAGTTGTCCTACAAAGGCACTGACAATTTGATAGTAATGCGCTCTATGTTTGTAATATTAAAAAATAATTGAATTAGTGGTCGGAAAAATCTATTTAGCTTGTTCTTTTTTTGGAATTCAGAAACAAAATATAATATACTTGGTATTTGATTCCCCTTTGATTAGAAGCATATTTCGTAATATAGCCAATAACGATTCACTAGCACGTTGTGAATCCGATAAATTCTCAGTGATCAAATCAAACAGTTCAGAAGGTTGTGAAATATCTGAATAAAGTGAGAATTCGTCTCCAAAAGCTTCATCAAAATCGTTGTCAGCTGCAATTTTGTATGCATCGATTTGTATATTTAGTAAATGGTAGTCAAAGTTTTCGAGTTTGGGTAGAATACGGGATTGGAAACCACCCGTATTAAGTTGATTACGAAGGTAGATTCGGTCATGAATTTCTTGTGGCGTTTTTGTCAATGTATTAGCCAGAATCATATTGGATAGCTAAAATTTCCATAAATGTATACATATGTTAGTTAAGTGCTCCTTTCTATCCAAAAATATCAATTATCTCCTTTTCCTCCTCATATTTGCCAAGTTTTTTTTTTTTTTTTTATGGCTGACCATTCAATTCACCCCATAAATTCCTTTTCTTTGTTTCATTTTTCTTTTACCGAGTATTCCATAAGATGACTATCCGCGCCATTATATGTACCGAATCGCTTAAATTCTTCATTCGCGCCAACAAATGTACCCATACGTCCTCGTCCATCCAATGTTCGCTCAAAGTCTCTTAACCATGCATCAAACATACCCGGATCCTGCCGGTTTTGTTGCAGGAGTTCAAATCCATTAAGCACGTGATTATATCCTTTGCGTCGATGGTAATAACAAAGAAACACAAGCAATTCGCACACCAATTTACGCGTGACCCAGTGTGGCGAGACCAATGAAAATACGACTGTATGGATAAATTCTGGATTGGCCATGATCTCCTGCCCACCACGCTATAAATATATATAATCTGAATTAGTTACGCCAGTAACTATTTTTATATATATGACGAGAAAAAAATTAACTTTTTTTACCCTGGTGTTAATCAATGCTTTGATCGCCTTTATAATTTCTATTTCTATTTCTAGAACTTTGCCCTTCCTATATGTGATATAAAGTTTATAAGTTTATATTTCCTTGTTCTCATTTTCATTTACATTCTATTGTCTTCTTCCACTCCCAAATTGTTTTAAAAAAAAAGAAAAAGAAAAAAACTAGACTCAAACCTGTCTGGTATTCGATTCAAATATGCAAGATTCTGTGCTAATACATGTAATCCTTTAAGTTCAATAAATCGTGCAACCCAACTATAATAATAATCGGAATTTAGGATACAATGTCATTTATGAATGATAATGAATATTAGACCATTCATCTACACGTCAATAAACAAAATAAGATATCATTACTTACTCGATAGGTCGAGTTCGAAGACTGACTTCAAGGTGAGCTGCAATAGCTGGTGTAACTGCACGAAGATTGGTTTCCATGAACTTGCGAATGAAATATTCAGGTGAATTCCTGTCTCCAACAGGAATGGATTCGAGTAATCCTGGGAACATATTGCTTCCATTTGATGAACGTGGGCTACTAGTACTTGCTCCACTGCTACTTGTAGTGCTACTTCGACTTCCTCGTAACGTACCCGCACTCCGTGATGGTTCTGGAAACGGTTGTTGTTGATGTTGCACTGCTCGATGATGATGGTAATGGTATTGTATTGTATCTGGAGATCGTACCATATTATTATTATGCATATTTGACCACATCGTTTTATCAGTTGCTTTATCTGCGAGAATATTCAATTTAGGTGGAACACCACCAGCAATAGGATCTGCGATTTGGATGGTTGTTGGTGGATTTGTTGAGTCTGAAGCAGCAAACATTTCAGCTTGTCTGTCTTGATTGACCATAAGCCATTTTTTATTAACATCCCAAGCTCGCATGGTTCGTCGTATTTGTTCGTCATGAATACCCCGTCGGTCCTAGTATTTATATTTTTTTTTTTTTGTTGAGATGGAAATAAATGGGTAATAAATTCAAAGTTATTATATTATCATTTGTATTAGTATTATTATTCCTTATTTATTAACAATTATTATTTTGCCATACGTTGGACCAATATATAATAACTTACAAGCATTTGATTAAACATTATATCAAGCTTCTTTTCAGCAGGAATAGTTGAACGTGGAGGAATACTATTATTGTTCGTACTACCGGAATCATAATTCATTGTTCCGGTAGTAGACCGACCTGTCGATCGCCATGACGGTGAAACATCGATCGTTCCGCCTTCTGTTGTTCCAGTTGCTGCTGTCCTTGATTCTGTGATATTTAAAGTAAAGAGGCACTTGAGTGAGAATGAACTCATTCCAATAAAACAAAGAAAGTATAGAAAAATAAAGCAGGAGGGAACAGCTCGCATATTATACACGCACGGGCCCACTCTCATTCCTAAGCATAGTAATTGCATTTTCTGTTATTGTATCGAAATGAAAACTTACGAGGGGCAGGACGTGGTCGAGATAACTCAATAGAGGTACGTGTTGGTTTTGATTTTTTTCTACCGAGACGATCGAAAAAATCGGTCATAAAGGTTTAATATATATTAAAATATATAGAAAAAAAAGTGGAAAAAAAAGAAGAGAAAAAAAATTTATGTATCTTTATAAACTTTTATGGAATAAGAGAAAAGAAAAAAAAGAAGCGTAAGAGGAAGCAGAAGAAGAAGGGGTGGTGAGAAGGGGGGGGGCATAGGGGCAAATGGGATTGTTCTTTTTTTAGAATTACAATACTAATTAGTTAGTTAGCAATGACCAAATGGTGATAATTTTAAACACGAAAAAAATAGTTATTCGTGTTTCAAAACGCGACACGATCTATTATTATTATTATTATTCTTTTTTTTTTTTTTTGAAACACCAACTATAACAATTGACAATGTTGGGTGACCATTCCTCTTCACTCTCTTCTAGTTTAAATGAATTTAGTAGTAGTTTACAAGATACACAAATCTTTGAAGGTGCTTCTATTGCTGATGGTTTCTTAGAAAGTGATGACACAATCAAACAACTGACAAATGCTTGGATGAATGAGCGAAATTCACCGGAGCTACTTACATATAAAGGATACCTTGTTAATGAACTAGTGGAAGCACTTGATTTTCAAGTAAGTAATAATATCATTGATATTAAATTTTTAATATTCTAAAATAAATAAATAAATATAGGCCAATCGTATCCTAGAAACACCAATGACAACCCATCAAGATAAATTAAATTCCATGTTATACCAAAATGAAATCGAACGAATCAAATTTATTATCAAGAGCTATTTAAGAACTCGTCTTCATAAGGTATATTTAATGGCGAAAAAAAATAGAAAAATACCTACGAAACTAACTTGAATAAATAGATTGAAAAATGTACATTAGATCTTTTACGGAATTCAGATATTGAAGAATTAATGTCTGACAAAGAACTTGCTTATGCCAAAAAGTAAGGAACAGAATAATACAAGGGATCATTTGAGAAGAATTGTTATTTATTCTCATGATATATCTTTTAGATATCAGCAACTTGTTGAACAGCATAATCATGATTCTTTCTTGCATACATTACCACAAAAGCAACATAAACAAGATGAACGATCCGGTGATCTGAATATGGGTAAAAAAACTTTTTTTATAAAACTATTATACTATTTCGTAATATTTGGGAAATTAACTCATACTTTTTTCTATATATATATTATAGTGGTGACATCTAATCTTGAAGCACCTGTTTTTATAAAAGTATTGGATTATTCTGGGAATGTTCAATTGGCAAAGTAAGAGGATTTTTTTTATTATACACGAGAATATGGGAGGGAATAGATGGATGTTAACAATTATAACCACAATATGGATATTAGTGATGATATGGTGTTATTCGAAAAAGATGATATCTTTATTTTACGTTATGCCGATATTCGATCTTTGCTACTGTCTGGTCATGTTCGACTTTTATAATAATGCTAATAATAATAGACCTTCTGTTTTAAAAACCCTGTTGATCTGGAGGATAATGGATTATCTTGTTTTTATTATATCGAATCCATCCTTTCCACACCCTTTTTTATCAGTAAGATATTCTTTATAAAAGAATTGATTGTACATAGTCAGCATCGTTGCCATTTTAACCATAATTATAAAATAATAAAAGTAAACGATACCCTCTTGTTTCACCTCTTTCTACAAATCATGATCATATATGGACTTGGTTTTCTTCTGATAGCTCGATTTTTAGTTCATATTCTCTAATCCAACGCCGGCGACGTGTTGTTGATTGTTCAGATGGTCGTTGTTTTGGACTGCCCCAATTTTCATCCATATAGATCCAACCTTGCTCTTCTTCATTATCTTGATTATTGCTTGGTCTCACAGCGATCTGATATAAAATATAATAGAAAGCTTATTATAAAGTTTTGTGCCACATAATAATATACGTCATGGCAGAAATTGAATTACCTCTATAAGTAAAAAAAACCACTAATTAGCGGGGGGAGGTTTCTCACTAATAATTTGAAAAGGCGGAGTATGTAAATCACACATTACCGAGTTGAAGAAAATCATCAATCCAAGGTCCAGTCTTGTCCAGAACCCAATCCTCTGACTTCCAACGATGTCCTTTAGGCGGATCCTTTTGTTGGTTTGGTGATTTTTGTGGCAAACCATATAAATTTGACCAAGGAATTACTTTATCCTTTATAAATAATATTTATTGGTCAATATTTTAAAGATAAAAGTACATATATTCAGACTTATCCATTTGCATACCTTTGTAAACACTGTTTTATTGTCGTTTTGTTCTCGTTGCTGGTTCTCATAGATGGATAAAACGCGAAAATTCGCTTGTGCTTCTTCCTTATCTTGTTTTTTATACCATACTTCAAAAGGATTTTTCACATTTGTTGCAAAAGTATCATATAGAATATCCTTGAGAATATATTGATCATCTTGTTGATTATCGTTCATTAAAACTAGGATACGAGTCCAGAGAGATTTGGCAAATCGAGTATTCATAGCAAAAATGGACCAACCAGTCAATAAAATAATCCAATTAAGAGGTAAATACCATATTACGATTGTTGTCGAAATAATTGAGATGAGAATGCCTTGAATGATAAGTGTTTCTTGAGAATTTTCTCCTTTCTCTGAATCTGATGTATTGTTGGAAATAATATATTCATTGAAATAGTAATTGACTTGGTCATGAGCTTGAGCAAATTCACCCATCATATTTTGAATGTTTTTTAAATTATTTTTATATTCTGGCGTTGCTACTTCTATCCCGTCACCTGTGTTCGTTAAAAATGATGTAAATAGTGTGGTGCTTGAGAAACCGCTATTACTTTTTGACGATGATGGTGATGATGGCGATATCGATGTTTTTTTTTGTTGACTTCCTTTAATTTTTGAAATGTTTTTTTGTTTTGTAGTGTCACTACAATATCGTGTTCTTGATAATATTAAAAAAAGCAATATGGATTGTGGAGCAAGTAAAAGGAGTTTTGGATAAATACCTGAAAAAGAAATAAATTGCAAATGGGTGTAGTTGTTAATGAAAAAATTCATTTGTTTCCTATGTATTATGTGGAGGTGCACTTACATAGCATGGTATAAATCAAAATGGAGATCCAGGTGTTGACAGGTTTTTCCCAGCATATTAGCAAAATGACTGCATCACGCAAGTTAAATACAACACTGCACCGAGCAACGAACTTTGTAAAATTCTTGGCTGTTGTATGAGGATGCAGTGGTGGCTGATTAACTAAATACTGGCTTACAGGTTGATGGGACATATGACTGTCTGAAGCATCAATTGCTGCCGATACAATGGTTTCTTGTAACAAATTGAGTAATTGCTGTGTCATTGTTGCATTTGTCGTATAATGATTATTTTTAGATAATGAGCGTGTACAATGTTCTTTTTGTTCTGAAAAGGATTGTGTTGCTCGCGATGCTGAGATATTTTGATTATACTGGCTGTGTTGTATATTTAGTAACAGTGATTCTTCAGCTACTGTTTTTTTTCTTGGTACTTGTTCTTGTATCGCATGACATTCAGCAGATACGTGATTCTGACACTGATAGTGGGCTACATAATTGCATCCTGGCTTATTTTTATAAGTATATTTAATTATTGAATAAGTATATATTATAATGAAAATTATACAAGTATAAAAATTACAACATCACACACCTGAACATTGTACACCTTGTTGCTTTAATCCCCAAAGAAGTTTAGAACAACACTGACAGTAAATAGGACGATAAAATGTTTTTGACTTAAAAGAATGAAAAGTAGAGGGCATAGTTTTTTTTTGTGAGTGTATAAGAAAATGAAAAAGAAGAGAATGAAAATATCCTATTTTAATTATGTTTTTTCCTTTTGATGAAACCAATTGGTCATATATCTGATCACACTGATGTTGCTGAAACTAGACCCACGCTTTGATATAATGATATTACTATATAACTCACGATCACAAGATATTCTGCTTGATTTTGACCAGTTTATAAGACAGCTGATCAGCAATGGATTATTTATCTCTTTAAGTTATCCATGGGTATATAGTTCCAAAGGATGGGTTTATCAATGTACTTGCTGATAACTACAGCTTTAATAATAAAACAACAAACAAAAAGAGAGTAACTAAAAGATGCATCGAAAAAGGTTAAGTGCACCTGTGTCCTGTTACCTAATTTGCAATGGGTTCGGTGCATTGTGACACATTTGAATATTTCTTATGTATAGTCCGTAAAGGTACTTTAAATACCATTGCTTTTTTCGTTCTCTCTGACATTTATTTTGGTGATTGTTGCTTCCTCGGCAATTTTATAAAATTAATGGCGTCGAATCCGAATAGAGCAAGTAGTGGTGCTCCAAAAAGGCGATCGACCTTGGCCGAACTTGGCATTAAACCAAATGGTGCTGTCGCACCGCCTCCCGCCCCTTCACCGAAGAAACCTTCACCAGAACCAACTACAGCTGCTAAACGAGGAGTAGCTACAACTCGAGCTTCCAAAACACCTACGACACGTCCACGTCCCTTGTCCATGGCAGGTACAACAACTTCCTCGTCGACATTAAGCTCATCAGGTCATCGCACTGCTCCATCGTCTCCAACGGTTCAACGATCAGCAAGTAAACAATCACCAGCAACAGCACGCAAAACACCTACCGCTATCAATACAGCTAAAGCTTCGGTTGGAAATGCTACAGGTGCTCCAAAAACTCCAACCCCTACAACAACCGCCGCTTCGAGACGCCGATCCATGGTATCGACATCAACTTCCTCTTCTTCGCAGGCTCCAGTTTCGCCTTTATTACGTCGTGGATCGACGGCAAAGCGAATGTCATCACCTGCTGGACCCTCACCTTCACCTTCCTCGTCTACTTCTAAACGAGCTATTGAACAAGTTCGAGAACTTCAAAAGAAGGTTGGATTAAAATAAACCATTTCTAAAATTAATAAGAAAAGAAAAATTTCTAATAATAGCGAATAATAATAATAGTTGGCAGATAAAGAAAAGGAATTAGAAGAAAAAGATTTAATGATACACGATCTTCAAATGAAAATGACTGATTTATCAGTCTCAGACAAATCTTCGGATCCAGCAACACCTTTACTCTCTTCATCGTCCATGTTGATTCCATGCGATTCATCTGTAGAATCTGAACGCGATAAGATCCTACATGATGATGTAGATAAAATTAAAAACGAGGTATGTTCATCTAGAAACCATGTACAGGAGGATAATAAAAAAACAGAACATTGAAAATGTTTTTTTTTTTGCATAATAATAACCCTATCATATTTAGTATCAGCATGAAATCGAATCTATTCGAAAGCAATTGAAACAAGCTCAAGAAGAAAAAGAAGCTGTTACTGTGGAAGTTGTAAGTGTCATCTTTTTATGATATTTATAATATTTTAAATCATTATGTGTATTCAAATTAATGTTCTTACATAATTATTTAAATAGAAGGATCAAGAAGCACTAAAGGTTAATTGATGTGCATAAAATTTGCCATTTTCCACTTAGCATATTAAAATGTTTATTTGTGTATTGTTTGTTTCATAGGTTGAAATTCGCCGCCAAGTGGATGAAGAAGTTAGCGTAGCTCACAAGAGTGCTATGGATCAACTTGTGGAAGAACAGGAGCGCAAATGGCAATCCGAAATACAAACTATCCGAGGTGACCATGAAAAGGCGTTGACTCAGCTCGAAGCTAACCATGCCAAACAGCTAGCAGATACTGAACATGATTTCCAAGTATGCATTTTAATATTTAATATACATTAATTGCACGTTAGAGAAAGAGAAAGAAAGTTGGAAATATAGTACTTTTCTTGAACTATTCAATAACCTTTGAACTATTTACTGTATAGGCAAAACTAAAAGTTGCAGAGGAAGAAAAAGAACAGACTGTACGAGAATTGCAAGACCGTATTGCAGATCTCGAAAAGACACTTGATGATTCTCGCAACGTGAGCAACTTACGACGTCTTGAACGACAGATCGCCGAAAATCAAAATGAATTTGATGAATATAAACGACAAGCGGCACAGGAAAAAGAAACGTTGGAACGACGTTACCGTGATGAAATGCATCAACTTCAAAGCGGCAATGATGATACAGCTGAAGTATGGCTGGGCAAAAACCGCGCTGCGCAACAAGAAATTGACCGTTTACAAGCTTCCGTCATTGACCTCGAACGTAAAAACGCTGCCAAATTACAAGATATTAAGGACGAATATGATGAACAAATCAATGACTGGGCTGCCAAGTGTGAAACTCAAGAAACAGAGATGGATAGTCAAGCGCATCAAATTGAATCTTTGTTGACACAGATTGATGATTTGCAAAACTCGCTTGAAGCAGCTACAAAACGGTTAGAACGTAATACAACCAAGAAACAACAACAAATGATGGAGCCTTCGATATCTGATGAAGCATCTCATCGATTATGTGAAGAAAAGTTAAATATACAAAAGCAAGAAGTGGATGAGCTGCACCGCAGAATTTCGAATTTGAAACAATCGAATGAAGCGCAATTAAACCGTCTTGGTCATGAAAAGGCACGCGAATTACAAGAGCTTCGAAAAGAAATGCAGGCTGTCCAAGATCTGTTGGAAACCACAAAACACGTGAGCGAGGAAAGACTTTCAACCATCGCTCAACAGCATAAGAAGGAGATTCATGTCATGCATGAACAATATCAAAAGCTTGTTGATATTAAGGATCGTGAATTGGAAGATTACTCGTATCGTGTGAAGGCAATTGCTGCTGCCAAGCAAAAGGAGATGGATCGAGTACGGGAAGAATCCAATGAAAAGATTAACGAGATAGAAGGTCAGATCGAAGGTTATGAGGTGAGTTAAAAACCAATCCTTTTTTATTTTTACTTTTTTGTTATTTTTGTTGAAATTTATATATTTTGGCATGAGGGACAAAGAGATAGAGAGAAGAAACAAGAAAGAGAATGAGAGAGAGATCATTTCTCATACAATCCGTGGTGTGCTATATGTGTGTGCGTGTGATACATTTTGTTCTCATTTCTTTTCCTTCTTTTCTTCTCTGTACATCAATATTTGGGGGTTGTTGATTTTTCCCTAGTATTATACAATGATGATCTGATCTCATATTATTATTATTATTATTATTTATTTCACATTATACCCCTTTTCTCCTCCATTATCAATTCTACACTTTGCATCATTATCATCATCATTACAACCATCATTATCATCATCATTACAACCATCATTGTCATCATCATTATATATTATTGTTATTATTGTTGTTTTTTATAATTATTACTATAGACACGTATTCATCAGTTCGAACGACAAACAGAAGAGCTTCAGCAGAAATGCGTTGTTCAACATGATGAAAATGCACAGCTCGCTCGGTATGTCATTTATACTCTTTTCTCGTTTATATTTCCTTGTATTAATATTTAAAATGTATTTTATTATAGTTTGATCCAACAACTTCAAGGCGAACTTCATAGAGGAGGCGTTTAAATATCCACATTTTCATTTATATATTTTTATGAATTATGTACTTTACCCAATACCAAATATCATATTTTTGCTCTATTTATCGTGTTAATGGGATATTCCTCTTAACCCTTCCTATCCTACCCAATCTTAGTCTCTAAAGAAAAAATTAATAATAATTTTTGAAATATTATTCATCTGTAAAATTGATCTTTATTATTGCTATCATTATTGTGCACTAGCTTTTTCAACAAAGGCTTGTAACTTGCTTGCATCAGCACAGTCAGCTTCAACCAATCGTTCCCCGGGACCATTCTGTATATACCGTAAAATATGGGTTAAAATAGCGATTTTTTTTTTACTTTATAGTAGTAGCTTTTTTTAATATTACCTTAGTCCAATGGAATAATGTAGGAATAGCCGTCAATGAAAAACGTGAACGATAAGCATTAGTGCTACTTCTCCATTCATCACGTAAACCCACGGGTGCTTCGATTAATGCAGAATTGGAAGGTGCATGGTCAAGAACAGCTTTTCTAACACGAGGATCAGCAATCACACAGTCTGGGCACCATGACTCGGAAGTCTCGGGCAATTCGTTGCCAAAGAACAAGACAAACACAGGAGAATGTTCCTGAATTATTTTTTGAACAGTTTGGTCAAAGGACTCAACAGTTGTACGAATGGCTTTCATTTTTTTTTTTTTTGTAAGTGTAAAAGCAATAGAAGAAAGAAAACTGAGTTTTTGAGCTTTAGATTTCGCACGCTTTGGATTGCGGGTTCTTTATTATAAAAACTTTCACTGATACAAGGTGAAAGTTAGCAATAAATACTTTATATCGCATCATCTACTATCACCATGGAGGAAAAAAAGATACACTTATATTATCCATAGTATATTTTTTGTCGAAATGGACATAAATAGCTGTAGCTTGTCTGAATTTGCATACTTGTTATAATATCGTTGACTGAAACGTGCATCCATACAAATGTGATTTTTTTCTATAAAAATGCGTTCTGTTCATGTCATTGTAGATATTTGATATCCCTGCATATGTTGTTCTGACCACTAATTATCTTATGAATTGGGAAGAAGAACATGCGAGTTTATTCTTCTTTAACTCGCACTAGTAATTTGTATATATACTATTATCGAATGTATCCTAAAAGATGCAAAAAAAAAGAGCTAGATAAATGCATATCGTGCGTCTATTACAGTATTTATTTTATATTCATCCAGGTTCAATTGATACAACATACATACGCCAAGAGAATTTATGGATGGATGAGGGAAATATGGGTCAATTATATATAGAAAAAGTCGGGATAACTGTTTGAATTCTTAGGTTTCCAGAGTCAAATCGATGTATAGAGCTATCCTATCCAAAGATTGAAATGTGGCCAGAGACATAGTTTATCATTCATTTACGTAGGCTAAACAAATGGCACTGGAACCCATATAATTAAATAAGAATATCATATTTATTAACCTGAAAAGTACATTTATATACATAGTAGCTATCAGTCTTATTCTCTGGTGCCAAATTGATCGTTTTTATCTCTAACAGTAGTGAAACAATGTTACCAACACCATTTCTTACTTTTATGATCAATAGAATACAATTAGCAGTGAACCAGTCGTTTTTAATGCATACCTTCTTATAATATTATATATCAAGCAAAGAAAAATGGATATTATCATTGTCGCGCTGATATTAATGTGGCTATTTGATATCAACAAAATACTGACAGAAGAATTTTTGACTTTATCATATTTAGGATCTCTTGAATATGGACAACTTTGGCGAGAAAATATCAACATGATAGTAATAGATAATACAAGTGAAAATAAACAACACATATGTGAAATTTGCGCTATTAAAACCTAGTAAAAGGGATAAATCCTTTATAAATTCATTCCAATGCTCTTTAGCAAAGTATATTATTTGTCCATCGAGCAGAAAAAAATAATCAAATAAGCTTTTTTATGTCATACCTATATCACTGGAGGAGAAAACCCTAACTAACTGTAGGCCCGCCTTCAATTAAGCGGGGTTGGCTGCCGTATTTTCTTTTTGCTCCTTTTCCTCTTTTTCCTACTGTCATTTCCGACATGTTTGCGACCATCTATTCTAGTAAGTACCTTTAAATGCTCTTTGTTTAGTTCCTTCTGTAATGTGCAACATCTCGGAATCATTGATGAATACAGTTTTGATTAACGTATGTGTTAATCTTTAGTCTTTTTTTGGATCGGCTTCTTGGCTGTTGTCCCCTATGTTGCCTTGGTTGCTTATGGTGCATATGGATGTAAGGAACAAGACCTCAAGAAAAAGTATAATGCTCAATGGTATGTAATAAAAATGACGCGTTCTGGATAATGTATCATATAAACGAGTTTACGTGAAATAACACGCACACACATATATAAACAGGGCCCTTGTTACTGGTGGTTCATCTGGGATTGGTGCAGCTCTTGTCCGCAAGTTGGCAGGTCAAAAATTAAACGTTGTGATTGCAGCATTGGATGATAAGTTTTTGGAAGAATTCAAGGCCACCATTGTTAAAGAATTTCCTAACCAAGAGTTCCGATTTGTTGCTTGTGATCTTTCATCCCCAACAGGCGATTATTTGGAAGCCATCCAGAAAGCCACTAATGGTATTGACATTCAAATATTGTGCAACAATGCTGGTTTCATTACTACTGGCTGCTTTTCAGATACCAAGGTAGCTCGTAATATGGCCAACTACCATACCAATGTCACTGCTTGTTTGGTGTTGTCGCATCATTTCTTAAACAGTATGTTGGATAAGGGTCTTAAGGGTCTCGTCACTTTTACATCAAGCAGTGCCGGTTTTATTCCTAACCCTATGGGTGCTTTGTATGGTAAGTTATTTAAAATGTACAGTTATGGAGAAGCAGGATGTTTTTTAATGCAATCCATCCCATTTTTTTTTTTAAAAAAAAATCATTGCACTCATTTTTCCTGTTCATAACATAGCCTCTACTAAGGATTTCTTGACTACCTTTGCCGCTTCAATTGCTGCCGAACATGCTGAAGATGGCATTGACGTGCTCGTCATTGTAAGTTTTATTATTTACTTTTGGTGGGGGGTTAGTAGAGATTATACTAAAAACTTTTTTCAATTTTCATGATCGATAGCACCCATCTCCCATCAACTCCAACTTTTACAGTAATGCTGGAAAGATGTCTGCTCTTTTATCAGCACAAAAGATTTCTTCGCCTCCATCCGTTGTTGCCGATACAGTGTGCCGAAATGCTGGCAAGGTGGTAGTTGCCGATCAAGGTATCATCACCGTCCTAATGAAGATTGGATTGACCAAGGTTTTGGACTGGAATGTTTTGACTGAATTGATGAAGTTGGCCATTCCATTTAATGGTGATTATAAGCAAATGAAGGTCAGACGTGAAGTCAAGCGCGATTAAAGTTTTAAACGATTAAAATAATTTATTGCCTAGTATGTTGGATACCTATTTATTACAGCAAATTACATAATAACAAACAATTGAACCAAAGGGTGATTTCTTTTTTTCTTTCTTTTATTTTATTACTTGTTTGTGACTTATGGAATATATATATTACTGTACACATTACTACATTATTAGTTCCTATCTTATTTCACATCGTTGTCTTCACCTTAATCATGATGTAGCGCGAATTACTAAATAACCGAGTGCAAATGCAAATAGAGCAACCAATACCAATACAGAAGCTGGGTATCGGGTGCCTACGGGTTGAACTCTATTTGAAGCCAATGGTTGTGGGTTTTGTTTAGGTTCTGAACGACGCTGACGTAAGGACGATACCTCATCTCTATAAACATTTAATTGTTCCTTTAATTGATGAATCGTTTCGTTTAATTCACTAATTTGCTCATCGTTACGTGCTGGTTCAGGAAGAGGGGGCGTCGATTGTGGTGGCATATGTGGAGAGATGATGTTGGCTGGACGTTCTCGTAATGGCGGTGGTGGTGTTGGTTCTGTTGGTTGAGGTAGAATGAATTGGGCTACCATTGGCTGTGGGTTTGTTAAGGCAGGATCTGGTAGAGAGGGTAATGAAACAGTACCAATTTCTGGTCTCTGGTGGATATCCTAGTTTGAGAAATGTATATATATATCAATTTTCATCCGTACTGTTATGAAACACTTATATACATGTATATTATATCTATGAAAATATACCAAAACTGGTTGTGGTTCTTGTAAGGATGTTGTTGGCTGTGGCTGTTGTCTTGGAGTTTGTATGTTTGCATTTTGGGATTCGACGAACTGGCATAAAAGTTTTGCTTGGAAAATATTTGCCCTGTTATTGGGTTCCACATTTGTCCACTATTATATATATATATCGAAGCTGTTAGTTTTTTATTTCATTTGTCAAGCTACCCTAAATTCATTTAGGTTGTCAAACATAAATTTACCATTGCATGAATTTCTTCTGTTGTTTTAATATTTGGATCATTGACAGCAATGCTTAAAATTAAAAACTTGTCTTTACAAATCCTTGGTTCAACAGGCTGTGGTTGACGATACACTAATATTATTGGAACATGTATGTCAGCTGCAATAATAAGATTCATATATGTATATATATATTATGTTTCACTAAATACCTAATATTTGTGCTGTTCCAGAAGGTCCAATGAATCCGACATTAGGCCGTACACTATAGACATTAGGGGATGTTGTTTTCACTTTAAATGCAACAACTTCTCCTGATGGATTTCTGAGAGTGACATTTTGTTTGATAACACGGCCCAATGGACCTAATCAAATAATAGTATCGTGCACTTTGTTAATAAATATACAGTTAAAGATATGAAAATAAATTAGACAAGCTTACGTTCAAATGGTAAAACGCGATCAGGTTCGAGTATTAGAGCCATATTATTACAATGGATGTATGAGCAGGACGAAAAAAAGAAATTTGAATAAACTTTCTCAAGGAAGTAATTTGAGCGGGCGCGCCCCAGCTTATTTACTTCTTTAAAAGTATATCCATAATGGAATTTCATTATGAACAATACCATCACCATCCTTACTATCCTCGAACGCTCAATCTTGCTCATTATGTACCAAATCATATACCCATGGGGACGCTCTTAATTATTGTTGGCTCCACGATGGGTCTCATCACGACAGCTTCTTTTGTATTAGCAAAATACAAAACTGAAAAACCATCGAGTGCCCTTCGATTTACATGGTTTATATTGTGTAGTTTTCTGCACTGTGGTTTTGAAGCTTACTGGATATACAATCATAAAACTATTGCTGGTCAATCCGATCTATTGGCAGAGCTTTGGAAAGAATATGCTCATGGAGATTCTCGTTATCTTGCTAGTGACCCAGTTTTATTAGCATTAGAAACAATTACTGTTGTATGTTTTATGGATTGTTATTTTGCTCTTAGCGTCTTAAAGTTTATTTTATGTAATGGATACTGATACTTTTCTTTATTTAGTGTATATGGGGCCCACTCTGCTTTTTAGCAGCTCAAGCTATCTGGAATAATCATCCACGTCAATACTTATGGCAACTCGTAGCTTCGATGGCTCATTTGTTTAGTACAACATTGTATTTTGTTATGGATTTGCCTACAGGGTTTGCTAGCTGTGACCCACACCCGCTTTACTTTTGGATATATTTTGTAATGTTTAATTCGCCCTGGTTTATTGTAAGTCAAAGTCAAACAAATTCTGCTAATAAAAGAGGCACCATTTACTCATCTATTATCCATCTGTACAAACAATATATAATAGGTTCCAGCAATACTTCTTATTCAAAGCTCCAATACTATTTCATCCGCTTTAAAAGCAGTGCATAGCCACAATGTCAAAAAGAAATGTTTATAGTATTTAAAATCAGATATTTATATAAATCATTGATATTATTAATTAATTAACTATTATTATTAACAAAAAATAAAACAAGAATACATGCATCGTGTATCAAACTATTAGATAACATTACTATCACTATAATACATTTACTTTTGTTTGGAGGTAAATTTGTTTTTTTTATGTATACATTTGTATTAGGTTTTACAGTCAAAACAATTCTATTATATGCGACAAATCTATATCCTATCTATTGTTAAACTTTTTACAGATTGCCCGCAAAATTTTTATACTATATTATTCTACAGATGCAAAGGGTATATGTACAATACAGAAATAATTTACACGCTATGCTTTTCAATTTTCAAGTGCCTCATACTCTTCAAACGCTACACTCCGGAAATCGACCTCCCGTTTCACCAATTCAAATACAAGAAACCCGATGCTTGTAGCAGGAACGACTTTTATCACAGTGCTACCAAATTCCTGGTACATAAACTTTCTCCAGCTTCCGCCATGCATTCGTACCTGCAGCTTGCATTGATCCCATGTTCTCCGATAAAGTTCCTTAACAGGCTCACGTTTTTCTTTGTTGGTAAACTCAGACTGTCCTTCTTCAATATAAAATATACTATGTATTTTGGATAATGGGTGTTCGATAATTTGATATGCCTAATAATATCAATATATAATACAAGTATTAGTTGCTTATTTTACATATCAGATAACTTTATTTCCGTGGAGGAGGTAGAAAAAACACATACTACTGCTGCTGCTGCACCCGCCAGGATAACGAAAAGTGGTTCAAGCATCAATGGTGGTCGTTCTTTGGATGCAGACTTTGGCTCTCCTGTTTCAGGTACATCTGCATAATTATTATCCAATTCGTCGGTACGATATCGATGTAATCCCTCTAGTTGGTGTAGCATCTTTCGTGAATCAACCTGCAGGCCATACATTTCATCTAAAAAATAATAATAGCCTTGTTGCTTGACCCATTCGAATGTTGCGAAAAACAATCCACACGACAACGAATCCTATATGTATATAAAGTTTGCATCAGTTTAACACCCTATGTCATCCCATTTTTTTTAAAAAAAAATGTCAGGGACAAAATGTTACTTACACGCATCAATGTAAGGGAAAACCCTCGATAGGCACTTGCTATTCCCAATTCCTTCAGAGTAGACTTTGCAAATTGATACATGGATCGATGTTTTCCTTCCAATAAATCACTCACTTCAAATCGAATCTTGACAGAATCCAAAGGTGCTGCAACGATCGATTGCATTGCTCCTGCAAGACAGCCTTTATAGAATGACATCATATCGGTGAATAAGATTTAATCCGGTTACTAACAGCCCAAACCAATTGTAAAATACTAACCAGCCATGAATACGGATGAATAAGGTGGGGGAGGAAATGGTCTATGTAATTGAAAAGAGGATGCTGGATGGAACATTGGAAGAGTGGCAATATATGTTGTATATAACACAGTCCCAACCACTGTGTTGGCAAGTAAAGGTGGTAGAATATGTCGAGGTATGAAATTCCACTATTTGTTTATCATTATTAAATTAAAAACATTGCTTTAAGCTCCAGTTCCTGTTTCCCCAGTACTTTTTAATATCTACTTACACCTTGTGTTTTCACTGCATGTGATATCATGCCTATCGATGTATATCGGAATGAGAATCTTTTTGATGAAGCTTCATCAACAGGTGGTAGTAAAGCTCTTGCCATCATTAGATAATCGATGCGAAGGGGTCTAAAGAGCTTTGGAAATTTAGTTGAAGATTCTTTCCTTTGTACTGGGTCAAATGAGTAGCATGAGAATGTAATGAACGAAAGATAAGAGAAGGAATAAAAAAACACCAAGAATATCTACCTTCACAGGTGTTCTGTAAAATAAATATAAACCTTGCATCATAAGAGTACGTGCAATTGCAGTGCTGCCACCTACTGACGTTACTTCTTTCGCTTTCTGTCGTTTGTTCTGTAAAGTCATACTCGCATGGGGAGGTTGAGTATACTTGGATGCAAATTGTAGCGAATTCACTGGAAAAGCGGCAGACCAAGAGGAAGATTGAGTAAGATTCTTATTGTCAGTTTTTAAAGCTTCGGTTGCTGTAAAGATAGGTGCCATTCAGTAGCAAAAAAAAAAAAGAATAGTAATAGACAGGAACCACCACCTTATTTTGTTTTTGTTGTTTGTCTGACCTAGAAATTGAGGAAGATCAACAGATTATACCTACCATTATAATCTTTGATACGGCTATTTCTCTCATGATAATAATGGTAAACAAACTATATTACTTTTCCTAGGGCCCTTTAATTCAATTCATGTTTATTCGGAACTGAGGAATAAATGACAATGGTATTTCCTTTCTTAATATGATTAATTGTTTTCTTATCAATAAGAAGGACCTCATTATCCCTTACTGTTCAGCAATAAATAAGATTTCGATTATATAGATAACCGGATGGGTATGATTCTTTACTATAACATTGTATCTAGAATCATGAAAAAACAAGCAATTTGAATGTTTAACTTTAAAAATTGGTTGTATGGCTGGCCATATAAGTGAACATTCCTTACATGATCATTGAGCGTTATTGGAAATGGATGACAACATACTGGATTTACGAAATTTAAGATGTTGTCAGTGATCATGGCTTGTTCAAAACCCGAACAAAGTTTGTACTCCAATTAGGAAAATGTGGCATAAATCTTTTCAAAATAACAAAAAAAACACATAAGCAACAAAACGATGACACGCAATACAAAAACAAAGAATAAAAATAATTCAAGTAACGATGGCACTGATAATAGTTCAATATCAAATTCAAGGAGGGCATATTTACGGTTTAGAAAGTTACATCGCCATGATATCCTTAATGCCAATCCTAGTGCTTCAGAACAAGAACTTAATCAATTAATATCCAATGCATTTTTACAACTGGATCAGGTAAAAAAAAAAAAAAAAAAAATGAATACAATTGATGTATTTTGAATTCTACAGCGAAATTACAGAGAGAATACTGACTCTGATTCTCTTTCTGTTAATATCATCAATAATGATAGGAAGAAAAAGACCAAGTCCAAGATTTGCCGAAGGAGGGTAGTTCAAGACCATTTAGAATGCTTCGACCAAGTTATCTGGTATATTTTTCTCAGAGAAGCTCATATTAAAATGAGAAAACTGTTATTTGCTTACAACAATAAATATTCATGTAGCAAAAAGCACCCGATGGGAGGTACAAGAAAAAATCAGTCGAGTTATTACACAAACGAACAATGCGCAATATATTTGGCAATAGGTACAAGTCAAAAATAATGAAGGCAAACCGCCATATACCTATTGGAGAGGTTAGCATAATGGCAGGAAAAGCTTTTCGAGAAATAACACAGGTAATGACAAAGTATAGTAATGAATCTATACGTATTTGTATGTTACTAGTATATATATTTGGAACAATGTTTTGCTGACAGTTGAAAATATTTAGGAGGAGGAAGCAAAATTAAGTGAGCAAGCACATGCTCTACTCATAACAATGACAAAGAACGCGATTAAATTTGGTAGAGATCTTCAACATGGTAGAGCCAAGGCAAAGGAAAAGAATGCAAAGAAACAGCACAGTGTCTTTCCCTTCTTTTTCAAACAGCAACGACAGAATATCATAGACGAAAATCCTGGATTGACGAATACTCAGATAATGAAAAAAGCAGGAGAGATGTATCGAAATTTGGGAGAGGTAAATTACATTAAGGAATATGGACAACGAAGGATAGGGTGGAAGGAAAATATTGTCTATCACTTTTTTTTTTTTTTTGTTGATTAAATCTAAAAAAAATTATTAGGAAGAAAAAGATCAGGTACGGTGGGAAGCTGAGCAACTGAGGAACAATGTTCTAGGGGAAAAGGTACCACCACCATTATCAAGTTTCATGTTATTCAAGGAAGAAAAAATGGCAGCCTATACAGAAAAGTTTCCATATAAATCAAAACAGGATATAATGCAACTCATTGGATGGGAGTGGCGAATTACACCAAATACTATTAAAGCAAAATTTAAGAATGAATCAGTAAAAGCTTGGGAAAAGTATAGGATAACCATACAATCAAGAGGTAAGCCTGGCGATTTTTTTTATAATAAAAAAAATTGAAAGAATAAGTTACTTTTTTATATAGTTCAGGTTCTAAATGCAAATATTTTTGTATGTTAGAAGAGGAAGGGGAGAGGAAGAATGATGAGTGATATACTCCCTTCCGGCCCAATGTTTACTTTATTAGTTTGTACAATAGAAATGAAATGATCTGTCATGGATCAAAACATACCCAATTCTCCACTGGCCACATATTTATCAACAGCAAGACAGTGATTATGTTCCAAACCATCCTCTCGATTATATGCGCACTCTGGACCCCTGATATATACATTGTAAATATTGTTAACATGATTAAAATTTAATGGAGGTATAATTCATGAGATTGCATATACCCTAACATTGTTCTGCAAAAGACAGAGATGGATATGTAAAGCGTACATATGTGTATACCTCATACAAATAAACATGCAATTTTATTTAGTTTTAAACTTGTTAATACTATTAAATCATGCGATAAATAAAAGCCATTATATCTATGTTATCGTTTGTCCATTGATGGGGAAAATGCCAATTTCCCGCAGTCCAGTTATCAGTTATCAAAGCATGAATGCTTTGTCCAAGTCTATCAGTATTGTAACAAGTAAAGTACTAAAGAGGGTTCACATGGTTTTTTTTTTTTTTTGAAAAAGTATCAGATAAAAACTTTGTACGTTTACAGACCAAATAATGGGGGATATTGCTCAGGTAAACTGACTAACATCACACTATCCTTTATGATATAGCATCTTTTGTATATTTTGAAGTAGCTACATGATAATGATCAGGACCTTGTACTACAGTAAAGCTTATGTAACTTGCTAAATATAACTTACGCAATTAAGTTTAACCCAAGGTTTACTATCGCTAAGTTGTATTAACTCCATCCTTTATATATATGTTATATATCGAGGACAAGAGATTTGCCAACTTGTAAAAAAAGTGGTGGTGGCTGGTGAACAAGGTTATGATTGTCACTGGTCGGAGTTAGTAAGTTCAGAGTGACCATGGATGCAAATTGTTGCTCTTTTTGAACCAAGCTGTTTTATATACACATTCATATATAACACAAAACAAACATGGTTGTTCGCATGCGCCTTGCACGTTTCGGTCGACGAAACCTTCCCTATTACCACATTGTAGTTGCTAATGCCCGTACAGCACGAAACAGCAAACCCATTGAAAAAGTCGGTACTTATAATCCCATTCCTGACGAAGCAGGCAACAAGCTTGTCAATCTCAACTTTGATCGTGTCAAGTATTGGTTAACAGTCGGTGCTCAACCCAGTGAAACTGTGGAAAAACTTCTTGTCAAGGTAAATAGATAAAGCATAATATGAATTTGGCATATTTTTGTGAATTTCAACATTAGGAGAGGAAAAGAAAAAGGGCACAACAGTTATCTATTATATTGTTTTGTTTTCCAGTAACTCAGTTGACGGTTTATTATTATTTTTTTAGGCAAACCTTGTACCTCAAGCGCCAAAACCATGGATGAAGGAGGCTGCCAAAAAATTTGAATCGTCATCATCCTCATCATAATCACCCTTTTTTCCTTCAGCATAAGAATATTTCATCCATTAAAACTGGAAAGAATAACAACCAAAAGCACATTGAACATACACACGCACACACCTAATATGTATACAAATTTACCAATACGCAAAAATTTCAGCACATTCTTCACCCCACACCCTGGCCTACCACATCAAAATGTATAGAAAAAATCATAATAAATGGTATAGTCTAGTTTCACCACCGGTATATTCACCTTTTTTGTTCATTCCGGTATTTTGTATTAAAAATGATACAAAGCGACAAGGTTATTTTTTTTCTATATCTATCACATATATATGTATTCATTGGCTCCAGGACTGGGTAATAATGGGACACAACGGAACTGAAAATCGGAAGACCCGAAGTTATGGGAGTAACATAAGTTGCACATATGTTGTAGCATTTAGGATTTAAATAAGGGAGAGAGAAAAAGAAAGAAGGAGAGAGAAGACAAGGAGAAGAGGGAACAATTCAAATATTACGCGAAGCACTTTTTTGTTTGTTTCACTTGGATAAATCACATTTTATTCATGGGATTTTCAATAGTTTATTTAATATATAACAAAATAGATGTTAGGAAACAAACAAAAGATTGATTCAAAATTATTTTCACAATGGTTGTCCAAACATTAAATAACTTACCATTTGTGTATTTCCATTGCTATTTTTAATATTCTACATCTCTAAATTATGTTCTTGTTTAAAATGAAATGAATTTTGATACATCATACTTATCATCCTTTGCCCTGTTTTCCATATGATGATTATACTATTCAATTTCAGATAATATCTATCAAATATCACATTGTTTCGATCATAAACCATCATATCATTTGAGTAACTGGTTAGTATTGATGGTACCAGTGAGGTTAAAAATCTTATATGCAAAAAAGACGAAACTGGGATGTCTTACCTGAAAAAAAACAATAATAGATGCGGAATGTAAAATGCATCTTGTTCTGCAGAAATCTGATGGGTGCACCAAGCACAAGATGGATGGGCCACTTTGATATATAAGAATATTTATATTTATATATTTTAATTGATTTATACATGATGACAAGTTAACAAATAAAACAAAAAGAAATCAAAATTAGCATACAAAATAGAATAAATAAGAAACCATAGAAGTACAAAAAAGAAAATCATAGGGAAAAAAGGTACAAGAATTCAGGGATAGTTTTAGATGGGGTAGTAGTGCTAAATAGTCATAGTAATTTTGTAGTAGTAAAATAATAAAAGAAAACAACAGCAGAAAGGGAGAATGGAAAAATAATATTCCTAAAAAAAATATTTTTTAACCATATAGAACGGTTAGCTTATTTGAGAAAGTATCAACCAAATCCTAAGCCCCGGTTAAAAGGTTTTTCTTGGGCTCCTGGCTCTCTATGGATGAATGATATTCTGTAATAATAATAAAAGAAACTTTGGTAGTTAAAAAAGAAAAAGGAAAGCAAAGGTATTATAACTAATGTTACTACAATTACTATAATTGAAAAGTTAACAAAGAAGAAATAAATAGATGATGATATTGGCGATGTAGAGGAAGAAGTTCAAAACAGTTACAAACTGAATGGTATTTGGTATGTTAGTTGGTAAGTAATATGGACAGGAGGTGTTGTAATCTTTTTTTTTTTTTTTTTTTTTTTGCTGAATAGGCGTTTCAGTACAAGCTGTTTGTTTCCAAAAGATAATTTCATGGGGATTGCGGTGTCATCATGGACAAATTGATAATCAGGCGTTTAGCTAGTGCGAGTGCAGTTTCCTTGTGATTATTCAGCTGATCGCTCTGGTCAAAAATCCTGGATGCCTGTAGTATATGAGATAGGTCAGTATTTTTGGAGGTGTACAAAAGACAAGGAGAGACAGATGACAACTAGTGATAGGTTGTACCTCATCTTGTGCCATGGACTGCAACCGTGCGCGGGTTTTCTCGGTAGCTTCTTGCTCTTGATTTAAAGCTGCTCCTGATTGCTGGGTTAAACGTGCAGCTTGTTGTTCTTTTAATAGTTGCCAAACATGATATGCCGCTGCCATTGCAATCGTTTTATCACTATATAAAAGTCGTCCATAAAAAATACCGTTAGTAAAAAGGAAGATTTCTTATATAAAGGAAAAAAAAAAAAGAAAGTTGTTATGGGTAACGCGTTTACTTATAGAGTTGTACAAAAGAACGCGTACAAGTCATACTTTCTTTTTTTTTTTTTGCAGCTTCTGTTTATTTTTACCTTAAATGAGGGTTACGTTCAAGATATACAAGTTGATGGCATTCCTTGTACGCGTTCAGTGTGAGACCTGCTGAAACTGAACTTTGTGATCCTCGTTTTGCAGGCGTTAAACCATACACTGGAAAAACATCATCATTGATACTACTGGAGGATGTACTGGTTTGAGACAATGTTCTTGCTAATGAAGCTCCGGAGTTGGACTGACAGAACCGAAATGCTTCGGTGTTGAAATGATGAGGAATGTCACCAGAAGTCCGTATGACCAGTGTACCCAGAGAACAACATGCTAACGTTGTGTCTTTGTTGCACTCTTCAAGGCCAACTTGATGGTTACCATTATTGTTGTTGTCAGCTCCGTCTGCTGGAATAAATACCCATAACTGATTCTCCTTGTCGATGGTTTGATGAGGTGACAAGATGAGTTTTCGATTGCCTGATTGATGATCAGTACGAATGTCGAGTACCCAACCTGAGTTTGATTGTGAGCAAATGTAGTAGCTGGGAATGTTTGGATCGTCGTCTTGTACACTCCAACGTTGGTTATGTGCTTCATCATCTGGTTTTTTCGAATATATACAAATATCTGTATCTTCTATTAATCGTAGTCTACCTAAATATGAATCATCGACAGAAGTTAGAATGCATTGTTTTTATCAGGATTTTTTCTTCGTCAGATCGCGTTTTTTGAGTAGTTCAAGCAAAAAATTAATATAAAAAATTGGACTAAATGGAATCCACAATAATAGGTAGTAATAGATAGAAAATGAATGGTAAATTACCTTTACGAATATCAAGTACAAGATTTGTTGCCTGGTTCACTAAATGCTGTCCATCCCAACACCATCGTTCTTCGTCAGTAAAACGCGGATTGCATACATGAACTTGTGAACGCATTGATGGTTCATCTGTGGCACCTGTCGCCGAGATGACATTGTCGGAAGATACCGATTTAATATAAAACCATTTTACAGGTTGTTCTTCTACGTTTTCTGTCATTCGTCGGTCTTCGATTCAAATCAAATAATCAAGAAAGAAAGAAAGAAAAAGAAGAGAAGAAAAGAGGAAAAGAAGAGTTATTACCATGAAGGTTTCTATTCGGATTTATAAAGTAATCTGTCTGTTGTTTTCTTCTCACTTTCTTGTTCAATGTAAATTACCAGTTTTGCTATTTTGGTGTTCAAGTTCATCGGCAATCCTTGTGTTTATATTTGAATGTAATACTGTAGGTGTGTATGTTTTCTCTTCCTTCAGTTTTGAGTTTTACTATACTGCCCCCACTTCTATTAGCTCACATAATAAGCAATAGTTCCATTGAAATCTATCCAATATCCGCTTTTGTTCTTCTGATGTTCTGTTTTGTTATTTATCAATGAATATATCGCGCTCCTCTATTTCAGATTATTCCATCTCTTCCGTTATCGATCTCTTTACTTCTCCTTCTTTATCACTGAAAATTATTTTGTGTGAGAAAAGAATAGACTCATCAAGGTTCCCTCGGCCTCTTTTTTATGGTCTCACAATCTTCCCTCGTCCTTGTCACTACATTCTCTTATTCGCTAGTTTTTTTTTCCTGGCATTCAAGATCTTTTTCCACGGAGAGAGAAAAAAAAAGTGTACGTGCGCAACGTAACCACATCGATCCCCCTCTTCTCCCTCCTTCCCCCCCAAATGGAATATAATAGGACAATTTCATAGTAGCATCTGTAAATACTATTCTCTCCCTCCCCCCACATCTTAGTCACTTATTAAGGATATTATCTGCTTTTAAACAAATTTCTTATGTAGATCATTGTGTCTTATTAGATTTATGTCAGCTTTATAAAAAAAAAAGAATTAGGCAGCACTAACATTTTTAATGTTTATTTTTAATGTTCTCACGCATAAAAAATTAGTTTTTTGGTTTATCTTTTTCAACCCATTCATATTTCCCGTGTCTTCCCTTGACTTTGTGGGACTACCTATTATTAATAGTCCTCACAACATCTAACTCGTCCTCTTTTTCCCTTATAACCGGGTTTCCAAGGTAACAGTACACATTCCCAACAATGCACGGGCCCTTCATTCTAAATTCATCATTAACTTGTTAATTGAACGTTCTTACCTGTTGAAATTGTGATGCTTTCGCGTTTATTTATTAACACTTTTAAGTTATAAATTATCATTTCCTATTTTTGTTCTAGTTTTTTCATAAAAGGATATTTTATCAATCTTCCTCTTTATCAATATATGTTGTTATATAATAAAAGTATAGTTGCTTTAGGAAACTCTCTGAGAGACAAAAAATATTTATTTCACATGTTTGAAAATAAAGATGATCTCTTTTTTTTTTGCTTTGAAAGATATATTGATTTTGTCTCCCACGCAACTAGTTGATAGTTATAATAATATACTACTGTTTATATTATCGTAATTTATTTGACATTGGCAAAAAAAATAATAATATAACTATGTAAGCTATAAAGTATAGGCAACAATGGAAGTATAAATATTATGGAGTATTCTATTCCATCATCCTTTATTGGTTCCAGATCATCCGTTAATGCAACCAACACCAATAGTCATCTCGACTATTGTTCCCACATTTTTTTTTTATATTTCTCGTATGATACCACTTTCTTCTTATTGATGATAACATCACTATGGTACACATTCGACTATAACTTACTAAATGTTATTTTTAGTTAATTATTACGATATCATTTATTGCTAAAAGAGTATTCGAAGTTTAATTGATGAAAACGATATATAAATTATCTCAAGTAGTCGTGGGAATTACATTTTTACTACAAATTGAATCCATCATTGGATTTTCTATGTGAGAGAAAAAGGTTAATAGTTTCAAGTAACCCATTCAAACATGCACCCATGACCTCTTCTATTGTTTCGTAAGTTGAGCGAGAAGATCATGCAAAAGATACATGACATTTTCTTATAGTCGTTAATATTTTTTTTTGTGGGAAATTATGAAGGTGACAATAATAGAAAGCATTAAGCTCAAGAACGCCTTCAGTTTTTAAATTCAATAGTCCATGATCATTTGTAGAGGGTCTTAATTAAAAGTATTGCAAAGTAATCGATTGAAAGTTACCTAATCTGTTTCATATGCTGCGACTAAATAATCTTATAATTGCTGGTAGCAAAATAACATATTTGGTTTATTCATTTTCCCACTCATAGCCTATTCTCAAACAATAGATAATATCACATATTTTGAGGAATGCATTAACTCGGACATGGTGGCACTTGTTATATTTTCACCTATTATTAGCGTACCTGTTTATTATACAACAGTAAGTGTCACCACATATGTATTAAGGCTGTCATAGTAAAATTTCCTCATGCTCAAAAAAAAAACTCCTTTTGCAACTTGAATTTTCCCAAAAATAATACAAAAAAATATGCAAGAGTAAGTTGATTCACCATATGAATAACTATTTGACTTTGATAAAAGTAACAAATCCATTTTTAGCATAGAGGATCAGCAACGATCACTAAAAGCGATTCGGTAAGATATTTCTTTATATGAATTTGACAATTGAAGAATTTACCATTAACCACTCAATCGATCCGTTTCTCAATAAATAGAGATTCAACCCAGTCATTATTAAACTGTAAAGCAAGCCTTGTTCAAAACATTGAATCGCTTGATCATAAAGAAAAACTCTTAGAGGAAGTCATCGCAGAACGACAACGATTAACAAAAGAAAAGAGAATGTTACTTGAAATGATTCAAGGTGTTCAGCGTGATATTGAAGCAGTAAGTTTTTTTTTTGGGGGGGGTTAATATACCCGGTTTTATGGTTCATTGGATCGATTGGATCTATTCCCGTTGTAATATTATGACTATATATAAAAAACAAAAATGGACACAGGTCACCGAAGCTGAGGTATCACTGGGAAAAGAACGTGACGAATTAAGGAAATCAGTGGATAAGTTACGAAACCAAGAATATGATCCATTACATGGTAAGAAAAAAGAGCAAAAAATAGACATTATATCAGCATTGGTTTATTCTAAATGAATACAAATAATAATATATTCTTCGACTATATATAGATCAAGTAAATGAATTACGAAGTCAATCAGGATTACAAAAATTACCACATGTTCAACAAGAACTTGAAGCTCAAATGGCACGCACATTAGAAAAAAGACGTGAAAATTGGCAACAGGCATCACCATCACCAGTGCAACCTACTCGAAGCAATAGCTCATCCATATCATCAGCTAATCGTTCGCGAAGAGGACGTCGATAAAAAGTACTTGATTATATTCATACGCTTTATACATATATTTTCCATTGTAATTGTACATATCCAGCTCGCTCCATCATAAGCATTGCCTTTTTATAAAAGACTCCATAGTTTACCTGTATATTCAAAAATGGTGATTTGAATTTTAGAGTATAGTGACTACGAGTATTGCTATTGATAGAAATTTTGATTGTTTATCAAGAAATTACCCGATTTATTTTATAGCCCAATATCAAACATTTAATAATGTAGACAAAATAGGAAGTGCTCATCATTATTAACATGGATTCAATAACCTTGGTTTTTTTTTTTTATTTAATTTATTTAAATTCATAAAAATCAGTTTACAGTATAAAACGATTCTAGCCTTCTCTAAGCAGATGTATTCTGATGGTATTTATATCATTGAGCAATCCATTTTCGCAAAATAGATTCACCGTTCTCATTTTACTGGTACAAGTATTATATTTATCCTTACTCTCTTGTTTACTATGAACACTTTTTTCCTGTTACTGAATTATCGCTAACCCACAATCTACAATATAGATTTATTACTATTAGTGCTGCCTATAAATAAAAAAAGCATTTGTATATTATAATTGCTATAGTTATTATGCAAACATATACCTAAGCAAAAAAGATGGTATGTTATATTATACATTTTGTGTACATATTAACAATAAGCGTCTACAACAACTATTATTATTATAATAATATATTATTTCATTGGAAATAACACGTATCTATTTAAGTAGTAATATTTATATCCAAATAATAAATTATTATTCTTATATTATAAACTAATAATAATGTGATCGATATGCATTGTTCTCTCTTATTAAACTGAGACGGTGGTGGGAATCTGAGCAAGAGTCGTTGACTTGCGATTACTGTATTTATCATTGCTATCAACTGATGGGACCTCAACAATATATCGACATAGTACTGTTGCAATAAGGCTCATTACACCCCCAAACACGAGCACCCAAGCAACGTTAGCTTGATCAGGTTCCTTATCATCTTGATGCCTATCATTCTCAACCCAGTTGATCAGGCGAAAAATAAGCGCGGCTATAAATGCGACTAAGAATTGTGGACATACAATATAAATATTATGTACACCAAGCACCATACCAGCATCCAGTCCGTCCTCTAATCGATCTTGTTTTTGTGATGATGATGGTTGTATTGCCGCTTCTCCACTAGCATTATTTTCGGGATAAGGAATAGGTGAAGACACAAGTGCGCCATAATTAGGTGATGGTAATGAAGATGATGTCGTGCTACTCGAAAATCTATCATCATCCAGTGTGCTACCTTCGGTTGGGGTTACAGTATTTGAATCATTGTTAATAGAAGATGTGGTAATAATATCAGGCGCATCCGCTGTAGGTATTGATGGTGGAGGAGTGGAAGGTAGTGTTGTTCCCGTGATATATTCACCGACTAATGCAAACGGAATCCATAGTACCACACTCCATGAAATACCAATAATAGCAACAATCAATGTTGCCACAGGAACGTTGGATACAAAAATGGTCGAGAGCATACATATTGCAAAAAGTAAGTTACCAGCAGTAAATACATTCTTCATGGTAAAAAATGAACCACAACAAAGTTTACGTGCAACCAACCAAGGTAAAACTATTCCAGAGATAACCGAGACAATTGCATATAAAAGTAATGCAAATGAGCCAGCACGAGTACCTTTAGCCCATGATTCTGGGTTTTCGCGTGGGTGTGTATCAAAATAAAGATCAGAGACCCAAGTTGTGCTAAATGATGAATTTTAGAGTTTTATTGTAATTGGTTAGTATTATAACCAAATTACTTGCGCTATTATATTGTTCCTTCCGTTTTTATAACCTACCTGTAAAAAAGAAAAGGAAACCAGCCAAGCCAAGCAAAAAATTGAACGTTACAAAGAGCCTGCACCGGTTTAGAAAGGGTCCGTAGTGCATGCCATATATGGACGAAGGTATAATACCAATGGCTATAAAATAGCAGATATGTTTAATATATAACATAATACTTTATATTTAGAATATAACATGAGCCATATAATAGCCAACATTATATTTATCTTGCAAAACATATACCTATTGTTATCATTGCGCTGCTCATCAATAGAAATTGGTTTTTCTTCAACCATCATACATGTCATCCCAACCGTCACGATAAACACAAAAATTGCCACCAAACAGAACACTTTCATTTGAGTATCGCCTAAAAATGGAAAAAGTTTGACCAAATTCACAAATCCAGTAAAATATCCAATAACCATTGCCACATTGGATAAGCGCGCAGCCCATGCGTTTGCATGTTGTTGTTGCCACAAAGGTGGGATATCTAAAATTAACGCACGACAGGAGGCTTGGACAGCATTCAATGAGAAATCCAACATATAAAAGGAAAAAATGACAACCACAGTTGCAGCACGTCGTACTTCTTCAGCAATATTTTCAGGTATATTTGCACGACCAGAAAACCCAATTAACCAGGCACCAATATCTTTAGCATAGGCAATACCCAACATGGACAAGCATACAATGGTACCACCACCAATTATAAAAGGACGACGTCTTCCCATACTCGAATTACATCGATCACTTACCGAGCCAATGATGGCTATAATGTTGGAATGATTTGTGAGTATAACAGGAAAACAGGTTGGATTAATAATTCGTAGTATATGGAACCCCGAATTATAAGCATATTACTCACGTTGCATAATAAGCCCTGTTTATGTTGATATGTATAAAGAAAATGGAAGAACGTAGTTATAGATTTACAGAGAGAACAAAGACACAGTTAATATAAAATTTGATGAATCAGTACTTAACACTACCCCTTCTTACCAGAAAGTGGTCCAATGATCCATACGAGTGCAGTCAACTCTTTCGAAATTTCAAATGATAATAAATACGGTGTTCCATAAGCCAATTCAACTGACCCTATTGTTGAATTTATAATTATTAACTTTAATTTTCTTATTAAATATATGCTACAGCGTGGTTACTACGCTCATGCTATGCATATAGTGGGACAGTAGTTGAGTGATAGTTACAAGTAAACTGAACACCAGACATGCATAATGTCAAATATAGTATTTGTAATAAAGAAAGATTCTGCTTTTCATCATTCCCATCATTACTGTCTTCGTTGTTATTTGCTTGCAGTATACCAATTCTTTCCTCTTCTCGTTGACGTTGGTGGTGTTCCCGAAATCGATCAAATAGAAAAGTATCTGATGCAGATTTCTTCATACCAGGATGGGGTGTCATGTAAGATGTCGTATATAATGCTTCAAAAGGCATTTTAACAATGACTGATGAACGTTCTTTTCTTGATATTAATTGTCGTTTTTTCGTAGACGCCATGTTTCACGTTTTTAAAGAATTAAAAAAAAGAAGTGAAAAAAAAGTTCAAAGAAATATGCAGGAATTATACTGTCCAAATGCGGCGTTTAAATTCTTATTCGAAAAGAAAGGGTTTTTTCATTTCAACTGATTCACACACCCTTCGCTTTCACTTTTTTCTTTCTTTCTCTTTTTCTAACCTTGAGAAAATATATATATATAAAAAACGATGCAAAAGAGAGCAAAAGATTTATTTCTTTAAATCATAAATATAAATAAATATTGATAAAAATCCTGTATGCGATGGGATCAAACGAAAGCAAACCTTCGAACTACGAAAAACGTCAAATAGAAGAATCTACAGCAACTACTACTACTCCTTATCATAAAAAAACAACCCAAGAAAATAACACCGATCGCCATCATGATCGACGCGGTATTCGATTTCATCGACGAGGTCACTCGAGGGACCTCAATAGGAATCAAACTGAAATACAATCAACACCAGCACCATCATCATCAGCAACACCACCGCTACCACCATCATCAGGTAAAACAACGATTTCAGCAACATCAAATATTCCAAGAACACATAATGATAGTCCAACAAGTATTATAAATGTTTCAGGACGGCGACCGAGCTTAAAGAAATCTCGTCATAGCACCAATCTTTTGTCTATGATAAAACACCCGCAAGCATCCATGAGAAAAAGTTTTAGTAGTGGAAGTGAGAGTGGTGATTCGACTGATACGAACAAGACCAGTAGTTCCTCAGGAAGGATGGTTCCAATAAGTGCAATAAGCAATGATGACTATCCGATTGATACGGGAAGTGCTGCTATGATATCTGCTGTAGCAACCGCGATGGCAGCAAGTACACCGTCCATGGGAAGTCATACAACTAGTAATGGTGATGGAAGCACCAATGCACCTCAACTAATGTCAACTTCTAATGGGACTGCCAACAACAGCAACAGGATTAAGGGAAATAAAAATAGTATTCAAAATAATAATAATGAACAACGGCCAAACATGAATGCAGCCACTTTACTTCATCCATCTGAATCAGGAAATATCAGTAATGAAGAAAAACAAAAACATCAGCCAGAATGTGAATCTCAAATTAACAATGCAAGTGAACGTTTGCTAATGGAACTTTATCTTTTGCCTGAGTCGGATGGTCGCCGACGTAGAGAACGGGACAGGTAAGTCTTATACATTCACTTTTGTGTAAATCTTCTCCCCCTTTTTATTATTGATACAATGATATTAAATAAATAAATACAACAGGCAGCAAAGACAGGTAAAAAGAAGATGGAAGATTGGATCATACATCTATACCATTCGAATAAGAGAGTGAAAGGGTTGTTTATTATTAAGATTCTTATAAAAATAGCTCATTCCTCCTTCTTGCCTCCCTTTATCTTTCTTTTTCGTTCAAGTAGCATTATTTATTGAAATATGTATGGCGAGCTAATTTCAAGGTGCCTTTGCAATCACCATCATTGATTGTCAACTGGTGTTGTGGTACAGGTAATGAACCCTTTTTTTTTCGGAAAGCACGGACCGTCTTCGGCGGAGGATTTGATTCTATGGAAAAAAAGAAAGAGACAATTGTATGGAGATCCCACAAAAAATTGTGAAACTAAGCAAAGATTCCCCGGTTTATATACAATTAGGAATTTGGGCAATGGAAATGGCACAACAATTTCCAAATTGTCACGTAGTTGGAATGGATTTCCAATCTGCTACCTTATCGAGCCTTGGTCGTTCTATTAAAAATTTAAGTTTCCAAAACGTTATCATGCAACGCGACAAGACAGGACTTGAATCATTGGAAGAGGGCACAGTGGATTATTTGATGATGCGAGATGTATGGCTGGTAAATTCACCTGGTCATAAATGGTTTGAAACCCTAGCAGAGGTTTTTCGTATATTGAAACCGGGAGGTTGGGTCGAAATATATGAACAAGATATGGGGGTACATTCACCTGGACCCTATATGCATATTGCGGATGATTTGTATGGAAATATGTATAAAGGTGTTGGAATACCGCGTACCATTAGTGACGAGCTCTCTTTCATGATGAATAAAATTGGATATATTAAAATCGATGAACGAGCGATCGAACTACCTGTAGGCGAATGGAGTTCTGTTCCTGGTATGTTTAACTGAATTAGATAGATACATTTGAATTATTGTTACATCTGTCCTCACAGTTTTATGTTAACCCATACGTTTAAAATATATATGTATATAGCACTAAAGGAAACTGGATATCTTTTCAAGGATTTAATGGTGAGACGCTTTCGGACATTTGCACCATGGTTATCTGAATTTAGTGATATTTCACTTGATGAAGTGAATCATATTTTAGATAAATGTATTGTAGAATGCGAAGAATATAAAACGTCCATGTGTTGGAGGTATTTTGCTGCTCAAAAGCCACCTCAACAAGAGAAGAAAGCTGGTCTTTCTGATTGAAATACACATACTTTTATACAATTCACGAACGAAAATATTTACATATAAATATCTATACCATTTTGTTTTATATTTTATACTACGAGTCTAAGTTTATGTATTATTTTCGTTTTTTTTTCATATATGTTTGTTATTACACTTATGCTTTATTATATATCAATTTATATATTTCTCTTTGATTACTTTTTATTATATACTATTATCTTAACATATTATATAAACACACATTAATTATATTATATGAACCGGTGATAAGTATATATATATACTTGTAAATTATATGTCTACTGTTTTATTATAACTAGAAAATATAGAATACAATCAATACATTCTTTAATCCTTGCCAATCGATATGAAAGCGTTTTTATAATAGTACGTAGACAAAGTGTACTGATAGTAACATTTACAAAACTCAAACGTAGCACTCATAACAATTACATAAACTTGTTAAATTGGATAAACAGAAAGCAAAATTTGAAATATGTTCTGCAAGCAATAGCCATCCATAAATCCATTCATACTTTCTATTAATAAAATTTGGTAAATCACATCACAAAAATTTCATGTTTATTCAGCATTTTGACTATTTTGCATTTCACTTGCGATCTATTTAGATTGTATTAATGAGCGATCCTTTCTCTTTCGTGAAAATTTAATATAAAGAAATAACCAAGCTTACATTTTCTATCTCTTCAAGTTCCCATTCGATTTCATTCTTTGTTATTGAAAAATGATGTAGTTCGTGAGCAAGTGTACGTAATACATGATCACTATAACGATATATATATTGATTAGAAATAGTATAATATCCCATTTCCAGTACACAAATAAATAAAGTGTATTTATACCTAGAATGTTGGATCCAAACACAATAATCATCTAACCAAATCTTGCTATATACGTAATATACATCATGATGATCGAATAAATCCTTCATATTCAACAATACTTTCAAAATTGCACGCTTGCCAAGTCGCATCAATATATATACATCTTGCAACAATTTCTCACAGAGTGCAAAATTTCGGTAAAGTGGATATGCCAACGATCGACGATAGCATGCAATCAACACTTCTTTAAGTGTAGTAAATTGCTCTAAACATGCAATTGTTGGACTTATTTTACCAACACACCACACTGACTCGACCGAGTCTTCACCTTCAAATATCCGATGGTTGTAACTATATGCAAATAATAGATCCACTAAACCAAGATATGTCACTTTTTCGTTTGATAGGAGAACTATCAAATAGATATAAGTTAGATTATAAACATGTAAGCCATTAACATTTACGATTATTTTTTAACACCATCCATCTTCATGTCATTTACATTCTTTCTTTGGTAAATCTCGCATCATGGCTTGTTCTTTTTCTGTAAACTTGATGAGAGATTCGGCTGAATCTGTAATTTTAAGTGATTTCATATCTAATAATCCATCTACACTTTCTGATGCATCTACTTCTTGTATCAACGGAGCTACTGGTGGTCACGTATAGATTTTAGAAACAAATTTCTTTTTTTAAAAAAAAAATATGGAAGCTTCAACTGATTATACATAATGGACTAACCTTTGGATTGTTGTTCCTTTGCATTCTTTTGTACTCTTCGTAATTCTTTGTGCCATATCGTTTTGAACTGCATAACATGTTGTATCTCTTCGTCATTAACAAAATCCATTGCATAATAATCCTCATCAAATTTAGAACCCTCTGCTTCGTATCTCTCACGTCGTCTTGATTCAGCTGTTGATTTTTCTGGATCTGATATATCATTGATTTCATTCATAGTCTCTTGAACGTGAGTAAAGTATCCTCTGTATTGATTATTAAATCCATATGATGCTGATGTCAAGAGTTCTGTCGTTGGTAGTTCTTGAGGTAATTCCCAATTATAATCAATGGCTATAATGATAATATATATGTTATTTTTGATCTATGCTACCAACTTTCAGTCCAACTATTCCATTAATTGAAAGTACATAACCAACCTTCCTGGATATCTTCGCTTTTTCGTTCTTCGTCTTGAACATGATCATCACCACCAATCACTTCAATTAATGGCTTTTTTTGTTTCTTGGATTCACTTGGCTCTTCACCTCGTCGAGCCAAAAGTTTGCTTAACAAGTCAAGATCTGCGAAATGTTCACCTTTTGTTTCCTTTGTAATACGGACATGAAATTTGCCCGAGGATAGGTCGTATTTTGCATTTGAGTCATCATCTTCAATAATATTCCCTGGGAAATATAAACTAATTCTTGATGTTAATATCCAAGTGATTTTTTATCTTTTCCTTCTATACATACCGTAAAAAGTAAGGCTTTAAGAAAAATCGAAATTCATTGCCTTGAACATGAAGATCAACGTCTTGAGCCTTATATTAACCATGTTATTACTTTGCTTAAATACTGATCAATTATGAAGATTCTTTTATATTATATACCATACCCGAACATAAGGAGTATTAATCGTAATGATCACAGCATTCTCGTCTTGATCAACACTAAAAGTCGGTGTAATCATAATTATGCTCGCGTTTTTGATCGATTGATCGTGGTAGTATTGTGTCAAAAAAAAAGAAAAAAGTTTCTGAGTTTGGACCGCTTGAATGCCATCCTAAAAAAAAACTGTTCACAAATTTATATATTCTTTTGAGGTACGCATATCTATTAATTTATTTCTTTTGGGTTTACTATTGTGTTTCTTTCATGTAATATAATAATAACACCAGATAGAGCATCTATATAAATAAGATCTAGGTTTATCCACCGATATCCACTAGAGAGCCTAGCAATCTGGCAATCAGTGGAAGTATTGTGAAGAAAGCTACATGGGCTGTCAGGATAAACTATTTTCTCTACTTGGTTTTCATAATGATGGCAAAATTGGAATTTCAGGTTCCAAAAATGCCCACGGATATATGGCGGTCTGGATTAGCAGTATTCTCTGTGTATATGTAAATATATAGTATATGATGTACCGTTGACAAATAATCTCACTGATAGAAAAAAAAGGAACCAAATCTCTGTTACGTATGGTATAAAGCAAGCTTTCAGATTTTGCTGTATTACAAAAAAGGAGCGAAGATATTTGTATAACTTATTAGCAAATCGTCGTAGGAAACTACAAATAACATGTTACTAAGCATTTTGTCGTTAAGAAACAATCATAAAATGCTATTGACCTCTAAGCAGGAGGCCTATCTTTTTTCCATCACTGTAATAAGAATTTGCTCATCATTAAATCAAGTGTTTTCACACAGCGCAATAGCGCTGACTAAAGAGCATCCGGTAAAATACAAGCACTTTAACACCGAAATCAATCTGAAAAGAAAAAAAACGGTGGGCTTTATATATTGTAACTGTTTCTTCTGATCCCCACAAAATCCCATTTTCCTCTCTCACCTGTCAGATAGAAATGGCCACAAATCAACAACAAAAACAGGCACGAAGACGATTAAAGCAATTAGGAAAGGCTTTATCTGAAACACAAGGCGGCTGGTCCGACTCTGAAGAAGACGATCATACCTTAGAAGGTATAATAAATATACTCTTATTATTTGTTATTCAGACGATAGCAACCGTTCATGGAAAAAACTCATTTCTTAAATAATAAAATAAATAATAGTTAATGTTAAATCCGTTCGCATTGGCGATGTTGTAATGCAAGTTACACCTCCTGAGAATCCCGAGCTGGTTCCAGAACATACAGGCCCTTTTTATGATAATTCCCAGGTACACTTTATATTTAATAAAAATTCATGCAAAGAGAATTTCAGGACCTTTCAAACTAAAGAATTATTCATAACACTAATAGGAAATTCTAAGACATCTTCGATGGTAAATACCAATAAAAAACATCATCACCAATTTTTGTATATTACTAACTATTTATTCTTATCTCTATTTATATTCATCATTGATTAGGATGATGCAAAAGGATAAGGTATTGTATTTTTCACATGTATTTGTTTTGTAATGGGTTGAGTTCTGTATTTAAAAAGTTGGAAATCGGATATATTAGCTTGGACAAGATATTTTTTTAATCGGCCCACCCGGCCCTCTTCGTCGGTCACTTGTAATGAAATATGCAGAGATGACTCAGCGCGAGTAAGTTAAAGATGAAAAAAAGTGAGGGTGGATGTTAGTCTCTCTGGGTGTGTGTCCAAAAAGGAGCTTTTGACTAATGAGTGATTACTATTACAAAAAAGAATTGAATATGTTGCATTATCCAAAGATGTTACCGATGCTGATTTGAAACAACGTCGAGAGTTGCAAAATGGAACATCATTTTATGTTGATCAAGCCGCTGTACGAGCAGCTATCCACGGACGAATCTTGGTCTTGGATGGTATTGAAAAAGCAGAGCGCAATGTGCTCCCTATTTTGAACAATTTGCTCGAGAACCGTGAAATGGGTTTGGATGATGGTCGATTTTTGACCACCAAGGATGTAAATGATTCTACTAATGGCTATACCAAGTTTGAAAAAGTCAGCGATCGCTTTTTAGTATTTGCACTTGGTATGTAAATTTTGAGATATTACGAATTATGATTTGGAATTGGGGAGGATAAAAAAAAGGGAACGAGATGGATTTAGTAACACATGACATAATATTTAATAGGTCTACCTGTACCACCTTATGTTGGATATCCTTTGGATCCACCATTACGTTCTCGTTTTCAAAGTCGTGATATCCGAGCACCCCATTTCACTACCGAAGTAAATCAAATTATGACACTTACAAATAACAAGGCACCACGCGATTTGGTTGAACGTTTGGTGTCCATCAGCACAGTTTTGAGTGTTCAGCCAGACAAGAGTGCTGCTCGAGAAATCGATGTTCCTGAATTCCCAATGACTATCGAAACTCTCGCCAATTTGCTTGCTGTATTACCGCATGCACATCCTCGTTTCTTTGTAGATTTACTGTATCCTTACCCTATGTTACCCACATGTGATCTTGAACAACTCGGTGTCATTGAATCGGCTTATCGTCGTTTTGGTGTTCGTGGTCGCGTTATTGAAGCACATGAAGAAGTTACCCAAACTTTCTCTGGATACCAATTGGCTAATCTTGAAGCACATAAGCCTCTTATTTCGATTGATGATAGTCATCGAGTTCATCGTGCTATTGCTACATTCTCCCATGTAAATCAAGCTGCACTTGGATTACCATTGCAAAGTGGCCCGAACACATTTGGACCAGCTGAATTCTTCGTTGAAACACCTTATCATCGTGAGATATTTACTTCTATGGTTCTTGTTCATGCTGGTGATCATGATATTTGTTTAGTAGGCACTCATAAGGGTGTTGGTAAATCTGCTTTGGTTCGTCATTGTAAGTGATTTATTTTAATGTATTGTCACACCAAAAGTTATGGTATTATTGTTTATTTACCCCGCAAATTATTTTATTTCGGAAAGTTGCACGAAATCTTGGTTACACCATCGATTATATTCCTTTGTACCGAGATATGTCATCGCGCGACCTTCTTCAACGTCGCTCAACTACTCCTAAGGGTGATACCGTGTGGGATGTACGTATTAAATTCTAATCGAGAAAAGGAAAAGAAAATATATGCTAATAGATATATCTGTGAATACATATAGAATTCGCTTTTGGTTGAAGCTGCTATTCATGGACATTTAGCAGTTTTAGATGGTATTGAAGCTTTATCCTATGGTACATTAAACACATTGCAACGTCTTGTCTGTGAACGTGAAATGCAACTCCCTGATGGAACACGTTTGATCAATGCTCATCGTTATGAAAAGTTGATGAAGAAGAATAAGATGACCATTGAAGAACTTGATGCCAAGCGATTGGTACCTATCCATCCATCCTTCCGTATCATTGCCCTTGCACGTGCTGGTGTGAGCGGTCAAAGCGACACAAAGGCTGGTTCTTGGTTAACCGCTGAAATTCTTTCCATGTTCCATTTCGTTGTCGTTGATAGCTTGCCATCTGAGGTACATCAATTTTTTTTCATTCGTGTTATTTGGGTGATTATTAAATATGTTATTTTTTACTCATCCATTGTTTACCTTTATAACAATTGTATTTTAACAGGAAGAACAAGAGGTGCTTAAAACTCTCTCTCCTGGTGTTAACGAATCCAAGTTACATCAATTACTTACATTTGCACGTCGTCTTCGTCGTGAAAAGGATGAAACTATCCGTATGCTTTCAAGTGCTTTGTCGACTCGTCAATTGATTCGTATTTGTCGTCGCCTTGCATACTTTGAAGATGAAGATCTGTATAAGGCTATCCACAAGGCTGCTCTCTCTAGGTTCATGCCTGTTGCTGCAAAGACTGTCTTGCACGAACTTATGATTGCCAATGGCATTTACCCACCAAAGGTCCAAGAAAATATTGAAGAACTTCAAATTGAAGTCTTGCCATCGCGTCAAAATGCACAACAAGTCCGCATTGGCAATGTTACAGAATCTGTTTTCCAAGGTGGTGATCCAATGCTTATTCCTAACGTTGTTTTCCATGAAAACCCTGCACACACTGAAATCCTTCGTGAAATGCTCAAGGATTACCAACTTGGTGATCACTTATTGCTGATTGGTAACCAAGGTGTTGGTAAAAACAAACTTGCAGATTATTTCTTGCAATTATTGCAACTTCCTCGTGAATATATCCAATTGCATCGTGACAGTACCGTCCAAAGTTTGACTACAACCCCTGCTATCCGTGACGGTGTTCTTATCTTTGAGGATTCTCCCCTTGTCAAGGCTGTCCAAAATGGTAAACTACATTTCTCTTCGGATTTTTATGAATATTATTAACTGCTTTTTATATATTGGATTATGCTAATAGTGGTAATGAATTATAGGTACTATTTTGGTTATTGACGAAGCTGACAAGGCACCTACTTACGTTACAGCAGTACTGAAGAGTTTGGTTGAAGATGGCCAAATGGTCTTGGGTGATGGTAGGCGTATTGTTGCCAAAGAATCTGATGTTCAAGACGATGATCGTTACTTGCTCATCCATCCTGTAAGTTATTATTGATAAGAGTATAAATTTTTATGACGTTATTCCCTTTTCGCTGACATTCTTTAACAAAAATAGAGCTTCCGTATGATAGTTCTTGCTAATCGACCTGGTTATCCATTCTTGGGTATGTTTCATATATAAATTATACAAATCGTTTTCAATTTGATGGTTTCTCACTTAAATTTTTTCCTTTTCAGGTAACGATTTCTATCGTGAGATTGGCGATGTATTTAGCTGGTAAGTTCTCTTTATTTTCTATATTCCCATGTTACATAAGTTAGCACACAGTTGTTCACACATTTATTATTTTGTCAATTTTTAGTCATGCTGTTGATAACCCGGACAAAGCTTCAGAAGTAAGTATCCCACATATCTATCTTTCGGTATTTCATCCATCAAATCATAATACTAACATTACAATCTATGGTGTATAATTAGATGTACTTGCTTCGCAAATATGCCCCTGACGTACCTGAAGATATGTTGGAAAAACTTTCAAGCGCATTTACTGATTTGCGTAAACTTGTCGACGAAGGGTAATATTATTTGTTTCTCATTGAATAAAAGGTATCTGAAAAAAATATGGTTACTGTGATGCTAACTGGTTTTGCTATATATCAATATATCATAGTTTGATCTCATACCCATACTCTACCCGTGAACTTGTCAACATTGTGTTGCATTTGCAAAACTACCCTGGTGAAGGTATCTCCAAGATCATGCAAAACGTATTCGATTTTGATCAATATGATCAAGCTTCCAAGGAGTTGCTTATTGAAATCTTTGAAAAGCACGGTATTCCAGTTGGTTTGGAATCAGAGTTCACAATGAATCTTGGTGATATCATTGAGCTTGGTGAACCCCTCTTGAGTGAACGCTGGGCTCGTGTTGAGCAATCTACCAAGACTGAAGCCACAGTTGAATCAGCTGCTATGGCTGTCCGAGTAAGTGAAACAGAGAGATGAAACTTGTATGACGCTTACTGATGTGTCTGTATGAACAATAGGGTGGCTGGGAACTTGATGTTGGTAAAAAATGGAAACAATTAGAACGAAAGGAAGGTCGATCTACTACCTTCTCTGAACAATTGTATAACTTTACTATCCCTACTCGTGGTGAAGCATTGGATATTGCTGCTATGGATGATGGAACTCTCTTTGCGGTTACAACCAACCCTGTCACTCTCCATCGTGTTGATGCACGTCATCAACGTGTGGATAGCTTGGATCTCTATGAGTATTTCCCTCTTCAACGAGGTAGGTGTCTGTTCATATATAAAGCTATTGTACTATAATATAAAAGCTTTTATACTAATCGTATACTTTACGTAATCCTGATGACCTCATAAAAATTTAGCTCCTCCACGTCTTCGCATTGCTGTTATTCGTGTTAAGGGCTTTGTCAAATACTTGGCATTGCATAACCCATCCAACAACGAATTGCTTTGCTGCGACTTCAATAAGAACACTGTAACCTCTGTTGTGGTTAGTTTTATATATTACTTTGAAATCGAATGATATATCTAAAAGGAAATTATATAGCATACTAATGAAAAATGATTATCTATAGCTCCGTGGTATGGAACCCATTAAATCAATTATGTGTGATGAATTAGCCTCCCTTGGTATTCTTGGTGAGTATATTTTATATATAACCTGAAAATATTTTTCTCATTAATTATTTATTCTAACTCGGATCTATATGCATTTTTAACAATATATATATAGTCTTCTACCAAGAAGATAAGGCAGGCGTTGCCGTTCTCGACTTTAATACTTCCAAGCAACACACAATTACCCTCCCAGCTCGCAGTATGTCCTTTATATATCTTATTTAATTACATCATCTTAGCAATATACTAATCGATGATTATAACTTATATATAGTTGAACAATTATTCGTTGTTGAGCCCAACTTGTGGTTTGCCCGTGGTAGTCGTGACGGTAAGACATATGCCTTCTATTCTCAGAACGAAGGTATTCCTTCGATTCTTGAACCTATCGAAATTCTTGGTCAAAATGGTCAACCTGTAGGTGAACTTACCAACATTTTCTGGAATGAATTTGCGTGAGTTTTTGTTTCTTGTTCAAATGCATTGTTATACTTATTTCTCTTCAACTCGAGTAAATGCAGAAACTAAAATGATTGTATGTTATTATTTTTGAAAAAAAAAGACCTGGTTTCAAGTTTGCACAAAATGCCAGAGCAAATAAATTCGGTACCGTCGTTCAAGGATGTAATTATGACAACTTCATCAACAAGTCTGGAACCATTGATCTTTCAGCATATCTTGTGAGCGGTCCTGTTGAAGAAGTACCTAAGCGTATTAAGGGTTGCGCTTTATATATGACACGATCCCAACAAATGGCCGTTATTAAGCCATCTTCTGTAAGCTTAATTTTAATTGATAGAGTGAAAAAAAGAATTACGTATATTAATGGTTCGATATATTATAGGATGGTCGTCCTGAAAGCTTTTTGGATATCATCAATCCATTCCGAAACCAAGTTTGGCGTATCAAGATTCCTTTGGCTGACATGAGCAACATTGATGCGTAAGAAACGAATTTTTAATTCTGACTTTATTTATCTCGTGAACTGAAACTTATTTATTTTTATTTTACCAATTAAAACTGTAGTGAATACCCTGCTGCTACATTTGCTCGCTTCCAAGTTGAACGTTCCGTTGCATCCATGTGTGAACTTAACAACGGCAACTTGGTTACTATGGACGCTTCTGGTGTTGTCCGCGTATGGCAAGTCCAATCAACGGAATTATACAATGCTGCCCAAACCTGGAAACAAATGGTTGGCGTAGATCAGAATGCACTGTCTATCATCTATGAGACTGATAAGGTTTGTAGTTAATTCTGTAAAATAATTACAACACATGCACACTCTCTCTGTGTAAATTAAGATAGAACAGAATAGAGTCGTTTTTTTTAATGTTAACGAAAATGACTATTATTATTCCTGTTGTTCTATTTTCTTTTGGCTGTTTGAATGTGTAGAATGAGGAAAATGGTGAAGGTCAACCTGTCGGCGAAGCCATTGGTGATGGACAAGGCAAGGGTGAAGGCAAGGGTGAAGGTCAAGGCAAAGGTGAAGGAAAAGGAAAAGGCCAAGGATCCGGAGGTGGTGAAGGATCTGGTGATGGCAACGGTGGTGGTGAATCCCAAGGTTCAAGCGGTGGTAGCGGTGGTGGTTCCGGTACTGCAATGAATGAGGGTGGTCGTGATGAAGCTACTTTTGAAGACATTGAAAACCTCAAATTGGTATAGTATTAGTATTAGCTAGCATTTTCATTTGTATTCTTATGTTTTTTTTTCTTGTAATTTAATCCTAATTACATATATTATTTTGGATGGGATTATTTGAATATTCTATAGCGTACTGCCAATGACCAACCTGAAAACGTCAGTGAAGCCCAAAGGTATATATAGGAAATATCTTTTAATTGAGTATCTGGACAAAGGCTAATACTATTTTTTATGAATTTAGAGAAATGCACGAACAATCAATGGAAAAGATGCTTAGCAAACTTGACATGACCTACGGTGACTATAACGTAAGTAATCCGTAAAATACGAGAATGCTTTGGATAATAGAAACTCTAACATCACTTTCTTGACGATGTTTATTTTTTTTAGGTTTTCCAAAAGTACATGGAAAATGTTCGCCGTGAAATCCGTGAATTACGTGTTATTCTTGAAAGTGTTGAAGCCAAGAATAAGGAACGCGTATGGCTAAAGAATCAAACTTCTGGTGATCTTGATGATACCAAGATGTAAGTATAATATTGCTTTCTCTACTACAGCAAACGGCTTGCGATGATTTGATATCTAATATATCAACTTGCTATTATAGTATTGAAGGTTTGACAGGTGAACGTGCCATCTACCGCAAACGTGGCGAAGATGATCCTGAAATTGGTTTATTTCAAGATAAGCCCAAGCGTATGAAGTTTGTGTTTGATTTGTCGGCTAGGTAATATAAAAGATACCTTATATTCCTTGATTAATTCATTTGTTTTCTGTTACAAAACCCCTCCAAAATGATGTGTACTAATTTCCTTCTTTTCTGCAGTATGTACCGATTTAATACCCACGATCGTCGTCTTGAACGATCCCTTGAAGTAGCACTCATGCTGATGGAATCTTTCCGTGGTTTTGAACACAAGTTTGCCTACAGCATCATTGGCCACAGTGGTGATGGTGCCAATATTGAATTTGTCGTTCCTGGAAAATACCCCAAGACTGAAAAGGAAGAATTTGAAATCATCAATAAGATGCGAGCTCATTCTCAATACTGTTTGAGTGGAGGTAATTATACTGATAGCAGGAATAGCCATGTCCTATACATATGGGTAGTATGTGGGTTTAGTAAACACATCTTCTTTTTTTATGTATATAATAGACAACACTCTTGGTGCAGCATCTCATTCCGTGAAAGAAATCGTAAAGGATGAAGGTGATGATTACTTTGTCGTTATTCTTTCTGATGCCAATATCACACAGTATAATATCCATCCAAATGATATTGCTCGAGGTAAAAATATAGCTGACTAGTCTTCTTTTATTATTGTCTTTAATTATATACTTGTTGCTAATTTTTTTAATATAGTCTTGAAGGCTGATGATCGAGTCACTGCTCAAATGATCTTCATTGGCTCTCTCCAAGATCAAGCTGAACGGTACGCTTACAATTAGAATTATATCTTTACGCTACTAGGCTATACTATTATATCTTTACATGCTAACGACTCTTTTTTTTTTTTTTTTTTTTTTTTTACAAAATACAGATTGAAGCAAGCACTTGGTAGCCAAGCACATATTTGTTCTGAGAATAAGGACCTTCCTAAGATTATGAAGGCTCTGTTCTTGACTTCTATGCTTAAATAGATATTTTTATCAGTTTATTTGTATTTTTTTATATATTTATGTAGAAGATAATGTTTTAATTTTTGTTTCTTCTTTTTCTTATAAGACCTTATTGTCTTTCTCCTCCTTTTTGTTGTTATATACAATCCTTTTTCTTTATTATTATTATTATTAATTAAATTTTACATCTTGTTTTTCTATTCTTTGTCTCTAAATCTAGGCATGAATCATAGTTATCATGTGCTTCATTATCCTCCCAGAAATGAAGGAACTACATTCGATTGATATAATATATGAATATCAGGACTATGCAATAGATTTCAGCGTACTTTTTTTTTCTCTGTGTTATAAAAAATATAGGTTTTATTGCAGTTTTGTTTTGAATATAGTTTGCTATATGATGTAGTACATTGTTCAGAGGATTAAGCTATTTACAAAACGTACCACGTTACACTAGGCATATATATAGCAAATAGTAAATTAACCTTTTGTTGTTGTGTTAATGTACTGTAGAACCCATCACTCGCTATAAGTTAGTATTTAAATATATCATTTTCTGTTGCTGCCAAAATTTTATACAGAATTCCCCCAGAACATCCAAGAAGAAAATAGTAACCTTTGAAATATTATAACTACAGTAAATAGCCATTCAACAAAAATAAAAAATAAAAATCAGTAACTGTCAGTGCTACTTTAATAATATATTACGAATATATCTTGCTCTTCATTTTCGTAGGATATTAAGTATAATAAGTATGCAAGTCTAAAATATTCTGTCTAGGTTTTTGGTCTTTTCCGTATGGTGAAAATGAAAAGCAGTGGCATTATTGTCATTATCTTGATCTCCCTAAATAGGTATTTTTATAGGAAGGAATAAATTCATTTGTAATGAACAGAATAAGGTGATCAACTATGATCTCAGATGCTCTTTTTTTCCTGTTGAACATCATCTCCAAGTGGATAAATAAACTTGTTTTTATTGAGGAATTAAACAATAAATATTTCATATATATTTATAAGTCTTGGCTATACTTACTCATCATATGTTTTAGCTGTGTAATAAATAATGCGCTATTTACTTTATCTCATTGACTGTGGTCTGTTATCTGAACTTCTAGGACACTTCAATTATAGTAAATCTGAAGTAATTCGAATGCTTTACTTTTTTTACAAATCAAATCTTCTGAGTTGTCATGTTCAAATAGTGATCAATATTACATGTCGCAAAAGCGTTGGATAAATTATTTCAGAATTCTCTGAGCCTCTTGCTCGTACGTTCATATTGTACAACGTAAAATAATCACAATGGTTGATGTTTGTTTTTAAAAAATATATAAATCAGTGAATAATATCAACTCCTTTTTTTCCCTCAGGCATGACGATCATAATCATTATTATTCTCCATGAGCATCCTTCAATATTAATCATATACTTTATTATTGAGTCTTTAAAATTTTGAAGAACAAGAAAAAGGAGACAAGATAATATTGATCAAATATATATGTATATATGAAAAATGTAACAAAATGTACCAGATTTTCTGAAAGGTTACATGTATAACCTGCATGCATTATATATTATAATTTAGTGTATGTATGTGTATTATTTTCACTAACACTTGAGATATATGATGAAGGGTGCTGGTGATAGAAATAACAAACGTTGAAAACATAATATTATTAGATATTTGTATACCCGACAAGATGGATGTTTAAACCATTAGTATTACACTGCAATGATAATGCTGGAAACTGATATATGGCATAAAATAAAATCTTGGTTATGTGTTATTATATTATTTAATCAGATTCATTACATATAGCAACATTGTATTTTATTGAATAGTCACTGTTGATGAAATAGCACCATACTTATCGGTAAGACATTAATAATATGGAATAAATACCATCACATTATATAAGTGCAACCTATTGTCATTTTAAATATCCTAAGACTGAATAATCTTGATGAACGGACGGTTTTTTTATGAGCTGAATCCAAAAGTGTCCTTGTTGGCGTAATTTTTGTTGTTATTGTTGTTGTTTTTTGTTTCGTATTTCTCCATATTTTTATTAGCCTAGTAAACGTACAGTTTCCACTATTCTAATCCCGGGCTTTGATAGATTTTTCTATATAATTTATATACTCTGCTTATAGTATAATTATCATATATATCAAGGCAGCAATGATTCCTTGTGGTAACATCAGATTTCTCAATAATAATGTATACAAAGAAAAACTATTTACCTTGATTTAAAGAAGATAAAAGATCTTCTTTTTGTTGCATGAGACGTACATAAGAGAAAAGAGGATCGATTAACAGATAAAGGAATAGATTTGCTGTGCACCATATACTAGCAAGCGTTTGGAACTTTTTTTTTCTAACAGGCCGAAAAATAAAATAAAAACAGTACCGCAGCATTTTATCATGAATAAGGTATTCATTTGCAGTTTGTATGTAATTTGTAGGTAAATATATCGATTCAAAGAAGAAGAAGAAACCAATGGTAGATGAACCTTTTGTCTCAGTGAAAATAATATACTATCAAATAAGTTTACAGAACGTGAAATTGGATTATTTGATGCAACATTACCTAAAACAACAAACACCTGACTTGTTTATCTTTATTTTTTTTAATCGTACACTACACACGTTCAAATTAACCCTTAATACTGAATTGCTGTTGGTTATATTGAGGCTTGTGACACAACTCACCATTTGTCCACTAAAACAAGAGGGTCTATTTATTACTTTATTTATGATTAAATTATTTTCTGTCAGTTTCCATATTGTTTTTCGTACACCAATAGCAGGTATTCTAACAGATTTATATAGTTTTTACCCCATGTATCATGATGCATTTTATCATCTTGTTTCTTATTTACTGAAGAAAACTATATAATAAGAATCTCTTGTCACGATGGATGATACGATGATGATAATCTATTTTGTTGATTCCCTTTCTTCTCCTATTTCATATGTCAATGATTTTATACTATTACATTTAGTCTCATAAAATTATATGGTTATTGTAAATATTTAAATATTGACACATAAAGTGATTTTGTTTTGCACTGATATATAAGCCGGTGTTATGGAACAACAACGCACACGACATACCAACAATGACATTAGGCTTTTTTTTTTTTGGACTTATCAACCTAGAAATCATGTCGGAGTTTTCCCATTGTGACTATCAGTTGAAGGAGGCATTTTTAAAGGACCCATTTTTTTCCTGGTTTCCTTTTTTTCTCTTAACCTTTCTCTTATTATATTATCGTTATTTATATTTAATATACTAAAAAAGACACGCAGACATATTCACATATAAATATATATCCAAATTTCATCCAATGCCAAAACTTCCCTCTTCAACTGACACAGCATCTAACACAACTACAAATAATAAGGGGAAAGGCAAAGGTAATTATTGTAATACTCTTTTTTTTTGTGATAAATTTCCGCTTTTGTTTTATTGTTTGCTAAGTTGTTCAAAATCCTTCTTTTTTATATATAATTCATCTATAAATTCTTCTTACTTTTTCTTTCTTTCACTCACTCACTCTTATTCTCTATTATTTATATCTTTGTCCATTTGTTATTATCATTGTTGCTGATTATATTTATATAATATTTATGTGATTTGTGTATTTGTGTGTCTGTGGCCTATGTGTGTTGTGTTGTGTTTTCATGATTCTATGTGTCCTGTTATATTACTATCAATTATTGGTTGATAATCCTATATCTTCATATTAATAGCATTACAACAACCTGTCTCCGTCGCCACCCGAGTACTTCCACCACGTAAACGTGTTTCATCTTTAGTACCCAATAGCTCAACCACAACTAGTAATAATAATATCAGCCCTTCCAACAGCAGTATAACGTCTCGTTCAACATCAGTATCATCATCTTCTTCCCCATCTCCACAAACAAATTCTTCACCTCCACCTCCTTTACCGGCATCATCTTCATCCACGTCTTCGTCGTCTTCTGCATCTTCATCACCAGACGAAGGCCCTCCCCCACTTCCAGTATCTACTAACACAGCTACTACTACCATACGGCGGTTATCAGAAAGAAAATCACACCTCCATCCATCTTATATAGCATATTCACCACGTACAGACCCTACTCTTTATATTGATCAACTTGATACACCAATGTCAGATGTTAGAGAAAAAAAACGAAGGGCACGACCTGTAACGTCTTTTACTGAACTTAATGTGGCACCTCCAGTACCCTCTAAACGGTTACGACATCACCCACGGTCTCGAGTTCATCATGCTCAACAAAAATATCAAGAACGTCAAGCTGCTGCTGCTGCCGCTGCTGCTACAGCAAAAGCAGCCGCAGCCACACTAGCATATCAACAACAACAAACGCAACAACCGCCTTCTTCCACCACAACCCCTACTACTTCGTCACTAGCGACTACTACTAGTAGTGCTATTGCAGCAACCACTCCTATCGCCTCTTCTTTGTCTTCGTCAGCTGCAGCAGCAGCCTCTACCACCGCTGCTAGTAGATCATCGTCAGCTGCATTACAACGACGTGGACCTGAATATGCATACCCTCGTGATGCACTCCAAGTACAATTAGCACAAGATCTACCAGTAATAGACGACAAAGCATTGAATGAAAAAGCAAAAGAAAAAGAATATTGGCGACGACAGCGACGCGTATTTGTTCGAAGTCGATTTATTACCAATGAAGAAGCAACAGCCATTGCTAATTCTGTTTATAAAAGTAATCCAGTTGGACCTCAAGATCGAATCGTTGTAACGTTTCAAGCTAATATTGCCAACTTTCGTTCAAAGTGGCGCAAGTTATTAAAAGAACTCGTCAAAAAGTTGTCTATCAATAGAAGCTTGGTGACTGCACAAGACGGTGGACCGTTTGAACGTGAAGTTCGGTCAAAGGTAAATATTCATATATGTATAATAAGTGTGGTCATTAAATGGTGTGATAATTATCATTTGATTGGGATTATTATTATTATTATCACTACATTACAATCATTTTCTAAAATTTATTATTATTATTATTTTTGGGCCTTTCCCCCCCCCTTAGGTTGATGTAGCCATGCTTCAAAAAATATGGGGACATTGGCTTGCAGACCCATTTGTTGACGAAGAAGCTTTCTATGCTAATCGACAAAGCGTTGCATCATTAACTGCTGTAACTGTTCAAGCTATTTGTGTGACACTTCGGTACCATTATGGTCTTATGAAGGAGCGCGACTTCCGTAAACAATTAGATGATCTTGACAAACATACTCGTAATCTTGAATTACCCGACCCACTTTCCTCCGTTCAATGAAACTCATCCAATATATATATATATAGTCACCATTTATGCAAACCCTATTATTACACTGTCTGTTATATATTATCATCCATCGCTTCATCCTCTCATCCCTCTCATTCTCGGACTCCATCTCAAGCATCCATCCATCTTTAGTACTTATACATCTATTCGCCCATCCTATCATATATACATATAAGAATCAACATCAACATATATACACACAATATATACACCCTCCCTCTCCTTCATAAAAATGGAAAGGTTATATACATAAGAGAGAAGTTTTTTTCTTTAAAAAAACAATGAAAAAACATAATATATATATATAGTATTTACAAAAAAGACAGAATTATAAGTGATTGTATGGGTTGGGTAATAAGAGTAGTAATAAGTAATAATAGTTATATAATCTTTTCTTTCACTCTTTTTTTTTCTTCTGTGTAAGAAATAATTTGTTAATTATGGAAAGTAATTATCATAATAAGGGCTACCTATTGTTGCTGCCGATCTTGTACTGCTCCCATTGATACTACTTGCATCATCTACAAGACCTACTGTATGAGGAGGAGGGGTTTCTGGAATGGCACCTGGCACAGATTCCCATAAATCTCTATTCAGTGGAGTAATATCATATATCAAATTATCGACAGCTTGCATACTCGCCATATGCTCAGCCATGATGGTATCCGTGGATAAATTATGAATCGCATAATGGCGCTGTACCACTTTGTGCCATTCACGTGCCATTTGCTCGTAAAAGGATGTTTGCACGGATGCTAACTCGCCAATTAAAACGTCAAAATAAGTCGACGTTAACTGGAAGAACTTGGGTAATTCATCCACAAGCTGAGCATTGATGGAAACATAAGCATCCGCCGAATCTTGGAGTGCTTTGTCTGGTACATCTCCCTTGGATTTGATGTCTCTTACTCGGTCATAATCCAATAACTTTTGTGCACGTTTGTTAATCACTTGAGCAGGGTTTTCAAATACTTTAAGAAAACTATCAATGCGACTTTGAACACGCCCTTGTACTTTGGTATCCAATTCCCGTGTCATCACAGTCGCGAAGAGATCCGTTGCTTGATAGAAATCGCGTATACCGTTCATGCTCTTGACACGAACACCTCCCCAAGAGGCATAAAGCACTTCAGCATTTTCAGCAAACAATCGAAGCATTTCAAAGTGATTTTTGACTTGTCGTACCCATCCTTGAACGTCTCGTGCTAGTTGTTGGGCTATAAATTGTTGCTCTTCAAATCGCATATGTAATGCATCAAACGACGCGTCTTGTGTTGCTTCAGCTGAGAATCCTGTCACTTGTTTAAATCGTTGTGCTCTTCGTGTCAGCTTTTTGTTAAAACCATGGCTAAACGGGTAGAAAAAAGGGAAAAGACAAAGAAGAAAACATTATAATTAGAATCTATTTTTGTTTTTAAAATCGTTGTTGTAGTTGTTGCTATTCCGATAAAACTTACACAACCTAAGAGATATAAATCAAACATAAGTTAATAATGAAATGGGATAATACCACTTATGCTGACAGGTATTGTATAAGAGAGTGTAAATAACATACATTAATATCAGTTTTCTTTTTATCACCAACGATTTTTTCAACAATGTCTTTCCGCCGTTTAATTTCATTAATATGATCCGCCACCTCTTGAATTTCTTGAGTTGCAGCTGCCAAGTTAGCATGATCCGGGTGATCCACTGGTGTCAATGAGAATATTTCCTGTTTTTCACCAGCTATTAAATTTTCTTTCATTCTTCATCATAGCTTCATCCACTCTTTTTTTTATTTATACTGTATAAAAAATGGGGCATTCACTTACTCGTAATAATAATGGGTATTTCAACACTCGCTGAACTGGTTTAATCAACATACTTCCCAGATCCCAACTTGTTGTCTTTCCTTGTGTTTGTTCTCGACAATCCTATGTTATAAAAAAAACGAAATAAATCAATATACACCTTCCACATAAAAATCAATGATTATTGTTATGGGAGTGGATAATATGAAAATTATCAGCTTACATTGAAAAACTCTTGTACATCCGGTCGACCATCTAGTTCTTGTAATCGTAATACCGCATCTTCATGACGCTTACAATATTCGCAGTAAACATGATCAATTTGTGACATCTGCATCAAGAAAAAAAAACACAACTTTAAGGTCAAAGCGTTGATTCATGTAAAGCCCTTCCCCCCTCGCCCCTTTTATGCATATTTGCAGCCACAGCACACACACACACACACACATATATATATATATATATAAGAACCCTTCTCTTGTCCTTCTCCTAATGTATTATATAATTCCTTTACCATCTGCCGAAATGCCATGCCGATTCTATCATCACCATTGTCATCATTCTCATCATCATCTTCTTCAACATAATCCATATTTCCAGCAGCAGATTCTAATAAATCAACAAATTCCTCTTCAAGCTGTAATATATCCACCAAATTCGAAAACAAAATCTTGATATCCGATTTATCCAGCGGACTATTATGAAAGGCACCATCGTAATAGACTTGTTTGACCAGCAACATGTCACTTTGATATACCTTTTCCGTCATCACTAATTCTTGTATTACTTTTGAACGTTTCAACTTTTGATTTCCTCCTCCTTGTTTAACATTTCCGGATAATTGAGGTGAAACAGGTAATGAATATTCACTTGGTTCTTTGGATAAAGGTTCCTTAGATACGACAGTGATGGAATCCTTAAGACTAGGTTGTTGTTGCTGTTGAGGTTGACCATTGAACCAACTTGATAACGTGTTTCCATAATGCCAAGCACGTTTGGAGGGTGAATCATAAAGTGATGAGGATGCTGAAGATGTGGATGTGGTACTATTACCAGTACCCGTTCTAGCAATCACAGGTATATGAAGGTTGGGTGTACTGTTACTATCGGAAGAGTTGTTGCGGGTTTTTCGGAGTACAGACGAACGTGGGGAAGATGAGGGTCGTCGGAGGATGGTAGGTGGCCGTGCAGGTGTAGAAGCGGGAATAACGGGCTGATGATGTGGCGGTGGAGGAGGTGGTAATGGAGATGAGGCGCCTTGTTGTCGTAAGAATTGTTGTTGCTGTTGCTGGCGGTCATGGTCATCAATAATTTCGGCTTGTTCAAGTCGATTACTTAATTCAGTTACAAATGAACCTGTTTTAGGTACATTATCGTTATTATTATTTTCTTCATATGATGAAGAAGAAAGAGGTCTTGGCGCAACGACAGGTTTATTACTACTGCTACCGCTACTACGTATATGTGTTAGTCGTTTGCTTGGCAAAGCGGGTGGTTGCTGTGATAGCAGTGGTGGTGATGTATTTATACTAGAAGACCTTCGAATCGTAGTATTGGTATTACTTGGAGTAGTGGAGATATTACTCATACTATTCGTACTTTGAACTGTGTTATAGTAAAATGAAGATAATGGTCGTTTTGCTGTCGCTGAAGTAGGAGTAGCAGTAGTATTATTTGTTGTACCAGTAGGAAAAATAGGTTGTTGTGGTTGTTGTTGTTCCTTTTGTTGAAACCGAGCACGTATATCAGCAAAAGCAAGTGGTGTTTGATCAATATCATTGTTTTTCCCATTGTCTTCTTGAGAATGGAAACTGGTGACTGAAGTGGCAACAGTGCTTGCAGGTGACTCGGATGAAGGGCTAGGTAATTGGGAATCGATTGCATGGTGAACATGGTTTGACGATGAAGAGATGCGAAGTGATGGAGGTTTTGTTGGTAATGCGGGTCGATAAGGTCGATTGACTATTACAGGTTGTGGTTGTACATGAACTTGTTGTGGAGGTGGAGGTTGTAAGTTTGAGTGTGAATGAGTGTCATGTTCAAAGACGCGAGAAAGTCGATTGACAGAACCGTCTCTATGTGGAAAATTACCGGTAGCATTTTGTGGAGGAGCTGGTCCACGATGGCGAGGTCTACTTTCCAATGTACTGGAAAAAGCATCAGAATTGGCCATTCGCTTCTTTCTATTTTTTTTTCTCTTTGGTGTTAGGTATTAAAAAAAAAAGTCGAGGGAAAAAAAAAATAAAAATAATGCTTAACTTATATATTTGTAACGCACTGAGCTCCGACACTTCCAAATATTGGATCCTTCAATTAAAAAAAAAGAAAGACTCGAACGGTCGATCTGTATTTGGTGTAGTTTTTTTTAGTGTTTGTATAACTTAGATATTACAGACAAGTATTACATCTTGATAGACTTTGTAAACCAATTATAAATAATATACTTCTTTAAATGAACGGACATAACAAAATAAGTAAATCATAAAAAAAAAGGTGTCGTACGAATCATTATTATTGTTATTATTATTTATTATGCACTTTTTTTTTTCAACACATAAACAATTATATACCATCAATATATAAAAATAAATTAATAACTTGTAAGAAATTTACAACTACGGCATAAATGGCCATATATAAAAAAAGACCATGATAGCTAAATCCTCCTTTATTATTTTATCAATATATATAAAGGTTGTCATGGTAATAAATAGTGATTATCGTATCTATGGATATGCTAAACGTTCAAACTGACATCATTGTTAAAAGAAGATAAATAGAGTGATACTTAAAATGGAAACTTGCCAACACCAAGTATTTTGAATGGCGCGACAATAAAAACTACATAACTTGGAATAGCGACGTACCAACTGGTGTTCCACCACACACCTTTATTATCATTATTATTATTATTTGACGACGATGGATGAACGTAAGTTCTTTTTTTTTAAAAAAAAAAAAAAAAACCAAGCGCGTTTTAACAGATTGCTCCTTGTATCATTCTATCTTTTTTTTAATGAAAAAAAAATATAAACTAAACTAATGGACTGAATTATTTATTGTTCGTTTTTAAATAGATGCTTCAACACAAAGGTTTGCTATAAACTCTTATTTATGCGTTTAACACCCTGTTTTTTTTTTCCTTTCCATTGACGCTTCTGTATTTTATTCTTCTTCTTATAGATCATTTTGGAGAAGACATGGATTAAAGTTCCCTGGGAGGTACTTTTAATGATTTTATTTTATTTTATTTTTAAGTGTATATATGAAATATATAATATCAGTTACATTATTCCGTTAATAACGTTGAAAAGCGGATCAACTACTTCTTCTAGTGTCAGCATTGCTCCCAATAACAATCCATCGTCACAGGACACATCGTCAACCACTGAACCCAAAGTGGTGGGAGCTCGTTATAACTATACTAGTCTTGTCACTACCCAACGAAGTACTTCACAACAACCTCATATCAATGATACAATCAAAACAGCAGCACCCATGTTACCTTCTCAATACCCAACTTCTTCACATTCATTATCTTTTTCTTCAAAAAAGAAGAAAAAGTCGCGTGAAGCTTTATCTGCGTCTGGATCAACAGCCGTTCATCAACGATCCACTTCTTCTCCGCACAAATCGTTTGATGCATTTTTAAAGGATACCAATGATGAATGGAGTGATGAGCTTGGTTATGAAAATATACCAAAAGGTGCTAGTTCTACGACTCATGTTACGACGATACATTCACCTTCTTCTTCTTCTTCTTCTTCAACCACAACGCCACAACTAAAAGCTTCATCCCCATTATCTTCGCCTCCTCTTCCTTCTACTTCCCCTTTCTCTTCTTCACACCCACTACCCTCTACCTCACCTTCTCATAAAGCAGTAGTGTCACCGCCTACTATTCAAAAAAGTAGCTCCTTACCCGCAGGCGGAATCAAGGCAGATATAGAACAGCGTATTGAAGGTATTATTATTATTAAAAAGATGAGAGAGTGAAAGAAATGTTATAGATTGGGTCCATTAAAAGATAAGAATGAACATGAAATTAGATCCTACCAACATTATCAAAAATATTGATCCGGATATCACACGAGATCCTGCAAAAACTAAAAAGTTTAAGGATATCCTTTCACAACCCAATGTAGACCTTGGTAATTATTCCAAATTTATATATTTTATGTATATCTCACCCTATTGGAAATATATTGATAGGCTGATGTATGATATGTATACATAGCTGCTTTAAAACGAATAAGTTGGAGTGGTATCCCACGAGAATATAGATTAGTTGCATGGCAATTACTACTTGTAAGTGGGGTTTTTTTCTAGGAGGGAGGGGAAAGGAATCTTCAAAAGAGAGAGAAAAAAAAAGACCCAATGTTGATGGAATTTTGGAATTTAGGGTTATTTACCATGTAATTCAGCAAGACGTGTGACAGCATTGGCACAAAAACGGAAAGAATATTCAGATAGTGTAGCTGCCTCTTATTCTCGTGGAACTGCAGGATTAGATCAAGCATTATGGCATCAAATCCATATTGATATACCTCGTACTAACCCAGGTGTTCCTTTATATCAATATGAAGCAACACAATTGGTATGTATAGAAGGAATTCGAAAAATACAAGGTGTGGTTATTTAAATAGTATGAAAATCACCTTTTAGTGTTTAGAACGCATTTTATACCAATGGGCTATTCGACATCCAGCGAGCGGTTACGTTCAAGGTATCAATGATCTAGTAACACCTATTTTTGAAGTGTTTTTATCTGCTTATATTGGTAAGTTTTAAATATCAGAGAGAGAGAGAGAGAGAGAGAGAGAGACAGAAAGAAAGAAAAGAAGAAATTAAGATGGATCTCTTATAGATGATAATCCTGAGGATTATGATGTGAGTCAATTGGATTCAACAGTTTTATCTGTGATAGAAGCCGATAGTTTTTGGTGTCTATCAAAATTATTGGATGGTATTCAAGATAATTATACATTTGCACAGCCAGGAATTCAACGTCAAGTAGCAACTTTAAAAGATTTGGTATCTCGCATTGATGGTATGTCATTCCAAATGTGGGGATACAAACTATAAAAAGTATATTGAATTCTGCATTAGAGTTCGATTCGTTGCTTTTTATCTTCTTATTGATATACATTTGGTTTTTTTACTTTTAGCTCGTCTTGCAAACCATTTACAACAAGAAGGAATTCAATTCATTCAATTTGCTTTTCGTTGGATGAATTGTTTATTGATGCGTGAAATGCCACTGAAATGTACTGTAAGAATGTGGGATACTTATCTTGCTGAAGGGTCATCAGAAGGATTCTCGGAATTCCATGTATATGTATGTGCGGCTTTTCTGGTAAAATGGTCGGAACAATTACAAGCACAAGATTTTCAGGTATTGTTTGTTTGTTATGTCAATTAATAAAGAGTATGATGATTGTTGTTGTTGTTATATAAAAAGAAGTTTAACTTAATCCTAAAATAACATCAGGGTATTATGATATTTCTTCAACAATTACCAACACAAGATTGGAATGAAAAAGATGTTGAATTATTATTATCTGAAGCATACATGTGGAAAACACTTTTCCATAATGCGCCAAGCCATCTTAAATAACCATCGTCATCGTCATCATGATAATAATAAAGTGAAACCTTCTTTTTTTTTTCTTCAATATGACATTTTACAACACTATTTTCTTTTCTCCTTAATGCGCAGCATAATAATAATAATAATAGTTTACGGGATCTTTAAATAGTATACATATGTATCCATTTATATATATAAAGTTCCCCCTTCTAAAACGACCTTTTATATAGTTCTCACTTTCTCCTTAGTTATTTATCCCTTGTCTCTTTCTCTCTACTTGTTCTTCTTTCTTCTTCTTCTGCTCCTCTTCTCTCTCTCTCTCTCTCTCTCTCTCTCTCTCTTTCTCTTTACCTTCTTCTTCTTCTCTTCTTCTCCCCCCCCTCCCCCAAACCTCAAACATAAAAGAATCTCGATCGATTATTTTATAGTGTTACTAAAAACAAATCTTATTTACTATAATTATTATAACTTGTCGTTCAAAAACTTGTCAATACATCAACATAAGTCTCCTTACATAGAGTAAGATATTATTATAAACATAAAACAAATTTACACATAATAAAACTCCCTTTTAACCGAGATCTTGGATTCATTTTTTTTTTGTTTATATATAATAATTTCTTTTTTTTTTATAATAAAAAATTGCTCAAATGTCAAAATCATTATCATTATTTTATTTTATTTTATTTTATTTTTGCTGGTGCTGTCTTAAAAAAAAAAAGAGAAGTTTGTACATGAAAGAAAAAAAAATTATGTAAAATTGTTAACCGGAATATAAAAAAAAGGGGGAAGAAGAGTGTGAAAATATAAACATAAGCGATATAGAAATCATGAACAAAAAGTTGCATACAAAGAAAATATGGTTTTTGAGGGGAAATTTGTTAAAAGAAAGAAATAATTGAAAGGAGGTTTTATAGTGTGTGTTTTGTGTGATGTGGTGTTGTTTACAAAGAAATAAGAAAGAATTGATATATATATATATATATAACATGATTAAAAAAGACTATAATACAAGAAATACATTATCATAAGAAAAAAAAAGTTCGTAAAATGCTTGCAGTTATTTGAATATGTGGATCAATAGGATTGTTGATTGTTGTATCGTGATTGTTTGTTTGGTTTTTTTTGAGATATGATTTTCGATTTTTGAGATTGGATTTTGTGGTTTTTTTTTTTTTTTTTTTTGCTTTTTTGGTAGATTTTTAGAAACGAATGGATGGGTTTTTTCGGGTGGGAAAGGGAGAACTGGATTGATTGTTGATTTGGATAATAATAGTGACAAGAAAGAAAGTAGGGTTTTTTTTTGGAGGAGAGGAGGTTATTTTTTTGGGATTGAAATGCAGTAAATAGATGTACAGCTCTTTTTTTTTTTAGCTCATGATACTGACGTAAGGAAAGAAGGAGTCAGCGGGTCGGTGGCTCAGAGATGGAAGTTGTTGATGATGAGGTGGTGAAAGAGGTGGAGTCGGGCATAAAAAAGCCGAAGATGCGTAAATTGGAGGACTTTGTTTATCAGTGGAAGGTTCAAGTGGTTGAAGTTTCATGCTTGAAGGAGAAGAAGGTGAACATAACAATTGAGGTAATACAGTAGGTTGTTCATCCACATTAAGAGGAGGAGGTGAATTCAATGGTGATACAATGGAAGTTGGATAAGGTTCAAAACAAGGACGTGTTACTTGATGACGATGACGTTGTTGTTGTTGTTGTTGCTTAATGCTTCGAGTCAGTTGATGATTTCGTCTCGATTTTGGAGAAAGATGAGTGCGGTAATGTTGCATCATATTATCTTGGCGCGAAAAACGAGATGGACATCCAGGATAAAGGCATCGAAAGTTCTTTTCACCCGTATGAATACGATTATGTCGTGCTAAGTGACCACTAATATAATTTAATTATAAAAAAGATGGAATGATATGTCAGTATATTGACCAGGAGTTTTCTTTTTTTTTTGGATAATATTATACACTATATATGTACCTCGTAGTGAAACTCTTGTTACAACCAGGTTCAGTACAATGATACTTGCGTCGACCTGTAGAAGGTTGTCGAGAAACAGTAGCGCGTAAAAATTCAGCAGTAGGAGGGGGAGTAGTACTAATAAGTGTTGGTGGTGGCGAAGTTGTTACGGATGATGAACAAGTAGAAAAAGTAGTAGTAGCAGTGTTATTGTTTAAAAGACTAATTTGTCTACCACTAGCATCTTTGATTGAAAGAGGAGAATCCATTTTTTTTTTGAATTTACAAATAAGATGAAAGAAGAAGTGGAAAAAGAGTAATGAAAAGTGCTGAACTTGGAGCAAAGAAGTAAGAAAAAGTGAAAAAGGATCAAGGTATTTATAATAAATTGCAGCACCCTCTTAATTTCTAAATAATTGAAGGTCGTTAGGTTAAAAACGCACAGATGCGGTGAACGCTTGATGCTTTGCTGCTGCTGATTATTGCTGTAAAGTAGAAGAAGAGGAAGAAGAGAAAAAAAACGTGGACTTGGTGCAATGCAATACTTTTTCTCGCTTCACCCTGCATAATTACGATTAAGGCAAGCGAACGTGTTTGTCGATACTTACTTTTGGATAATATACAATAAAGATCCAACCAATCAATTGTTCTTTTCTTTACCCTCATTCACTTATATAACTTATTCACTCATCACCACCTTATATCTCTGTATTCTATATAATACTTTGCTCTAAAGATACTATATATTCCTATCTCCGTAATTTTTATTGACTATTACTATTGTCATTATTATTGTTGTTGTTGTTGTTATATATTGTAACTATATCCTTGTGCCAAGTTCCAACAACCATCCTATTCTTTTACAATATATAATAAAACATTGGATGAGAATAATATATTTATATTACAACTTGAAATATAGGTTGTCTGTGCACTATTATAATTATTCTTGGCTTACCTCAGTTTATTTTTCTATAAAATCGTATACTATTATTATCTACTATACTACATACGCTCTTTTATGATAATACGTACTACTCCCTTTCTCATTATTAGTATTAGTATTATCGTTATTATTATATTCGCCCCGAATTTAGAACCGAGGTCTTGGGTTGCCACTCTATTTATTCTTTGAATTCTTCTTTTTTCCTCATCATCATCAGTCTCCTCATTGTTTTTTTTTATTATTATTTCAATCATCCTTTTCTCCTTCCCGATCCACACCCCCTCTTTCCTTCTTCTTCTTCCTCCTCCCCCAAACCAAAATTAAAGCGATATTTTATTATTCAAAGCAGCAACAGTTTCATTTTGAGTGTGTGTATAAATAATAATAATTTCATGGGCCCTGACGATCTATTTATTTTCTCTTCTTCTTCTTCTTCTATTATATACAATGATAGGTAATCGTTGTTGACTCCTAGATCTATTTTAACTAACCAAAATAAATATGTAAAATGTGTTGCCACTTTATTCACTATGACTATGACTTATTAATAACATACATACATACATACTCTCTTCTCTTTATTATTATTATTATTTTTTATAAATACTATCATGTTCACTCGCGTCGGGATCGACGGTTAGTTCGATTTAAAATAAAACTAATGCAAAGATCGTCGTCGTCAGAAAGAAAGAAAAAAAAAGAGTTCCTATGGGCTGGGGGGTTTATTTTAGATAGAGTCAATGAAAATAATATTAGCTTAATATAGAAGATAGTAATAAGCATAGATGAACTCATGTTTTGTTTACTTTTTTTTACATGCTTTTTTTTTACATTGCTTCTTACTTCTTTTCATACATTTACACATTATATTTTTATGCGCGGAGATCGTTATTTTTGGAACCGCCTTTATTATGACAAGAGCCGGTGGCGAAATCGAGAATTCAGGGGAGAAGGGAGAAAGGGAAAAGAGATTGAAGGCTGAGGAGAAAAAGGTTTCAATTTCTTTCATTGGGGGATTAATTTAGGGTGGGGGGGAGAGAAAGAAAGATGTGAGCTATAATATATTTACTAATAGTTAGTTAGTTAGAAGGAGAAATACAAATAAGAGGAGAAGGTATATAGTTTTTTGTATGTGTGTATTGGGGGAGAAGAAAGTAGAGAAGAGGGACATGATAATATGATAATAATATAAGGAGAGAGAAAAAAAAGCAAAGAAACATATTGGTGATAATGATGAATATGCCAAGTCTCATGCAAGTACAATATTATAATTATTCATTTTCCTTCTTCTTGGCCCTTCTTTCACGGTACCTGTAAATAATAATAAATAACTCATTCTTTTTGATATTTCTTGGACTATGTCAAAAAAAAAAAACGCCGCCTAATACTTTTTATGCACGGTTTTTTCATAAAAGCACATACAGGTTCAATCATATATCCACCATCATTTTAACAATAATAATAAATTGAAAAAAGTAGGGCTCAAGGACAATAGACTAGCCACCACCACCACCGCTACACACTAACTACACCTACTCTTATTATTATACGTATACTAATATATATATATATATATATTATTAAACTTTACATTCTTTCTTCTTATTATTAATTAAAAAAAGAGCTTAGCAATAACTAATAACAAAGTAAATATAATTATAATTAAACATGTTTCTTCTTCTTCTTCTTCTTCTTCTTCTTCTTCTCCCCCAATAAAAGTATTTATTTTAACACGCGCGCATATTGAAGAAAGAAAAGATCGACAAGGCATTTTAACTTTGACCGTTTTTGGTAATTTGGGATCGTCCAAGCTGGCTGCTTTCATAATAAATGATGATGGCCTCATCTCGACCGGGTAAAAACCCGATTCCCCCGTTACTAATATAATAGCAATTTTATTATCAATCAACCTTCTTTCTCCTCTCACTCTCTCTTTCTTTTTTTCTCCCCCAATCACGAGCCCCAGGAGAAGAGAAACCACGGGGTATCTCCTTAACTCCTCTTTTATATATATATATATATATATTCTTTTGTGTGTTAAAAAAATGCATATCTTATTATGATCAAAAACACCTGCTCCAATTATTACTATGACTACTATGACTACTTTAATTCAATTATTTCCTTGGCATCCGCGTTTCAAATATCATGAGTTATCCAATCATATAATATAATATACATAATAAACAACATAACCTGAATGTAAGGAAAAGAAAGGGAGAAACGAAAATAATAATAATAATAATGAGAAGGAGAATAAGAGAGGCGTATCTATCTACCTATCTATCAAAAAAATGGTATATTTTTTGCTACATATAGATGCTTTCAGTATCTTTTTACTCCTCATATCTTATTTGCTTGTATTTTTCAGTAGTTATTATTGCAAGGATTATTGATGTATTTTATTGTGGCAAAAAAAAAAAATAGTAAACCTGTCGATCGCTTTTTTCCCTTTTTTTTCATTGAACTAGATGAGCCTGCTTTTTTTTTATCCTGGGAAATATCATAAAGAAATTAAATTTTACGCAGGGTTGTTTCTTCTTCAAATCCATAAATAAATATATACATATATTTATATATATTTATATATAAAGGTGTTGTTCTTACTGTGGCCCTAAACTAATTATGGTTCTACTTACTCGTTATTAACCACAACAATAAAATCATGGACTCTCATCTTTTAAGGAACAAAACGAGTATATTATAATAAAAGAATATCGTTTATAATTATATATAGACAATAGGAGAAGATAATAGTGTTATTCCTTATATTCTACAAGAACATATATGTTAAATGATAGTTATAATTACGTACAATGAATATCAATATACTGCTCGCTGCTGAGTAAAAAAAAAAAAGCACAATAGAATTGTTGTTAATAATAAATGGAAGAAAAATCAATCACTAACTGCGCGCAACAAGAATATTATTATTATTAATTATACCATTTATGTCGTCGTCGTAGTTGTTGTTAAAAAAGAAACTTTAATCTTCTTGAATTTAGTAACTTATCCGCGGTTATTATTTATCATTAACAAAGAGAAATTTATTAAACTCTCAATTCTTGTATAAAAATAATAATAATACCTTCTATAAATGCCCATGACCCGAAAAAAAATGCATACCATGTATTTTTGTTATTGCGTTATTTTGTGACATTTAGTGCTACTAAGTGAAGAGAAACCTCGTGATATTATAGAACAACAACATTACTCTTGTCTATTATTATCCCACGACGAAAAAATAATAGTTTTACTATACATTTGAGTTGTATAAATCAATAAAACAAAACAATACCACTACCATTCATCTCTTAATAATATATAATAAATAATAAATAATAACTTAAACTTAAAATGTCGTCACTGAAGCCGATGTCAGCCGTCAATAAATAAATAAACAAACTTCATAAAAATGACAATATTCTCGTAGCCATTCTACAAGGTAAGATAATAAATAAAATAATGTTTCAAACTGACCAATAATTAAAATGTGGTTTTATTATTATAATCAATATCAAGAAAATAAGAGTATCATCGGATGGCGGGAACCCGTCAACATCACAATGATCACCATACAGCTAATTGCATTACATGGTTAATACTTTCTTTAGTTGACTAAAAAACAAAATGATTTCATGTTTAATGATGCGTGAGCAGCGATCTTTTTTTTTTAAAAAAAAAAATAAGTGTGTGGATGACTGCATCATGAATTATGAACAAAAACTTGCATGCATTCTCTTAGTTAAACTACATAGTCACACATAAAAAAAAAAGAGAGGCAGTATATTTTTGAGAAGTAAAAAAAAAATAAAATAAAGATCGATCAGCCAACAGAAAACTCTTCTTACTGCAAAGTCATGAGATATTTGCTTCCAAGTATGCAATAGAAGAAGATCCATTTGTGTGGTGGTCTAATTATAATAAATGTTTCATTTAACTGGTAGAGTCATATTACCAAAACGTTTTATGTTTGAGCAATTACTATATACACCTTTTTTTTAAAAAAAAAAATTACAATAAAATTTTATATAACACCATCGCCCATGTAATGATAGACTATCTTTTATATATTTATTTTAAAACACCAGAGAACGATGGATTAATAGATAATAACTAATAATATCATTTGTTTCCTCATTTTACACCACCAGCAATTAAAATAATGGAGTATTATTACAATTCCGTTTGGACAATCATCATGTGGAACTTCTTTTTTGTTGTTGCATATCCGTATGCATAGTGTTGCATAACACTCATCATTGGATGGTTTTATCTTCTATTTCTGATGATAATAATTATAAATGATACTTGTTATGTAGTACGCGCTTTTTTATAAGTAATGATGCAAATACTGTAAATGATTGAAATGCCTCCTGGTTTCACCACAGTTCATAAAGTAGTAGTAACTCCAGTTTACCCCAATCATTTCACCCTTTCTCTTCCTTATTACTCCTTCTTCCTCATCTTCTCCTCTCTTCCCCTTTGCTCTCTTCTTCCCTCCCCCCCTCCCGAGAAAAAAAAATTCTATTGACCTAAACTTGGACATCTTTCAAGATTCTATTTTTGGTTAAATCAAACTTTTTTTATATGTGTAAAAATGTATAAAGTATTATGCATCTATGTTTTCATATTAACCTAATAAACTTAAACTACTTTTTTTTTTTGCTGAGCAGATATCTCCTTAATATCAAGGAGTTTGCGGAATCTCAAAAAAAATATATCAAGATGTGTACATAACTCATGTATCTTCAGCATCCTAATAAAGAGAAGGCCGGGTTATATATTATTTAGCGCATCCTATTTAGTTTTTCTATCATTATCTCCTTTTGATTATTATTATAATAAAATAATGGTATTTTTTAGTATAATAATGCATAATAGCAGATAAACAAAAAAAAAATAACCAACTTGGAAGATTACAACAACGAGAAGTTTATTACTAATATACTTTTTGTTTTACAATGAACCATCTTTATTTTCTTCTTTGTCATATGGATGTATAATGTTATGTTTTTCTTTTAATATGGGCTAGATATGAATAGCAGACTATTCCTTACCTTTTGTCTATGTCCGTAGGTGACTAATAATTAAATACCCTTTTTTTTCGTGTATTACATCTTCTGTATTATGCGTGTCGATTAAATATATTATAATTATTGTAAATAGTAGGCTAGCCATACAGTTGTTACGTTTTGGGAGAATCTATCAAGGAAGGAGGAACAAGATGAGGAGGGAAAAAAATGAGGGTAAAATAAGATATAGTGTAGAACTATAAGAAGTGAAAGAGTGCTATTATAATAGACCAATTATCATACTACTACTACTACTACTACTACTACTACTAGTCATCCAAACATCAGGGTTTTTGAATCTAATCGAATTCCCCTTGGCTATTATAGTTATAATAATGATATATTTGTATCTTCTCCGATTTTCTTTTACCCCATGTAAGTATATAATCTCTATACAAATTTAATTGACAGGAAAGCTTTCTTCAGGGGTTGGTGCGGGGTGAATCCAATATCGGAAATCTGTCTCGATAATTATTATAGTTTATTTAACCCTTCCACCCACATCATCATTTCCCTTATCGAACTTAACATCCCCTCTTCTTCTTCTTCTTCTCCTTCATCTGCATATCAATTGTACGCGCATTGATACACATAAAAATAAGAGTTATCTTTATATAGATGTATACTCTTATATAGCTAAAAAACTAAATATCAACAACCTTAGAATTTTTTTTCCCTTAAAAGCTTGATGTTGGATCACCATCCTTCTATCTATTAGTATGATGGCCAGAAAAGATTATTATACTCTCTTATCTGTCTTTATAATTTTTAAGTTAGTATATAGTAGCCAGAAGGAGAGGACCTTTCTACCTTTTTTTTTATAATATACTAACATTATTTCACTTTTAATAAAAAGGGTTCGTGCTTTTTTATTTCTACAATGTTAACTGAATTGGTTATATATCCACTCCTTATTCCAGAAGAATCTTCTTTTCACCCTATTCAGAAGGACCCTTTCATTTCTTTGATCATAACATGAATCATTCTTGTATGAAAAATATAAGTAGTAGCAATCCCACTTCCAAGTATTATAAAGAAAATAATACCTAGTAGTATAAAAATCTGTGGTGACCAAAAAAAAAAAATAGTACGCTACAACTCCTAATCACCCTACCCTATAGTTCTTCTTTATATACCCTGAAAGGATCATGGACGACTTGGTATATTATTTCTTATATTAATAAACACACAATATACTGTCCACAGAAATGATTGTAAGTACTGATGATGCTGACTGTAATCCTATTTCTTTACTTAGATGATGAATATATTTTGTAGATTTTGATCGGTTTCCCCTTCCTTCACATCTTTGGTAAAGGTCAAAAAGATTTTTTTTTTTTTGTAGTTAGAATATTTTACATTAACCGCTCAAAGTTACAAAATGAGTTATAGATTGTATATAATCTCATATTAAGAATATTCCTCTTGATAAGAAGAACAATATATATGAAAAATCATTGCATTTTTTATTTCTATACTTGTACAACTGTGATATACTTTTTTTTATTATAATATATATTAGAATAGTTTGGTTTATTATTATATGTTAATCTGGTACTATTATCCTCAAGAACAGAGAAATGGATATTTTATTTGTTCACAGACAAATAAATAAACTCTCTCCCCTACCTTCTTTCTTTCCCTTCATTGATCGACTAAATAACTGACAGGAGAGAGGAAATAATTGTATTTAATTACCTTTGTATATCTAAAAAGAAACTCATAGCCGTCGATCTTTGAACAATTTTTATTGACAAGGAGCAATCTATGTTTAAAAAAAAAACTTAATCAGTATATATTTGACTATTTATTTGACAGCAATAAGATTTTACTCAATCTTGTTTTATATATATAACCCTTGGTTTCTTATTAAGATGATTATTTGGCTCAATCTTAAATAATAAAAAGAAAGTTGTTTATATTGTATTATTATTTCTCCCATTTGGCAACCCTTTTTCTTATTGAAAGAAGTTTCGATGATGGATAAATCAAGAAGTAAGGAAGAAGAAGGAGTTATCACTCTATGATGATGGTTTAGCAATAGGACCCTGTTTATCAATTCTACTATAAAAGTAGAAGTAGTATAACTCCTATATAATATATATATATATACCCTGTCACTATAAAATCCCCCCTCCCCTCAATTATTAAGCCTCCAACAAGAGTAAACCCTAATATAATTTAATACCATTATAATAATATGTCTATTTTTTTTTCTTTCAAATAAGAGAGAGGGGTTGTAGAGTGTTTTGCGTTTAAATATATAATTCCTTGAGGGGACAAAAATAAAAATAAAAATAAATGATACAGTTATGACACAATCAGAAGACGGAGAAAAAAAAAGCTATGTCGAAAAAGCTAATGAACATAAAAAAAGGAGAATTTGATTTTTATGCTATGAACGCCAAGAATTTTGTTCCAAATATTTGCCATTATTATCTCATGCTGGAAGCGGCATAAATCCTTTGATCATGGATGTCATTGGTAAGAAGGAAGGGGAGGGGAAAGCGTAAAAAAAAGTGATGTTATAGAGTCACCATAAATAAGCATGTATTAACTAAATCTTCTTCATCAAGACCTTCTGACATACTTATATAGTGTTTCTTGAACTCAAGATATATATTATATTTAAGGTTACTCCAGCATCCAAAGTCATATCGAATAATAATGAGTATGTTACATTGCCAACAACATTATGATTTTAATGTTCATTAAACAAAGGTGTCATTTTTTTTTATCTTTTTACTAAATGACTCTGTGGGTTGTTACTTCTTCTAGCTATTACTTATATATATAGACATACAAGACTATCACATGGCACTAAATTCATTATTGTCAAACAGAGATATGATATTATTACAAAAGCTACGATGAAACTATTAATTTATGGATAATAAAGTTGATCAGGCAGGACTGCTCTGTAGTGTCCGTTTTTCTCGGAAATAGGGTTATAAAATATTCCTCTTTTCACTAGATTGTTGTTGTTGCTAAGGATTGTAAGTTTATAGCTGTTCGATAAATATATATAAAAAAAAAGATAAATGTCTCCTATTATGGAAACGTTCACAATAAAGTAAAACATTTTCAATGTATACAAAGTCTTCTAATAAGGAAGCTATTACTCGATATAAAAAGGATAAGGGGAAAATAAGGCTCCTTCGTATCAGTAGTAAGAAAATGACATATTTTTGTAGCCAAGCATGTGAAATGACGATATAGATACATCCAATTTTTTCCTATTATTTATAACAATAACATAGAGTGACGTATATCTTTATCATCATTGCTTTCATTGTATTATTATGCTGGATTGACAGTTTTGCTATTATTCAAGATATAATTTATCCAAATTTTGGTGGGGAGAGGTATGACCAAACTTTTGCTGATAAAAATTTACCATTATTAATTATTTGAAAAAAAGAAGTTGTATTTATCTTGCATGCATTATGGTGCCCATCGTTCTTGATAATGAAAATAGTATGATGTATAAAAAAAACTAATCCTCGGCAAGTAATAAAGATAATAAGTCGCTGCTGATAAGAAATTATATTACAATGAAAAGTTTTAGTATTTTTTAAAGTTATCTCTGAGTACATCATTGTCAGGTCTGATTGGAATAAATAAGTGAGTACTGTGTCATCAGTAAATAGTTCATCCATAATTTTTTACTTATACTTCATTCCAGGTTATAAATAAATAAAACGTCCTACAATTATTAGTAGCTACATATTTTAGAGATCTCTTCTTTTATGTCAATGGTGATGAGTAAATCTCTTTCCAAAAATTCTAGTTTTTTTTTTGTATTGAAGGTGTCCACCAGACCGATATCTATACCCAGGTTGTTGAGGTGCTTTATTCTATCAAGGTATAACATGATTAGTAGTACGATACATGATATAACATAGTAATCCAATTTTTACTTCGTTAATGCTTCTGAGACCTTCTTTTCTAAAACATCAATGTCTCCCCAAATAACTGTTTCTTTTTTCTTCTTCACCTTTTGTAGTACTTTTTAGATAAACCACTTTTGTGATGATTTTATCTTATAACCATTATAATAAATTTACTAAAGCAAACTGACTCGAGAGAATTTATCATCATAGGATATTCAAGATGAATGTTGTAAATAATAGTGACAAAAGACCACAATATTCTCTGCCTATCATTTTCTAATTCTGGGACATTTCTACGTAAAAACTATACATTTTAATTCAACTGTTAGACTTAACGTTGTGGTGTGTACAATAGAGACATAATTTTGCATCGTATTACAAAACCTATCAATTATGGAAATGCACAATGTTAAAAAAAAGGGATTATCGGGAGGAAAGGGGAAGAAAATGAGTGATCTGGTGACTCATAACTGCCTTGCATCCGTAATAAGAATATGACATATTTTTATACCCAAGCATGTGAAATGACGATATTATGTTCATTTTTATCGAGTAACTTTTTCTTGTGCTTTTTTTTTACTATTAATAATAATAATAATAATAATAATAAAGAATGACGTATATATTCATCATCACCATCTAACTTGTTGGATGTATATATTATTATGAATACATTATTATTCATAAAATAAAACATTTATGCAAAATTGGGGTGAGGGATATAAGGCCAAGCTTTATATCTCAATGATTATTTTTAAGGTAATATTGATATTCATCCTGAATGCATTATGATGTCAAATAAAGAAATGTTCATCATAGGCTAGGTATATCAAAAAAAAATATCCCCGGACAAGGACTGATCATAAGCCCTGTTGATGAACAAAATAAATAATAACAATTCTGTCAATGCAAATACTACATTGATCATAAACGCCAGTGCGCAACCCGCGGAATGTTCAATGGTGACGTTTTTGATTGGCCATTTGATTTCTTACATATCATCACTTGTATTTGACCAAGGCTAAAATGGCTGAAATAATTTTTTATTTTAGTATCCCGGTTTCATACGCGTAGGCTTGAAACCATGACTCAAAAAAAAATTCGAAAGAAAAAAATTTTAATTTCCCAAGTTTTGGCGATATAATTTACCGTCTCCTTTTAATATATTTATTTATTTATTTTTTTGATACTTCATAGTTCAATAAAGACTTTTTTTTTTTGGTATGAGAAATGTGAAATAATATCAAAGAAGTCATGTAAATAAAAAAGGTTCGTTGTTTGAAGGATTGTGAGAAAAAAAAAAGGGTCGGGAAAAAAACGAAAATGGATATGGATTGTCAAAAATGACTCTTCTGGAATGAAATGTTCTGGGCTATGTGTGACTTTTTGATCCGCTTTGACCAACAGCCGAACTATTCCACCCGACTTTTGCCTATTTAATTTTTGATCAAACTATATATATGGAGTAACTTGTGCTGCCTTTTTTTTTCTCCACACTTCATTACAATCAACTACAAGTACATCAAATTCTAACGAATATTACTATTTTTTCCCACCATGTTAAAGCTTGTTGCTCAACAAACACAACACCAGCTTTTTACTCGTCAAGCCACCTCTCTTGCTCTTCGTAGCACTCATACTGCCTCTCAAAAGATCCCAAAGGATCTTTTACGTGAAGTTCAAGCAAGTCGACCTATGCCTATGCGTGAAGACTTCCTGGGTACCAATAAATTATCCACTGAAGAACTTGAAAAATTGGATATCGGTTTGGGCAAACACTTTGCTCCAGAAACTTTTGGTGATAAGGTTGCATATCGTGTTGTCAAGATGCTCCGCCTTTTGCCCGACACTTATTTTGGTCGTGATCATTATATGCGAGCTGTCATGTTGGAAACAATCGCTGCTGTGCCAGGTAAATTTTTACAACTAGTATCTTGATAATATTTTACTATGAAAACTTTTTATCTAATCTTTCTATCATATATATATGTATAATAGGTATGGTAGGCGGTATGTTACGACATATGAAATCATTACGAAACCTTTCCGAAGATAATGGTTGGATCATGCATTTACTTCATGAAGCTGAAAATGAACGTATGCATTTAATGACTTGGATGAAAACATTGCAACCTAGTCTCTGGAACCGCCTCCTTATTTTGGGTGCTCAAGGTGTCTTTTTCAACAGTTATTTCTGGCTCTACGTATTTTCACCCAAGACAGCCCATCGTGCAGTTGGTTACCTAGAAGAAGAAGCTGTCGTTTCTTATACCCACTTTTTGGATGATATTGATAAAGGCATCATCGCAAACGGCCCGGCTCCTCCGATCGCAATTGGTATGTTACACTGACAAAAATTTCCCCCTTATTCCTTTTTTATATCTTTCCATGATCACTAACGTCTTTATCTCCTCTTTTTATATCACTTATTTAGAATATTATAACCTTCAACCCAGTGCATCTATTCGAGATGTGGTATTAGCCATTCGTGCTGATGAAGCATTACATCGTGATGCAAACCATCATCTTTCTGACCGTATCGCTTCTCATCGTGAAAATATTGTTGCTGATATTCAAGCAGAGCAACTTAAACAACAACAATCAAGACCTGTCAGTCCTGCTCATTAGACAACCTTCTTATTCTCAATTGTTATTAAAGATTATCATAATCACTATAGAAATCATTCCCCTTCATTTTGATCTTTTTTATGCACCACAACCCAATTATTGTTATTATTTATGTCCAATTTTTCATTTTTATTATTGCATATAGCACATCACACTTAGTATATTTTTGATTTATCCATCCAACAAACCAACACACTTGTATATACATATATTATCATTTTTATTCATTATTATCGCATAAATAATAATAAACAACTACAAAAGCAATTATATAAAAAAAGAAGCTCATCCATTATTATTATCACTGTTATCACCGAAATTACGGATCAAGCATCCTTATTTGCTAGACAAAATTAAACATTAACGCAGTAAATCCTACCGGACCCTTTTTCTCCATTTTATACGAGAAGGGAAGTATTTTTCCGCCAATAAAAAGTAACAGATTAGTTTGGTGGTGGTGTGGTACTATAAAAAAAATTATAGAACATGCTGAAGGTTGGAGAAGTTTTTTTTATCGGAGTTGAATACGTACTATTAGAGAGCATAAACAACCTATGTTGATTCATTATGAGTTCATGGGATGCAACCCAACATTAAAGATCTCTTCTGTTGTTGTTAGGCATTTTATCTTTATTTTTTTGTCCACGAGATGGTTTCGAAACTCGTTAAACCTTATACAATCTAATGTCGGCGCATCCATTTTCCTTTTTCTAACTTGTTTAATATTCAAATGTGTCCCATAAAGATCTCTTTAGGTTACTCACTTCTTGGTTCTCAAAAGGGTTAAAGTTTTCCCCTTCATGAAGTTTTTTTTTTTTTTTTTTGTGTCTAGTCCAAACTATTGCTCCGAATTTTTTTGATCCCGATATTCTTTGATCTATAAAAGTTACCCCATAATTCACAGTTTTCTTCTTGTTCTTCTTCTCAGTCTTCTTTATAATTCTTTATTTTTTTTTTATTATTCGTTGCCATGCAACCTACAACCACACATGACAATCAGTCGGTACATAGTCAAAATGAAATTACACTTACTTCCAATGTATATCAAGACGATTTAAAAAAGATGGCTACATATGATGAAGAGAAAAATATAGCAGCATCTTCATTCCCAGCAGATCAAAAAGTACAAGAAGAAGACCTATTAGAAGAAGAATCCTATCCAGGTCTTGTCGAATGTGCACCTTTCCCTGCATTGGCTTCATTGGATGAAATTACTCATACTTTAACGAAAACCAAGACAAATCAAACATTCAAAAGCCAGCGCGCGGCTAATATTGCTGGTGGTGACAATGATTCTCTCAAAACAACTGCTGTTGATCCACAAGATGAAAAATCTGGCATTAAAACCATTGGTGAATACTATGGAACAGAGGGAATCAAGAATCCTGGATGGATGGCAGTGTTTGCCACTTTTCTCGTCAACTTTTTTGTAATGTATCCTTTCATGATGATTACTTGTGAACCATTCAATATTAACATATTAACTCATCATTGATTCTTGAATAACTTAAAATAGATCTTTGGTACCATCTTCTCTTGGGGAAATTTCCAACGATTGTAAGTCCTCGTTCAAAAATATTCTGAGTTCTGTATTTTATTTTAATGACAGGACCAAGGAACGCTGACTAATATTTCATATCCATGTTTCATTCATTAGATACCTTGAAATCTATGCCTATCAAACGGACGAGTTTCGTATTGCCTTTGTGGGCACATCAGCCAATGCTATTTTATTATCCACTGGTTTATTTATTGCTCCACTTATTCCAGTTCTTAAATATCGTGGGTGTATGGCCATTGGCACTATACTCGCCCCTCTAGGACTTATTCTTGCTAGCTTTGCAACAGAACTTTGGCATTTATACCTTGCTCAAGGTGTTTTATTTGGTTTAGGTGGTTCCTTTGTATTTTCACCATCCATCACATTACGTAAGTATATGTTCATCCAAAATACACCGTCAAAAAAAAATAGCTAAATATCAATTTGATTATTTATTTATATTTAAACTTTATTAGCATCTCAATGGTTCGTAAAGAACAGGGCTTTAGCAACTGGATTAGCTGTTTCTGGATCTGGTATTGGAGGTGTATGTCTTTCTCCTATGACTCAATCATTGATTTCAACGATTGGTTATCGAAACGCTTTACGAGCTTTGGGCGGCATGGGATTTGGTTTGTTGTGTATTGCTACCGCTTTAGCGGTTTCTCGGTACCCGCCCCAGCGATCCAATGGGAAGCCCTGGAACATTTTTGACCCATCTCTATTGAATTTACCATTTTCGTTCTTGCTTTTGTTTGCCCTTTTTGTTCCTTTTGGTTATGTCGCTCCATTTTTCTTGACACCTACTTATGCTGATTATATTGGCGTGGATGCTTCTGCTGGTTCAACTTTAATTTCCATTATGAGTGCAGCTAATGCCGTATGTCGAATTACACTTGGGTATGTGTTAGCAGTAGTTAGGAAAAGGAGTACAACCAAAAAAAAAAATTTTTACTAACACATTTATCTTGTTAAAAACAATAGATATTTTGGTGACAGATACGGTCGTGTCAACACAATTACCATCTTCACTTTATTGTCTGGTATTTTTACAATGGTCGTGTGGCAATTCGCAACTACTTACGGTGCATTTGTTGCCTATTGTGTTTTGTTTGGATTAACTGGAGGTGCATTTGTATCACTGATGCCTCCTGTTGTCGCGGACATTGTTGGTATTGAAAACATTCAAAAAGGTGTTAGTATGGCCTATGCTTTGACAATGTTTGGTAATTTATTGGGAACACCTGTATCCGGTAAACTTCGTGGTCAATTTGGGTGGACTGCTGCTATCCAGTTTCCTGGTGCAATGACGGTGGCAGCCGGTCTTTCGGCCCTTACCATCCGATTTTTATTGAATCGTAAACTTTTTGCCAAGGTTTAAGAAAACTGAAAACTTTTTTTAAAAAAAGAGACTTGCATTTTATTACTATGGATAACAATTACATATATATTATACCCCTCCTCATCATTCTTCCCCTATTCTTTTATTATTATTAAACATCATTTGTATACTTGTATTTTTGCATCATTATTTCATGTACTCTTTCTTCCCCAGTTATCGTTTTTTATCATAATTACTTTTTTAGAAATAAAGACCATTCGTGTAACATTTTAAAACCATATGAACAATACGTAGTAAGGAATGGGGGATTTGTAAGCACTTACTTTTGTACTACAGAAAATAAAGATCTAGAGTTATCAGTGACAACTTATTGGATTCAGGTACCACATAATAGGCTCACTAAACTATAAAATACTTTGTTGGTTGAAGATTCAGTAAGTATTATATCAATTCTGAAGTAATATTATGTAAAAAAACCAACACTTTTTATGTGGGACTTACAAGAGGTGTTGTCGCTTTTCCCTTTAGGCAAATACAAAGCATGATGATTGTCCGTTATTTGAATCGCATTAACATCCATCCAAGTCACGCAAGAGACAATAATTGTGGGCGAAACAATTAATTATAAACAACTATGATTGGGTGTTGAAAAGAGCAAGTAGCTATGAAGCGGATGAGTGAGTGGATTGAAGAATATCAAGGGAAATTAGAGAATTGGAAATCAGATGATCCAGTGACAGGCCCTTTATCTGAAGAATTGATGAGGAATCGATATTAAACGTTTATATTGCATACGGAATGCTTAGGGTATTAAAATGGAAAAGTATGGAACATGCTTATTATCAGTTGTATTATTCTCTAACAATGAATTATAAATACTTCATCCACCACCTGCCATTATTTCTGTTGTCATGATATTGGTGATGCTACTTCTTAATATGTACACACAGTACCAACGTCATTAGTCTGTTTTGATACCATATAGTATAATAGTAATGAACTTAGATTAATATAATACGATATATATAAACAATTGCTTTTGTGCGCTATGTTGACACAACCGCAGGATGGACGGACATTTAACTATAATTTATGCATAAAAAAACAATAATTGATCACGTTTTCTTTTACTTCTCATTTTTTTTTAATAAAATAAAAACATGACGATTATTGAATCATTTGAAATTCCTTCTATATCACACGATTGATTTCAATTACTAAATGAAAAATTAAAAACCGCAGATTATCCAAATGAACTTGAACATGATGTGGGCTGGTCCTACGGTACACCTCGTGTGGGCTGTCGAACCTCTTGTTCAAGAATGGCTCCACCGTTACAATTGGGGAAAGGCACGTGCAGAGATGAATCGTTGACACCATTATTATACATCAATTCAAGGCTTACGTATTCATTTTATCGTATATAGCAGTAATGATATTTTGTCAACTAAATCCACATGATGATTACGATTATTAGTGACAGCAGGATATGACTGGTGTTCTTTGATAGGGAGATGGATTGCTGTAAAACATTCTACACACTGTATTGGATATCATAGAGTCATACCACTCACACCACCATCATTTTATTGCACATCATCATTCGTTGCTTTATTAAACCATATCAGGACTATTAAGTCTACTTTAGGCCTCATAGTAGGTTTTGATACAATATACGGACCTGACAAAGTAAATGTACGAGGATTCTTAGATGTGATCAAAGATAACGATGGTGGTTATCTTTGTATTCAAGGTACAAGACTTTATAGTGTATCGTACGGATTAACGGATAGTCCTACAAGTCTTTTAGGTATATATTCAAAAAATATACCGCACAGAAGACAGATAACAATAGTATATCCCACATAGCATGTAAACATTCTTTTGATTTATTATAGCTATTTACCACAATATAACAATAGCGTGGATGCTTGAAAAATTTCATAATTGGACGGCTCATCCTTCTGGAAAAGAAGGAGATATGCACGCATTGCCAAAATCTATTACGACTAAAGAATTTTGTAACACAAGTGACCATTTATTGGCTTACAAATTCAATGGCGTCCTCCATTCGTCTCTCTTACGAATACGTAAATGAGGATTCAGTCACTAATAAAGAACTACTTATAGGTTGTATCACTATTCCAACAGCATTTGATTATTTTTCAGGGAAATTAATCAAGGTATGTTTATGTAAATATTGGATGACTTACTTGTTTTATACCGACATAAAAACTGATATGATTATAAAGGTGCCCCGTAATTGGTTAGAAACAACAGCAAATCTTCAGCAATACAATGAATAAAAAAATGTGGTATGATGTTATCTAGTCATCTTTTGCTCAAAGTTTGAATCTTGGCAGAGTCTAAAATGCTTTATTATATATTATATAGCCATGTGGACATTTCCCATCATTGGAATCAGTTAAACTCTATGTGGATGATCTTCAATGTTTTGTTAAACTTTTAAGATCAAAAAAGTTTATTTAATAGCTGTAAAAAAAAGTCCCACCATCGAAAAGGTTGACTTTCTACTATACTTATCTCATTAGTTATTTAATCCATTTTTCTCTAATGTATACTAAGTGTGTATCAATGACCTTTTTACTACTGTATTATATATACAATAATCGATAGAGATACCATTTGTTGTTTGGGTAACCACATGTCAATTTTTTTTTATTTATAACCTGGTAAATTATGTAATGTCAAACAAATATACTCCTCTCGACATGAAGAGTAATTTTGAGATCTTGAGGTTTTTCTTTTCCTAAATGTATTTATCCTATATATTGAAGCGTTCTGTTATGCGGTAAAGAACCTTCTGAAAAGAGTAAATAAAGTAACAATGATGTTAATAAAAGATATATTAAGTGATCGGGTATGGATCAAATAATAAAATAAATAAAGATAGGTTGTTTGGGAGTCCTTATTATCAGGAATTATACGTCTGAAACCACACGAGGCATAGTCTTATTATAATAAAAGAGTAGTGAATGTTATATTGTCTCACTTATTCAAAAGACAAAAAGTTTAAAGTAAAGGATAAGTTTAAGATGTTTTATTAAGAAAATAAAGCAGAGAACTGAGAACTGGGGATTAAGAACTCAAGAACTGAGGATTTTCTAATCGAAATTAATCTTCTATTTATACTATTTGCTTTTGCAATAATTTGTAAAAGCAAATGCAATTGGTATCAAAAGCAAATGCAAATGCTATCAAAAGCAATTGCAATTGTTACAAAAGCAAATGTAACATGTGAATGAGTTTCAGCCAATAAGAATGCTTTATAATACTTTATAATAAAATATACTTTAATAATAATAATGTTGTTACTAATAATGAAATAATAATAATAATAGTAAAAAGGAAATGTTAAATATCAAATGGACTAAGGAGTGCTACAATATATACACATGTACAATGTACAACCCATATGGTTTTTGTTAATGTTGTGTTTGACTTACCTTGGAATAACACATCATTCTTTTTTTTTATAAAGTAGGAGGGGAGAGCTAGCTATGCTTTTGTTCTTTAACATCTTTGACAATACAACTTTCTTATGCATTACAAGTTTTTGATGGGTCATTTATGCACACTCTTCTATAAATATACTAAGGTCAAGATATAGGTAAATTAAGCATTTGAAAAGAAAAGCGTAGTCAATTGCATATCGGATGAAGTGTGGGAACGACGCGGATAATGTTCCGAGAAATAACTTTACGTTTTTATGGCGCAATCTCTCATATAAATAATACAATAATATGTTACTATTGGTTATATATGATAAAACAGAGTATACAATCAAGGATCAAGAAGAAAATCTTCATAAGGCTTAAACCGCATGAGCAAATATTTGGTATTCAAAAGACGATAAGGAACTCTGCATAAAAAAACAAGAGATCCAAACAAAAAGTAAAATAAGATCGTCATATGATCAAGTACTACTTTTTAGTTACGTGTGCACAAAACATCTTTGTTACCACAAAAAAAAGTGCCATACTCAGAATTGGCAATGTCAAAATAAAATGGAGGTCGATATGAGATATAGGATATGATTTTATTGATGATTTACTATAAATAACGGAAGAGAAAGTGTGTGTGTGGATGTAGAAAGAGTACAATATCAAACCTTTTACTTATTAGAAGGAATATAGAGAAAACAAAAGTAAATTTTGATCAAGATATGCTTTTGACACACAACGAGAAGAAATGGAGTGTATTTTTTTTTTATATTATTTGCTCGTTCTTGGGTTTTGAGAAGGTGAGGTATAGCTGGAATTTCCTTTTCCATCATTATAGTAAGTCGATCCATTAGAATTTTGGTAGTAGTAGCTGCCGTTGTTATTGGAGTAGTGGTAAGCCCCACCAGAAGCCTCACTGGGTCCTCGAGTGCAGTAATGATTACCTTGTGAGTTATTTCCATACGAATACCCAACACCGTTGCCACCATACGAGCCACTGTTATTATAGCCACTGCCGCCACTGTTGTAGTATCCACCGTTATAGTTGCCTTTATATGACATGCTTGAAGAATATGTTAGAAGAAAAAGATAAAGAAGTAAAAGAAAAAAGAAAAGACATCTTTTTTTATAGCAAAATCGCGTTACGGAATCAAGCCAATCGTTTTGATTAAATTTGGTAATGTAATCAATCCACTTTTCAAAGTCAGAGCTTTTTTTTTTCAAAGCCGAAGTTTGTAAGGTATTTCTGAATGACAGCCTCATAACTTTATTATTATTAAATAACCTATTTAACCTTTCCTCTCGTTTTTCCAAATAATAATAACACAATGGCCGAGACACGTAAATGTTCAATGGGGTTCTTTATTTTTAAAAAGTCATCTCTTTCTTTACAAGTTGAATGCTAATATAGTTTTTATTTTTCAAACAGACGACTTGACAGAATTCCTTTCGTTTGCCATTACTTTGGCCCAAGAAGCTGGCAAGATGATCAAGGACGCAACCGAAAATAGAATGTCAGGCACTGGAAACCAGTTTCTTGTCAAGTATGATAACCCCACGGATTTGGTGACTGAAACCGATCAAGCTGTTGAAAAGTATATTAAAAAGCGTCTTGCAGAAACATATCCCGATCATCGGTAAAGTCTTGGAAATTCTTATCATAGATATAAATAGTGGGCAGAATTACATCCGTCATTTATCACTATGCTCATCAACTAATACTATGTATTATTGACGATTAGCTTTATTGGTGAAGAAACTATGGCTGAAGGTGTCGACGCTGTATTTACTGATGAACCAACATGGATTGTTGACCCTATTGGTAGGTTGGTTTTTCATTTAATCCACATGTGAAATAGATAGAATGACACTTTTTTAACAATGAATTACTTGGTATATTTATAGATGGCACAACCAATTTTGTACATGGACATCCATTCGTTGCTGTATCGATTGGTTTAACCATTGGTAAAGAACCTGTTGTTGGTGTTGTCTATTGTCCATTGATGAATGAATTATTTTCTGCTGCCAAAGGTCATGGTGCATTCCTTAATCAATCCATCCGTTTACCATTCTTTCAACCTACACCTCCTCCCTTGGGCGATTTATCTCAATGTGTTGTTGCCACTGAAGCTGGATCGGATCGTTCCCCCGAAGTGATTGACAAAAAGATCGAAACCATCCATACTATCTTGAAACAAAAACAACATAATGGCAAGGAAGCACATAGTATTCGTTGTACTGGTTCTGCTGCCATTAACTTATGTACAGTGGCTAAAGGTGTTGTGGATGTTTATTGGGAAGTCGGTTGTTGGGAATGGGATGTTGTTGCTGCCATTGTCATTGTTCGTGAATCTGGTGGTATTGTTGTGACAGGTAGTCATCAACCCGATCCAGCACCTGTCAATATCTTTAGCCGTAAATATTTGGCTATCCGTGCTGCACAAGATGAAAACAGTCAATTGAATGTAGCTCAACAAATGTGGGATATTATCCCTGAAATTACTGCTCCTCGTAAGGCTGTGCCTGGAGGCTTCGAACCATAGACCCCCTTTTTCTTTTCTTTCTTTTTTTTTTTTTGTTTTGTAAAAAAAAGCAATATCATAATATATTTATATATAATTTTTTAGAGAAATTTATATACCAGATGAAGGTTATTTTTTTTAATCAAATGTATACAACCAAAAGAGAAAAAGTAAGGGAAGAAGAGATTAAACAACAAATTCCTTATCCCAAAATAAACATGAAGAAAAACCCCTCTCAACTATAGATGATGTTTGGAAATAGTGTGTTGTGTGTGTGCGTGTGTCATTCGTGCGAGTGTGTGTGTGCGGAGGTTTTTTTTAGAAGACGAGAAGAGAGGGTGTGAAGAAAAAAGAAACAAAATGAAATTGGGAGGGAAAAAAGAAAATGGGATATTATTCTATGGATTTGGGACAATTTATTGCTGAGCACATTGGACACCAGGACCGCCTCTGCCATCATCTTCTTCATCTTCATCATAGGCGCTATTGCTTGTTGCTCGTTGAGTTTGATAACCATCAGCATCTGCCATAACAACTTCATCCACTTGCTTTTCACCAAAGGATGGTAATTGTGGTCGAGGAGGCAAGATACCATCCAACTTGGCAATGGTTTCGGCATCAGCCCAGTTAGGGTCAGGGAATTCGACAGTAAACTTGACAAACATATGACCATGGTTGTGATGACGATAAGTAGGCATACCTTCGTTGGGAATAACCTTGATACAATCAGGCTTGATAGCTTCACCAGGGAGAACAGAGACAAGCAAGACACGTTCATCAAGATGGGGAATAGCAAATTGACCACCTGCCAAGGCAGTCAACAAATCAATCTTGGCTTCATACACCAAATCATCACCCTTGCGTTGGAAACGAGGATGTGGCTTTTCATCAATAGCGATAATGATATCACCTGGAATGATACCTGGCGCTTGATCACCTTCACCCGAGAAAGTAATACGTTGACCATCACGCATACCCTTGTCAATGAACACTTCAAGAATCTTGCGTTCACTTACAATCTTCTTGCCCATACAATGCTTACAGCGATCCTTATCGCTAATGACTTCACCTTCACCACGACAGTCGGTACAAGGTTGTTGGATCTGTTGCACCATAGGGCCCATCTGACGCATGATGATACGGATACCGTTACCATTACAGGATCGACATGTTTGCATAGCTCCTTCCTTACCACCACGACCTTCACATCGTGAACAGACAACGCTCTTTTGCAAAGCCAACTTGGATGTCTTGCCAGCATACAAATCTTCCAAGGATACCTTCAAATGATGCATCATGTCCTTGCCACGACGAGGTCCAGAGGGACGGGATCGTCCACCACCACCGCCACCAAAAAGACCTCCACCAAACAATTGAGAGAATAAATCTTCTGCATCCATACCGCCCATGCCACCTTGACCATTCAATCCCTCTTCACCAAATTGATCATACATTTGTCGTTTTTCAGCATCAGACAAGATTTCGTATGCATGCGATATTTCTTTGAATTTGTCACCAGCTTCAGGATTCTATATTTAAATATTTTTTAGTATACAAGTTGTTATAGATGTAGATTGCTATTTTCTTGAAAGAAAAAAAAATAACGACTCTTTTTTCCTCCTCCATTCCCCTAAGCCTTCTTTTTTTTTTTTGTCATATTTTATTAATAATAAAAAACTATCATAAAAAAAGAGTCATTTTTACCTTGTCAGGATGGTATTTTAAAGCAAGTTTTCTGTAAGCCTTCTTCAATTCACTTTCTGAAGCATCAGGGCTAACGCCAAGGATGTCATAATATTTAGATTCTCGGACCATGGTTGTATATGTTTATTATAGATTGAAAGAAAGGGGAAAAGAGAAGAGAAAAGGGAAAAGGAAAACTAAGGAACCCGCAAGAACATGTCTGAAGTTAAAAAAAATTATCCTGATTATTCAAAAACAGCCAAACAAGTCTTGACTCCAGGCACACACACATATCAAGGCTTATAAAATTTTTTATAGTTTTGATTGGTTTAAGGTATAAGTTTTTTTAAAAAAAAGAGAGAGTGATGTACCTTTTCATAAATAATAATAATAAACTGAAACGTAATCATTAGACCAATATATCCGATAACAAATCGTTTCATTTCTATTTGATTCTTTTTGTTTTATTTTATCTTTTTTAGTTTCAAGATATTTCAATTATTATGTTCAACTACTTATGACTGTCATTCTATAATAGTAGTAATAGTAATAGTAATAATATTATGACTCTCTAATTTGAACAAAGTCATGATGATCTAATCTCCGGAGCAAGAGAATATCCGTGGTCCGTTTTGAGATCACATTATTATAAATCTATGAACACATCCTCCTTATTATAATAATATGGAGATATATTTCTTGTCAAATATAAAAAAAAAAGTGGCTTTGATGAAATAGAAATGACCAGAAAATTGGAGAAAGGTGGCGATGATATATACATGATAAATGTATACGTGTCTGGGCTTCTTTAGTAATTAGAAGATCGAATTACTATTTTAAGTCAAAAAAATAGCAATCCAATAAAAAGAAGTGATGGTTTATTTTAAAACAAAATAAAATATTCTGCAAACCCCCCACTTGCATATTTGTTATTAGTAAAAAGATCTACTACTACCCTTTATATCCATAAAGATGGCGCGCTACTTTATAGCTTGCTGTTTTGCTTTTGTTGGAATGATCCCCAAATATAGTAAAGATGGTGTATCTATTTTATGACAATAAATTTTCACACCGCCACAAGAAAAAAAAGCTTGACATCCCCAAAAAAAAAAATGTTTATTTTCTGTTTTTGTACTACCATTACACATTAACTATGATTATTATTTGCCACCACCATTGGATTGTATATTATGTAATGAAATGGGTTTTGTCAATGCTTCATGCAGAACTCATCCATGAAAGAATATCTGAAGCAACCAATAGTATTGCTTTACTTTTTATCAATATGACATATATGATCATTGTTTTTGATGAATTACACCTACTGAATTTTACCATATATTAGCATTATAGTTCCAAAAAAAAAAGACGCTTGATAATCTAGTAGTTTGATCATTTTTCTATATAGAGGGATGTTACCTTCTATATACTAAAATTATTGATAAATAATGAATATAATATTATAATCCATTAAATGAAAAAAAATAGTCACTCAAATTATTATATATACAATTTCAACAATGAGGATAATGCGTGGCATATGAAATTAAAATCAACGGGTTTTATTGTTGTTCTTTGTATAAAATGAATTAAAGTAAAAAAATGATAAAATCAATCAATCAATTCTTTATCTTTCTCTTTCATTCTTTTATACCTTTTCTTTTCTTTTCTTTTTTTTTTACTGATATCCATACAAAAAAAAAAATCAATACCATTGTATCATGGATAATAGTCAAACATATGTTGGTTGGACCTCTCTTGAAATTGGTCATTTAACACCTCAATATGATCAAAATTTTGTACTCTATGCAAATCCAAACGAAAAGTGAGTTTATATATATATATATAAATGGATTAATGTCAGTTAAAAAAAAAAGAAAGCCACTTAAATTTATTCTATGAACTAAATCCATGATATAGAGCTTCAGGTCTCAATTGTAAAATTCGAGTTTTTGACATTGCTCAATCTGATGTACGTGATTACTTATCTCAAGGAGGTATGTGTCGAGTGATTGTTCGTGGTATGATGCGTACGGCTCCTATACCAGAACAAGGATGGATTCCAAGTTCTACACGTTATCTTCAAGTGACATGGATTATGCAAGAACAAGGACCTGAATTTCTAGGTGAACAAGTCATTGTCGGGGCGAGTGATAGTAGTAGCCAACCTCAAGGTGGTGGCGGTGCAATGACAACAGCAGCAACAGGTGGAGGAGTATCTATTTCTTCAACTAGTACCACTGGTCAACCTTTGATGAGTCAATTACAGCAACAACACTCATCACAACAGCAGCCATTTCAATCATCTCAACAACATCAACCTAATCATCGTGTTGCACATACACCTATGGGTCATGTGAGAATTGTGGATGATGAAGAAGAAGATATTACTGAAGATGAACCAAGAAGTGAAGAGAATGAAGATGATAGTGATCCCGATTATAGTTCAATTGATGCAGAAGAAGAAGAACAAGCTCGTTTGGATGAAGTTGATTATGACGAAGATTCATCCATGGGTGAAAGTGATGAAGTATCTGGTGAAGATATTGAAAAATTGATGGTAGAAGCCAAGGAACCCTTGGATTTGGAATATGCAAAGAAGCGGGAAGCTGAAGAACAACTTCAAAATGGAAATAATAAAAAACAGAAACAACATACTATAAATAATAGTCACCCTACTTCGACAACAGCACCAACAACACCAACAACAACAAAGACTTTGTAAATCCCTTCCTCCCCCCCCACATCTCTCTCAATTTTACCTTAGCTAATAGCATATTTTATATATAGTTAAAAATACTCCTCCACACATGTTTTTAATATGGCACAACATATTTTTTCACAATTTGCTTCATGTACTCCTCTCCCGCATCGGATTTGCTCTGTTTATAGGAAAGCTTACCTTATAAAAATATAACAATAGGACGATCTCATAAAGTTCAAGTCCGCTCCTTTCTCTTTTTCCTTTTTTTTTTTTTTTTGTAGGGTTAAATGTGAAGGTGGGGGGGAGGGAGGAGTTCTATCATATAATAAATAATTCATATCCGATTTTGACAAGTTGTCAATTCTCGTTAGGAAAGTATTTGATCATGGGTCTTTTTTATAAATATGTAAAAATAAAAGGAGGGAAAAATCGAAAGTGGAGTTATTTTATGAGAGAAGAATATTTTTGACTATTAGAAATCAAAGAGTATTGCTGACTGATATGATTCAATGATGGCTGAGATATATTAGAATATGGAAATGAGTATATAGAAGAGAAAGAAGTATATAACATCTATTAGTTATTCTATTATAGTGAGCAGTTTGTATTAGGTATACGTGTATAAGTATCAATAAATGAAATGCCGACGAGTTTACAAAGTTCAATAGAGTAATTTTTAAAGAAGTACATTCGAAAGGTTTCAAAGTGACGTGTAACTTTGAAAAAAAAACCCGGCCCAAACGGAACAAGTGACCCGACTATTCTTATGGATAACACTTGAAGAACTTTTTTTTTTATACAGATTTGAAAAACAAAGCCATTGATCCGGAAAGAAAAAACTTTTTAGTAAACAAATCTGGACTATTTTATTGAGAGAAACATAGCCAATGGTGATGCATAAATGTCGGGTTTGTAAGAGATGGTACAAGAATCCAAAAAGCGACGAATTGCGATGGGTTGTTGTATAATTCAACTTTTTTTTATATATAAATATATAGTTGATAAACGCGTTCATTATTCATCTTCTTATAAGACCCATTATTCGATCTATATAAATTATTTTCCATAGAAAATCATATATATGTTATGTATATATACATATATATAAATATTTATATAAATTTGAATAGATTAGAATAGATCTTTAAACATATCATCCTCATCAAGAGGTATATACGCGAAATAATGGATGAATATGAATGGTGGAGTCTTTGGTGTCGCTTTAAAAAAAAAAAAAGCTGAGCTCGACTTTCAAGAGTTCTTATTTCTTAGGTTTCTCATTTTTATACATCATTGTAAACCACCTCGCCTACTTTTTTTTTTAACTATTATTTTTCCAGGCTCGGATTTCCCTTTGAGTGAGTGAGAGAAAGAGTTGTTTTTTTTCTCTTTTTCTTCTACTTTTCCTTTTAATAATAACATAATTCTAATTCGGTTGTTCTTCGTTCTCTCTTTTTTTTCTTCTTTTTTTTTTTACTTTCCTTTTTTTTACCAACCACTTACCCATTAAAAATACTATGCACATTTAAGTGCGTATTCCCCCCATCAATTTCATATTCTTATATCTTTTTATATATTATATATATATTCTTATTATATTTATAAAAACACAACCTTATTTTTTGTATTTATATTTTTTACATTGATACAAAACCGACGATTTATTATTACTATATAATCAAATCCAATCTCAATCAATAACAACAACTACTATCATCATCACCATCGTCATCATCATATCCTCAACAACAACAACCAAAAAAGAAATAGAAAAAAAAAAAGAGAAAAATCGTTCCTTTAATATACTTTTTCTTTTTTTTTTTTAATTCATTAATAAACTAATTTGAGAGATACCTTTTTTTTATTTTCCCTTCAACACCAATCCAAAATGGCCGCAACACAACAAATATCAACTGCCTTTTCTTTCTGTTACGCTCCGCCAGCATCCAGTGATTATACAGCCTTTATCGATAACGACTATTTCGCTAGGCGCGAAGCAACCATGTCCGACTTGAGAGATATCTGTAATAACGTCATGTCTCGCCACTGCTGTCAAATCGCTCTCACCGCAGCAGCTGATACAACTTCGCTGGCTTCGATTAAGCCACAAACTATCCACGTCGATAAACCGACTGACTACAACTTGACATTGACTGGTCCTCTTAACACGGTCATGGCTGCTCGAGGTGATTTACTTTCCAATTGTCCTTTAAAGGTAAAAATCCAATAAATTAATCCATCCATCCCAATCTTTTATATATCATTGTTGTTACCTTTTATTATTTTTAATTCCATTAATTATTTATTTTATTTTATTTATTTATTTTATTTCGATTTTCCAACTCAAAAAATTAAACCCATTTTTTTTAAAAAAAAAACTTTTCCATTAGATCAATCTTACTTTAAAGATCCCCGTAAAGGATTTTCCAACAACAACAATTGCTCGAAAACAATTCGACAAGATTGAAAATGAAACCGACACACGTATCGTCATTGTACCACCGCAACCCCATCGCTCAGCTTTGATTTCGGAAAACAGACTTTCGGTAGTGATTACAGGTTTACCCGATCTGGCTGAATATGCCCGTGTCCGTGTCTTGGTGGCTCTTGATGAGATTGTAAGCTATCTTATTTGTTAAAAAAAAAGAAAAGGAAAAAGTGAAAAGTTGGTTTATTTTATTTTTTATTTTTTTTTGCCATGGTAACTAATAGTTAATAATAAAATTTTAGTCTAATTTGCGAGCAGATATTTTACGTGTACCATTGAAACTTCACAATCTTATTTGTGGTCGAAAACGAGCAGGTTTACAACCTATTATTGAAGAAACAACAACCAACATTTATTTTCCATCCCCTTTTGGTGATCTATCTTCTGTGGAAGCAGGAATGGATATTGCCGTGGTTACAGATGGTGGTGCAACTCCATTATTAGAAGAATTATCCCCACCTATTTATATCACTGGAGAACCAGTTAATGTTACCAGAGTAAAAGAAATGTTGAGTAAATTAGCTATTCAAAAGGTAATTCATTCTTTTTTATTTTTATTTTGCTATTTCCCCATTGTTTTATGAATGTCCATAGGATACTTACTCTTCTTTCTTATTCAATATATATATATATATATATAGGCAAAATCAATGTATCATAAAGATGCTATTCTTCATGCTCGTAAATTGGATTGGATGCTTTTACATCGTCGTGATGAATTACGAAAGATTATGCATGATAATGGTAAACTTTAAATTTCTTTTTTTTTCCCCACGTTTTTTTTTATCTAATATTAACTTTAATTTCTTGAAATACTCTTTCATATCTCTCCTCTTCCGTACAGGATCCTACATTGCTTTTCCACCGATTGGATCTGGCATGGGTACAGTTACTGTCTATGCAGAAAACCGTGTTAATGCAGAACGTACATTAAGATCTCTTAATTTCTTGGTAATTTTTTTTTTATGTTTCATTTTTCAAACAATATACCAAAAATGAATTCCACTCTTTTACTGAATGGGAAAAAATGATTTGTTTTTAGGCATGTACTATTTATGAAGCCTATTTTTATTTCAATAATCGAGACAGTGCCATCTTCGGTCCCGAAGGAAAGAAACATGACTTTTTTGGTTCAATTAATAACATTGCAGGATTACTTGTTCAATTATCACAAGCATCGGGTGCTGAAGTCATGTATAAAGATGAAATTGGATGTATTGAAGTATTTGGAACTGAACGAGATGTACGCAATGTATACCAACGAGTTCATGAAATGGCCTTTTTAAAGGTAAAAAAAAAAGCATCCTTTTTCCTCTTCCTTTTAAATCCGAGATTGAAATAAAACGATAAAAATAATAATAATATATATCTAACCAAACAACAAACTACTAGGTATTCCATCAAAATACAGTATTCAATATTGAATTATCCAACGATCAACGAGAGTTCATCAGTGGTAAAAAGAGTGGTAAAATCAACAAGATTATGAAAACAACAGGCGCCAAAATCAAATTCAATGCATTTAGTGATTACAACTTTGTAATTGAAGTGGAAAGTACCAGTGTCATCAAAGCATTGGATGGATTGTCGATGCTTCAAGATGAATTGCCTGCAGAAATTTCATTCTATGTTCCAGAAATGTATCACAAACGCATTATTGGCGTCGGCGGAAAAAACATTCAACGTATCATGAAAAAATATGGTGTTTATGTCAAATTCTCGAACGCCGAGGAATTTGCAGCACTCGGTGGATACTACGATAATGATGATAACGTTGTTGCACGTACCCCCATGAAGAATCAAGTCAATTTAGATAATTTACGTCACGCTGTCATGGAATTGATTACTCAACGTGACAAAGATTACGTATCTCAAGTCGTTCATATTTCATTTCGAATGCATCGTCAATTACTTCATGATCAAGGACCTTATTTTGCCGAGCTTAGCAAAAAGACATTGACGCGGATCATGTGGCCAGATCACGAATTGGCAAGTGATTGTGTTACTCTTGTGGGACCTTCCACAGAAGTGGAACATGCCGTGGAATTGGTACAAGCGATTGTTCCGGAAGTCTATGAATTTTGCGTTCCACGATCATCCACATTAACCGCTGCTTTAGCATCTGATACATTCCAAGAGGTGGTCGTAGCTCGTATTGAACGTGAATTGGGAATTCGTGTGGATGTTCCATCGACACCTGTATTACCACCTCCTCCTTCTGTTTCTTCTTCATCACCTTCACCTTCTGTCACGACAGCAACACAATCACCACCACCCCCTTCATCGGCCTCTGCAGTAGTGAATCATAATCACCAGAGTGACAATGACAACGACGATGAACAGAGCCATCACAGTAATAATAATGCAGCATCAACGACGACAGCACCAGCAGTAGTAAGTGTGCGCAGTGGAAGTCAAACTACCAATAGTGCACCTACATCTCCTTCACGATCCACTCCAGCACCTTCATCCAATGGATCACCTATAGTACCCGAAAATGCTGATTTCATTATTCCCTTGAAAACACAAAAGAGCAATCTTGGGAATTTGCCAGCAGCTCTGGATATCCTGATTGGTTACCTACGCAATCACAATGTGAATCTGTATGACACAGTCACTCCGAAGGCCAGCAGAACAACACCTACGACAACCGCCAATGCAACTCACCCATCTGCATTAAGTAGTGCTTCACTTGTGGATAGTTTCAGTCATTTTGGTAGTAAAGTACTACCTTCTGTTTCTGGTAAGTTTTTGATTCATTTCTTATTTTCCTACACACCCAATGAATCACAAAACAAAAAAAAAACAAAATAATAATAACCATGGAATCATGATTTTAGATATCGGTGCCCAAAAAATGCATCATAATAGCTTTTCAAGTTTTTCATTATTTGATTTTGCACCCAGTACAAGTGCAAGTACGGGTACCACGCATACGGCATTCGATGTCCCATGGAACAGTTTCAGAGACATGAACTCACCTCGGACGGTAGAAAATATTCGAGCCATCTTTGATTCACCTGCTAAACATGACGATATCAATAAGCATCGTATGAGTATGCCTGTGCTTGGCACACAAGCAGGTGCATCTGGATTGGGCGTATTTCGACCTCCTGGCGTAAGTAGTGGAACGTCATCGATTCCCGGCGCTGACATTTGGTTGCCCCAAATGTCTCCACTGTCATCCGCAAGTGCTACTACAAGTACTACAAGCAATTTCTCCTTGACGCATCCTCCTCCCTCTGCATTTGATAATAAATCATTTGTGGATAGTAAAGGTCGAAATAGCAATAATAGTAGCAGTAATAGGGTAAGCACTTTTTACTCATCCATTTTTTTTTTGGATGATTTTGAAGATGAAACTAACAATATAACAATTTTATATAGATGTTTGGCAGTGGTGGTGGAGATTCCACATTGGCAGCAGGAAGCTTTTATCAACCATACCCGGTGATTGGAAGCGGATTACATTCCGAATTCCATCCCAATAGCACGCAGCATCAACCACAACAGCATCATCATCATCATCATTTCAATAATATTTGTCCAACATCTTCCACTTCGACAGGAAGCAATACATCCATGCATTCCACGTCTGAGTCGTCTGCTGCTTTAGAGAATGATTTACGCCATTTTAGCAGACAACAGCAAAAACGATGTTAAAAATAAAACATACACTCAACACACACTTTTTACATAAAAAAAATATCAATTCCCTTTTTTTTTCTTATATAAACTCTTTTTATTATTATTATTATTATTCATTTGTTGTACCTTTTTTTTCTTCTCTTTTTAAATATTATAACCAAACCTTATACACACACACAATCACAATCAATCAACTAACTAACTATTATTACAACTTTTTATATACTTACATATACAAAATCCCCACCCCTTTCCCCATCCCCCTTTTCTCCCATGTCACTCATATTTATCTGTATATATTCTATCTTTTTTTGAAAAAGAGATAGGAATGGCGAATAATGTACAAGATAAAGAAAAAAAAGAACAAATGAGTACATTGTCTCTCTCCCAAAGCTGTTATCTTCTCCCTCACACTTCTCTCTTCTATTTTTTACATACAAGTTGATGATTTTATAAAAAAAAATACTACATTTTTTTCTTTTTGTAAATAGATTGAAAAGAAATAAAAAAAAAATTATATATTGGACAAACAAATAGAATAGGAACGACGATTGTGTGAAAAATGAGGAAGGGTAAAAGAGAAGGGGGACATATTTAAACATAAAAGGGAAACTTTTTTTTTAAAGCCTAGCTTGATCTGCGGGCAATAATTCGGCAGGAATTTCGATATCGATACCAGTCAATACCAATTGAGCAAAAGTTTTGCCTTGACGATCAATAACCAAAGAACTCAATCCACCACCACCCAACGACTTGGTAAGAACGAAATTCATGGCAAAAAGACCAGGAAGTTCAAAACGTGTGACAGAACCTTTACATAAATGTTTCATATATTCTGCAACGACGGGACCTGTCAAGGATCGTTTGATATAAGGATAATAACGAGGATCACGAGCAATGATGCCCACATTACATACATCACCCTTATCACCACTTCGTCCATTGGCCAAGTTGATCAATTTGGTCTTGACAAGCTTAGTGTTGCTGTTGACAGTAGCTTCAGGGATATAAGGAACAGTGTTGGGTGTACCAAAGGATTCAGTTTCATCCCATGGTTCCCAATTGACTTCTTGTACAGATCCGTTACCAACAACAACACTTGCCTTAACATCAGTCTTAGGCAACAAGCATGGGAAATGGACCAAGTTGGGAACAGGCTTGGGTCGACCACTACCACTACCTGTAATACCTGGTGCCATACATGTACCAACCTATATGTATAAATCATAATTAGTTTTTTTTTTTTTTAATATCATTGTTGCAAAATATAAATAGATAATACATACAGCCATAATTTCACGGGCAAACAGACCAAGAGCCTTGGTATCATCATGATGAGCAATCAAACGAAGGACAATTTCACGTGAAGCATCTTTCTTTGCATGAGGACCATACAAAGATTCACCACCTAAAGCTTCCACATTGGTTCCTCTGAAAGGAGCAATACCTAAATCCTTGAACATGTTGGAAACACGTTGAACGACAGCATTGCCCACAGCAAGAGCCTTTTCCTTGGCCTCATGACCACCAATGACCAATTCACCGCTGAGTTTCCATCCATCAAGGAAAATACCAGAGCACTTGAGCCAAGGGGTAGGTGGACGACCCTTTGCACCTTGCACCAAAACACGGTTTTCTCCTACTTTGCTAAGACGTACTTGACGCATATCCAAAATAACATCGGGCAAAAGGTACAATGCTGGATCCAAGATTTCGTACAAGATTTGCTCAGCAACAGTGGCGGGTGACACTAAACCCCCGGTCTTTTCAGGTTTGGTCACGACGAATTCACCATTGGCTTGGAATTCAACAATGGGATAACCCATGTTGGCGTAACCACCATAAGGTGATTCACTGGCCAATCGCCAATCGGTGAAATTACCACCAGTTGAATGACAACCACATTCGATAACATGACCTGCCAATGATGCTGAGGCCATACGATCGTAATATTCAGGTTGGCTTGGATTCCAACCATATTCATGCATCAAAGGACCGACGACAAGAGCAGAATCAACGACACGACCTGTAACAATGATTTGAGCACCTTGGGCTAATGCTTCAGCAACACCACGTGAACCCAAATAAGCATTCAATGAAAGGATAGGTTCATCCTTGTCTGGGATAGGATCCGCATCCAAATTATGTTGTGTAGAAGAGATAGGTGAGAAAGGATGGACTTTAGCAAACGATTCCAAAGTTTCGGATTCCTTGTTTTCCAATACATCATCACCAAGAACAGCAGCTACTTTGATATGTTCAAGATTCATCTTTTTCAATAACTTTTCAATGGCTTCTTTGCATGCGATGGGATCCAAGGCACCTGCATTGGTCACGACTTTGGTGCCATTCTTTGCAATGTCGGGAAGGATGTTACGAAGGACGAGTGATAAAAAGTCGGGTACATAATCAATGCCTTTGCCGTCTTTGCCGGATAGAAGACGTCGTTTACGACGAGCTGCAAGAATACCCATTGTAATTTCTAAATAGAACGATTTTTTTTATGTTTTTTCCATGGTTAGTTTTTTTTCCCTTCTGATATTATCCCTCTTTTTTATTAAAAAAAAAAGGAATATAGGTGAGAAATTTTTGTATATTCATATTGTTATTTACCAGCAAGGTAATCAGCAACCAAATAATCAAGGTTGGCACCTTCATGCTTCACAAGTTGAATAGCCGCGGCAGGAGAATCACCCCAATAAGCCGAATAACAGCCAATACGTACGGGTTTTGATGGTGCCATAAGTAGTAAGAGAAAGAAACGTGGTAATTATCAAAGGATAATGGAAAAAGAAAGAGGTTATATAATAAAAGTAAAATATAGAAACTTTTTTAATATTAGTCAAAAAGAAAGAGTTAGGGAAAACTGTGGGGTAGCTATGCAGTTTGTTGAAAAAGTAACGAGATTTTCAAATGCTGAAATTACGTAAAGTCCGCATTTGTGGGGACAATTTTTTTTTCAATGATGTCCAATCTATAAAAGGAAGTCCATTATGCTTAAAGTATTAGATCGATGTAAAGAGTATTGGAGAATAGAACCCTTTTTGTTTTACTTCTATAGTTATTATAAAACCCCACTCCATATTATTATATTATCAATTGACTTGTGATTTATGCAAACCTTTTATATTCCTGATTTAAAACGCGTGTCAAAGCCATCATCATTTATCATCGGCCTGGGGCTATACTGATTGTTGTTTGTTATTTGTTCCCCAAATTGCAACTACATCATGTCGATGATAACCCTTCTTTTTCCTTCTATTATAAGAAGCTTTTGTACATATATATTCATGGCCATACACTCTATTTTCTTATAAATACAATAGATCCATGTATATTTTATTTGAATTATTCAAAGAAATAAAGATAACAATATCCTGCCAATTTATCTTCTGTTGTAGAATACAAATGTACATAATCCGTTCATTCAAAAAAAGAGGTGTTCTATAGAAAAGTTGATTTAATAGTATAATGTAGTACGGGTAATTTTGTTTAGCCTATCCTTTTTTCTCGGCTGATATATTTAACAAGAAAATTTATGGAAAGTTGTATGGATTTAGCATTATACTACTACAGTTACAAGTTACAGCTGTATGATAATACTATGCGGTGTAATATTATGCCTGCCTATACGTATAAAGAAATATTAATTACTGGATGTGGTTATTCTTGGCTGTTCATCTATACAGTATGGCCCCATGATAGCAGTATTAGTCGTCAACTAATACATAGTTATTAAAAAAGATGGTTCAAAAGTATTTATATTTCTTCCCTGCAACTCTAGATAATTTTACTAGTGGTTTTCCTATTATAGATATTATCTTACAAAACGATGTAGAATTGGTTATATATAATTCCTTGGTTCTTATGGATTATCAGTGATATTATAATGAAAAAGATCTCCTAAGAAATAACAGAAATACTACTGTTATAATTAGCGCTTCGGGAAAAACATTGTAACACGACATTGTTGTATTGCTATGTTTTCATTATTAAGTAATCACATAGAACTACTAGGTATATATTTAGAATCATGAGCATTCATAATAAAAATGAGACGACTATGTATAAACTTTGAGGTATTTTTTTTATACACCGAATGTTGAAGACATTAATGAGTTATACAATATTATTTCAGTAGCCATGGTGATCTCATCCTAACTTGTAAATAAAGTATATCATGTAACTTAGAATCATAACGATGGGCCATTTAATAAAGAATAAAAATTATGTCGATGATAACTTTATCAATGTAAGAAAAATGTGTTATATATGATACTTCTTTTTATAATATAGTAAAGGATCATCCAAGATCGAAATTTTCAAACCTTCTTCTCATGGTCATAAAAATTTCAATAATAAAATTATTATGGGTAAAAAATAAAACATGTGAATTATGTACATAATTTTTTGGATATATATAAAAATGGACCCTTATAATAATCAAAAGGGTGAATGAATGTATAAAAATAGCTATTACGCCTCTTTGCGCCACGAGTGGAAGTAAAAGTTGTTAGTAGTAGCATCCATCTAATTATTGTTTTAGTATAGGTATAAAAATAACAATGAAATAGTAACATATAGTAATGTGAGCCTACTAAAGTAAGAGATTACCTGGTTTACTAATTTTTTTTCAAGTGAAAAAAAGGTATAATATATGCAACAGCCTCAAGGTGCCACCAATTTATTATTTAGGAGAGAAAACAATAAGCGCCAAGCCTATTAATAAAAGGGGGGAGGGATATATTCGTTCTTTAGAAATACATCTAATTAAAAACCCACCTGTTTTTCCTGCAAAAAATAGAATAACAATGTTCTTTTGCTTTACTTGTAAGTGAATAGGTATATACCTCTATGAATGAAGGAAAAGAAGTATGAATTAACAATTCATTGTTTATTTAATTCCTATTTATCTTGTCATTTTAATATATTAGTTGGATTTGACAATTTCAAGCGTCGATCAGGTGATCGTGTTTGGACTTGTCCAAACTGTTCTGCTCGTGATGTTTATTATGTAAAGAACAACGAATGCTTTACTTTTTGGTGAGTTTTTTTTTAAAGATGATGTGCAATAATAAAATGAATGGAAGAGTATAGAAGAGGAATGAGATGGACTCACATATATATTTTATATAGTTTCATTCCATTGATTCCATGTGGACCAACAAAACACTTGTATGAATGCCATACGTGTGGTCGAGTCAACGTATGTCAACCACCTTTCTAAGATAACAGCAAAATCAATCCATAGTGTAGTTTCAACAATAATCAAAAAAAAAGTTGACGCACTATGGAATGACGTTCTAATCTTTTCATTTGATAAATGAAAAAACCAATCAAACGAACGACGATTATTCATATCGATGATGACGATGATATATAATGATGATGATATTTTTACTCCACTATGACATACATATATACTATACTTCTTTAAAACCCATTCACACATACTATATACACTTTAACTTCTTACTCTCTCTCTCTCTCTTCCCACCACTCCTATTTTGTTTCTTATATTTTATTATATATTTTACCCTTTGGAATTTCAATCCGCAAATTATAATAGTATTATTTTTATCTTTTCTTTTTTTTTTTTCTTGGGGTCGGTTGATTTGCTAAAATATCAAAATGATTGGTATGCTATATGTAATGATGGACAGGGATCAAATTATAAAGAGAAGGATCGAAGCTAGGATAATGAAAATGCAATAGAAAAGAGAGTATGTATGAATAGTGGTATATCATTAGGTTTTTCTTTTTTTTGGGAGAAGAAAAAAAAAAGTATGTGAAATCAAGGTAAAACAGGTTCCAATTGAAGGATCATATGCTGAATTATTTCAGAGACGCTGTTCTTGAGAACGGTCATAATCTTTTGCTCAAACGATGCCTTGTGCATGTTATTAAGAATTCTAAGAACAGCCAAAAAATATATTAGTATCGTTGCACAAAAAAAAGATCTATTCGTTTATGGATAGAGTCCTTTTTTATATATAACTTGGTGTAGTTTACCTGTGGCGTGTTTCATCAAAATGTAAATTGACCTTATCAATCATACAATCCAGCTTTTGTACAATTAAAGGCTCTTCCTTGGAAGAAATGATTTGAATGTTCAATTGAACGTTACAAACATCTCCATGAAGTTGTCCATAATCCATATAAAGTGGGAATCCACTCTTTTTCTTGTACAAATAGCCAGCATGTAAACGAATATCCATGTCTCCACTATGTATAAAAATATATTGTGATTTTTATAAGTAAAAATAGAAACCCTATATCGTCATATTCTATATTCATAAGAATAATATAAAAAAGATACTTACAAGGTATATGAAGCGATATCAAATACTCGGTCCATGTTTTCTCCAGCTCGGATTTGTTCATACATGGCAGCTTGCTCCACTCGACTTTTAAGATTATAATCCGAATATTTGGGAAACGCGTTCTTCAAATCCACTCGTGAATTTTCCAAGATAACATCATAATTTTCAAAAGACCTATTTGATTGTATAGAAGGATGTAAATCAGCTATTATTTTTTAAACTTTTGTTACTTTTTTCAATAATATCATATATATATGCTAAAAGGAAGAGATACATTGGTTATTTTACTTACATTTCAACGCGCCCAATATGGAATTCACCAAGTTGTTCACATCTAAAATAATATAATATTTAATTAGTTAGACAACACATACATATGCAAAAGTTATATCATCACTATTACTTAAGTATGCTAGTAGTTATAAAATCTACATCATTTCAATATCAACTTACAATTGGGGAAAGATCCGACTCAAGTTAGCCCAATGTTCCTTCTCAAAAGTAGGAACACTACGTTGTGCATCCCAAAAGACACTCAAAGCAAGTTGCTTGGCTAAATATGTCAATGTATGTGAAAATCCACCTGAATAAGGCATAATAATTGCACTGGCATTGTACAAAACTTTCATGATACGTTTATCGTGCGTAAGGATCAATTCAGCAATGAGTTGTAACAAATCTTCCCCGATCGTCATAACATTTGCATCAATAAGATTTTCTTGCTGCTGTTTGTTCTTGATCATACTACTAACACCTCCACTAGTAGTAGAAATAGCAGGGGTTTCCAATTGATCTTCGAGTTTTTGACGTTTTTTCTGACAAGCCATATGTAAATCATTCCATAAATCAATAATTTGTGTCTTGTCCTTGGGATCTAACTCAATTTTTGCCAAAGCAGCAATAAAAGGATCAATATGGCTGCGACCTGTACTATCATGAGCAAATCCCACCATGAGATTATAAAAATTGTGTGAGGCTGCCGTTTTTTGACTATCTGGCAAGTTTTCTTCATTGAGTAACTGGGCGACGCTTTGTACGAGTTCTTTTACCACATCAAGCATATCAATATCTTCATTGGGATTATCCGTAATGTGTTGATATTGAATAATCATTTCATGTAAAAGTTGTTGACCTGGATGCAAAGATTCTTTAATACAATATTGATCAGATTCGGATTGGGTCATGGTGGCAGGAGATTTCCCCTTTTTGAATGATACCAATGTGGGTGTGTCAACAACTGTGCTGCTTGAACCTTTTTTCTCCTGCTGCTGTGCATAATCACTGATTATAGCCGAACCATCATGCTGTGTAGAAGTACTTTCATCTTCCTTAGTAGTGGTAGATGTTTTTTTGGAATGAAAAGAAAAAGAAGAACGAGTTGGGTGCATATTTTGTTGTGCTCGCGGCTGGTTCAACGCCGCCATTGCATTAGTATCACCGATAGGATCAGGTGTACTTGGAATAAAAAGGTTCGTTTCTGCTGCACTAACAGTAGTATCGGCGGCAGGGCTAGTAGAACTTTCACTGGATTGTTGCTCTGTATGATCACTATCAAATGGAACTGTCTTTACAGGTTGTTGTAAAGAAAGAGAAGAAGTACTTGCTTCTGCTGCTCCCTCTGCTTGTTGCTGTTGCTGAGATTGTTGTTCTTGGATAACAACACTGCTACTACCAGGAGCACCCACTTGAGGTGTTGCTTCCTCTCCTTCCATCAAATAAGGATCATGACCGTCTGGACGTGCGCAGGCCAATAATGAATACATAATATCAATGACAAGACCCAAAAGTTCATGCATGTGAGTATCACCTGTAAATGCTTGTAATATACGCCACAAGTGTCCATCATCGGCTTCTAATTCTTGAGGCAGCATATCTATTTATATACAAAATTATATATCATTATTTTTTGTTTATATTGATGAACTTTTATTTACTTAAATTGGTCACTCTCGTTTGATGATAGATTAATCATTTAATATAGATACCTTCTGTTACTGGACCTAATTCTGATGGATCGGTCGTTAATCCTTGATAAACTCGCTTCCACAAATTTTGTTCTTCACGTCCATAGTAAGTACGTTTCGTTTTCATCACGCGATGCCATGTGATAATTAATACATAGAGTTGATACATGAATTTATCTTGAGATGAAATTGGATGTCCTTGGAAAAGTGTTTTTCTCAATTTATCAGAAAGGGGTGCGTCAAGATGACTTGGAACAAAAGGAACTTCAATAGCCGAAGGTATCTAAATAATAAACACGAATTATTATTATTATTACTATTATTATACATTATTGAGTTATTTGTGAATGCTTTATAAAAAGAAACCTACGACAATGTATTTTTGTTGCAATGTGGACGATGGTGTAGAGGTTTTTTGTACTGTATTACTAGCAGCTGCAACATATGCTTCTTTACTCAAAGTCGCCCTATATGAACACATATATATTAAATATGAAAAAAAAAAGAAATAGAAAAAGTCAGTACTCTCTTTTACCGCGGGTAGAGTATGAATAACTCTTTTTTTGGGGGGCATGTTAAAACACACGTACATTGTTTCTTATGTGAAATAGAACGATGATATTGACTATTGGTAGTTTTACAGAAGAAAATAGAAGAAAAAGAAGAAAAAAAGAAAGAAATATCACTGACTTATTTTTTATAGATATATAATCCAGAAAGGGTTGTCATTTTATCACATACTAAATTGTTTCAAGTCATAAACCTTCCAGCATAAAATTCATGTTTGATCTTGGTAACACAAGAAAAAACATCTGGCTGCAGCGGTGGATGAAATGAATTGCTTTTGTGTGTACATACTTACAGAAAGAAAAGTCTACAATGACCGAGAATGAAAATTCATGCTACGTGATAATAATCAATATTCTATTATATGATGTAACAAATAATTAAATTTATATGTAATAAAATTGATGTTGAAAGTCAAGAATTTATATTTTCGACTTTTTATTTATGAAGGTGATGGAAGCTGAAATATTGTTCTGCAGGACCGGGGTGAACAATGATTTCTTCACTTTTGTATATACCAAACAATCCAATAGTCAACTTTTTGGTTACACGAATTTGACAAATAGTCCATTTCAACGTACAATTTGAATTATCTTACATATTTATCTTTCTTCAACAATATAACATATTATCTAAATAAATGAATTGGATAATAGTAATGATAATAAAAACCTTTAACAATTCAAGAACACAAGATGGCTTGGAAGTAACTATCAAAAAAAATATTGGATGTCAAATCATCAAATTTGCTTCGGAGTTTCACTTTGGAAATTTTAACAAAATGTTCGCGAGCCGTGATAATTAAGTACCTTCTCTTTTGTTATTACTTCTTTAAAGATGGTAAGGTGTCATGCTCAATAATAAAATTGATCATAGAATGGAGGAGGAATTATCACCATCATATATCACTCATGGATTCAAACGATACGCGAACGGATGAACCGAAATGATAAATGGATGGATGAGATAAAGCGAAGGGGAAGGGGATGAAAAAAGTTGGATCAAATTTATTATCTGAATTGGTCAAAATGGAATCTGAGGATTCCTAAATAAATTATTGGCACTTGCTAAATGTACATTAAACTCTTTCTATATAATAGTCTGCTGCCAGACCCGTTATCAACGTTTACTCCGAGAGTGGCAAGGGTGCCGCCGGTACCGTCGCTTTGCCCGCCGTCTTCAAGGCTCCCATCCGTCCTGACATTGTCAACTTTGTCCACACCAACATGGCCAAGAACAAGCGTCAAGCTTATGCTGTCTCCGAAAAGGCTGGTCACCAAACCTCTGCTGAGTCCTGGGGTACTGGTCGTGCTGTCGCCCGTATTCCCCGTGTTAACGGTTCTGGCACTCATCGTGCTGGTCAGGTAAATACAATTATTGGATTGATCGAAATTTAGATCTGGGGAAAAAAGAGGAAAATTATGTATTCTTGAGTGTGCTGAATGGTACTAACAAATGAATTTACAAATAATAATAATAATAGGCTGCTTTCGGTAACATGTGTCGTAGCGGTCGTATGTTCGCTCCCACCAAGACCTGGCGCAAGTGGCACGTCAAGACCAACTTGAACCAAAAGCGTTTCGCCACTGCTTCCGCTTTGGCTGCCTCCGCTTTGCCCTCGTTGGTCATGGCCCGTGGTCACCGTGTTGAACAAATTGAGGAAGTCCCTCTTGTCGTCAACGATGCTGCCCAAACCTTGACCAAGACCAAGGATGCCGTTGCCCTTTTGAAGGCTTTGAACGCCTACGAAGATGTCGTCAAGGTTTCCAACTCCCGCAAGCTCCGTGCTGGTGTTGGTAAGATCCGTAACCGTCGCCATCGTCAACGTCGTGGTCCTCTCGTTATCTACAACGAAGATAACGGTATCGTCAAGGCTTTCCGCAACTTGCCCGGTGTCGAACTTTGCAACGTTCGTCGTTTGAACTTGCTTCAACTCGCCCCTGGTGGTCACGTTGGTCGTTTCGTCGTCTGGACCCAAAGCGCTTTCTCCCTTTTGGATGAGCTCTATGGTACCTACGAATCGCCCGCTACCTTGAAGAAGGACTACGTCTTACCCGCTCACATCATGACCAACCCCGATGTGACCCGCTTGATCAACTCTGATGAAGTCCAATCCGTTGTTCGCCCCGCTGGCTCCAAGATCACTAAGCGTCCCTTCACCCAAAAGAAGAACCCTCTTCGCAACACTGCCGTCATGGGTCGTCTTAACCCCTATGCCAACATCCTCCGCAAGGCTGAAAAGAAGGCTAAGGTCACCAAGCCTGCTGGCAAGAAGGGTGCTAACACTGCTGCCTCCAAGCAATTCTTGGAAACTTTGCACTCTGCTTAAGTCTTTTGACCCCGTCTCTCTATTTTGCGAGCTAAATAAAATGCTGCTGTTTCATCATTGAGCATTGTTTTAATTTATATTTTGGTTTTGTATTTATGGGAAGGTGTACATTAAAGATTTTTTTGTGGTACTATTTTGAATGAGAGCAATTTAAGCCTGATTTGTCAATATCTATCTCTGCCTCACAATATGAAAGATTACATTGTACCATAGTAGGAACCGATGTTTTTAAATTTAAGATATATCCATGTTATTTTTTTTTTACAAAATAGTTAATCAGCGATCATATAAAACCAGGAACTATAAAAATAACACCTAATTATTTCACTTCTGCTGGTTCCCAAACCTATATGTTCTCTAACTGAGACCTCCCGTTTGGGAACCAAGCAAAAAAATTAAATTAGCCGTCACTTTGTTCCTGATGGACCTCTTGCCTTTTTCGTCTCGAATAAACTGCTCTTTATTTTATTTTATTTTTTTTATTATATTTTTCGTCATTCAGAAATTCTTTCATCAGATGAGTGAACAAAACAACCTCAATTTGTCTGTAGAAAAATACCAATTGCTTGTTAGAAAAGCTGGTAGTCTTCCTGAAGAAGAACAGCATGACCTTGTATCTTATGCTGGTATGATTATTGGCTCGTTGTACACAAAAATACAACAGCAGGCGCCAGCCGTAGCGCCAACAACGAACCAGCAACAACAGACAGTAACTGAACCAACCGAAGGACAGGAAGAAGAGGTTGTTCAGGATGATGGAGATGAGGATGAAGAAGAAACACATTTAGAGAACGAAGAAGAAAGGATGAAACATGCGTTGAAACTCGTAGATGATGCGAAAAAGAAAAGTAACGAAACCACATTGACCATCGCCAACCAATGTGGGTTATCTATTATAGAAGTTGAAGGATTGTTTGGCGGTAAAAGTGTGAAGCTGTATAGCTCACCAAAGACACGTAATACCTGGACGCAATTTGCATCTGAAGAGCGTGAAAAATTGAAAAGATACAATCTAGATTGATTTGAAGGGAAAACCATTATTTGATATTTGCTAAAAGTTCTCGTGTTTTAATGGTTAAATTAAAGAAAAATTCGAAAATGAACACCCAGAAGGAGCAACAGAGAGAGAAAAAACCAAATGGGTGAATAAAGGGTTATCTAGTGCTTATAGCTTGATAAAAAACGATATCGATCAAAAAAAATTTAACGAACTTCAGGCGCGGGCAAATGATTACAACCATGCAAATGGCCTATGCGGGGCAGTCAATAGCATGAGCATTGATCAAAAGATGATGATGGCCCAAGAAATCGTTGAAGTTCTACGAAACAATCTGCAAAAACTCAGAGATTTGACGGGCCTTGAGTCTTTTACACTATTTGGATCTTACGAGTTTCATAGAACCAAATGGAAACTACGCCGTCTGGGAACAGGTTAGTATTAAGTGTACTTAGTTTAGGATTATTGTTTTAATGTTCCCAATGCTTTTTTTAGACATGGGATTGAGTTTCATTGATCAAATGAACAAAGAGAGCAATGCAAGCAGTAATTTCTATGCGTTACAAGAGAAATTTGAAATTTTCTGCAAGCCATCCCTCTTCAGTTCAAGTAGCAAGCGATCTCGTAAGTATATTCATAGCAGATTAATGAGGTTGATTTGGTTCTAATGCATGCTTTGTATTAGGTACATAACTTCAAATGTTGGATGCTATTTTGATCTGTCGTTATGATAATTGTCAATCCTTTTCATTTTCCGTTTATTATTCCCTTTAATAATTTTTTTCCTATCTTCTGTTTTTTACTGTTGGAAAGCATTTCAATTAATGTTTGTGCGTGCTGTTTTAAAGTATATTGTATACATCAATTTTGTGTGATATAAGCCATGGCGTTTGTTTGATCTTGCTGGAGATGGCGCTAATATATTCTATTGCACCTACATAAGAATCAGTATGAGTTCATTTATAAGCGATATTAGTTCTTTATGTTACTGTTTGGATTAGGGAATTCATATTCGAAGAATTTATACTAAAATAATTCATATAGGTTCCAATGTCGAAATAAATTGTTGATTTATTTATCTATATGTATAGATAAATAATTTGTACTGTACTTAAATCTATATCATTGAAAAGTATTTTCATAATACGTAGTTATTAGAATATATATTATACAGATATAAAAAAAAGTTAGACTAACTTCTGCTAAGTATTGTTTTAATCGTAAATTTCATTTAAGTGTAGAAGAAGCAAATAATTTACAAAATATTAATATAAGTACTAATAATGATGATTATTTCTAAAACAACAATAAACTAGGAAAACATGCTCAATTTATCACGCAAATATATACTTCTAATACATTTATTTTTACTAGGTACATATTACGTACAGGACTGAAAGCTTATATTATTTTTATATGATTAGAATTTAAAGACTTATTACTCTTTGTTTATCGAAAATTATCCCAGTACTTAGTTAAAGCGCCAGTTTAATGGTTTGTTTAAACAATTGTTGCACTTATACAATAGTTCATAGAATATATTATATCCTACAAAAATCTAGTAGAGTAACTTATAATTATATTTTTGCATTTGTTATACACATGTTTAAAGTTTTATGATATATAGTAAATTTGATAGACATGATATATTTAAAAATTAATTCGCCATAAACTCTGTTGTTAAATTTATCCATATTGCCAGATTCTTCCTGTTGCTACGTTGCTAGTTTAAAGTATCATCATATTTGCACAATTTGACTGCTGCTAAGTATATAATAAATCCATCAATAAGTTATACTATTAACCATGACTAATTGATAAATCTTTGATAATAATTAAATATTTAATAAGTACATGAAAAAATTGGAGTATATCTGATCTGTAACACGATGTATATAAAAAACAATTAACCAAAGATCCAAAATAAATAAGTTTAAGTTAATGATACAAATAAATATAAATTTATGTGTATATATATATAAGAGAAGGGGCTAAGGATACGTAATAAACTGGGATAAAGCATAAATATAATAAGCAAATGTTAATGGATACATAAAAATAAATATAATATTCATTAAGAAATGTTTCAATAAATAAATATTGAGAAGTAGTGTCAGCAGCATCGGCGTCATCATCATTGTCAATGTCATCATCATTATCATCAGTAAATAGATCATGGCCTTCCAATAAAGCAACCAACACATCTATGTCTATATCTACATCATCATCATCATTTTCATTTTCATTTTCATTTTCATCATCGTCATCGTTATTTTCATCGCTGCTATCTTCATCACTTCCTTGTTGTTCAGTATCGATACCTGGAATCGAGGACTCAGTAAAAGCTCTTAAACACAATGAAGTTAAATTTTGCCGATCTTCTTCTGAGTACGGTATCGAGTCAGAAAGCAGTTTCCTGTTTTTCTCGAATCTTTTGAAAGTTTTGGCGATTTTTTGTTTCAATAATTCAACCACGCCTTTATTTTCCAGGTTTTCGTCGATAATTTGTTTTTCTAATGCAGTGCGCATCCGAACAATAAGCTCTGAATCAAAACGAAGGATGTTTATTGAATCTTACTATGTTTCCGATAAAAAAGAAATTAAATTAGTCCCCGTAGGTAAGGAATTTGTTAATAAATACCTATAGATACTAACTTTAAGTAAGAGTAGCTCTTCCTCTGCTCTATCACGAAGATGCATTGTAAGAAAAGGATCTATCCCGTTATTTAAAACGTCACATTCGTAACGAAACGAACTGTTATAACTCACAACTTCTTTTGCAGTGAACGGCCCTGGATATAATTATAATTATAATAAAATAATAAATTAATTAAATATAAGCAAACAGTTATAATGTAGGCAGGCTAAATATATTTATGTTGCGATGGATGCTTATCGTTATATATTGCTTCACAGCAGTATCAACTTTTTTTAAAGCTTTTGCGAGGGTTACTGATAATTCTACCGTACGCCTATGACCTGTAACATTATGTTAAAATATTAACACAATGGTTACACTTATATTGTACTTTGCCAGGATACGTATTAAATATAATATAATATACCTGTGCGTGGTACATGCATAATTCCATTAACAAAATCATATGCGAAAACAGCAGAACGCAATTTCTCTTTTTCGTCGATTTTGCTGCTTTCATTTTTTGACTTGATGGTCTCATTTTTAAAATGTTCCCATTTACGCGTTAATTCATCAATGTCTACTCGTCTAAGCTTAATGTTGGAAGCAGTAAGTATCTTAGTAGCTTTTTTGTAGTTTTTATATATAACGCGACCTAAGAGAGTTATGGGTTGATAAATAACACCACATTTTATAATTAATATATATATATATATATATATTACTTGTTAAACTTGGGAAATTTATAAATACCAAGCGATTCAATCTTTTGCTCATGATAATGGTTAATGAGCATAGTAAGAAAAAGGTGTCGATTAAACTCTGTCATATAACGTGTTGCTATGTTGTAAGGACTCAGCATCGACCACCCTCGTTCGCAACCTTCACCATCAACTAAACCAATTCCTTTTACGAGCTTCGGGTTAAACTGGACTTGGCACGCAGGTTGGTGGCCATAAACATGAAAAGCTACAATTGCTCGAGGTACATTCTCTAAACCAGATAACTTCGGTGTATACTTCATATATCGCATATTAAAAGACTAAACTCGTTCATGTATAATGTAATAAAGAATTACCTTTAGTGCATTATGAAGCTTGCAAGTTACATCATACATAATAGCAATGTTATTTCCTTATTTGCTTTTAACCTGGTTTATCACACTCAATGGATATTCAGCTCTAATCTTACATTAGTATATTGATTTATAACATGAATATATATATTTTAGAGATAAATAGTGAAAAAATTACTTTTCTCCCGTTGTATCCATATCCATGAGTGTTAACACAAATGAATGACGAGAACACATAGCCATAAACACACCGGTAGTAGGGATGGATGCTTTTTTTGTACCAGATTTGGACAAGGATTTCCATCCTTCACAGGCAGTGTTTTTATCAGTATTATTAAATGAAGGACGCCCACGCTTTCAATAACATTACATTAATTTTCTTTTGTTAATAACATTTATATAAAGAAGATCCTTTAATATTCTATGCTACTCTTACTTTATATCCAGAAATTACGATATCCTTTTTGGCTACCCATAGTTTGTTGACTATTTTGGCGCAAGGGTCATCAACTTGAGGATCGTGACTATGACCTAGTCTTTTTAATTGAAAATTACCATCTAAAGAGACTGGTACGATTGTTCCTTCAGATGACTAAGTATATAGTTATTAGATTAAGTTTATATTACCCTCAGAAGTTAGATAACGATATCGACAAATACCATGTAATTACAGAATGGACAGTTTCCATCCTCAATATCACAAATATGATTTAATTCATTTTCGACAAGTAACTGAAGTTTGGAATAGTTGAGCAAAGCCTGAAACATTGTATTTCTCAATGAATTAGGGAAGTCCTTTTATAAAACTCAAGTAAGTCTCTTGCATTTTAATCTTTCTTTAATCTTATTGTATCATTTCCAATCATTACAGTCCAATTATAATCTGCCTTCATCAGCTCAACAATACTGTTAACAGGAGCACGAGCATATAATCTAACATTATTATAACATCGAAGTACTTCGATGTGAAATGCGATATTTGGATTGGAAGGAGTTGTTGGGAAAAGCTGTTTTTCCATCAATGAAACAGGGAGGGAGGAACGAGAGCAGCCTTCATTTTGACAGAACTGGATGTCATAAGTACGTGCACCTGCATCTCAATTACATTATTAATAAGTTAAAATCATCATAATACTACTAATCATAATTTTCCATATGGTATCCATATCCTGTTGTTCAAAGTTCATCGCATCTATAATTCATACCACATTTAAAAACACACAACACCTTTTCGCTCTTTTTTGATATACAGTTACATCCTTCGATTGGTGGTGGATGTAATGCGGTTCTGTCAACCTTATTCACACCAATACTACGAAGGTATGCTTGTTTCAACGAGGGAAGAAGTGTTGCCCAGTCCTTGACAAGCAAAGTTTTCCTGTCATCGATATGTGCTAACTTCGGACGCTTTCGTCTTCGATCTGAAGGCGTCAGTTCCCCCAAATCCTCGGTATCGGCCAGATACATCTCTTCTTCCTCTCCCTCTTCCCCGTCATATCCATCCCATCCCATGTCGGCGTCGCCATCATAGTCATCGTTGGCGTTGGGGTAGGGTGCTGTTGGAGTCGGTTGGATAGTCTGGCTATATTCCGTTTGTTGCTGCTTTTGTGCTCTACGTTGTCGTGTTCGTTCTCTTTCTGGAGTGGTGCTTCTCAAGCCACTCTTTTTGCCATTGGCGATTACATCATAACCTCCATCACTTTCTGAACTTTCTAACAATCCCATGATGACTGAATGACGAAAAATATAATAAAAAAAATAAAATAAAATAAAGAGCAGTTTATTCGAGACGAAAAAGGCAAGAGGTCCATCAGGAACAAAGTGACGGCTAATTTAATTTTTTTGCTTGGTTCCCAAACGGGAGGTCTCAGTTAGAGAACATATAGGTTTGGGAACCAGCAGAAGTGAAATAATTAGGTGAAAAATAAACAGTTCCCTTTTTGTCAAAATTTTCTCTCCATCCGTTACTTTTACTTTTTTTCACAAGTAAAAACATGACAACAACTGTTGATCACTTGTCAGCATTACCGTTGGACATTGTCTGATATATTCTTCCATTCCTTAAACCAAAAGATCTTTTTGAGCTTTGCAATGTTTCACAAGAACGCCATAGAGATAGAGTGCTCCATTGTGTTACATGTCGATACATTGAGATTGGGAAAGGGTTTCCTCTACTGATATCTTTTCTCACATTGGTTCATATGTTGAAAATTCATGAATGAGGCATATCGTGGAAAAGAACTCTCATAATAATACTTACAATTAATCAGTGAAGGCTATTGCAACTCTTGGTGTGTCTGAAGATTCATATTACTATTGTTGCCATGATCTGCCAAAGTTGAAGTATTAGGCATTTACCAAATATATCGCTCAGTAATACTTGAAAAGATAATCGACAACAACTGATTCCTAACAGACATACAACGGGTCTACAATCATTGACCGATCTCGTAACTGAAACCGATAATATGGCGTCATTAGAAGATATTATTTCCAGTTGTCAAAACCTTACAAACTTGCATGTTCTTCAAGATGTCAAAAAGTCGTAAAAAAAATCTGTTTGATGCGCTCAGCCTTATATATGAATTCCTGTCCACTCGCAGCGATGAAAATTTAGAAACGAAGAATTTGAAACTATACTACAACGATACCCACATATCTGTGGTTTGGAGATTCAACGCTGCAATCATTCACCTGTGAGACTGATTAAAAGTTGTTGCCAAAAAATTGAAAATCCTTCTTACGGTAATCATGGTATTACCATTACGCCTCAAAGGTTTGAATGACTCTATGGATGGAAAACGAGAAGTGTGATAAAACAGAGTAGATGACGATGAAAGCGACAAGATACGAAATGTGTCCTCATACAACGAGAGACGATGAGTCCAGTGCGGAATCTACTTGATGGTCTTCGAGAGGAATTAGAAACTCTGGATTTATCCTACAAGTACACTTTAGAAGGTGACGAAAATTCGGATTAACTTTGGAGTACCTTTTTTAACTTTTAATTCAAAGTCATTACGAACTCTTCTTTATGACAGAGTTGCAACCGTAGTATCAACAATATTAAACAACATACCAATATTGAACTCATTGTTCTATCTAACCTAGAATACATGACTGATACTGAAGAAGTGGATGCTGTTATCAATGTCCCTGCTTTAGCTTCATTCTTTATTGAAACACTTTTAGATTTACTTTCCTGTCGATCTTCGTTATCACCTCATTCAAGGTATTCAGCCAAGAAAAAACAGACTGGAGCTACTCAAGCTTATATGCTGTCATTTAATGAATCCTATACTCAAGGGTTTGGTAAGAGTATCCAAATTGAAGAAGGTTTTGCTTTTACGTTACCGAAGTCTTACGTATCCGGATTTTCTTATGCTTGTTCAAATACTACCTAAAATGATCTCACTCGAGTATTTATGTCTTGAAAATATCCAAATGATCGACGACAACGTACTTATCGGCCTTAGCAAATCGAGTATGGTACGGAATATTAGTCTATTAGGATTAGATAATATAAAGGACGCTGTACTACTCTATCTAGCTGCCAAAGCAAACAAACTGGAACAATTGAAAGTTTCAAGATGCTCCCGTGCAATTTTGAATGAAGCCATAATCAACAGTACAAAAAAGATACCCCAAATCACTTTTGATGAAAGGCATCCTGCAATTACTTCAAAGCACATTCTTGATCATGTACTACCGTAATTAATTGAATATATTAAATGTTAGTACCTTGTGAAGATGATTATATATATTACTGCCACATATACCTATTACTGGACAGTAGATATTGACCCTTTTTATCGTTTGTACACATTCACGCTTGATTTTCCCCTTAATTTTCAATTTGGGTTTGGATTTGCTATTACTTTTTTAATTGTAATAAACTCATTGTGAATTTCACTTTGACTGCTTCTTAGAAGATAGTTCTTTTCCCTGATGTAAGTGATGCGGTTACCTGTGATGAATTCGTTATAATATATATATACCAATGAAATAGCAATCATAATAATGATAAAGTATAAGAACGTATATATATATATAATATGCTACCTTAAAATTATGCCGTAATACGATTACCAGATTTCGCATTTATCAGTTTTATACTAAGAAAAAATAACAAATAAGCCCAAACACATTCTCTTGGAATACGTATTGCTTATTTTAGTTTCAAGGAACCGCCATGTATTATAATTTACTTAATGGAACGTGAATATAGCAGTGTTATATCATAGGATTCAACTGTTTTTCAACTTGATAACGGGCTCTTTAGCAAGAACTGTATAATATGAAATATATATCAATTGGTGTACTTTTATTATTTTTATTTTTTGTCAAATTATTAACAATAAATGAGGAAGCAACTTTTATCATATTATGAAAGCACCAGATCAAAAGGAGGCATAACAAATTCTTGTAACTACCCAAAAATACTTCTACTTACAATATCTAATATTATTCAGTAATTAAACTCCTAGCCAAGAATATCAGCTTGATATTTTGGCAAAGCGATGGTATATACACTATAATTATTGCCTTTCCACTATGTCCTATTTTCACCCTCTAAGAGTTAAAACCGGTATTTTATTAAAGTGATAGCATTCTTATTATTGTCTTTCGCGTACTATCGAGGATACCGGTTTAACAAGTAAGTACTGTAATGATTGAAATATAAACAGCAAACTGATGGAAGGAAGAAAAAATCTTCTTGATGGGATTTATATAATATATTTATTTGCTTCTTTGGAAAAACATATACAGTGACGATTATAACAATATATGCAAACAAAAACTCCGTATAATAATAAGCGCAATAAAGCTACTAATATATGCTCCCAAATGAGTTATATATAAAAGCATAGAACTATAGGGTCATATGCATAACACATCGTTAATAGTATAATAGGTTATTTCTTGTTGAGGTAAAAAGAGAAAATGTAATAGTGCATTATAATAACATCGAGCTACTCAGTAGTATTCAATGATCAATAATTATGGAAATAGCTAGTGGACTGTATGCTGATATAAAATAAAAAGGTAGTAGGGATACTATCCAACAAAATGGTTTATGGACAGTATTTCTTTTCGAATCTAGAATAGCCATTGAAACCTCCAAGTCTTGATTCCAATGTTCTATTGTACACATCATAATATAGACTCCTAGCTTGTAGTAGTAGATGACAGCATTTGAAAAAAGTGATAATGAAGAGGAAGGTAGCAATCGGTTTTGGAATTAGTATAATTTTTTTCAACTATTTAAAAGTTTGGTACTTTTCATTTTATACTACTGTTCAAAATCTCTAGTTATATTGTTCAAGGAATTCTAACGAGTAGGATGCTTATTTTAAGTTTTTTTTTTCCATGAAGTAATACGAAACAGAAGGATGATATGCTATTGTTCGCTTTCCAACGAATTACATATTTCTGGTGATGATAACCATGCATTATGCAGAAAAACAAAAATTATATAAAATAAACTGACATCAGGTGCTAAACTGCTTCTATATGTGTGGAAGAATGCTGCACCAAGATATAATAAACTATAACCATACATATTATTAGTTTAATACCAACCATTACATCTTGTTCCTTTCCTATATTCATAAATTTTTCTAAGTTGAATTTTTTTCGCTTACCAGATAATCTTGATTTTGCTTAAAGTTATATCAAATCAATGTATATATTCTTCTTAACATTCGCTGTCAAAATTACACTACGCAATTCGTTGAGAAGATGATCGGTTTGCAATTTATTGGTTTTTGTAAAATGAGTTGTTGGTAAACGATTGTATAACATAGGAGGCATTATAATAAAAAGACTGAAAATGTAAAACCATACGTTTTTATCACATAATTTATTCGCTTTTGATTAGCAATGTATGAGGTTGATAATAAATGAATAATGAAAAAACTAACAATAAAAGCTTTTACTATTTTTGAATAAAAAAATACATTTCATTATCGCCCTTTATAATGCCGGTAACGAATGTAGTACTTCATATTTCATGATCATGCTGATATATTTGGGACATATTACTGCCATGTTTTATGTTATCTTTCCAATTGGAATTACCATAAATATTTGTGATTAATACAAAAAATTCAAAATATGGCTTAACACACTTGAAATAAGCTGTCGTATCTGTGTGACTGGATATACCAAAATGAAAAAAAAACAAAAACAATAGGAAAAGACCTATCAAGTCCATCTTGATGGATGGAATATAAAATAATTGAAGTTTTTCACTCATCATCAATCTGTGTCATTAACACACATACAACAAGTAATAAATAATTAGTCAATAGCCCATCATCGAAAAGTATAAAAGGATATCAATTTTAGTATATAGAATTCTTATCATCTCAATTTATTATTATATTTTATGATTCTTATTATTACTCAATAACCGTTTACCAGTCTCAGCTTATTTCTTCTATTGTCTCATTTTCTACTATATCATTTTAATATTTTTTATATATGGTATGCTTGAACAGAAAAAAGAGATTATTATACTTCATTAAGCAAGGTTGCTTTATAGTACATAACTTGCGCAAACTTAGTTGGATGATGTATATTTATAACAAAGAATGAGCATGATGAAAAAGTTCCATTAAGTAAATTATAATACATGGCGGTTCCTTGAAACTAAAATAAGCAATACGTATTCCAAGAGAATGTGTTTGGGCTTATTTGTTATTTTTTCTTAGTATAAAACTGATAAATGCGAAATCTGGTAATCGTATTACGGCATAATTTTAAGGTAGCATATTATATATATATATACGTTCTTATACTTTATCATTATTATGATTGCTATTTCATTGGTATATATATATTATAACGAATTCATCACAGGTAACCGCATCACTTACATCAGGGAAAAGAACTATCTTCTAAGAAGCAGTCAAAGTGAAATTCACAATGAGTTTATTACAATTAAAAAAGTAATAGCAAATCCAAACCCAAATTGAAAATTAAGGGGAAAATCAAGCGTGAATGTGTACAAACGATAAAAAGGGTCAATATCTACTGTCCAGTAATAGGTATATGTGGCAGTAATATATATAATCATCTTCACAAGGTACTAACATTTAATATATTCAATTAATTACGGTAGTACATGATCAAGAATGTGCTTTGAAGTAATTGCAGGATGCCTTTCATCAAAAGTGATTTGGGGTATCTTTTTTGTGCAATAATACATGGTTTTATTTGCTCCTGAAGTGAGGTACAGTAACCCAGCGTCTGCGATAAAATCTATCCCATACAGAGTAATGTATCGTGATAGATTCGCTTCATCAAGTTTTATGAGCATGTGATTGGTGACGAGCTTGTTTCCTCAAATTTATAAGCACTCGAGTGCTTTCATTCTGGGTAATCCTGCGACAAAAAAGAGGAGGCCTTTGTTAGTAAGTAAAATACAGAAAAGTACATGAACAAAACGGAAAGATAGATTCAGGGTACTTTCATCTACCACATTTTGGCCACATTCATTCACATTTGTCCATTTTCGATCACGTTCAACTATATTCGACCACATTTTTGGCTACTCTCGTCCACTTTATGAGTTAATGACCGAAAGTAGTCGAATGTGACCGAATATGACCGAATGTGGGTGTTCATCTCATTTTTTTACGGTGGTAATTGAGATGACAATGATAAGTGGGTAAGATGACCTGATTCTAATCAATCACGTAAAACTCAACAATGATGTAACGTCACAGAAAGGTGATATACGTGGTATTGCAGATTCCAAAAAATATCTGATTGTTATTGTGATGTTTCATCATCTATCAAAAGCAATTATGAAATCGTTTTTTGTCTACAAATGTTTACTTATTTAACACATGTTATTATTATACAATATCACAAACCATTATTATTATTATCATCATCCTCTCACCAACAACAATGAAGCGTTCACACGTACTACATTGAACGAAATAATGGTAATAGGTCTATGTACAATCAATAACTCCATAAGAAGCAATCATATGTAAAACAAAAAGCAAACGCAATTACTTGGTGAGGAAATGACAGTTTGTCATCACATGTGAAGTAAAATTGTATAGCATGGGAAAGTTTTTACGTGAAATCTATAATCAATTATTGAAAGTTTATTGTGGTTGTTCTGAGCCCAGAACTTTAGAAAATTTTCTTGTCCTTTTTATATGTTATGGACGGTCCTAAAAACTATCGAGTACAACAATGGTAAAGAATAGATTTTATAAGATATTCCGACGAGTTAAAAATAAGGAAGGTGTTGTGCGGATTCAACAATAACGTTTGTAATAATAAAGACTTACTCATCAAATGTTAAAGAAGATATACATGTGCCATAGAGCACTGCCACACGTAAGCAATTCTTCTTTAGGCATCGGAAACAACAATTCACCCGCGGTTTCCAAATGTAAGCAATAACACATACCGAGTTGATGATTCTCATTTGGTTCTCTTTCTCCCATTGCTCCACAAGGATGTTATTCACCTAACCTTTTTTTTTTGTTATCAAAGCGCTGATCTGTGGGTTCATCCGAATTCATAATAATAATAATAATAAAAAGAGCACGTTCTTTACTAACCACTTAAGCCAATGTTGTAGTACCTCTTTATTCCGGCATCACTTCTCCGTTTCTCTTTTTTTATACCAACTTGTCCCACTTTTGGTTAAAAGTTTCAATAATGTGGAAACTTTTTTTAGCGGGATTTCTTTTACAAGGTGTGGATAGATCGGTTTGCTCCGTTGTCCAAAAAGATTTGATGAAGAATCTTCCATTTTTCAAATAAACATATTAAAAAAAGTTTATTATATAGGTAATATATAGGGTTTGTTAGGCAAACCATGCTTTATGATGTACATATGATGATAGAATACCGAAAGCGTGCTTAATAAAGTTACTTGTAAAATGATAATCAGCGCAAATAATTGTTCAAAAAGGTGCCTCGGTCACGGGATTTTTTTTTCATGATTCCAAAAATAAAACTAATAGGTTGGTTTGTTTTCCGTGTACAATTTTTTTTTTGGGTGGCACAGAAAGAATATGAGCTGCCTCAAATCTATTAAAAAGAAAAGAAAACTTTGCTGAATACCAACTCTGTTCAAGTCTTACAACACAACTTTAAAAGCTTAAAACCTTAATACACTCTATTACGTATAACATGAAAAGAATACTGGTTTTAATTAATATATTGAATAACACGTGCTGCTATTACTGCTTTTTTTTTCAAAAAATGCTTTAATATATTTGATAGAAAGATAGAATGGATAGGATTGTAACAAAATAAAAAAGTAACAGTAGGTCTAATAGTAGTGGACTAGTTTATGTAGTAATAATGCATAATTATATAAAGTTCGAGAATCGTACATGCAGCAAGCAGCGTTTCTTTTCTTGCAAAAGCAACGCTGAGATGAATTAATTAGGAGAAAGAAAAAAAGATTTTTCTTTTACTGGATTTGCAAGCTAAAAAAAGATATTATTTGGAAACAAAGTTGCGGGGAAATGTGCCTATTGTAATACATACTAAGCTAAAAAACTTATAGACATATAAATATATACACACTTGTGGCACAACAATGATTTTCTTAGTGTTATTTATTAGCCTACTATATACTTATATACCGTCCATGAGAAAAAACTGTCAACCAGATCAATCGATGGGAAAAAGAAAATTGACGATCTGTTCTAAAATAATCATATTAAAAAATAAAACCTTGTTCCTCATTTTTTGCCACGCGAGCCATTTTTTATATAAAAAGACCTTTTTTGTTCAAAATTTCACACAGCTACATTTTGGAGTTTACTATTCTTTTTAGTTAAAAAAATTTGCATAAAAGAAATGTGGATGGAAATTGTGGCGATCCTATATTCCTTTTTGTGACCCTATTGATATATAAGTCCGCATGTACAGCTGAATTGCCGCGCACTATACACACATATAATACTTATATAACATAATTCACACACGACACATACATAATAAAGATATGTGAGGTGATAAAAAAAATATATACAGTGGTACCCCGTTTTACTATTATAATCCCCCATCGATTTGTCTTCTTCCCCAGCTTGTTTTTAATCGGAGCACTATTAGTTATTGTCCTTTATTATTGTTATATATATTTATGTCCTACCTATTTCAACCAACCAGCATATAATATAACATTCTGCTTTATATTCGGAGTGTACATTTGATTTATTAACTAATAGCAGAATAGAGTTATTTTTTAACGCGTTCTCTCTTGCCTCGTTCATTTTGGGTTGCTAAATTTCATTTCATTTTTTTTTTATGATCGACTTGTTTATGAAAGCTTATTTTCTATCTTTATTTGCCACACATGGTAACCCAAATCCCTGAATTCACTATAATGATGAAATGACTCCATATTTTTTTTTTTTGTTTAGGGAGTGAGTTTTTACTATATAAATATTTGGGATTATCATCAACATCAGTGACAACGATATATAAATATTAATCGAATTAGGAATAAGTTAGTAAAATAGTATCACCATAGAAAATCAGTCCTAACCCCAAAAGAAAAGTAGGGTGTGTTACATTATATAAAATATAAACGTCTGTTCAATGATGACAGGAATAGTAAGCGTTGTGTAACCCCTTTCTTCTTCTCTAACAGTTGAGCTTTATACTGAATAGTTCCCCTTTCAGTTTAAGCATGCACTGTCGGATTTGATAATAGCGGTTTTATAATTGTAGGCGCAAACTTTCTTAGACACAAAAACTACTTACTCGAAACGTATTTTATATCTTTTTATACAATCATAACAAAGAAGCAAGGAGTAAAAAAAAAAAATACCAAAAAAATAAACTAATGGCTATTTTACGACAAAAAAGGAACTTGATGACAGAGAAAAAATGATATAAAATTAAGAATATATAAAATGACATCGTTGTGGGTAATTCACATGGAAACACAAAATATAACTGAGACAGTTTTTTAATGTTGTATTGTTTAATATATGATTTGGTTGGTTTCTATAACGATGATGCTTTTTGGGCGTACAATTTTTTTACTGTTTTAAAGGGTAAAAAAGGAGCATCCATTTCTGGTTCAGATTCTTTTTTAATGTTGAATAACCGACACATCAAAATTTATTCAATACACAAATTCTACTAAGCGATCTCCCAATTACACCTCGATATAAAACCATCTCTTCCCCCTCTCCATTCTTTTAACCACCTTATTTTCTTTTTATTACTCTTTTTTTTTTCTTAATCCTTCTTATATATATATATATATATATATATATAATTGAGACGAAGAAGTTCTTTCTCTCTCAAACCCCCCCTATCCAAGATCCTTTGTTTTTTATATAAATTCACATACTCTCCTTTAATTATAATATATAATAATGGCTGGTAGCTTCGAAGAAGAAGCTAACCGGGCACTAGCCATTAGTGGTCCTGATATGCACCATCAGCAACAGCAACAACAACAACAAGATTCACATCAATATTTGGCTCAACCGCAATATAATAATGAACCACCTAGCGTAGAAAATAGCGTGATGGAAGAATATTCTGAAAAACCACCACCACCTGCACCACGACGATTTTACAAGCAAAAAAAATATTGGATTATTTGTTCCATTATCTCTGTAATTATTGTCGTTGTCGTTGTTCTTTTGATTATTTATGTCTTCTTCCCCATGATTGCTCAAGCTTTAATGAATCAAGCCGGTATTGGCGTCGAAAGTTCCGATATTACTTTCCAACCTCCGGCTGATAACCTTAGCAAGCGTGACGGTGAACAACTCAATCTCAATGAAGCCTTTTACATGTCCATGACCAGTCAAATGAGTAATACAGGTCCATTTGCTGCAGATCTTAAATTCCATAATCCTATCAATGTTTATTATAATGAAACTCTTTTGGGTAACATTACATTGCCCGATAGTAAGATCTCAGGTGGTAAAGGTACTCTTCAAGCCGATACTCCTTTCTTGATCCAAAACACAACATTCTTTGCTGCTTTTGCTAAGGAAATGTTGGCTAATAAAGATTTTAAATGGAATCTTAAGGGTAAACTTGATATTACTGCTTTGACTAGGTAATTTTTTTTATTATTCTCTTAAATGACGATGATTTCATTCTATCTATTCCTAATACATACTAATCAATTTCCTTTCTTATAGAACTGCTACTGTTTCACTTGACAAGGAAGTCACTATTCCTGGTATGTCCTTTAAATGATTCTCTTCTGTTTGAATACGTTGTTCTATACTTTGTACAGAAAAAGTAATAGTCTAACAATTCATTTTTACATAATAATAGGCATGGGTGGTTTCCCTGAAGTAACCATTGAATCTTTCCAATTGCCTGGTGATGATCCTAATGGCGGTATCTTGGTTGAACTCGGTACTATCTTAGTCAGTCCTTCTCCTGTGGGTGTCCAATTGGGTACCATCAAGATGGCTATCGGTTATGAAGGTGTCGATCTCGGTACGGTCTCTGCTGATGGCATTACTTTGGCCAAGGGCAACAACTCCATTTTGTTGAAGGGTACTTTGAAACCACAAAACAACCCTGCTGATTTGGAAAAGGTGGGCGTTTTGTTCTCCAACTATGTTTCGGGCAAAATGTCCCAAACCACAGCTGTGGGTGTTTCTGCTGCTCCTGACGGTGTCAACTCGATCCCCTGGCTCTCTGAAGGTTTTCAATCGGTACGTCTCAATGTCGGTCTCGGTGTCGATAAGCCTTTGGAAATCATCAAGTCTGTTAGTATGGGCTATCTTGACTTAGCTTTCAGTGCTGATGCTCCTTATGCTCCTGTCTTGTCTGCTCCACAAATCAACGCCGGTTTCCAAATTCCATTTGGTTTTACCTTGGATATTACTGAGGTCAAGCAAGATCTTCAAATGGCTAACAATGACACCGGTAGCTTTGCTACCATCTCTGCTCCATTTGTGCCTGCTCAAAGTGACCAACAAGCTGGTGTTCTTTTATTTGCCATGACCAACGACACCATTCAGGCCATTGAAGGTCAAGAACCTGCTTTTGATGATTACACTTTCTCTTTGACTGCTCTTGAATCCTACGCTTTCCAAATCAAGGGTGAAGCTACTACCAAGACCGTCACTCCTCTTGGTAACATTACCTTGGGTGGTATTAATTTGGATGTTCCTACCAGCTTGAAGGGTATGCAGTTCCTTAACAGCACCCCTACTATTATCAATAGCTTGGATGTCACTGGTGGTGAACCTACCCACATGAACTTGGCCATTAATGTCACCATGGGTAACCCATCTGATTTCAGCATTTATACTGGTGATGTCTCATTTGACATGAAGGCTGAAGATGTCGTTCTTGGTACCGTCACTTTGGGTCAACTCAAATTGAACCGTGGTGATAACACCGTCGTGGCTACTGCCGCTTTTGATCCTAAAAGCTCTTCTGTTGGTCAAAACTTGTTGTCTACTTTTGTTATGGGCAAGAACAACAATGTCAACATTGCTGGTAATGAAAACTCGACTCCCATTAAGTCCTTGATTGGTGGTCTTTCTCAAATTGACATTCAATCGACTTTGCCTGGTTTGGCCAATCCTCTCATTCAAGGTTCCAAGTTGACTGTTTTGAACGACACACTTGCTACTGGTATTGTCAATGTCCAAGTCTCTATTGGTAACCCCTTCTCTGCTGGTTTATCTATTACCGCAGTCAAGTCTGCTGTTACATATCAAGGTATGCCTGTGGGTAACATTAACCAAGATATCTCTGGTAGCCCCTTCAATATTGAAGGTCGTTCCAATGGTCAATCTGCTCCTCTCCAAATGACCATGAACCTGGAACCCGCTGCTGTTGCCATGTTGTTGCGTGATCTTGCTGTCAAGCAAAAGCTCGATACCCGCCCCTTGGATGCTCTTTTGACTATGGGTGGTTTCCACATCAAGGATCAAGAAAATGTGGCTGCTGATCCTTCTTTGTTTAATGGTTTTGACATTTCCAAGTTTGTCATTGATGCCATGAAGGCCTTGTTTGTTGATTTGCAACTCGAATCTGGTTTGACCATTGGCCAGTATACCAACACCTTGCAATTTGCTCAAAGCAATGTTGCATGTGCTACCGATGAAACTGTTACCAAGTTGATTCCTGTAGTTGGTCAACCTATTGTCCAACAAATCGTTGATGGTGCTGACTTGGCTTTCGAAACTATCCTTCTTTCTGAACCCACTGATAATGGTTTCAAGGTCCAAATGGCTGGTTCGCTCAGCAACACCGGTCCTATGGCTGCTTCTATTAGCTTCGCTCAACCTTTGACTGTCTCTTGGCAAGGCCGTGAACTTGGTAAGGTTTCCATGGAAGCTATCAAGACTGAACCTAACGTAGGTGCCAAGTTCAATGTCAGTGGTGAATTTACTATTGCTGATCCCAACTATATGGGCGACTTTGCCGTCTTTATGATCAACAATGATGAATTCGTTTGGGATATCACTAGTGTTGGAGGTGTCAATGTCGATGCTATTGGTTATCTTTTCACCAACATCAACATGACCAAGCAAGTGACTCTTGGTGGTGCTAAGGGCTTCAAGGACTGTGTTACCATTCACTCATTTGATTTACCTGCCAACGATCCTGCTGGTGGTATTGCTCTCGTTTTGGATGTCACTATCAAGAACCCAAGTCAAGTAGGTTTCTTGCTTGCTGGTGCTGGTTTCGAATCTTACTTTAAGGATATCCAAATTGGTATTTTGGCTTCAGATGGCGCTGCCAGCTTCCCACCTGTGGGTGAAACGGCCATGAAGATGAAGGGTCGCTTGATTCCCCAAAAGTCTGAAGAAGGTATTGAGGCAATCACTGAAGTGTTCTCCAACTTCTTGTCTGCTCAAAACTCTACTCTGACGGTCAAGGGTACTTCGGGTTCTGGACCTAATGGTCAAGTCGGTTGGTTGTCCAAGGGTTTCCAAAGCTTAAGCATCGAAAATGTTACTTTGCCTGGCCCTCCAGTGGCCCCTGAATTGATTCCAGCTATCACTCTGCATGATATGAACCTTGATTTCACCGCTGGTGCTTATTCTCCCATCGCTGGTTCTAGCTTTGTCAATGCTCAACTCAAAAATCCTTTCGGTTTCCCTCTTGGTGTCAGCTCTCTTAACATGCAAGTCGATGCTGGTTTCCAAGGTAACCGTGCTGCTCATTTGGACGTCCCTGATGTACCTTCTACCACTGATGCCAATGGTCTTATCACTACCGCTTTTAAGGACGTAGTTTTTGATGTCTATGATGATGGTCAAAAGGTCTTCAATGCCTTTACTAAGGCCCTTACCGAAGGTTCCAATGTCACTTATGATTTGATTGGTGTTTCCAATGCTATGGCTGAAACCGCTGTTGGTACTCTTAAACTCACAAATATCTCTTTCGATGTTGATAGCAGCTTGGCTGGTAAGCTTTTTTTTTTATTAATATGATTTATGCAATGTATTTCTTATTGTATATGATAATCTTAAAAACTAATTTATTCTTTTTTTTTAATTTCCAGGTTTTAACAACTTTGATGGAAAGACTACTATCCTTGATATGGCAGTTACTGGTGGTACTCCCGAGGTAACTACATAACCTGCTCCTTTTTTTTATTGAATACAAAAAAAAAAGACTCCTTTTTTTAAAAAAAGATGATCGATCTTCTGCGTGATTATTTATAATGGGCAAACTTTCTTTTGGTATCAGTTTTTTAACTTTCTCCTTCTCTCCTATATTATTTATAGTATATTGAAGTAACAACTCATGTTTCATTCAACAACCCCTCCAACATTACCATCACTGTCGGTGGTCTCGAATTCGATTCCATCATGAACGAACACCAAACAAGTGTTGGTGCTGTTATCCTTAAGGATGTTGTGATCAAGCCTGGTAACAATACTTTTGAAGCTATGATGCAAATGAAGAGCTCCAAGAAGGAACTTGTTGATCAAATGGTCAGTATCTACATGACTGAAGCCCAAGCTCCGTTGACTATTGCTGGTACCAAGGAATCGACTGAAATTGCCTCTCTTCAAGATGCTCTTTCTACTGTTCGTCTTGCCACTACCATGAACGGTATCAACAGTAACCTCGTTGCCCGTGCTGATGTCGAAGCCAAGGCTGCTGTGATTTTCACCAAGAAGGCCAAGACCTGGGTCACTTTGAACAATCCTTTGAAGACACCTTATACCATTACCAAGGTTTCCGTTGATATCGAAAACAACAACAATGGCAAGCCTTATCCTATGGGTACTATCAGCTATGATTTGCCTAATCCTTTGACTATTAACCCTGGTGAACAAAAGAAGACCGACGAATGGCCCGTTGATATTGATGCCAATGCTCTCGAATTATTGGGCTTGATTGGCGATGGTGAAATCTCCATCAACTTGAAGCAAAACGTCACTGTCAATGTCGGTGATACCGATGGTGGTTATCCTTCTTACTTCTACTATTATCAAAACAACGTTCCTTGTGGTCTTGATATCAAGTTGTTGGGTATTTCACTGCCTGATGATGAAGATTTTAAGAAGAATGCTGATAACAGTACTTCTACCTCCTCCAACCCTCTTAATGCTGTAAAGAATGCCACTGAAGGCTTCTTACCCGCTGCTTAAGAAACACACACACACACCAATTCTTTTTCATTATTATTGTTATTACTATATAAAAGATTGTATTATTTTTAGATTAAAAAAATCTCTCTCATTTGTTATACTTTTATTGATCTTCTGTTGTAATATATATAGCTAGAAGTTTCATTTTTTTTTTTACTTTATTATTTACTACTATCCTTTCTATTTCTCTCTTTTCCTCCATTCCTTCTTTTGATTCCTTTTTACTTTGCTACTTTTACTTTTCTTCTTATACCAAAAAAAACATCTATGTTTTTTATGATAGATAGCTTTTTCTTGAGGTGTTTTTTTCTTATTTTCCGCTTATAAAAAACTTTTTATTATTTTACAAGCTTTATTAAAAATATAATTAATGTTTAATAGTTTTATTTCTTATTCTGAATAACATGATCTGCCAATTTTGCAATGGAGTCTACATTGATATCTACAAAATCCAGTTTATATTCGTTATGCTCGCTTGGACGATACACGAAAGCAGTTTTTAATCCACATTCTTTCGCAGCCAGAAGATCATGTGGATGAGCTGCCACAAGACATACTTGATGTGGCTTCAATTTTAAGAGTTCCACCGCACCCAAATACACTTTTGGATTAGGCTTATATGCTTGAAATAGCTCTGCCGAAAAGATGGTATCAAAGGGCATGTTGCCATTCTTTTTTAAATCGAGTAATAATCGTACAGTGCCATTGCTTAATGTCGCTGTCACAGCAATCGTGTTGAGTTTTTCAAGACCTTCATTCGTATCTACCCAAGGGACTAACCGATGCCAGACTTGGGTTAACTCGTTTCGTGTTCCTTCATCAATAGGTTCATGTTGTATGCCTGATAACACTTTATCAAGGCCTTGACGATAGACAATGTCTACATCTGGAATATCACCAGGATCCGTTTTGGCATATTCTCGCATACTTGCATAGTAGTTTTGTCGCCATTGGTTTGCCAACGATTCATAGGCAAAGGTAGCTATATTACTTCCTGGTGCAGGTTTGACTTGCTCTTTTAATTCGTTGATAACTGATGTCTTCCAATCGACACACGTTCCAAAGACATCAAATACGAATCTATCATATAGATAAAATCAATTTTTGGTTTTTAATAAAGGATATACTTACTGTATATTATTTTAGAAAAAAAAAGTAATAATTTACACTTGAACTTCTGAAAGTGACATTATATTTTATAAAAAGAAAAGTGAAGAATGATGAGTAATCCGTGTGAAAAATAGAAAAAATGAAAAAGAAATAAACTTTATGAAATTTTATTTATTTATATTTATATTGTAATTATGCCATTTTTTTTACACGCTAGGACGTCGCTTTGCATTATATTTAATCACGGCCTCTTCAATCCTTTTAAAGAACCATTCCCGTACGGTTTTATCCGGAATCACCAAAAATGGTTCCCAACTCATACTGCGCAAGTAAATAGCAATTCCTGTGGATTCAGCTTTGATGGTTTGGATCTCTGTAAAAGGTTCTTGCCATTCTACTGCTAATCGGCTTGTACGAATCAACATTAGTCGATTGGAGGTCAACATGGCGACGCGTTCATCTCCACTTTGTACTGGACAATGAGCAATATAGATATCATTAAAGTATTGACCATGTTCCACATCCTTGAGCCATACTTGACCTTGTGCTTCTCGTATAGAATAAGGCTATTTTAGATACGTTCATATTTGGAAGATGAGTTGCTATGTTTACATGATGTGTCATTGTCACTGGTGTAACATCAAACATCTTTTTTTCTCTTATCGTACACATACCTTTAGGATACCATCAGGACCAATATATCTTGGATATCGAATTCTACCAATATCATTTGTATCTGATGAAGTGGTAGAGTTTCGAATACCTTGACCAACGTTGCTGGCCATATCAAATACTCCTCCAACGGGTTTTGCAACAGCACTTTAGAAACAGAAGAAGTATATAAATATACAGAAATATTAGTCATCCAGTTCTTTGGGTTTGTTTATGCAACCAATAAATAAATAATAAACAGTTACCCTAAGAGGCCTTTGTACATGCCAGTGGCAAAACCACCTACACCACCTTTTCTGGCACCAGCAATAGGTTGTGTCTAAGTTTTTTTTTTTAGAACAAATTAGAAGTATTCCTATTGTTATGATTAAATGTGACATTATTTTTATATCCATACCACTAATCCAGTTGCACCACTTATTAACCCATTGGCAAAATAATTGGCGCCCTGAACAACACCACCAAATGCATGTCGCGGTCGATTACGTGTCATATTCATACGTCGACGATCCAAATATTCACGATCCATAGCCACTGCTGATAAACCTTTACCCATGCTAGCCGTAAATTTGGAGAAACTGTCGGTTACACCAAACACACTTTTACGCAGGAATCCACTAAAGCCCTATAATAAAAATAAAATTTATCATAACAATATAGATTGATATCACATGTATTTACTTCCGTTAATCCATTTTTAAAAAACTTACTCTTGCAATGCCAATACCCAAGTCTTGAGGTCGGTCACTGTAAATAAATCCTTGCCATGATTCATAATATAATTCCGCCACACCTGAACTCAAATTATTAAACAGACCCACTGGATTGCCAAGAATATCGGCGGAACCAAGCATCATATGAAGTTGATTCACGAATTGATTGCTATAATGAATATAAATACGATTTGCAAGATCAGGGCCACTGGCTCGTAAGTTTTCAACTGCAAGTGCATTAAATCGTAATGGTGCAGCCTGATAATATATAAATATATATAACAAATAGTTAGTTTTGATCTTAATATAATTGGAATAAACAAAAAAAAAAGACATTGGTTCGTACCTGAATACTGCCAATAGCCATTGTTAACACGTCAACAAGGAAGAATTGGGATCTATATATTTCATATTAAGTGTTAGTAGTTTTCTTCTAATATTCTATCGATTTTTTTTTTACCTTGTTTGATCATCATATTTATCTGTGCGCATAAAGGACAAATCAAATGTAATTGGTTGAATATTGAGCATTTCAAAGTAGAGTTGTGCAATGCTATTTTGTGGTGTTACATCTGGAATATCGGTACTGAATTCCCATTGTTTTCTAAATAACAAGACGATCGTGGATCAATATCAAAGAAATATAAACATTTGCTAAATAACCATCAACCTACACATCATCAGTTCCATCGTTTCTTCCTTCAATACCCAGGTCCACAAAATCAATAATTGCGAAGATAAATTCAGAATCCAATTCTATACTTATTTCTTGTAATAAGATGGAAAAGTATTTGAAGTATAAAACTCCATGCGCTACAAAGGAATGAAAAAAAAGCAGAGAATAAGTTTCCTATCACAAATGTTTTTTCTTTTAGCAAATTCAGATATCCCACTTACAATCATCCTTGACTCGATCCAATCCTAACTGGAAAGTTGGTAAGATTTCATTCTTGCTTTCAGCTGTAACGTTGGTTGGATACAATAGAATTGGATAGACTGCATCATACAATTGATTATCAATTTGAACCCATTTGATAATCCAACGCACTGACTGATACATGTTGGATTCAGTGAATTTCAATTCAAGGCCACGGAACGTAATATAAGCAATTTCCTGCAACTGCCTGTTGACAAATGAAATACCGATTTGAGACATTTTGAGTTCGATAACAAAGTGAATGACAGGTTTGACATCGACTGTTTCAAAACCTTCTCTTGCGACAGTCTCTTGTGACGATGCAGATAGGAGAGATACTTCCGAAGTCAATGGTCTAAAGTAACTTTCTGATTGGATATAAGGTGTAAGGTACAGGATTTGAGTCGATTGACGAGTCTTGATATCAATGGCAGTAATAGCTTGACGTCCATTGCGACCTGCATGTCTAAATGGAAGCTGACTACCAATTTCTTGCATATTGATACTTCTTTCCCGTCCACCAATGTTCAAGATGAGTTTCTTATCCTTAACTGCAGGCATATCCCATGAATAAGGTACAGTTTGATGTGCAGGTAGACGATAACGTCGTGTTCGATGGTTACGCATTTGATTATCGGTATAATCATCGCGAAGAATGACAATAGGATCTTCCTGGTAAAACGTCATATCTTCATCTGTTTGATTGACAATTCGATATGGCCAGGCTTCAGGTGCTTCCCTATTAAGTACAATAAAAACTGTAGCATTCTCCAAGATAGTAGTCACTCTCATCAGTACGGAGGTTGACCCATCCGCACTTTCAAGGCGAACATGGACCGTACCAATGTCCTGGATATTGAAAGGAGCCGACCTAAAAAAAATTACGAGTATTCATTCAGTATTGTATAGAATTTGAAAATTTCTTTTGTTTTTGCATGACTTGCGTAATTACCAAGTGTTGGTGATGCCAGGGAGTTTGATAGAAAGTTGTTTCTCTGCATTATTTCTTAAATTATACAATGGGATACGTTGATCTGATCCGAGTTCATGATCTACACGGGATTCTGGTTCACGGTATCGAACATCATCTCCCATTTGATTGTTCAGAATAAATCTCGGCGTAAACGTAATAACCTTGGTAAGTTTATACTATTATCACATTGCGTTAGTAGTCTTTTTATATACACCCAGTATATATTTAAACAAAGAATGTTAGATGTTTTTTTTTTTTTTGCTTTACCTTTCCTTGGCCTTCTTGAACACTTATACCCAAGTGTACTTCCTCTGTTCCATTCATTTTGGGTAATGCTACATCTTGAACACTGCCAACAGCTTCCAAACTTAAAGGCTAAGCAAAAAAGAAGAAAAGAAAATCCGTTTAGCCATCAATACAGCATGTCATTTGTATATTTGGATTACTTTACCTCACTCCAATCAGATCCGGATACTTGAATAAGTGATCGGTTACTGTTTTCTAGTTTGGGATAAGAAAACATAAATGGTTCAGGCTGTTATTGATATAATAAAAAAAAAATAAGTTAGGTTGATCGCAAATAAAAAATATACATTAGTATTATTTGGAAAAATGTTTCGCTATACCTTATTATGCATCCTCCAAACGCTTACACCTTGGGATCCTGAAAACATTGAGCTTTGCCATGCCACTTTTGGTCTGAAAGAAATTGCACAACCAGATTTATTGATCATTACATATGGGCTGTAAATCACGTATTTGCGCGCTCCACCTGAATCTGGTATATCTCTAAAAAAATTTCAAAGGTTTAATAACAAAATTTATCACACTTGAACGTTTTCAGCTATTTGTTACATACATGGTGTTGATTCTAAGTGTCAACCGTACGTTATCTTTGCTTGTAAGCTGTAATGTATCATCAATGTTGAGATCCTCAGTGCCTCTGGTGCTGATAATAGCAAATTCACTACTACTATAGTCTGTAATAATATCAAATAAGGTTGGGGTGTTCATGATTAAAATCGACGGATATAAAATAATATTATAGCAATGAAAAAGGAAACATACCACTATCAGGCATTTGGATATTCATCAAAAGCAAATGACCATTCTCAATAACATGGAGTGGTGTAGTTCCACCTTTACGTAAGAAAGAGCTGAAATCTTGTCCAGAGGTCTTGTCAATAATTCTAAAATTGAAATCATACGGTAATAGATTTTCAACTTCAATAGGAGCACTCAGTCGAATCTTCATATTAGGATATTGTCTAATATACATAAACATTTATATTACTTTAGTCGGTGAATGATCCATTTATCCCTCATTATATTCAATTAATACACACTATTTATCTTTTTTTTTCATTGTCATACCCATAATATACATCCTTTTTCACAAGACGAGCATGTATTTGGAAAATAAATGGAGGCATATCTCCATCACGAGCTTTGCATTGGATAGTCTTTGGAGCTGGATTTGCCGCGTTTGCAAAATTCTTCCAATGAAGAGCATGATCAATCCAAGTATATCCGAATCCAGCTGAAATAGTAGTTATATTAATAAAAATAGTTTTAATTTTTAGTAGTGCTTTTTGAGTAATTACTAACCATCAGGTCGAATACAGAATCGATTGCTATATGCCTTTTCAATCGGAAGTGCGTAATCTTCACCGGGTGCTATACATCATAAAAGACAGGAATAGTTGAAAGAAATAAGCAAGTCAATCATCGAAAATAATTAAAAATATAAAAAAAAGTATGACTGTTCACGTACCAATCTTCTTGACAGGTCCATCTAACTGTTGACCGTGGGTATCTAAAAGACCCACTTCAACTGGTAATAATGTTCGATTCTCAATCACCATGGTTGAACGAATAGTAACCACCTTTAGATTGTTAACAAGCTTAACATCAAATACAACCCGATGTTGTATATCATTAATTCTTGGACGTAAACTATAAGTGTGTTCGCCTTGTATATCTACAGGTATATTACGAAGCGTTTCCCACAATGCACCATCCAATTGTACACTAAGCATATTATTGGTCGATCTTGTTGTCTAAAAAAAGCATATCGACAAAAATAAGTATTTTCTCGTAATCTTTCGATTAATTTCCCTTTGCTTTTCAGCAAACTATTATTATTTTACCTCACGACGTTCTCTCCAATCTTCAAACCACCATGGCATATCTGCACCATCTTCAAGAGTTTTGACAACCATCTTTTCAGGACTATCTCGATTCCATACATGGAGACGATATCCAGTACAATTTCGTAATCGATAAGGAGCCACTGTACCACGCTCACCATTATAAGCAAGCTCCTTTTGTTTATCCCAAAGATGGAGTATTGCCATAGCACTTTCCAAAAATGTATGTGTAATATTGAGGTTCATTGATCGGTTTGAGATTAATTTGATAAACATTGGGTCTTGTGAGGTCTTACGATCCAGTTTTAATTCAAAACTCCATGGTTCCAATAGTGGTTCCCAGTGAGAATTTTTAATATTAAAGTAGTTCATAAACATTGAAAATGCCACATTAACAGAAAGCTGTAATATAGGATCATTTAGTTAGTAAGGTAATCATATAACAAAACAATGAGTAGGATGATGAAGAAAAAAAGACATACCGAACGTGACCAATTGGCAACATCTACACTGAATGGTTTGATATTAATATCTATCATGGGCATTTCATGAATCTCTTCAATCAAAATTACTTGAAGACCTTGGAATGATGCACGTAACTAAACAAAATATGCAAGTATTATTAGCATCATCATCATCGTATAATGAGGTAAAGCAAATAATAGTACGGGGTTAAAAAATATATATAAACTCACTGATTCATGCATCAACGATTGTCCTACAGAGCTAACGATTTGCTGCATTTGTTTATCAACAATACTAGCACTTGTACTGTACAATTCGTACGCTTTGTTGAAAATATCAGTAATAAGCATAGCATCACGCGATGATAATCGAAGTACAAGTGCCTCTACATCAATCTCCAATTCTGTCATTGGTCCCTTTTGTCCACTGTTGTTATTCATGGATAAAGACACATCAAATGTTTGAATAAACCGCAATGTCGATGTTTGGCGCATATCCATACGACACAAAAACATACCAACTTGTTTTACTACCAAGGCCATGACAGATTGTTTTGAAAACATCACTTGTTGTGCCGAAAGTACAACAGCTTCGGAATCCGTAGCATCAGGATTGGCAAGTAGAATAAATTCTGGGTTATTAATATGTATCCGATAATAAATTTCCATTCCTTCTCCTTCATCTTGATCTTGATCTGTAGTAGGAGTGCTACTTTGTTGCTTTTTTTGTGGTAATGGTACCTCTTGCGGTATCTGACCGTTTTGTCGTCGATTGACATCAAAAGGTCGCATAAAGAAGTTATATAACAAGAAAGTATGATCCAATGATAAAACAACCTTTGGATCAGCCACCGTAATCATAGCAATACCGTGACGTCCTGGATTAGGTGCTGAAATATCCAATTGCATCTCGAATTGATGACCATTTTCAGTGACAGGCATAATATGTGTGAACTTGCTCTTGATATTAGGTCGTGTATCATCAATAGTCATAGATACTATTTTTAATGCAACAGAAATCGTATCATCCTTTTTCATCATAATCTGGAGTGCTGTGTCGTTTAATGCAATGCCTGATAAGCCCACAAGTTCTAAAGGATCATCTGTGTTTGTAGGATTGGGTATATAGAGATATAAACCTATCGTTTTGGAGTCAAGTGACATTTTTAGACGTGGTTGTTGTGGTCCTTCCGCTTCTTGTATTTTATTTTTTGTTGCTGTTGTTGCTGCAACAGCTGTATTGCTAGGAGGTGATAAACTAATAGATTTTCGTGACTGTGGACTGGATCCTTTTCTTCGTGGTAAAGGTGGTGGAGAAGGTTTTTCTGTATCTTCATCAGCAGCAGGGCCACCTCCAAACACACGTGAAAACATATTGGCTGCGTCCATCAAGAATGTATATTGTCGATCCGTCAAATGCATGCGGATATCTGTCACCGAACTAGATATATCAATATCTGGGCGTGGTTCTGCTTTTGCTGTAAGTGTCTCGTGAATACTTTTAATATCAAAGCTTAGATCAATATCGTCAATGATTGGCAATGTTTGTAGTTGGATTTGGCCAGGACTTCGGCCGGGATGATAATATTTCGAAGTCAAGTTGATGGCACGTACATCTGCCTTGATCACATTCATGCACATATCTTTTTCAGTTACAAAGGTGTTGGATGTCTTGATCTCACCCAAATGAGCTACAACAACATCGAGTGGATGTTCATGCATTTCTGGAAATAAAATGACAGGTGTTTGAATCACGATATCAAAATGAGTTTTAGCTACAGATTGTTGAAATTGTTGCGCAGATTCGAGTGCAGCTTGTCTAGCTCTATCATAGACTGATTTCATGGCAGCAAATTTGCTCAAAAAGATAAGGAGCTGTTGTACGGGCCGTTCCAAAAAGGTGAATTGTGCTGAACCCATTTTTATATACAAGGATTGATCGTATTCATCATCAATAAACGTTTCAAATCGAAGATCAATAAGCTCTTCACCCTGAATGGTCAAAAGTTGACGACTATCGTACGACTTTGGTTGACCTATGGTTGATACTGGGCTAAGATCGTCTGTTAGTGTGAAATTGGCAAATTTGGCGGCCACTTTGGTTGTACCACGAGACATGATTGTTGTCATATCACCATGCGAAAGTTCAGCTGTTGCAAGGCGAACGCCATCATTGTTAAGAATAAAGTTGACACTGTCAAGCAAGAGCGTTACGCGCATACTTTGTTGTTGATTATCATCATTACTCTGCTGTTCTTGCTGCTGTTGTTGGTTTTTCTGATCTGGCAACTTCTGTACAGCTGCCACAGCATCTTGCTTGGGCTCCTGATCAACAAATGTGTTTAATACAAAATTATATAGTGTGAGAACCGAACTTCGAGTAACAATAAAATTAAGTGTTGATAGAGCGACTGTAGCGGTCTGGTCCATTCCATTGTATTTGTCAAGGTATTCTGGGCTCGATCGATCCACCCGTATATAATCCACATGTACAAGTTCTTTTGCATCCTCCTCTGATGAATTCGAATTATGCAATACTTCTTGGTCAGATGTGATTAAATACTTGAATTCATTACCATGTTTCATACGGTCTGTTACATCAAGTGATTTAAGTGAAACTTCAATACGAGTATCGAATGGACGGAGGCGATAGTCAACTGACAAATGCTGGAGTACTAAATCACACAATAGAACTTCACGACCATGGCTAGCTGCTTGAAATATATTGGCCGATGCTCGATCCACTTGGAAATTTAATTCGAAAATTCGCTGTTGTACATTACCACGTTTGCCAGATGCCGATGTACTGTGTGATACCAACGTACTATCTTCTTCACTCTCGCTGTCCAGTACAATTTCTTTGTCAGTTTGCTCCCATAATCGCGTATGCATAAGTCGATTATTATTATTCCCATCGTCTGCATCATCCACAGCATTTTGTTGTTCACTGTCACTGCCCCGATTTAAGATACCAGATGCTTCAATTAATCGCGGTATTTCCATTAGAATTCGGTATTTTGTATCAGAAAAGTTGACAGCAAGTAATGGTAAATGGCCAGACACTTTGAGATTGGTGAGATCTGTTGAGTTTCGAATAATACACATTTCTACGAGGAAAGACATGTCGATTCGGTCAACAAGATGTAGATAGTTGTTTTCCTTTTTAGGGTTTCTGACTTGATCCATGCAAACATCGACAGATTCTCCAATAAGAATCTTAGTTTGTGTGAGATGAACTGCAAACTTATCGTACATGAGTGATCGTAGTCGCACATAGTCATCACTCGTATAATCTGTTGCACGTTTGCTTTTGATTTGTTGTACGATTTCTGGCGGTGCTAGATCACTCTCCACATTAATGTGACCTGCATCAATGACAATACCACGGGATTTAACAACGGTACAACTACAAGTATTTTTCCATTTTAGTGCATTTTCTATTATCATCCAATTATCACCCACAAAAAGAGAACAAAAGTAAGAAATAAACATACTCTTCAGGGATGACAATAACTGGTGCATCCATATCAACCTTTAGATCAAATGTGGTATGTTGCTCCAAGGCATATTCCAGATTAACACGTGTTTGGTTCTTGATATCTTCAAATGTATCTCCAGCAATTTCAATAAGTGCATTGATACTATCCGCACTAGTTTCTGGTGGCGTGAAAAAGCTAATCACTTCACGAATAATAAGTGGATTATATACAATATCAATGTTACGCATCACTAAGGCAACACCGTTATCAGCACGGCCATCGAGAGGTTTGTGTTCAAATACTATCGAAAAGAATGGATCTTGAATTGTAGAATATTTGAGCAGTTGAGGATCGACATTGGATCGTCGACGAAGACTTTGTCTCTTCTTGATCTTGTATACATCTTCATCACCTCCTTCAGTATCATTTCCAGGCTCTGCCTTTTCCTTGGCACCAATAAGTTGTCGGTATTGTGTATTTTTCGTTACACCATCATATAAACGTAAATCGCCTAAAGCAGCAGATGCTTTGAAGGATTCAACGTATCGGATAGCGCCGAGTATAACAGTATCAAAGATAAGTGAAACAACTTCAGTTGGTTTTTCAGAATGTGGGTTGCGTTTGATTGTAAATGAACCTTTGTTCAATGTCGTTTTCAATGAAAGTTTCATGGTCTTAAGAAATGAATTGAAAAAAGACAGCTGCTGTTAGCTTATCGAACTTGCATTCCATTATTACATAAGTTGAAAGAGTTAAAAAACGTACATCTTTTGCAAATGCCACAGCTGCAGCTGCAGCTGCTTTATCTTCATCATACTCAATAGCATCATAGAATTCTTGCTTTTGTTCTTCTGTAATAACCAAGTCTTGATTTGTCTATCAAAAAATGTTACTGTAAACATAATTGAATATATGTATAGAATCTGGAAAGAAAAGAAATACAATTGTTTTGTTACCTCCTGTCCGCCTTCAGCACTTGGATCTGTTCCATACCACCATGAACTTAGCCAACCTCCTGAAGCTGCCTGTTGAGCATTGGCTGCTTCCTTTCGCCTACGTTCTTCCTCAGCTAAAAAATACCAAAGCTGTAAGCAACTACTTATATCTTTTACCTTGCTACTCTCACTCTGCAAATCTATAAAGTTTCATATTTCCTACCAAGAATTGCCATTTCACGTTTCAACCGAGATTTGGCTCTACTACGATAAAACCTTATATCTTCATAAGATAGTTTATGTTCAAGCTCATCTAAAGTATCCAATTGTTCTTGTGATGCTCGCTTGAGTTGATTATCCACGTAACAGTCAATATACGCGAGTCGCTCATCTCTTCGCTTTTTGAAATGATCCCATGTCCATCGGTAGTTTCGATCATGAATTTCGGATAATACTGCATTTGCTGCAAACTGGAAATATTCTTTCGGTTTCGTTTTTGGTGTAATACCTGGTCCAGGATGTAGATGGAGGTACTAAATTATTTATATTTAGATTTGTTATTTTCGGCTACTTTTTTTTCACTTTATTCAACAACCCATCCTCTTCTTCATCATATACCTTTTGCTTTTTCAGATAAGAATGGAATAAATCCACCATCAAAATAGTATCACGGTATTGTTCATCATCAATGACAAATGATAACTCATCAAATAATAATGTAGCGTCTACTTTTGGAATGTCGTCTCCAAACTTTTTGTTCATTTTGATCTAAAAATATACCAAATAATTTCATCTTTTAGCCTTATTTTCTTAATACTTGCCCTTTTTTACTAATGTAATATAACAATCTTTCTTCCATCCCTCCGGTTGTGTAACCCCATTTGTAATTACCCGTCCTGTTCCAGACACTGGTTTAAGGATATATTGATGTTCAGAAGGAATGTGTGTTTTTGTAGCAATCTATTTCAAAATCATGCCATATTAATAAATATACCTCTCAACCATATCCAACCCTTTTAAAAAGCTAATCATCTTCCTTAGTTCCTTTGATATTTAAACATTACCAGTTCCTTAAATATCCTATGAGATTCCTCTTCATCGAGTGATGCTAATGATCGAGTGTCTGTGTTCCAATATATTGAGAGTGATTCCAATGTCGCCAACTATGTAATCGTAGATATGCCATATATTAGAAATCCAACGAAAAAGTTCAACCCCCATCTTTTCGTTTTTTGGCTACATATCTACTCTCTCCAATATCTCATGATCTATTTTCCTATGTTCTTCAAAATCAAAGTACAATTGACAATGTTATTATGTACCTTGTGAATTGTATTGATAACATCACTGATAGTTTGTGGCATCCAATTTTCATCCGTAGAAATGGCTGATAATTCACTTAATGTAATACCAGCTGCAAATCGTTGTGGTGCTGATACATTATCTTCATATCGTACATGAATGTTGGTTACCGAGAATTGTAAATTATTCAATACTCTGGTCATCAATTGTTCGGCAAACGTTTCGTTTTTTGCATCGGTAATAGGCTTGGCAAGTTCAGAATTCGCAAGTTTACGCATTTTTTGTTGATATTGTCGTTCGTTAAGTTCGTCTACTGTCATCTACATTACATATATTTGTAAATAAGTTTTTTTCTTCCCTGTTCTCTTCCTCTCTAGGCTTTCTTATTGTCTTAAAAAGGTAAATTGTAAATATTTTTATATTTACATTGGATTCATTTCGTGGACCAGCAAGTACATAAACGTCCTTAATGTACACCATGACCGGTTTCCCTTTGAGATTCGACCATGGTATATTAAGTGTTAATTCACCAAGGTGACCTAAAATTAATATATTCACATTGTTTGCAAATAGTAATATTACAAATATATACAAATAAATAAAGACAATAAAAAACAAGGGGTGAGAAAAGATAGGACCAGGTTGGTTGATCGCCTAAAAGGAACACGCTTTGACGTTTATTCTATGTGTATAGGAGAATATTTACCTTCCAAAACATCGACTGGAAGATCAAGTTTATCAAGTGCTTCACGTTTTAATTTCAAATTACGTAAAACCACCTCGCCTAATGTATTGACATTATTTATTAAGTAAAGCAAAACTTTAAAAAAAAACGCGTTTCAATTCCAATTGACATTAAAGTTAATTGTATTACCTGACCATATACCAATTTGTAATTGGTTATAGTTCAAGTTAGATACATATTGTCCAAGAACCCTATTTAATAGCGTTGAAACCAAGGATTCCAACATATCGTAACATAAAAAAAAAGAGAAGAGGGAGAAAGAGGGAAAAGAGACTAAAGCCAAAGTGCTGCTTTTTTTTCGAGTTGCAAGTAATGCATTTCTTATGGCGGACTTCGAGACCTTCGAGCTATTAGTCAGGCTCTTGATTCTGTACCCCATAGTTTGGCTATATCACTTGTCGTGGATCACACTTGTATTTCTTTATACAATGCTGATTTTTTTTTAGTCTGGTTTGAATGAAAATGTTGAATTATATAGTCAAGTTATTTAATATAGTTAGTGATCGAGGTGGCGACCCACTTTTTGTTATTGTATTTTTGTATATATAAGTTGAAACCATTGTGTTTTTATTAAACGATATATAAAACATATGTTGTTGTAGTATATATTTGGGAAAAAAGCTTAGTATTGTGTGTAATAACGCCATGTTTACATCATCATTCGCGAATATAATTCGTAATATTTTCTAGTATATTCTAGCACAGGTGACAGGTCCTTTAATTTCAGCACAGATTACGTATTCGACGTGTCATATTAAATACATTGATCACCTGCAATATATATTTTTTTGGGAAGATAAATCAAGAAACTTTTTTGATTATATAAGATTTAAACCATATAATGCATAGTGTATATTTACGAAATAGTTGTTTTTTTGTTCAGTATTGAATAAATTTGTGTTTTCTTTTAAAAATTATGAAAAAAAAAGATATAAACACAAAGAATTTGAAAAAGGGGAAGGGAAAAGGGTGGGTTATATAACTACACGACTAAAGAAAAGAGAAAAAAAAACAGGAATGAAAAATTTTACGCCTAACGAGGAGGTATATGCAAATCAGAAGTGTTATCAATGACAGGATGTTGATGATTAATATAAACATTCCAATCCGGCCAACCTGTAGCTGAATTAGAAGAAGTAGTAGCGGTCGAAGTGGTTGGCGTTGAGGTGGACGTCAAAAAGGAAGGAGGTTGCGGTGGTTGATGAGTTGGATGCTGATGCTGATGATGATGATGTTGTTGTTGTGATGGGTGATGTTGCGGATGGTGATGGGCTTGTATATTAAACGCAATATTCGAAGGATTGTGGGATGCCATAACATAAGATTGTTGCTGTTGTTGGTGATGTAAAGCAGCTGCGGCAACACCAGCAGCTGTAGGTAATGCCTGTGGCGGCGGCGGCGGCGGCGGCGGAAGTGACGCATGTGACGAAGCGAGAGTTAGCGGGAAAGAATAATCATGACCTCCATTACGGAATGAAGATGTTGATTGTTGATAATGGTAATTGATGGATAATTGTGACGTTTCGGGCTGTGGTAAAAAACAATTGGAGGGTTGTTGTGATATAGCTGATTCAACATCGGATCGAATGTCAGGTGTAATACCACCTACGACACTACAATTGAGCATACGTTCAAACAGGTGATTGGATTTTGGATATTCTTCATCCGTATGTGTTGACGTATTTTCATTCATTGCTGTTGAAGTTGGTGGATGAGAATGGTTATGATGAATCGGAGTAGAAGACAAAAGTGTATGATGATGATGATGATGCTGATGGGGTTGATTGTGAGTAGATGGAGAGGACGACGTTAAAGTAGGAACAGGTGCGGATGCATTGTGTAATGTCGTATTCGTCGTCGTTGGAATAATAGGATGTGATAATAACGGTGACGGTGATGAATCGAATGGTAGATTATTGATTGTAATGAGCATGTGAAGAATTTCAATAGCACGCGGTGCAGGGCACAGATGCTGGTGTAACTTTAGAAGGGAGACAGACTCCTGGAGAGTTTGTACCTTCTGTGGCGACGCACGGTCCTGTAATGCATTAGATAGATGCACTAAAGAAGATTGAAACATGGCATAGACGAAGCACGTGGGTAAACAAAGGGATAAAGAAGAGTGTTCTTGAGAAGGAACACTGCTATAATGCCGAAGGATATTAGAAATGTTTGTGGCGGCTTCGGTACATGCTTTTCGTGAGTCCGCGACAATGGATTGCAAATCAGGAAATTCAGTTGCTGATAACTGAACAAAGGGTCGATGTACAAGTACCACGATGGTGTAATAAAATACCAAGAGATGGGCTATATAACAAAAATTTTAAACATAAAAGGTTAGAGGTATTCCTTGCCGTTTTGCCGAACTCGCACTAAATCTCATAAACAGAAAAATTTTTGCCCAAAAGAAGAAAAGCAAGTTACTCAAATTTTACCTTTCTGAGTTGACGGAATCACACCATGCTCTTCTTGTTCATCCAACAACATTTTCCAATTCTTCAAACGCCGGTCAAATACAACAAGAATTGTTGGATCATCTAATCCAGCATTTGAATTACTTCGTTTTGCTTTAGGTGCATATAAAGCTTTCAATACTCGACCCAATATTTCAGATAATTTAATTAATAAAATAAAGTGCTGATAAACTGGTTTTGCTGTGGATGATGATGGAGATGATGATGGTGGTGTTGATGAGGCGTTGTTATTTTTATCATCATTACCTACCGTTTCTGTCCCCGTGCTCTTATTATCGTTATCCGTGACTTCGTATATAGATGGCATGGATGTGTCAAAATCACGGTCCAGAATCGTTAATGGCTTACCAGCGCGTGCACTCATCCATCGATCCAAAACGTAACAGGCATAGAAAACTCGATGTCTGGTCTCAATCTCAGATGCAGGTAGTTTCCAATGAGTGCAGGAACGATGCAAGCCTAAATCTTGTGCCATGCGAATGGCACTGCCAAGTGTAAACCATTGTACAGACTCAACATCACCATCGTCCATATCCAAGTACAAGGTCATGAGAAGTGCTGCTTGGACATGACACAGCCTCGAGCGGAGCGAGTCACGCAGACGTTTCATGACCTTCCTAAAATAGACATCGCCGAAATCGTTTGCGTGTTTGTCTTTAAAATGTTGGCCAGAAAACCGGAATGAAAGTGCCAAGATAGCTTGAACAAGTACTTGTGGCGCACGACCAATATTATATTGATGAAAGAATCTTGTTTTGTTGATGATAGGTAGAAATGGATGAAGGTGTGTGAAGTAACTAATGAATAGTATATAAAAATAAGATTATTATGATTATAATTAATGAATGAATGACAGAAAATTTAGTGTGTTTTTCTTTTCGTAAATTGTAATTATGGTTGTGTGAGAGTATATAAATATGTATGTGTGTAATTTGAATTGTTTAAGTTTTTTGGTTGGTTAAATATTTTGTTTGTGTTCCTGTCACACATTCAATCACACTTGCACACGCACTCATTTTTATATACAAAGAGAAACTTTTTATATTTATAAAGTTTTACTTACAGTCCAATCATTTTGTCTGATAATTGTTTGCTTGGCCTTTTGTTCACAGTCGGGGATGTTGATGTGTGGGAACGTTGTTCGTGATCAATATCGAATACTGAAGAACGCATCGATAGGCCAACATCAAGTCGTGCGTCTGGTTTTCCTGTATGGACAATCATTAATTCGTCTTGGCCCATCATTTGCAAAACAACATTATCACGACCAGGCCATCGGATATACGGCTTTGATTTAAAAATGTCATGGTCGACCACTTGTAAGCCAGCTGAATGGCCAGTATACTTTATTGAATCGTAATCTTTCAAGTCCAAATTGGTTAACTGTTGTTGAATATCAGCTGTAGGATCAAAATCATCATCGTCGTCTTCATCGTCGTCTGATGAGGAATCTGAAGGTGCAGGGGGTGATGTTACTGATGTGGCGGCCGCAGCGGCAAGAGCGGTGTCGGGTAATATTTCATATTGAAAATCGTGCTTTTCGAGGTCCTTGATACTGGAGTTGGTGAGCGATACAAGGAGCTGCTCCATCTTTTTACATCGTTTCTCAAGATTATCAACATATCTAAGATATATTATTTATGAATCCACTGACGAAATAGCAATTGCGTTTATCTAGAAGGATATAATTTAAAAGGAAGGGATAAACTTACACGCTGGGTGGACCTCGTTTTTTACGAACAGTTTGAAACTCGCACGTATATCCCCACTAAAAAAAGTAGTTTTTATAAATATAGAAAAAATATAACATGTCAGTTTTTTTTTCACTTTTCAATCGTTTTTGGATTGAATTCCTCTTAAAAGAAAGTAAATAAATAGAAGACATACAGCTCTACAGTTTGAACAAGGAACTGAAGTATCTGCATCACACCGAGACTTTCTTTTACGACAAAAATCGCAACTACGTTTTGCACGAGTCCGTTTTAAAGGTATAGGAGCACTCGATGGTGAAGGTGACGGGGTTGGAGGATTATTTATATGCGTATGCAAGGGATTGGATGTTGATGCTGTTGGAGAATAATGCAGACTATTCATTTAACATGGAAGATATCGACTTTTTAAAAATAATAATAATAAAAAAAGAAATAAAAAAAATTGGAAGGAAAGGCAAGAAAGAAAAAAAACTCTATATAAAAAAGCGGAATATAATCACGTTGAATATTCTCGATGAATTTGATTGGCTAACAACCCGACCCCTTAACGGGCTTAAAAGGGTAGAAAAACAGAAAAATAAATATATATATATATATAATAAAAATGATGATTGATATATAATAAGAAGGATTTGTGGTACTATATAAACTATTATTACTGTTGTTGATGTTGTCTGTTTAAGGTATTAATTATGCTATATATAATATATATAGAATGGATAAACGAATATATAAGATGATTAATTATTAGTAAAAAAAAACTAAATAATATTATAATAAACAAATAATAATACACATTTAAAAAACACTGAAACAATTAGACTCACCTCAACATTTTTACGTTTTCTTCACGATATTGGTCTCGTTCTTTTGATAATTCCGCAATAATTGAAGCCTGATCCTTAATCTTGACCTATCAAAGATTGGGCGTAAATATAATTATTATCTAACCTCAACCTATTTCATATATAAATATATTACCTCATTATCATTATTTTCTTGAGTTGCCCATCGTAATTCCATTGAAAGACCATTATGTTTATCATTAAGTGATCTATTAACTTCTTCCATTTCTGAAATTTTAGCACGATGAGCTTGATGTAATTTCTCTAAATCCTTTTGTTGAGCACTTGTCACTGTTCTTAATCGATATGAAAAGTCTTCCAATTCTTTATCCTTCATATCCAACAGTTTTTGCTGTGTTTGGTGTAAAACCGTCAGTTCTTTTTGATGTTGTGAAACAACGGCTTGCATTTTCCGTTCCCATTCACTCTAAAAAAAGTTTTTGTTTATGTTTTTAATAAAAATTATAAATATTTGCCTAATTCAATCATTTTTGTTCACTCATTTAACTCGTTCAATTCTCTTTCACTCAATAGCCTCTTTTTGTATATAAATATTACCTCCTTCTTTGCCAAAGTGTGTTGTGTATCACCGTTTCTTGCATCTTTTGCCATGCGTTCCCGAAGTCTTTCTTCGACTTCTTCGATTTCTTTATCCTTGGCACTGATCAATTTCTCATAAGAAATTTTCATCACGCGCAATTCTTCTTCTTTATCCCCAGAGGTTTGCAATCGACGCATTTCATCGTCGACTCGTTGCATCTCCGCTTCGTTTCGTTTGGCTCGCTCGCGCTCACTTTCCATTTGTGTATGGAGGAGCTGTAGTTCATTTTGATGACTCTGTACCTTTACTTTCAATTCATCCTGCCATTCGGCTTTTTCTTGAGCATGGGAGCTTGTCATATTTGCAATTGTTGCTTTGGCAGACTAATTATATTATATGTGTACCACATTAGTTTAATTTTTTAATTAATTGCGATTGAACATAATAGTTATACCATCTCATGTTTTTTTATAATTTTTACTTTTATGAGACTTATTTCACTCTCTTGGTTTCGATTCTTTTTTATTTTCATATAAATAATTACCTCAGCAGCTGATACATGCTTTTCCGATTGAGCCATTAATTCTTCCAATTGTTTTTGGAGTGCTTCGATAGCATTGGCATGTTGTTCTTCAAGGTTTTGAATACTGGATGAATGTCTTTCAATTAAGGCTTGCATTTGTTCCTTGTGTTCGGCAGTCAATTTGCTCCATGCAGCTTCGATATCTCGTTCAGCATTGGCTTCAGCTTCTTCACGAAGTTTTTCATATTCAGCGTCACGACGTGCACTAGCAGCTGCTATTTGTTCTTTATAAGATTGTTCCAAGGCTTGCTTTTCCTTGTTGGATTGTTCATGCAATTCATCATGTTTTTTGGTAACATTGGCCAGATCAGTTTCAAGTTGTTGTTTGGCAGCAGTATGTTCTCCAATCAAACGCTGAATTTGTGCTTCATAATCCTTTGCAAGTGCAGCCTATTATATTCACACGTAACAAACAAAGATTCAATTGTTTCAGAAACATTTTTTCTTATCTGATGATATGTATTCTTTTCTTTCAGAAAAAACAAAAACAACAAATACCTCAAGTTCAACCCGGGCATTTTCTGCATCTGTCTTTGCCTTTACTTCGGCCTTTTGTAATGCTTTGCTATGTTCATTTTGTAATTGAGACAAAACAGCTTGATGTTCTTTTTTAATCGCTTCCAATTGAACTTCAAATTCAGCCGTAACTTGTTCCTATTTTCATCCAATGGACCGGAAATCAGTTATCATCATATTCTTAAAAGAGCTATTTTTGGTGGAAAAAGGAATATATAGATATAACAGGTATCCCTCGTACTCAGTTTTACCTTTGCTTGGACAGTTGCCTCAACATGTGAACCACCATTGATTTCTTTTGCTTTGACTTCTAAATCTGCAATAACTGCTGCATGAGCCTCCTTAAGATGAGCAATTTCTTCATTACGGGCCTTTTCATGTTCAAGCTGAGCATCTGTAAGTGCTTCCAATTCTTTAGCATGTGCTTGTTTGATCTCATTCAATTCCTTGGTATGTTGTTCCTTTAGAGTGGTGATAGTAACTTGAACTTCTTGAAGAGTCTAGAACAAAATTTCAAATGAACATATTAGGAAAAAAGAATTTTTTTAACAAAAAAGAAAAAGCTTCCCTTTACATTTGAGGGTGGCGCAATAATCTTTTTCTTTGTTTGGCTTGGCTTTTTCCTGTATTACCTGTTCTCCTCTTTGGGCGTTTTCTAGAGCTGTGGCGTGTTCAATTTTAAGTTTTTCCACAACTTCAACATGTGTTTTGCTGACAGCTTCATGTTCAATTTTAAGCTTTTCTAAAGCTTCAATATGTCTTTTGTTAACGGATTCATGTTCGATTTGGAAATTTTTTAATGCTTCATCATGTTCTGACTTGAGCTTTTCTAATGCTTCATTATGATCTGACTTGAGCTTTTCTAATGCTTCATTATGCTCCGACTTGAGCTTTTCTAATCCTTCGCTATGTTCTTTCTCAGCAGCTTCTCGTTCTTGATCACGTTGACGGGTGTGTTGTAATTTAAGTTCATTTAATTTGGAACTGTTTATTTCCTGAACTCTTGTAAGTTCAGCTGCATGTATCTCCTTAAGTGCCACCTATTTTTTATACAAATAAAACCGTGAGATTAAAAATAAAACAGCATCAATGTTTACTCTTTCCTCAATCTTCTTCTAACCAAAGATAATAGTCTCCTTTTTTTTTTCTCTTATTGTTACCTCAACTTCTTGCTTGATCGTTTCCAATTGTCCACCATTTTCAGATGTCAATTTTTCAATTTCTTTCTGATGCTTTTCTGTCAATTCATTCTTCTTGGCTAATACATCCTTGAGTTCTCTCTCAAGCTGTTCTACACGGGTGTTATGATGAACTTGAACTTGTTCCATAGCTTGTTGATGACTGGTGGTAAGCTGTTCAACCTTGAGCTCAAGTTCAGATCTTAACTGTGACTCGGATTGGACAAGGTTGCTACCAGCATTCCTCGCCTCCTTTAATGCTTCTTCATGTCTCACTGATAATTCTTTCAAGGCGTCTTGATGTACCTTTACTAGTTTGTTAACATGGTCATCCTTTTCTTGCTTTGACGATGCCTTCAATTCTTCAAGTACAGCTGCGTGTTTTTGCTCCAATTCAGTAAGTTTACTTTCATGAGCCTTTTCAAGTTCAGCAAGATTCTCCTTATGACTCTTTTCAGCTTGAGACTATATAATTTTTTTAATGGCATTTGTCAACAAAGATAACAATAAAAGTGATAACGACCCATTTGTTTCTTTCCGTACATAATGTTTGGCTAACCCTCTCTTTCTCGTTTCTAACAGACAAATATCCAGCATTCTCTTAAACTAACCTTTTCGCTTTGCTTTTCAGCAACAATGCGTTTTTCATATTCATCAATCAATGCCTCCTTTTCACGAGTAACTCTTTCCTTCAAATCAGTATGCTCTTGCTGCGCAGCTTGCTTTTCCTCCTCCAATTGATTCAATACAGATTCAAGCTCTTGTTTCGAAGCCAATAATTCGCTCTCAAATTGTCGACGGCAAGCAGCCTAATGTTTACACAATATATCCAGTATTAGTTTCCGTATTGTCCCATATTATCGTACTAACAATTATCCATTTTACCTCGATATCACCACGAGCAGCGTCAACAGCACTGATGCTGGTGGCTTTGCGAACTTCGTCTAATTGAGCTTCATGAGATTCTGTGATGGCCTGCACTCTTGCATTGTGCGACTTTTGGAGTGCGGCGATCTCCGCCTATATAAATATATGTTTATGCATAATATGATTTTAGCCACTATTTTGACCGTAACACTTATTTATGTACATCGATATAATCTCGTGCATTTACCCGCAGTGATGACGTGATCTCATCCACATTCTGTTGATGTTTTGAATCCATTGACTCGTTTTGCGTACGAAATTCTTCCAACTTCTTTTCATAAGTTTCAACCAATTCTTTACGTTGTTCTTCAAATGATGCTGTCAATTCTTCTGTTTTGGCATTCATTTCCTATAAATAATCGTATAAGAAAAACAGAAAATATATCTTTTCACTTTTTCCTTTCCCCTTTTTCCCTCTCACCCTTTCGCACGCAAAATCTAGCTTTTTTCAAAATTCTTACTTCTAACTTTTTACGCAATTCTTCGTCAGCCGCTTCATCACTCGATCCTGCAGCACGTAAGACATCCAATTCGGTTTCATACTTTTGCTTCAAAGATTCAATCTGTTCGGCATGCTGCTGATTGATTTGATTGGTCAAGGAGGTCAAACGGCTTTGATGCGATTTATGCATTTCCTAAAATAATATAAATATATATAATAGATTAATAAATTAAATATATTTTTTCTACCTTTACACATATAACACATGGCAAAATAGTGGATAATCGATGAAACACAATGCGCTACTCTTTGTATATATATATTACCTGTATGTTATCACGCATTTCGTCCATATCCTTTTTCAATTTTGCAATTTCTGATTCCTTTTCACGAATTTGAGTATGCAATCCATCCTTTTCACTTTCAAGTTTTTCACGAAGCTTTTCCGTATGCTCACGAAGTTTCTCTTCGTTTGCCTCTTGCTCTCGTGTCAATGTGGCACGTTCCTCTTCATGTTCACTTTGAATTTTGGTGATGCTTGCTTGAGATTCCTCTTTGACCTTTTCAAGTTGTTCCTGAACTTCAGTCAATTGCTTTCGTAAAGCCTCCAACTCTTCTGTTGTTGCTGCCGTTGTTGAATCACCAATTGGTTCTGTCAACTCCTTGATGGTTTCTTCTTGATTTTGTTCATCATTAGCTGCTGGTGATTCATCTGATGATTTTTCTTTGTTTTGTTGCTGTTCCTGAAGCTCAGTTTCTAGTGTGCTGAGTTTTTCTTTGAGGCCAGTTAGATCGGCTTCTTTAGATTCAAGTAATTGTTGCTTTCCCTCAAGTTCCGCCTTTAGCTCTTCGTGCTATATATAGAAAAAAATCAATATAATATTACATACATCTCGCGGGAAAGGGGTTGAAAGGGGTAGCATAATTAAAAAGGGATGACATCAACCGATCGTAGACGTCTTTCCATATACTTTGAACATAGTAAAAAAAATAATATTCACATTACCTTTGCTCGCAAAGCTTTCAATTCTGCAACAGCTTCAGAAGGTTTAATACCATTAGTAACGCCCGTAGTAGAAACTGTTCGCGTAGCGGTCGTAGATGAAAGTGGTTTACGTGCTGTTGTAGAAGTAGTTGCTGTCGATGGCCTTCGTGAAGCTGTTGTTGCTGAAGTGGCAACGGATCCACGTCGTGTAGCAGAAGCAGTGGGTGAGGTGGTAGAAGAAGCTGCTGTTGTTGTAGATCGACGATTCAAAGTTGATGCCGTTTTACTTACAGTAGATGCCGTCCTAGTTGCTGTTGCAGTGGTGGATGGTGATCTTGTAGCCCGAGTGGTGCTTGTCGTTGCTGCAGTGGATCGAGTAGTACTAGTAGTAGCAGCAGTACTGCGTCTAACTGACGAAGACGTGGGCCCTGCTGGTGCAGGCGTCTTGGTGGCACGGGTTGCAGTAGTAGCTGTACGAACGGAACCGGTCCTGGCTACAGGTGTTTTAGTAGCCCTTGTAGGACTCGCTGGTGTAGTCGTTGTTGCTGATACACCCGCAGCAGCAAGAGAAGAAACTCTTGGCTTACGAGTTGTTGTCGTGGTTCCTTCGGTCATTACTGCATCCCGACATTTAGTTTTTTAATATAAATATTTTATTCTTTTTTTTTACCTAAAAGGCTGGCAAACATAAAAAAAGAAACTAGAAAGAAAAGAGTTATTTTTTTATTCTTACTTTAAACCGAAATTTTAAGTTATGTGAGATGAGAAAAAAAAGAAAGAAGTAGAAAAAAAGAAGTATTCAACTTTGCTTGTTTCTTTTTTTTTTACAGAGAGCAAGAAAGAATAATGTATCTTGACGGAGCTTAGTCCAAATTAGACAAGCGCAAAATGATGATGGGGTCTAGGTACGCGAACAAAATGTTACGTATCTAATAAAGCGTGTGTATATAATATAAAAGCAATCCCTTGCTTATCATTATGCAACTATTGTTAACATTTTACTTTTATTATTATTATTATTTAATGCTTCAAAAAAAACGGATGATAGAAAGCAATGAATCATGCGATTTATAGATTGGATTGTTCCTGCAGTTTTATATTTTTAAAAAGAAACGTCATAAGAAAATCCAGTCAGCTTGATCGGCCCCTTTTTTTCGGTGTTCGATGGAAAAAACCAATATTGTAAACTGCTTCTTTGCTTGTTTTCATACTTTATTACCAAGACCATCGGTTGATACTTATCACGAAATAGTCATTACTCAAAAATATTACTACACAGCATTTTATTGTTTTTGTTGTAATCACAAATAATTTGTTTCAAGAATACCAAGCTTTGTTCTGATTATATGATTGTTCTCGATTGTTATACAGTAATTTTCTCAAAACTTTAAAATAAACAGTATTTATAAAAATGTTGCCTTGGTTTTGTATTATATCTTGATGATGACGCCACAAAAGAAGAAATAATCATGATGTTGAACAATAAAGGGAATCCTCACGCAAGCTCCTTGGCTATATATGGGTTGAAGTATCATGACATGTCACAAGTGTCAACTTTTTTTAACAACCTTTATCTATTGTCTGGCTAGGTTGCTTTTTGTTACTTTCGCTGTCCTGAGAAAGTGTACTCTGAAAAGACTAAAGAGCCATTCATAAGTGCTTAATATATATTACTAAGTAATACTGTCAAAAAATGTTTTGGATTAGGAATAGTGCTTTAGATGATACGTCGATTTATTGATTACTATGCGAATATGTTACTCTCCTAAATCTCTATGCAACAAACAGGTGTTACCAAAATAGCATATTCTTTTATAAAGAAAACCCAGCCAAAAAACACTTTTTTTTTTGCAGTTTGGAATACTCCTATACGACACATAAGAAATAATATGGGCAAAAAGAAAGCTGCTTCACGATCACAACAACAATCCAAGGGACCTTTGATCAATCGTATACCCTCACAATCGACTATTCCAGGTGATGACATTCCTGATGATGAAAAGGCGCGCATCATGCAGCAATCAGGATTATTACAACAAGTAAAAAGACGCGAAGCAGAATTGGCACAAGAAAAACAAGAGCAACAGATGACTACGTCTGTTTTCGTTTGGCAGGCAATATTCATGAGTATTCCATTTGGATTTTTACTTGGTGCTTTTGATGTCACTGTCAGAGTACAATATAGCGAACCTTGGAGTTATCCCGAACTTGCTTTACGTGCCATAAAAGCAGCACCAGGTATAAATAAAATACATATCTTGGACTCTGGTAGTAATTATTTCGAGATTGGTACAATACTAAATTCGTCAATATAATAGCACTTTTCCCACTTATCTATTTGACAAATCGACACAAATCCAAAAAGCTGGTTCAGTTTATTATGGCGGTGGGGTCAGCAGTGGTAGGATCCTTCTTGCTTTACACATTACGACATACCCCTTCACTCGGACAAATGGCAAGAGCACCAGGATTGGCCACAATATGGATCTATTTTGTAGTCCAATTGGATCTTTTACCAGCTGTAGTAACACTTGCATTAGTAGGCTTATATTGGTATTTTGGATTAAAAACAGATTAAAAAAATGATAAAGGTAAAAAAAAAATAGACATATTATGGAGTTTATTATAAAAGAAAAAACAAATGGAATGTGTCAAATAGAAAAGAAAGTGTAAAAGAGACAAGGGAAATTGATTATAAAATGTATATATACTTAAACGTGGACGTATTTAAAATGGGTTGAAAGGAGGAGAAAGTGCTATTTACTTTCGCTGATGGAAGCGAACATAGTAAGCAGTGCCAACAGCAGCAACTGCTACAGTAAGCGCAATAATGGGAGACCAGCGTACTACTGTACTGTCAATAGTTTTCTTTTCACTGCCAGCAGTGGGCACAAGCTTGCCTTGTTCAGACAACTTTTGAACTTCATCAAACAAACCAATGTTGACCTCGAATGATCGAATAGCTTCAGTTACAATAAGGTCTAGATAGGAATATTTATCCATAACTTTTGTTAGTATGTCATAATTTACATTGTTCATATTATCTTTAATTTACAATACCTCTTGTTCGCTTATCAACAGGAGCCTTGTTCAAACGTTCACGATATTCTTCCTTGAAAGCATTGTGGTTACCAATATTGGTAAATGCATAGAATTGGAGACCTTCATTGCTATCCCAGTTACCATCACCTTCACTTAAACCGAGAATATGCTTCTTCAATCGTTTGGCCAAAATTTGACCGCCGCTCAAATCACCAAGGTAACGCGAATAGCTGTGTGCCACCAATAATGCTGGGTTCACTTCACAAGCAAGTTCCATAGCCTCAACGTATTCCTTAACAGCAGGTGTCATAGTAGCAGGATCTGTTACTTGTGCTAACTTGTCCTTACCAAAGAAGAATTCAAGATCTTTGATTGAAACAACATACAAGTTAGTTTTCACTTTATTTTGTTGATAATATCTCAACCTTCATTTGTAGATGAAGATATTTATTTACTATTAAAAATATATACCTTGTAAAAGAGCATGTACTCGGTTCAATTCAACTGGGAAATAAATTGTCTTGATCGCCAAGTTATCTTTATGCTTTTCCAATAAGGATTCCATAGAACTAGAATAATAATAAATTTATGAAATATATCATTAGCAATTAATAAATTAACAAATAGATAAGCAAAGTATATTAATATATAAGATGTAAACGTACTTGTATACAAAATAAAGTGAAGTAATATAACGACCATACTCGTCGCGGTTAATATCGCCCTTTAAGAAACGTCTAAGAAAAGTAGGAAATTGCGTGTTAGCAAAAAAAAAAAAAAAAAAAAAAAAACTTTATTCAATATCTGATCAATGATGATCTGATAAGAATTGATCATATCCCATTGCTCGTTTTTTATTATTATTCTTCTTCTTTTCTATTCTCAATTGTTACATTTATAAGACATACCTTGTAAAGATACTGTTTTCAGCAGCCTTGTGAGCAGCTTTAGTACCTTCTCGCATAGCAGCAGCTAATTGGGGATCTTCTAAGATTTCACTATCAAGTTCCTTCTTGACGACTGGGGCAGCTTCGGTTGACTTTTCTTCTTCAGTGAAAGCAACTTGACCCATAGCAGAATCCGATACGATTTGGTTAAGCATTTGAACAAGAATAGCACCTTCAGGGGATTCAGCAGATTCTAATGTAAAGGAAGGTGATAATCGCGTGAATAAGTCATGTGGTAGCCATTATATATATATTAATATACATTATAATAGGTAACTGTATACTAATGCATTATCGTAATAATAATAATGATGATGACGAAAATGATAAAAGACTTGCTTTGCATATCAATGTTAGGATGTTCCTTGGGCATATTGGTAAACAATGATCGAATTTCTTCCTTGTTCTTGTTGGTAAATGGGCAACCTAGTAATAATCGAAGAAATAACGGTAAGTAATTCTCTCAGATAGTAATTTACTTCTGCATTTTTCTGAGTAGAAAAATGTATCGAGCAGATGCTTATTTATCAATTGGCTAACTAACCTTCTTTGAAAGCAGGACTAAAAGAAAAAGAAAAAAGAAGAGAAAAAAAAAGAGAGCACAGATAAAGCAGATTTTTTAGCATTATATATCGTCACTTTTCTGACATTCTTATGCGGACTTTATGGATAACCGAAAAAAAATATAAAGTCGTTTCTTACCATTTTGAAAGATCATTGAATCCACTAATGACATGACCATCTACCTTGGCATAAGGACAACCACTAGCAAATGCAGGGCATTGGCTTCGAAGTTCTTCGGTGTCTGCCAACTGATCTAAACCAGGATGGGGGAAAGAATGTGTCTTCACGGTAGTTTCAGCCATTTTGAAGTGTCGAGCAAAAAATAAAATTTAAAGGATTTAATCAGGTACTCGAGGTGTGGAAGTTTGAAGTTTAGTTAAATACGAAAAGTAAAAGAACAATAATAATTGACGGATATAGGCACTTCCCTATCGGACATTGAATGCGCGGTGAGGCGGCGGCCGTTCGTTCGATAATAAACCACACCACCATCTAAAAAGTGTTTCCATGATTTCTTTCTGTCGATATTTTTTATTACATTGTTTTTTTTTCTTTTTTCTCATGCGCAATAGTATTATCTTATAGCCTATAATGATGTTCCCATCTTGTGATGTAACTAGCTTTAGTTTATTTTTGAGTAACATTTCAGGCTGTTTCGATGGAAATTGTTTTTAATTTGGCCGAATCGATGATATTGAAGAGAAAAGAACTGATGATGGTAAATATATGATATATTGTAAATAACCGGGGAAACAACACACTTTCCATAGATGTGGTACCAACATACCCCATTTTTCGACCTTTCACTAATACCATTTTTGTAATGCTGAAATTAAAACACATTATCTGCCTTTTACCCTTCTTTTTTATTCCATCATCATAACTTTAATGTCTTTTATTCAATATTTAATTAATAAAAAAGCATAATAATGACATAGCCTTGTATCATTTTTTAATTATGTTTATCGATGGCTATTGTAGCTATATTTTGAAAAAATTATGTTCTTCTTGCCTGTAATATTTGCAATTAATAATTGAAAGTCTTGGTAATATATTGAAGAAGAAAACGCGACACCACTAGCAAGATACAATAAGAATTGTCGCGGAAAAAAATAAAGTATTGCGTATGGTAACAACAGTGATCAATAACGGTAACACCGACTTTAAAATATAACATCTTGGCTTATCATAGTTCCGCTATTGGGAAACTGTGTTTATATTATTCTCACAAGAAGCCAAGTCAGTCGGACATACCATTACCATTACCCAGGAGCAATTGAATCTCTAATAAGAAACTTTATTATATAACAAATAAGCATATGGTTGTATTGTAGTAGATCGGAGATGACCTTGTTTTATCACGTCAACAATATTAATAGAACGAACAATAAGGAAAAAGTGCGCGCACAATGAAATGCCTCATGTTCAATGATTGTGGTACAACAGTATTCATCGGATGGTTACGCATCATATCTCCGTTTCCGATCTGATAAATATGATCTGTATATAATATATCAACATAAGCTTGTACTCCTTTCAATTGGATATTGAATTAAAATAAATCTAAAAAATATACAGAAAATGAAGAAAAGGCACCATATACACCAAAAAAGAGTATATATCCATTACGTTGTTACAGTTAAAAATGAAATTAGAAAAAAAAACATTGCTTTTGATGTTAACCATTACGATCATAGTAGGTAGTAGGAAATACTACAGTACCACAAGAATTTTCTTTGGCAGTAAGAAGGGTCCATTCCACAATCCAATCTACCAAAGGGCGCGGAGATAAGCAAGCTATGTTTTACCTTCAAAAGTTCTTTTTTGCCTTCTGGATATAGGGATATACGTATTGGTTTTCAATACAACACGAATTAGTATTAATACGGATGTTTATGAAGCGTAGCTATCAGTGTCTGTTTATATGATTATTTTACATTTGTATCCTTGATACAGTCAGTATGATCAACTGCGTATTATGCTTCTAGAAATATTGTGCACGTATCATCGTTGTGAAGTGGAGGATCAAAATAGTACCATTTGTATATACAAAGCTGCTCATAAAAATCATCAGTCAATTACTTAATAATAGTAAATAAGTACCTAATTATAAAATGATGAATAATGAATAATGATAATATGACAGTAATTTTTATGTTACTTCTTTTTTCCCTACTGTAAATCAAATGAACAATATATGTATATATCAATAACTAAACGTATAAAACTAGCCTAACAAACTATTATTGTTTGTTTTGGTTTTTAATAGACACAGATGGCATGGAATATTCATATAAATAAATATATGAAGATCTTATAATTTTATGAAAGAACACAAAGTAAAATTTATTACTTATTTTACGCTAATACATTCTGTTTGTTGTGGATTTTCTTCCTTCAAACACCAAAGGTTCAGAAGGTGGAAATCGAGTCATTCCTCTCATCAAAAAGTCCTTGGCACGGAGGCCAGAATGAGTGGTGATTTCATAGCGCATGATCAACTCTGCCAGCAAATACTTGATTTCGTTGACAGCAAAGTATCTTCCCGGACATGCGTGAGCGAATAATCCAAATGTTAAAAACTCAGATCCGATCGTAGAACTACGCATACCATCGCCATCGGCATTGTCAACATGCATGAATCGATAGGCATCAAACTGGTTTAATGAAGTTGATGATCCCAAACGCACCGTTTCTGTCATCATTTCTGGATCCGTATGTGTGTCGAGCATGGCACCGAGAACTAATTCACCTTGTGGAATAACTTGGCCTGTCGATAAGGCGACATCTTCCTTTACCATATGATTCATTCCCAAAACATGTACATCATAGCGAAGTACCTCCCGTAATAATGAATCCAATAATCTGATATCACCGACTGTCTCTGGGGTTATTTCATCCAACTTTTCAATTCGGGTCCGTAAATCGGCTACCAATGCTGGTCGACAAGCAAGTTCGTGAAGCGCAAATGAAGTGAAATGAGTTGTAGTGTGAATACTAGCCAATACAACATTCTTGAAATGAAAAGCAGCTTCTTTGGGTGTACGTAAATGACCATTAGCTTTGGGTAGATTAAGTACCATGGCAAGATAAGTTGTCTCGTCGTCCTGGTTAATCTCTCTGGAACGCATTTTTTCCATTTCAGGGACAAGTAGATCCATTGTCAAATCAAGCTGGCTTTCCACTGATAAATAGCGTTTAATTACAAAATTGGCGACCCATCCTGGCAATACTGAAAGTGCAAGACCGGTCCTAATCACATTTCGAGTAAAATTGGCCATGGCTTCCACAAGTTCTTGATTATATCCAACCCTACTTCCACAAAAACAAAGACAGGAAATTTGTGATACTGTCACAGCAAGGATATCCCATACAGGTAAGGCACGTTTTTCACCAGGATGAAGGTTTAATCGTTCATTCAGCATCTTGTTAACAGCAATCTGGATACGTTCTGAGAATACGCCGAGCTGATCTGGCTTGAAATTGTGCTTGATGGGATAAATAACTAAAAGTAAAGCAAATCTCGGTTTCAATATCTGTTTGTGTCACTTTTATAGGCTTTATCTTCGGGATAAAGTTAACCTACTTGGATCTTTGTCGCGTGAACTCAATACTTCGCCTTTAAACTTGTGGTCATACGAAACTTTAAGTGCGCGATTAATAGGGACAATGCTTTGAATTCCCATTTCAAAACTAAACCATCGAGGTTTACGTAACATGTCTCTTATCAATGGGCCCGTCAATACAGTGACATCTTGACCATTAAGGTAAATACGAAATGCTGGCCCATTTTCTTCTTTGCACCGATTGATGAATGCTATTGGATCGCGAGTTAATTCCAAAAGGTGACCCAAGTAAGGAAGGCCACCAGAGACCATTTTTATGTCGGACCGACGACGAGAGCGCCTTGGTAATACTATCTTCCATAAGATATATGAACCAACCAAAACGGATACAGCTCTCAAGGTAAGTTGTTTTCGATCTGTATTTGCATCATGGTGTTTCTGTAACAACATCGTCGATACGGATGTCAATATACCGACGCCTTTGTTCCAGAGAGATTGCCATGAGTAATCCATTGAAGTTTTGAGTTAAAGAAATGAAAAAGAACTGCAATTAGGTCTATTCTCCATATTAGTAAATTTAAAATTTAAAGTTTAGCCATATCTCATGCTTTTCTTCTTCAAAAATATACCCATATGACAAGTTTCTTGTCCTTCATAATATATGTGCAACCGTATCATTGGTATAGTAGTATAATAGTCACATTAACATTATTAAGCAAAAGAGTTGTCTAAAGTCATGTCATAAAAAAACATTAAAGTAATGCATAAGTGCCTGCCATTTTATTACTATTACCTACTAGGTGTCAAGATCTGACAGATATGTGTTATACTTACGATTATATCGTAATCAGAATAATATACTCCAGTGGGTGCATAAAAAAATGAATACGAGTAGATAATACGCTCCTTCTCATCACAATACCTTCTTGACGGATGTCATGGTTAATAATAAAGTGTTACAGAACCACCGTCTTTAAAGGAAATCATCCTTTTTTTATCTCCACAATAATCATCAAAAGTAGCTCTCTTGTTACTATATATCATAGTTTTAAAAAGTAATAATATATATCGTCATGATATAATAAGTATTAGTACCACTTTATCATCATTTAGACGATAAATATGCCTGTGAACGATTTTTATATATAAAAAAATATGTTAGTACGTATATAGATTCATAATAAACAACAACAATATATAGAATAAATATTATACGCATCATTTATGTAGTGTCAAACAAAATTATAGGACATTAATAACATATTGCTGATGTGTTTGCGACTTTTAAAATTTGCTTTGCACTGTTTAACTTTATTTTCTATTTAATCGAGGTATCATAAACTACTGCTGAAAATTTAACTTTTTTGGTTGGTATTTTAACTATTCTTCTAACTTTTTATTAAGAATAGCCTTGCAAAGTATTTTTAGTTTCTATTGATTGTATATTAACAAAGACATTATACATTTATATATATATATAAAGCAAATTTCAAAGATTGTGAATATGTTCAATCAGTTTGTTTTTCCCCCCATATATATTGAAATTGGTTACATATTCCTAGCAGTACCTTTCTAATATGTAGCGCAAATGGGTGAATCAAATATCAAGGAATCAGCATCCATCAAAGCGTGCACCCTTGTTTTTTGTAGAGCATATCAGCCATATTTATCAATATTTTTAATACGTCATATTACACATATGCATAAGTGGGTCACCAATAATATACGAAACAATTTTCCGAAGTGAATGATGGTTGTGCTGCGGCAGTTTAAGAAAAAAAAGCTGAGGTGGACACGCTGATTAATACATCCTTTTTTCTTCTTTTTTTCTTTACGTAAACACAGTACAACAAAAAAAATGTCAATAGAGCCTTTTGAAATCCCATCTATTCCACCTGAGCGACTTGCTTTACTTAATGAAAAGCTCAAAAATGCCGAGTATCCTAATGAACTCGAAACTGGTGTTGGATGGAAATATGGCGCACCTCGATGGGCTGTTGAACCTCTTGTGCAAGCGTGGTTAAAAGATTATGATTGGGAAAAAGCGCGTAATGAAATGAATCGCTTGCATCATTATCATGCTACCATTGATGGTCTACGCATTCATTTCATTCATGAACCTTCCAATAAGCCCGATGCTATACCTCTCCTTCTAATGAATGGTTGGCCGTCGAACTTCTATGAATTTCACAAAGTGATTCAACCTCTTCGAGATGGAGGTAACGGTAACGAGCAGGTAATGATCATTATTTACTCACCCCAATTTATTTAGAAGCAAACAAACAAAAATCTGATTTTATATATAATATATAAATACATAATTTAAACAGGTTTTTCATGTTGTGATTCCGAGCCTTCCCGGATACGGTTTCTCAGAAGCACCGAAAATACCAGGGTATGGTATTGCAAAATATGGTGAAATGATGAACGAGCTTATGATCACCATTGGATATAAACAATACTGTAAGTTTTTTTTTTTCATTGGGAAACTGAGTATGGTCAATTCTTTTAATACACATCTGATTAATGATACCATAATGCAACCTGTTTTTATCCTATGTATAGTGCTAGCCGGATCTGATTGGGGTTCTATTATTGGAAATTGGATGGCTAGACATTGTTCAGAAAACTGTAAAGGATTTCACAATGTGATGCCGCTTTGTTTACCGCCGACGCCAACAATAACACCATCCCTTTTGTGGTCGCATCCAGTTATTGTCGCTAAATATCTTGCAAGCATCGTTATTGGTACTGAGACTGTATATGGCAAAGGGACTGAAGCTGAAGAACTGGCTTTCGCTGATTTAACGAATGATCCTGAATCGGGATATCGTGCAATTCAAGGCACTCGTCCTTATACTTTATCATTTGGTCTGACCGATAGCCCAGTGGGTCTTTTGGGTAATTGTATACCAACCGTTGATGCAACATCCATCTAAGATTTGTTCATTGGTTTTAGATCATAATGTATAACTATGAATAAGCCAAGTCTTTTTTATTTGGTTGGTATATAGCTTGGATGCTCGAGAAATTTCACAATTGGAGTGATCATGGTGGTAGGCAAGAAGTGGATGCTTTACCTGATACCATTTCTACAAGTGAATTTTTGACACTCGTCACTATCTATTGGATGACGAATTCAATGCCATCTTCCACACGGTTATACTATGAAGCTTTCCATGAAGATTCAAAAATGTCAACTGTTATGGGTCGCGTGCGTATCCCTACTGCAATTATCCAATTCCCAGCAGAACTAGCTAAGGTATATAAAAAGATGTACATACAATAATATATGCTTTCATTGTTTCTAATGTATAAAAATCTGATATTTATCATAATATATAATAGTTTCCTCGTGATTGGATCGAAGCAAGTGTGAATTTGCAACAATACAGTGAGCCTGAAGTGGTATGTGTTTTATCCAAATGAATTCAGCTAAACTCTTATTACGACTATATACGTATACATTAAATATCTATAGGGTGGGCACTTTCCATCGCTTGAAACAAGTGAATTATTGGTGAATGACATTCAACGATTTGGAAAACTCTTGAAGATGAACAAATGGATCGACTACTAAAAGATGGTAGTAGTAATGGAATATTTGTATTTGACTATCATATAACCTAGACTTATCTTGTATATTACTTTATCTTAAAAATAAAATAAATGGAATTTGCACATCTCCACGAAAGTTTTTGTCTGTGCTGTGATGTTCCACTGATCCCAATTGCCATATAATTTAGTAAATAAGAAGAATATGTACAGTTTTCGGGAGATATATTTTTATACATTTATTAACAAAAAGTGAATTATAATCTTCTGCATTTATCTAATGAATGATTCTTGAAGCAGCACAAAAAAGAAGCCCATCAATTCACAGCTTTTGTCATTTACTGCTTATCTAGAATTTTCAGTTTTCATCTTCGATATGAGATTAATCAACGATGATTCTGGCTTCCAATTCAGCGAATTCCTCAAAGAAGACCTTATTAAAAAAAACCAGAATACAATTAGTTTATAAGCAAACAGTGTTTCTAATGAAGTATCATAAAGACAAGTACACATACCTGCAACAAGTCAATACCATGCTTGACATCATCTGTGCCACCCACTTCACGAATTGAATGCATACTTAATTGAGGGTTACCAACATCTATTGTTTGCGTGCATAGTTGAAAAGTCAGTCATCATTATATCATAAATAGTAAAGAAAAAATGAAATGATGTTATCGATCATTACCAACTGTACGAAGACCAATCTTAGCACTGAGCATAGGACCAATAGTCGAACCACATGGACTATCATTACGAACAACAAATTCCTTACCCATCCCAAAATACAAAGATTAGGATCTATGAGCTTTAAAAATGTATAGTTAGGATACTAACCTGAATTGGGATGACATGTTTCTTTGCCAATTCCTTCAAAACCAAGCTTGTCACTGCTGTTGTGGCGTATCTCTAAATACAGTATCAAACATTATACAATGAATATAATGTAAAGTCTATTATTGTACATAATACATAATGTGAATACTGTGCTGCATAATTGGATAATTACCTGATTAGCGTTCACCTTGATGACAGTACCCTTATGCATTTGTGGACGGTGGTTTTCTTCATGCTTATCGGGATAGTTGGGGTGAATAGCATGTGCCATATCAGCACTGACAAGAATACTCTTATGCATAGCTTCTTCAAAGGCAGTGGGTGAAACGTTTTCTCCAGATAGTAATTGAGTGCTGGCCAAACGTTGAAGAGTAACAGGTAAAAGATTAGAGTCAGCGCCGTGAGCAGTGGTGCTACCAATTTCTTCATTGTCAAAGAGAACTGTCACACGGATATTGGTGTCATTCTCAATGTTCTTGGATTGAATCAATGCACGGGTGGCACAGTAACTCATTTCTTGGTTATCAAGACGAGGAGAGAAAATGAATTCATTGCAAACACCACCAATGGTCGAACCCTAATATATAATAAACATAATAAAACACGTATATTAATGTCAGATATTATCAAGTCACTGTTACATCTCTTCCCTCTTAAATCATCTTATTTACCTGAGTATCGTATAAGGCCAATTCAAAATCACGGATTTGGCTTGCTATTGTTAGTATTGTTATTTTTATATAAAAAGTTAGTAAGTTATGTGTTTTTTTTTATTCAGGTACATAGTATATTACTTACACTCGACACCCATTTCTTCAGCAAGTACACGAACCAATAAAGGATGGTGGCCATCTTCTGCTTCAATATGTTCATCACCTTCAGTTTTGTTCAATTCCCTGTAAATAAAATGAAACATATTACTGAGTATATACATATAAGAATTTTTCACTATTTTATCCCAAAAAAAAAAGACATACGCTTTAGTAGCAGTAGCAAGAATAGGTGCAAGTTGAACTTCCTTGTTAAACGTAAACTATCATATATTGAATCGAAGTTAATAAAAGTAATCATACTGATCCAAGTTGTTATTTATATCTTACTCCGTCGTTGGCGGTACGATCCAAATGAATGGCAAGCGTGGGAATACGTAAAAGTGGTCTATTTTTCGGTATATCATAATTCGTCAATTGATCATGTCGCTCCTTTCCTTTTGAAACAAAATCGTGTTATCCTTCATCAGACCAATGTTACCTATCCACTTTAACTAATGTATGACGATATTTTCCATCCTTGTCTTCGATCATGACGCGTCCAGCAACACTCAAATCACGATCAAACCACGTGTGCCTATATCGATATTTCCCAATAGATCCACATAATACGTAAGTTTTTTTTTTCAACCACATTGGATGTATTCTATCTTACCAGATACCACCACCGTAAAGTTGAACACCTACTTCGAGATAGCCACTCTTTTCCTTCTTAGAGACAGGCTTGACCTGTTTATTTTATTTTTTTTTTTGAACAAAGAAAAAGGGTTCATTAGCCTCAGGTGTCCTAATAGCACTGTCTCACCACCAGAATAGTATTACCTTTAAGCATGGTGAATCAGTGTGTGCACCCACAATAGAAAATCCATTGCCAGGAGTATATTTACCACCAACAATAAATGCTACAATAGAAGAGCCATTTCGTGTAAAGTAATATTTACCGTTACGTTCAATAGCACCATTCCAATTGTCTCTTTCCTTGATCTCTTTGAATCCAGCCTATGCATATTATGAAGTTTTAATTAATATCGCCCATTTTTTTGATTCTCGAATGCATCTATATGAATGTTTTACCTGCTTGAATAACTCGGCAGCTTCATGAGTACAATGGAAAGGCGATGGAGACTTGTTCACAAATTCCACGAAATCGCGTGCTATAGGTAAGGTTAGTCTTAAACTTCTCAGTTGCATAAGAGTGAAACTGCTTTGGTGAAGCCTATATGATACACACCTTCTTGAGGAATGGGAGGGTTAAACTATAATTAAAGTAGAATAGATTTTAGTACTTAAAAAAGAGAGAGAGGAAAACTGTCTTTGAGTGAAGGATGTTCTTACCACCATGATAATTTTTTATTATGTATGAAGTATAAAACAGAAAAAAAGTATAAACTGGAAGAGTTGTTTAATATGCATTCTCCTACTAAAAATAGTGTAAAAGTTTCCCCTGGAAAGAACTTCCGCTCAAATTAAGTACTAAAAGTCAATAAAGTTTCCCAAACCACAGACTGCACCCAATAATATAGAATTATATACATATGTTTTTATGCAATATATATATGATTATATTTTTAGACCATTTAAAACATGTTACTCTCATAATGTATAATATAGTAAGCAAGAAGAGCTATACATAAAAATGATTTTTGGATGGATATGAAAAAAAAGGGTTGAATGTTATAGTTCAGTGCATAATAATGATTATTTGAGATACTCTTTTGTTTTTATAAGTTTTCCAAATTGCTGAATATCATCAACAAATACTTCATCACATTCTAATGAAGGGAAATGTCCTCCCTATATATAATAATAAAACGAACGAAAAATAAATATGTTGCTTTAACCATTATAATAGTATATAAATGATAAATTAGTTAAAGTATGATGATAATACATACCACTTCAATTTCTTTATATTGTTGTAAGTTTGAGCTTGCTTCAACCCATTCGCGAGGAAGCTAATAACAATATTAGCTTTTTGTGCTTCTTCACCAATTAGTTTTTTTTTTTTTTTGGGGGGGGGGATAAATGTCATTAAAGTATATATACCTTGCTAAGTTCTCCAGCATAATAGGCTACAGCAGTAGGAATAGCAACACGACCCATAAACATATCTTTCATGCCTTCGTCATTAAAGACTTCATAATAAAAGCGGGTGGATGACGAGATTGAGTTTGTCAACCAAAATATAGTGACCTGAGTCAAAAATTCCTCCGTTGTGACAGTTTCTGGTAAGACGATAGTATCACTCTTGTTCTCTGGATAGGTCCAATTGTGATACTTTTCAAGAATCCAAGCTATATATTTTTATATCAATATTTAGAGTTTTAAGCAGACGAAATCGTTCATCTACATATACTAATCATCACTTAGTATAATCAAGGTTACTAAACTATACCTAAAAGACCCACTGGGCTATCGGTCAGACCAAATGATAAAGTATAAGGACGAGTAGCTTGAATAGCACAGTATCCCATTTCACGATCATTTTCAACATCGATAAATGATTTGCCTCTGATTTTTGAAGATCCATGGCCATAGACAGTATCCATACCAAGAACCATACTAGCCAAGAATTTGGCCACTTTGAATGGATGCGCCCACAGGAAAGTTGGGGTAGGAATAGGTGGTATACAAGCAGGGTAAACAGTATGGTATGCTTTACAGTTTTCAGAGCGATAAAGTGCAAGCCATTTACCAAGCATAGAACCAAAATCGGATCCGTGCACCACTAAATTACATAAACAAACAAATAAGATTATTTTCTCAGACTTGTCTCAATCCATTGTACTGTTTTTCTCATCACACAAAAAAAAATCACGGAACTTACCATATTCATTATAATCAAGTAATAACATGAGTTGATTAAAGATATCTCCAATCTTTGAAGCACCGTAACCTGGAAGTTTAGGTGCTTCCGAGAATCCAAATCCTGGCATAGTTGCAACTATTACGTGAAATGCCTTTTTTTTTGTGTATATATGTTGTCAAAAAAAGTACTTCTGTAACTTGTTTAAATTATGTTTTTTTGTTCATTACCTGAGTATTACTGGCACCATCTCGGAGAGGGTTAATCACTTTATGATATTCATAAAAAGTGGATGGCCAGCCATTCAATAAAAGAAGGGGAATAGCATCAGGATTCTTGGATGGTTCATGGATAAAATGTACGCGTAGGCCATCAATTGTAGCATGATAATGATGCCATTGGTTCATTTTGGCGCGTACTTTTTCCCAATCATAATCATTTAACCAAGTTTGAACAAGAGGTTCAACAGCCCATCGAGGTGCGCCATATTTCCATCCAACATCTGTTTCGAGTTCATTAGGATACTCGGCATTTTTGAGCTTTTCATTAAGTAAAGCAAGTCGCTCAGGTGGAATAGATGGGATTTCAAAAGGTTCAATGGACATTTTTTTTTGGAAAAGTGAAATAAAAGGGGAGTGAAACGAAGTTGCTTGCATAAAGTTTTATTTATAACTTTTGTTCGTAAAAAAAAGAGCTGTCACTTTCGGGCATAAATTTACCGAGAATTATACCTCCTTGGTTGCCATGGTAACGATGTTACACATTATTTGTGATAAAATAAAAGATAAGCAATTTTGCGCAGTAAATTAAGTGTCTGTTTGGGGTTGTACACCTTCAATTACATTTATGACCATTGCTTTCGAATGCTTTTTTTTCCACTTCATTTGATTAATGATGGACAAGAGGTTCTTTTTTTATTCAGCGTTGACAATTAAAATAGAATTTTACTGCGGTAGCTTGATAACTCGATCCGTCCTGAATTCACTTTTGCGAGCGAATGTATTTTAGAGCATTCAAATGTTTTGCAACGCTCGTAATTTTTTTTTTGTTTTTTTTCACATTCAAATATTCTTCACAGCCTATATATACATTTATGCATTTATACATTTATACATTTATACATTTATACATTTATGATTAACCATTTAAGCACAATATATATACTTTAACCCTTAATCATACATTTTTTTCAGTATTATAATAATAAGGCTTTCATTGCCTTTCTTACCTCTTAAAAATTTTCAGAAACAAAGCTGCTTCAAAAGATTGTTTTGCTCTCTCTTCATAACACCATCTCAAGAATATTTTATAACAGTTTGACCGTTTAAAAATATTTAAACAAATTAACCACGCAAGTCTATATTATTAGTACTTTATATAGCACGTTTTGTTCATGTAGTTCTGAATTTTCCTACCAGCTAAGTAAAGGATAATAATGTATATTAAATAGTTTATATATGTATATAAAGACTGTGAATGCGAAAAATAAGATTTGAATGCAAAAAAAAAACATTTGCGGACGTTGAAAAAACATTTGAATGCCCAAAAATGCATAATATTTTGCGATATTTTTTTCTCCCTTCACTTTTACTAACACGTTTTCTTTCAATCGTTCCTGAAGATCGTTGTACGTGTACCAATGCTTTAATATTATTATTTTTTATAATTACCAGTTTTATTATGTATTTATTTGGTTACCATTATTTGAAAAAGCCAAATCTTTGTTTTGTTTTGTTCTTCTCATTGGTAGATCATATGAAAGGAACAGTTACTTTATTATGATCTCCTTTATAAGTGTTTGCCAATGGTATAGTTCTTTTTTTTTCTAACTTTTACTGGTTTTTAAACTTGTTTAATTGCAAACGTATTTTAATTTGCTAATTTACATATATTTATCATTATAGAGCGTTCTCCTTGATAAGCCACGTCTTTGTTTGTTTTCTTTTAGTGGATCATACAAAACTAAATTACGATACTCTTGATATGTGTTTGCCAATGGTTTTTTAAACTCTTGAAGGCTTTTTAGCCATGTTTGCTTGCCAGCGTATTTTGATTTGCTAATTCACATATATTATATTATTATAGAGCATTCCTCTTTTGATTCCTGTTACAGCCACCCATTTTGGGCTTTGTACATTTGGGTGCTGCTTAGCAGGCATTGAGTGCTTCGAGCCTCTCTATTTGGCGTTGTTTATATGGGACCTTCCATTGTTGGGGTACTAATGCACAATGGACGCTTTGTCGGGTAAGCGTTAAATCACTCGGACAAGAGTTAACACGTTGGCCATAATCAACGTGGCCTTTGTAGTTTGAGTGTCGTCAATCACACGCGTGCCGGTTGGGAAGCAAAACACTCGGTAGCCTAGCTGATAGACGTCATAACATTCAGCGGCCACCCTTTAAGCATTGTATGTATGGGAGCCGATCATTGGGCTTTGTTCTTTGGTTGCCTCCGTTGTTTTGGGCATTGTGTGGGACTATTTCCAGGTTGCGCGAAGAACGATTGGCCACCCCCGTTTCCTTGTGTTGTGGATAAAGTTGCGGGTCTTGATGGTTTCGACCAGCACAGGACAGTCATTTTATTCAAATGCATTGGAGGCATGGTTTTTTGATTGAGTCATCTCAAAAAAGCGTTGACTAAGTTGGTAGTCGGTCAGCCGTTATACACACAACCTCAGGATAGTTCAGGTACACAACGGACACATTTATATCGGGGTTGGTGTCTGATTAACCCGGCCGAGAGCTTCTTCCGTATCGGCTTAAGGATGGGGCGCTTTCCATGCGGGCGTATCGCATGGACTCTTATTAAGGGAAGTATATATTATTTGGGTTTCTTTTTCCATTGGATGAACTTGTGTTGTTTATAATATATTATTTTTGTAACTTTTACTAATTTATATCTGAGATTCATGTCCACCAAAGGAAATGCTTTCAACGGACGAGAGGTACAACCAGACCTAATAAACCAATGACGGATCACTAGAGAAAGGACCCATAATATGATACTGGTAATAAATTTGAAACAAATAATACGACAATTGGATCAGATACAGCAACGATGGATCTCTTGAAGAATGGATTGAAAAGAACGATATGACAAAAGTGATAAATAACCCAAAGCATCTTTCGAAATGTTATATTTCTTGCGAGTTTATGCAAAGTACCTGTCGGTCTGCTCAATATTTTCAACCCAAGGCGATTCAAGACTGTATGATCGAGGATTATGACGACTGGATCGAGTACACTTACCAAAAACTCATTGATAGCGAGGATAGATGAGATAATATGATAATGATGACTAATTGGATCAAGGTTTCTTTTTGATATAGGATTCCTATACTGATTTCCTTACCGATAATAATAATCTGAATCATAACACCACAATATTTATTGAACGTAAATAAATAGAGCTACACATATATTTTATATTTTCTTGAGTTATTTGATTGCCTTTATGCCGTTGACCTTATGTTGTTGTGCTGAATGAAAAATGTCCATATTGTATATATATTACCCACCATATACATAAAATTCAAATGCAAAATGAATCATATGTTTATTTATTTCATTATATGAAAGAACGTTTTCTGTTCTGAATAAGGGTGCTTTTTTATGATGCTTCTAGTCGGTATGAACTTCATTTAAAGAACGAAAGTGGTTGTCACTTTCTTTTAACCGTTTAAATACTAATCGATGCAATAATCACGAAACAGATTTGTGGTCATTAACATCAAAACAACCGCCATATTGACATTACTATCCAATCCGAACAATGATAATGAAGATTAGGTCCGAAAATTCTTGGTAAGGTGTGCTGCTGGTAACAATAATTTGGTTTGACCCGAGGACCATAAACGCTATCTGGATTGTGGAAGCTTTGAAAGTCATTAGGAGATGGTTCATCTGAAGAAGTTTGACTGATACGTTTACAAGGCAAATAAAGATAAACGTTTCTACATAATATGGCATATAATGAATTACCGTATGAAATAATATACGATATATATAATACAAATAACTTTCTGCGTTCATTTTATGTCAATAGAAACAAAGCTTCCCTCTGAATTTTATATACAAATACAAAATGATCAAGATAAGATCAACCTTTTCATGATATTAATATACTTTTCATTTTATTTATTATTTTAAAAACAAAACGGTTTCTTCTGAAACCTATTACAATATCCATCATAAACATAACTTGTTTATTTACGTAGCTATATAGTAGTAATAAGATACTTAATTTTCCGTATCTGGATGTAATTTCTATCTATTGTTATTGTAGATAAAGATTCCGTGCTGGTGTTTCTTTTCTATTAAAAGACAATTACGTATATATTAGTCCATGGAATATTTTAATTTTCTTTTTTTTTATGTATATACCACATCAAATGTGCTTTATCTAGAGAAATAGAAGCAGATCAAAATGGACCCTGGGATTTGAAATGAAGTGAACAAAAAGGTACATTTTTGTGTAACTAAATTTGTCTTTTTTTATGATGATTCCACCCGGAATTTAGATGATCCATTATTACTATATATGCTGTCATATATCAGCAATAGTGAATCATGTTTTTTTTTTTTTGCTGAGCAAGGGTTACAGACAATTATACACTATTTTTTTTAGTATGTAACGGTAAAGTCATCATGTGCATCGTTTAATAGGATTAGTATCATGATATGTATAGATTATTTCCTCATCTTCTATCCCAAAATGATTTACAATGTTTTATAATTATATCAAAAATTCAAGTTTCAGAAAGATGAATAAAATAATGCAAAACCTCAAGTTTTATAGAGCGGAGGATTAAAAACATCAGGTCAAAAAGCCAATGCCTAATTAGATAGGTACTAATGATAGTTTAGCGAGATTGGAAATAATTATCTAAAAGATAAATGTGTAAAGGGGAACAAAGAGAAGGAGTGCGCGGGGATAAATTAAGAGGCGATACCTTTCTATTCAGTTTGTTGAAAGTGGTGACCATCAACACCGCTATTCCGGTCGTCGGCAGGGAGTTTCTCCATCTTTCGTCTTCGTCGCTCATGCATGGTAGCCAAAAAATATTACATTTCTTTATGATTATTTTCTTTCAACAAGATATAATGGATATATATCAAAATGTTCTAATCCAACACATATTGTAGCTTTCTGATATAAAACGGGTATCACAAACGAATGTTTCCAAAGAATCGACATCAGGGTTTCACCACCAAAAACGGTAATACTATTCCCCCCGGTGAAATCGGAGCAGTTTGAAGTATTACACGCTCACTGTGCAAGGCTTTTTTTTTCATATAAAGAGGACTGTCCCAAACGTTCAACTATATATGCGCTTCTTATGACAAGTTTACTCTCAAGTGCAGCACAGGTAGCCACTCGCCACCGAGCCTCTTCTTCTGCTTCTTCTTTAGCAGCACCTCCTGCTCCTCAACACACAAATCACCCAAGTCATTCACCTCCCATTCCTACACCCACACATAGTACCAATCGTATTCGTTCAGGATCTCAGTCGAGTTCTCATATCCCATTTTCTACAAGTGCTCCATCGTTTAGTAATTTATTTCATGCAGGCGATCGAAGTTCACGTCATTTATCATTAGAATCTGATCAGAATGAAAATACATCCACTTCCACATTGCCACAAGTGACTTCACTGAGTATTGAATTTGAAGGTGGTACGCATGTCATTATACGACCTAATCGTATTGTTCGAGGTTTGCATAATTTATTATTACTATTATTATTATTATTGAGTGATAGAATACATATTCATTGGGGGTTGCTTTTATTTTTGCAGGGAAAGTTGTATTGGAGGCTGCTGAACGAATGCATGTCACTCGAATTCGTATCAAGGTAAATTTTATATCCCTTATTTGTTTATTCAACATTTTCATTTTTGAACAGTGTTCCGAACTAAATTTATTTTAAAGTTTCGAGCAGAAGAATCTGCAATGGTTAAGGTTGAAGAAGGGGGTGGTGATAATCGAGGTGAATGGGTACATCAAGTTATTACTACATTTTTTGAAACGGATTGGAAACTTTGGGGCAACGATTCAAGCAGTAAGTATATTACTATGAGTTTCTTTCAGAGTGGGGTCACGAGAAATGACAAGAAAAGGAAAAGGCGAGAAGAGTCTATGATTACAATTGACATGTATGTGGGTGTATATTAATTATAATATGAACCTTAGATTATTCACAGTCAGGCTGGGATGACTTGGAAGCAGGGCATTATGAATTTCCATTTGCATTAAAGGTAAGTTGTTGGGTTTTATTTTCATCGCAGGATACTTATATCGGTTAAATCATTTACCCATAATTTTTTATATTTTCCAAAGTTTCCAAATGTCAATTACCCACCCTCCATGGAAGAACCATCAGGATTTGCTATTCGATATATTTGGACAGCACAAGCAGATGGACCTGCTCTTCAATCAGGAACTAAGAGTCGTGAATATATTACACCTTATCGGCCTATTATCATATCCACACCAGGTAAAGGGACCAGCAAGAAAAAATGTTACACAGCATGAGTCAATTTTGCTATGTAATTTGAGTGGTTGTAATTGGTAGTCATCTAAAAATTAATTATTATATAGGCAAGGAATGGATATACAAAACTACTTTAATGAAGGATAAAAAACATGCGATGGCAGAAGTACAAGCAAAGCTCTATAAACAATCTTATTGTCCAGGTAATCATCAGCATCATCATGGTAGCCAGTTTTTTATAATAATCACGGAGCTCTAATAAATATGATCTCTTTACTATCTGCTATCTTTAGATGAACCATTTGAAATGCAACTTAATCTGACATCACTTCATGCAGATGCAAAAATTGTTTCTATTGATTATAAATTCCGTAAGCATCATGAAGGTAAAATGCTAGTTCAACAAGGTACTGCTTTTCGAGAACATATACGAACGGTGATCCATGGCAATGTACCGATCAGCGGATCATCATCATCTCCTATTTCTGAAACTGTATCTTTTGACGTTCCGACTCGTCTTGTCTCTCCTTCATTCACCACACGTCATACACGAGTCCACTATGGTTTACAATTCATCGTTACAGTTGAACAAGGTCATTTATTCAAAAATAGCCATGTAATGGAATTCAGTATTCCTCTTATCATTGCCAACTTACCAAATGATCATTTATTGCGTATTCCTGATTTGACAGCCATTCAGAATTATCGTGAATCAAAGGAATGTCCCATATTTTTTGAAGCAGGATTGGAGGAGCCACCAGAACCACAAGGATTACCTAGCGATTTATTAGGACCTTTGACAGCTGCTTTAATACCATCTCCGCCTCAACAACAAAATGAACATAATAATGAAGAACCCCCAAGTTATTTTAGTTTACCTAACTTACCACCTCAACTTGAATTACGTAAAGAAAGAAAAGAACGAACAGTTTATTTGACTCGACCGGCCAAGGGAGCCTATCATGCAGGGGAATTAATGGAAGCTGTTATTATACCAGGCTTATTTGATGAAGACTGGTAATACATAAAAAAGTAGAGAAGAAGAATACCATTATTTTTTACAACATTATTATCATTATTATTATTTTACATATTACTATTCTATAGTCTATATATATTACCGTTACTATTGTTATTATAATTACTATTATTTATAGAATTACATATACGAATTCATATAAACATTTTCATACTTATTCTCTGTGTTTCTGTTCCTTTTTTTTCTTTGATCCAATTCGTGATCTTGACCTTGTACAAAAATATGTAACGTTACTTTTCTACCCATATTTGGTGAATTTGCTTACAAACTGTACAGGTTTTTAAGACTGGTTTTGCGTATAATTTTTTATTTTATAATACAAAATATACGTAAATGCGCAAAATCAATGCGCAAAAGCAGTCTTAAAATCCAGTACAAAAAATGCTCGGTAAAACTATCTTGTTAATTTTGCGAGCATATCTTAACTTCTAATGTGGGACTGTTGTTGCTATGGATTTTACAACTCTCCCCTTCCAACCAATGATGTAATGAAATCAACGTAATATCTCTCACACTTTAATACAACTCCACATTTTTCTTTTTTCCCTAATTTGTATATTTTCTGTTGATTCAAAAGTTGACATCCAAAAAGGTTGAAGGGGATACAAAAAATGAATAATTTAGATTCAGAAAAATACGGGATAGACTGGCTGGAATTATTTTACTCATCATGCATAAAATCTTCATTTAAGGGGAGAAAAGAGATGTGTGTGTGTGTGTGGGTGGGTGGGTGGGTACGAATTGTGCCTAGTAGTGTTGGTGTAACTTTTTTTTTCGCTTTTATGAATCTAAATCAGGAGAAAAGAAATACAGATCCGGAAAATAATTCCATCTTTTTTTTTCTTCTTTTCTTTTTCTTCTTTTTATTTCACCTATTATAGTCAATTACTAACCCATCCATCAATGACAACAGACGAAAAGACACAAATTGATAAAGCAATAATACCAACAACAACAGAGGATGTTGTCACTACAAAGGAACAACATTATCCAGAAGAGTCTTCTATTTTGAAGAATATGAGTGAGGAAGAACGTAAGATTATTGAAAGACGACTTGTCCGTAAGATCGATCTGAGGTAATGTACATACGATTATAGTGATACATATTAGAAACATGATGTTAATTGATGTCTATATCATTTATGAAGGTATAGCATATAGAAAAAGCTTTTTTATATATAAAATATCTAATAAAATAAGGGGTTGGATGAAAAATCTATAGAGTAATTCCTTGGGTGGCGCTATTGTACCTGATGCTCAGTTTGGATCGTAATAATATTGGTAATGCACGATTGGGAACGCTTGAAGAAGATTTGAACTTGCAAGGAAATGATTATTATACAGCTTTAACTATCTTTTTTGCTGGTATGTTTATTGTTTTTGGGGAAGGGTACGAAATATTTGTTGCTTAGAATAATGAGTTCGAAGTAAGGTGTCAATAACAGGTTTTTTATAATACGTAGGTTATGTGATTTTCCATATTCCTTCAAATTTGATGGTTAAATGGTAAGCCAATCTTGAATATTCATAGTCTACTCTATGGTTTGGTATTAACAATCGTTTTCATATTAGGCTCTTACCATCTCGCTGGATTTCGGCCACAATGATTTTGTGGGGTATTTGTTCAATTTGGTATGTCATATAATCCTACCTGGATGTTTTGAAATATTTATTTCTTTCCCATCACTAAAATAAATATTATTTTGTTATGTAAAAGTCAATCTGCCGTGCATAATGCTTCAGGTTTGATTGCTTGCCGTTTTTGGCTTGGTGCATTTGAGGTAAAAAAAAACAAAAATAGGGTGACTTTGATATATAAAAAGGATGAATAATTTATCACTTATGGTATATACCATGGTTTAATAGACTGGTGTAGGTCCCTCCACGCCTTTGTTTTTATCTTTTTGGTATCAACGCGAAGAATTAGCAACCCGTGTAAGTATAATTTAGAAATATTTGGAAAAGGTTAGAAATCAATATTCTTACGGGTATTAATTTTATATTTTGTGGCTGTGTGTGTAGGTTGCATTGTATTTTGGAGCATCGACAGTAGCAGGTGCATTTTCTGGAGCTATTGCTTACGGTGTGCTTGGTAACCTTAGCGGAGATCATGGAATTGCAGGATGGAGGTAGGATAATAACAGGAACAACTTTCAGCTGGATGGGAAAGGAAAAGCAACGACTAAAAATTCATTCCGGATGGGATATGTAATAGATGGTTGTTTATTATTGAAGCAGCACCTACTATTTTATTTGGTTTGATGAGCTTTATTATTTTACCTAATCTGTAAGTATTAATAATACGTACGAGGTTATGATGTAGGCTGTTGATTAGTAAAATAATTTTGATTCTGTATAACGTTACAGTGTTTCTCACTGAATCATCCATATGAATACAAATTCACTAACGATACTAAAAAATATATTTAATAAGCCCCGAGACTGTGGGAAAGCGATGGTTGACACCCGAAGAAAAGGCAGTTGCAATTGATCGAACTCGTAGAAGTGGTAACACTGATGATAAAGCTTTTGACAAAAATCAATTCTTTGGTGCGCTCCTTGACTATCGAAACTGGTTGGCATGTATGTATATAAATATGTTACATTTGATCCATGACACAGTAGTAGTTGGCGTTGATTATAATTTATATTTTTTCTTATGTTTGTTTGATAGTCATTATTTACATTGGTTTGAATATCTCGTTGGCCAGCTACTCAGTGTTCCTTCCAACTATTATTCGTGATTTGGGATTCAGTGCTTTGAATGCCCAATTGTTATCCATCCCTCCATATGTCGCTGCATGTGCACTTGTTTTTGTAAGTACTAATCAATTTTATTAAATATTTTTATTAAGGAAGAATCTATAATCTAATAATGATTACAATATATTTTATAATATAGCTCGTTTCATGGAATTCGGATCGAACACTTCAACGTGGTTATCATGTAGCCTCCGTTTCCGCTCTCACAATCATTGGCTATATTTTCTTGCTTGCAACTGAAAATGTTGGTGTACGTTATGCTGGTGCTGTCTTAGTAGCTTGTGGAATCTACCCGATCATCCCTCTTGTAATTATTCTTTTAGCTTTACGTCTTATGTTGAACAATACTGCTTTTATATCTCATACTACGTAAAAATAGACTCTTTCTTGGGTATCCAACAATAACCTCGGTCATACTCGAAGAGGCGTTGCCATTGCTGCTACTAGCTTATGTGGACAGGTAAGAAAAATATAAGTTATACTCTATGCAACGGATGTTTGAGATTTTCTAAATATTAAATTTCTAAATGTTTATATGTGAGATTAGTGCTTTAGCATGTTGGGAACTCAGGTAGTAAGACCTTTTACTTATTTATAGTACTAATGATGATAAGACATAAAGTACTAAATATTACTCATAAACCATAATTTATTAGATTTATAAAACTCAAGATGGCCCCCGCTATATTAGAGGGCATGCTGTTTGTTTGGCATTCATGTGTTTGGGTGGTCTTTCTACAATTACACTTCGATTCTTGCTCAAACGCGAGAATGATCGTCGTGATAAAGAATACGGTGTTCCCGAAACTACTGATTTAAGTGAAGATGTGGATAGCAACGATCGATTGTACGAGAAAAACCCTAATTTCAGATATGCTTTGTAATATCTCCAGCTATTATTACTATTTATTATATATTATTTTATTAGCTTTATTAATATTCCATATTTATTTTAATGTACCTTTATAACAAGTAAAAAGAAGTGTCTAATATTGTAATAATTACCTCTTATTGTTAATGAAAACAAATAGAAAGCTATGCATTTTATTATTAAAAAATGTTGTGCCTAAGTTTTATATTAAGTAGATGGACAAAAAAAAAGTAGGTTGGAGTTTTTTCCTGAACTTCGTCGTCTAGTTGTACGCAGTTGATGTAGTCATGGTAACATAATTGGGCTTTACGCATTGTTGCCAAGCAATTGAATTTTTTTTTCAAAGTATTCTTATATATGAAAGAATTGTAAATATATTTTGCATTATGGATAGCTTTATCACGTTGTAACTTGGCTATATTATTAATCGAAAATCTTTTGGTGAGTAACAATCAGAAGCCTTAAAAGGAAATCGAATAATGGAACGGGAGCTCAAACGGGCATTCCATACCTTTTTTTTTTTTTTTTTTACTTTTTACATTTACCAAAAAAAAATAATTACAGATCAATGGGTCAGCTTGATCGGTACTATATATTCTTCTCTTTCAAATATCAATGGATGCACTATAGACAAACATGCATAGATCTGTATTAACATCAACCTATTCATAAAAATAATAAAAAGACAACTCGAGCAATTACGGCAAGGTGAGATTATCTCGGAACAAGAAGTGAAAGAATTATGCCAAAAAGCAAGAGAAATTCTTGTTGAAGAAAGTAATGTTCAACGTGTCGATGCCCCAGTAACGGTATATATTTCTGTTATTCTTTTCGAAAACGATGAATCAAAAAAAAAAACATCTCTAATCGTTCTATTTTTATAAAACCTGGGTTATAAAGATCTGTGGTGATATTCATGGTATATATTATGAGAACAAAAAATCCAGACGATCCTTTTGTTTTTGTTTTAATCGTTTTTATTTTGTATTAATTAGGCCAATTTCATGATTTAAAAGAATTATTCACAGTGGGTGGTGAATGTCCAGATACAAATTACTTGTTTATGGGTACGATGGAGCAAAAGAAAGAAAAAAGAAAGACGTGCAATACAACTTTGATATTCATTATTTGAACTTGTTATCCTTTTATTTCAATAGGTGATTTTGTGGATCGTGGATTTTATTCTGTGGAAACATTTTTACTTTTATTGGCATTAAAAGTAAGATACCCTGATCGAATAACACTTATCCGAGGGAATCATGAAAGTCGACAAATCACGCAGGTGTATGGATTTTATGAAGAGTGTATTCGCAAGTATGGATCTGCCAATGTTTGGCGATATTGTTGTGAAATTTTTGATTACCTTAGTCTAAGCGCAATCATCGACAACAAAATATTTTGCGTTCATGGAGGATTATCACCAAGTATAACCACATTAGATCAAGTAAATATCGAGGATACGTGTGGGGATATATAAATAATATATTTATATTGGGTATACTACGATGTAGAGATAAGAGGCCATATATATATTTGGATTTATCAATTGATGAGTGTAACTTATGTTATTTGTATAGATTCGAACAATTGACCGAAAACAAGAGGTTCCACATGACGGTGCAATGTGTGATCTATTATGGTCAGACCCTGATGGTAATGGATTGGAAATTATATAAAGGAGTAGATCATTGATTGGATAAGTTCAACTGATATATTGAATTGGTTATCATTTTAATTTTACAGAGATTGAAGGGTGGGGATACAGTCCCAGAGGAGCAGGTTATTTATTTGGAGGCGATGTTGTACAACGAGTAAGTTTGATGATAAAAACAATGATGTCACTTTGTGGAAAAAAAGACTTATTTACATGAAATATAGTTTTTACATACAAACAATCTGGAATTGATTGCACGAGCACACCAGCTGGTCATGGAGGGCTATAAATTGATGTTTAATGATACGATTGTTACAGTATGGTCCGCACCAAATTATTGCTACAGGTATATATTTTTATACAGATTGCTATTTTCTGAAATGGTACAAGAAGAAAGAAAAAGAATAGATATGATTGCCTAAATAAATATACTCATTTTATATATCTTTTGCCAATTGATTAGATGTGGTAATATTGCAGCAATATTAAAACTAGACGATGGCTTGAACCGAGAATACAAAATATTTGATGCTGCACCCCAGGTAAGAACATGGAAGAATGTGAAGAACAAAGTGAATCATCATAGATATTAATTTACACTGGATGTCTTAAAATAGCAGGAAAACCGAGGGTTCATGGTGAAAAAATCTTTACCAGATTACTTTTTGTAAAAATGAAAACTAATTCATGAAAATATCATAGTCATGATTCGATATATATCATACACACACACACTTACTAGTTTTATGTTTACATATAAATATATAACGTAAATACATATAAATTTATTACATTATGAAGAATACAACAAATCATGTTGACCACTCTATAAATTGTTGAAATTTTGAAATGCTTTTTTTTGGCACTGGTTGTGTTATATTTTTATCCAAAAGGGTCTTTGATACTGTTTTGTCACCCACGTTACTCTACTACATTTGATAACCAATCCAAGTAGCAGGTTGTTCTTCATTAGAAGAAATGGATAGTTGTAGAAAATTCGAATTCATCTAAAATTTGATTGGCGAGATCATTCAAGCCTAATGTGTGCCGCATTAAAGCAGCACCTTTTTTTTCGCCTTCATTTTTTTTTATTTTTTCTCACAAATACCACAACCAACAATGCCACAACAGAACACAGTGGATTACTACGAAATATTAGAAATTTCTGAAGAATCTTCGGCGGATGAAGTACGAAAAGCTTATCGTAAACTTGCTTTAAAGTTCCATCCCGATAAAAACAGTTCACCTGGAGCTGCTGAAAAGGTAAAAAAAAAAAGTAGAACCTGGTTTTTTTATATCGTTGCATAATTCAGGATTAATAAACTAATATGAAACCAAAATAGTTCAAAGAAATTAGGTAACATAAAAAGAGAAAATTCCAATACCTTCCAGTGACAATAACATGAGGGAAACTAATTCTATTTTATTTTGGCTCAATATAGTCATGCCTATGAAATCTTATCTGACCGTAAGTTTGAAATAGAAATAAAAGTAACAGAGCGTGTTTATATTCATTTTAAATATGGGGATATATAATTATAGCTGAACGACGAGAAGTATATGACCGAGAACGAAAATATGGAAATAATTCATTTGAAGAAGATCAATTTGATCACTTTGCTGGTTTCCATGTAAGTTGATATTTGTTGCTTTGTTTTCAATTCATTTATTTTCTTTCCCCCCCTTATTTTGGTATTTATCTTTGAACTTTTTTTAGTTCCACTCACCCGAAGAAATTTTTGCACAATTTTTTGGGCAAACTTTTGGACAACAACCTTTTGCTGGATTTGGTATTCGTAAGTAATGATCTTACTATATACATCTTGTTACTTATATATATATATATATAAATATATAACTAACGTGGATTGCATTGGTGCATTAAGCTGGATTTGGTGGAGGCTTCGGTAATAGCCATATGAGAGGAAGTAGGGACATGTTTGGTGGAGGAGGAAGTATGTTTAATGATCCTTTCTTTTCCAACGATCCTTTTCATGCTGTCCACCATGATCCATTTTTTTCTGGATTTGGAGGAGGTGGCGGCATGCATGGTGGCACTGGTATGTCACACCCCATGATGCACCAGCAACAACACCAGCAAATGTTACGTGGTGGTATGATGGATCCATTATTCTCTTCTTCAAGTTTTAGTAGTAGCAGCAGTAGTTTTGGTGGTGGTGGAGGTGTTAGTAAAAGTGTATCCCAATCCACACAAATCGTAAATGGTCAAGCACAAACTGTAACAGTAACTAAAGTACAAGATCAAAACGTAAGTTTAGGACAAGCTATCTTTTTATTTATTTATTTAATATGTTTTATAATGCAAATTATTTATCAAACGGTTTATATAGGGTACAACGATAACTGAAGATTATGGTAATGGAAGAAGACGAGTAGTTGTAAATGGAGTGGAGCAACATAGTACATTAGGACAAGGAGAATCCAATGATAATCGACGTTATATTTCAGAAGGGTCTTCATCAGCCCCTTATGATCGGAGACGAAGGTTTTAAAAACATAGTAACAATAGTAATATAAATAACACAATAGTATAAGTATATGAAAAAAATTTAGCAAGTGAATCCGTATTACATATGACTGGATGATGATGGTGGTTGTGGTGGTGGTGTGGAAATGGGAGAAGTACTATTACTACTAGTTGAGAAGAAATCATTGAAGAAATCATTATTAATAGCCATATTCATATTGACACTATTATTATCAATTGGAATGCTATTATTTTCTCCAACCACTGCATCATGAAGATGAGCAGCGGTACAAGAACATGAGTTTAAGATTTCACATAAACACCCGTTCAAAGGGTTTGGAGCTATAAATATAAAATTATTACAGTTCAGCATAAAAACGTTCTTTTTTTTCCCTTTTCTATAATTACTCACCTGTTGAAATCGCACAAGTACATTTAACATGAGATTTTCTTGTTACTCGTAAATGACGACAGTGATTACATTGACTTACTTGTCGTCCTCTTTTTTGTACTGGAATTAATTCTCTATCGACATGTTGACAGTCTTTTACTCTATGTCCTCGAATACAAGAACGACTAATATCCATTATTTTGGTTAAAATGTCAGACCCAACTTTAAAGAGACTGAAATGAATAAAAGAAATAAATTGTAACATACCAAGCATATTTTATACCGTCTTTAATAATTGCCATTTTAGATCTAGGGAAAAGAACAAAAAAAAAACGTTTTTGCGATTAAGGACAACCAAACAAACTGTGAAACAAGTTTGCTTTTTAACTGTTTGTAAAGGCGCAGCTCTTTTTTTTTTTTTTTTTTCTAATCTCCAGATTTGGAAGAAAACTTCTATTTTATTGAACAGTGGAAAATCTAAATTCAAGCACAAAATGCTCAATCTTGATTAAAAACTAGAGTCCGTCCCATACACAAAAAAAAACAGTGTAAGAAGTTGAAGAAGGTATACTTTGTTTGTGTATATATATATATATTAAACATATGAAATAAAAAGTGCTTTCTATACACTAAGATCACATTTTTGGAACAAAACGAATGAAGAATAATAAAATGATGGTAGTAGTAATGATATTGGTGATGTGGGGTAGGACTGTCGTGGTTATTTCTAATAATATGTACTACTGTCTTCTGGGAGTCATTTTTGAAAACAATGATGATAACCATCTATTATTTGTCCTTGTGGCCATTTCTGGACTACTATCCATTGTGGATCCTCGTTCTTGATCAAAATTATTATTATTATTTTCACCACGCTTTGGTTTTAAATTCATCATGGTAGCTGGACCAGGCGGTATACCACCTGTAGCTGCAGCAACACCAGGGGGAGGAACGCCAGCAGGACCACCAGGTGCCATTCCAACAGTATACATGAAATCTCGTGCAAAATAGACTTTTTGTTTTTGGCTGTACGACCATAAACAGAGGGCCCAGTATAACTATAAATAACCCATTAAAATCAGTACCTTGTTGTTGATCTGTTCTTTATCACATATTTATACTATATATTCATTAGGTATAAACTAATCACCGTCGTCATCATGAACTTACAAATGCGATGGTTAGCATGATAAATAGGACAATAGCAAATTTTAATTCATCCTCCCAAAGTTTCTCGCAATTATAAAGGTTGCTATCATCTTGATTTGCTTCCACATCTGAAGAGTTGACATTACCACCCAAAAGACCTCGAGAGTTTTCTACACAGTTATCTTTAAAGTTGGGTCGATTCACACCAAATAGAACAATGTTGACGAAAAAATTGATGATAAAAATAAATACGACAATCCAGATCGTTCGATGTGCACTTTGAAGAATTGCTGGTTTGATCTAATTATTTAATCATTTATATCTTTGAATACTTGTATAAAATATACGTATTTGATAGAATGCAAAGTATAAACATTTACCGAGATCAATGCAAAGATCGCAAATAAGACTGCAACTAGAAATACAATACATATTGCACCTGTTACCATCAGGGCTTTTTTATCTTGGTATGAGAATACAGCTATTAGGATGATTATAATAATAATAAAAATAAAGTGTATGAGTATTGTATAAATATAAGTCATCGTATCTAGCGTGTTTTATAATACTTACGACTTCGTTCTTGAAAAGATAATATGGCAACATAAAGGTTGATCCCCTATTCATTGTATGTATACTTTTTTTCATTAACACCAATTTTATGGTAATAACAACACTTTTTTATTTTATACAATGGTATATTAATAATATTATTACCATCCATATCAAACAAGCCAAGATACACCCACCTTGAAGTGACATACATCCACAAAATTTTCGTGTATATGAATGGGCTGCGTGAAAATGTTGATCATACATAAACGGGTCTCCATACATTCCTTGATTCATTTTGATAGTACAACGATGACGATGTTGTGTGGATAGATATATATAAAAATAAAGAAAAAGAGAAAAAAGAGAGGAAGGAAAAATAAAACAATGGGACATGAGAGTGGCACCTTGTAATAATCCACCAACAAAAAAAGGTTCAAAAAATTCAACTCAAAAACAAGTTGCCATTTTTGGTATATGCCTCTTGAAATCAGGTAAGGTGGGTGATGATCTTTTTTTATGTTTCTTTTTCTCCCTTTTTTATATTTTTTTTACACTTGTAAAGTGATCATGTATTATTAAAATTATTAAAGCAATATATAATAAATAGAGTGAATGTGATAATAATTTCTTCATAGTAACAAGAACCATTTTTTTTTCTGTAATGTCGGAAATCATTTTATAAGGACAGGTCTACAGCCGGAAGAATCAAAATATAATAAAGGAGCGGCCCATGTTTTGTTATTATTATAATTATTTATTTGTTTGTTTTTGAAGAACGATCCATCTAATACATGCACCGGATACTGATATTATGAAAACATTTGTGTGTTTATGAGAAATATTGATGATAAGTAAAAAACCCTTTATTCCTTCCGTCAAGATGGGCAGGCATGGTATATCTTTTCTTTCTTATTATTATTATTTTGGTATCTTACCTTGGCATATTTTGTTTTCTGTCCGTTTAATCATAATAAATGAATTACATAGATCTTGTATAAATTGATCAAATCATGATGGTACATAATGATATTATGACCAATAATATAACGAATATTCATATGCTTTCTAACTTTACTTATTCTTGGGCTCTACCGCAATATTAGCAGCTGCGTTAGATTTAATTTGCAGTTGATAATTAGCATTTTAATGTAAAGAACAAAGGTGTTCATCTGTGCACAATTGCACTGCTTTCATGAAATTATAAGAGTATTGGTCAAATGATATGACTTTTCTTTTTCTTATATAAAACAAAATCGCCTCCACTACCACTGTATAACAACAACAGTAACTTGATAATAATCATAATGGGGATTGTCATATCTATAGTGATACCTCAGAGGCGAAAGAAGAAGACGTGGAGATATTATATCTTACTCTATAGTCTATACCTATGAAAAAAAATTGTTCTACATATATGATCAACACACAATGTACACTTAGTACGGACTATTGCTATTAGAAGGTGGCACCGACTGTGCGGCGTGCGTTTGACATTGTGCAGCCCTGGTCGCTGCATAACCACAACCACCATAATCATCAAGAGCTACTGTTATTACTACAGTCACATATGTTACAACATCGGAATCTCCTACCACTACTACGTTTGATATAGCTAAAACGTTCGTGACGATCATCAATATGATGGTGATGAAGTAAAAAATAAGCATTTAAAAGTAGTTTACATTTCTTTACACTCAACCAAGCCCCTTTTTACATCTTCATATATACAGGGATAGGGTAGTGGTGTATGTATACATAAGAGTTCTGTTTGTTTCGTGTTGTTACTATACTTAATAAATTCAGCTCTTTTCATACTCTTTTGAGCTGTTTTGGATGAAGCTAGATTCATTGACTTCATTATATAACTTATACGTGTACAGTACTATTAATATTAATAATATGATGATATATCTCTACGTCAGTTATGATTAACACGACTATTATAAACGGTTCCTTTAATTATTGGTTTGTGGGGAAAAAACTGAAAATTGCAAAGGAATTAGTTAAAACGAATTAAAAAATTCATTACATTGTATTTTTTTATATACAATGCCATTTGTTACTAATAAGTTATATATATATATATATATATATATATACTATAGATGTTAAATCTAAGTACCTGAACTATTCCTCTGGTATAATACATGGCGTTACTGTACCATTGCTTCATAGTCTTTACATATACTCACACTTACCATCATAACTTTTTCTCCTAATGACAAGGGTATTTAGTTGAAGATACACCTTCTTCTTTCTTCTTATGTTTTATATCTCCTCAAAGTACCGTACGCAAACCTCCATGTATCTAATAAACGCAAGTCAAGCTAGTCTTCCATTATTATATAGATATATAAAATTTAACCTGTAAGACAAGAAGAAGGTAATATAAACAATATTTATAAAAAAAACCAACCACGATGACTACAACTCTAGTAATCATTCTGCCTTTGTTTTATAACGCGTATTTCATTCTCCTTTTTCATGCGAGAAAAAAAATTCTCGTTTCTGACACACCTGGTAATTTATTACCATATGGATAAACAGCTCCATCTATGGTACTATAGCGTACCGATATGAGAATAATAATATCGTGGAAAGAACCCAAAATGTGGAAGCTAGTATGTAAAAAGAAACATCAGGCTAAATCAGTTTACGCGATTGCATATCTTGTACCACCATTAGATTAGAAGAAATCCAAATAACACCTCTTTTTGTGGTAATAAACGATGGAATAGGTACTGCTGTTCAGAAATCTTTAAAGCATAGAATACATTTTCTAACGAACCTATTATGTTGACGCATCGTAGTTAATATTGGTGTGAATTTTGATGACTGTGTAAAATCGTATACAAGGAGTGTTACAATACAATGTTAAACTCTAAAAAGTAGTCATCTTCAACCGCTTCCCTTACATAGATAGTGTAAGCAAAATCATTATCATTTTTTCACACAGATGTCATTCTTGTTATAAAACGTTAAAACAGATTTATACTTAAGCAGTGAATAGATTATGATGACGACGATATCTTTTCAGTTTTTAGGTTACTTGGGAAAAGTATGAAAAAATTCCCTTGTTTCAAAAGGTGGACGGAAGTAACACCAGAAGTCCCCCTCAATTATCATGTGGGTCTATGATCTGTACAACCATCGTACGAATGGGATTAATTCTGCAAAGCCTCCGATTTTTATCTTTAGATAAATGTTTAATAAAATGAATTTAATAGCTGTGTCCAAGTATATTACATTGAAATAAATATACATGTTAAAATAAAGGGAGAATAAATGAAAGACGCATACTTCATGAATTTCATCTATCAATTATACCTCGGCTGAAATAATGAACCGATTATTTTGACAGCATCTTAAATAAATTCTGTCATTTTTTTCTATCAGTAATAACAAATTGTTATCTCCTTTGCCTAAAGCAAATGATATCAAAAGAATGTTTCTTAAATAACTCCTTTATCAATCCATTTAAAATATATAAACATGTTTTTATATTCTATTTTCCTTCAACTATATATATACAATTATATATAAATGCTCAACATTTTTCTGTTGTCGTACATTTTTGTTAGTTCCATTAAATTATTACAACATTTATTAATAAAAGAAACCCCAAATGCGGTGACTCACATTTCTACCGCAGTATTTTTTTTTTTTTGCACACAAAAATATACATCAGCTTCCATCCATACTTTTTATATTGAATATTTTTGAATGAAGGTAAACGATAGCCACTATTTCGTTGAGATAAGAGAGTACACACGTTACAGTAAAGTTAAATTCAATTTCAATAATGGGCCTAAAAGAAGTGATACTGATCAAGTGGGTGTGGAATCAAGGTAACAACACATATACAGTATGACCTTCTTTCTTATTATAACAACAACCCATAAACAGATAAAAGTATGGCTTTCCATCGATTCTATAATTTCTAAATAACCAAACAACTTTATTTTTTTTTTATCTCGGAAAATTTCTTTATGGAGCTTCTTTTAGAACAATAGATACGTAAGCAGATGATTGAAGATCTCACCCAATATTTCACAATGGCTGCTTATCGACACCTTTCTTTTTTGTTATTTCCACGATTATATGGATTTATTATCTATTCTTCTATATCGGTCATTTATCCATTCTGCTGATGTTGTTTACAAGTTTTTATTAATATTATATTTCCAATATTCCGAAATAAAAAAGTTATCCAGGTAGTGCTAAATGCTACAAAAAACTATGTAATTGATCCATAAATATATGCTATATATCTTACAATTAATAATGGTTGGAATAGTAGATGAAGGTATGGGGAATTTGTAAAAAGAAAAAGGACAAAGAGGGGAAGTTGTTCAAATAAAAGAAATATACAATGACATAATAATATACAAAATAGAAAGTAAAGAAGAGGGAGAAAGGTGTGTATGTAAATGTGTGTTTTTATCGAGATGTCAATAAGAATTCATCATATGTGGGCAAATGACTATTGATGACAGAGTCATTAACAATATTACCCGGGTATAAATCAATAGCACTACATGGTCGAGCAGCCGATGAAGAAGATCCAGCAATAGGAATAATATTATGCCGTAAGGTTGATCTTCTATTATAGTTGCAACCATCTTCGTCTGGACTACTTGTAGGTTCATCTTCTGCTATTGCTGGAGTGGATGATCTATCATATCCACCAAAGAATGACCATCTTCTTCGTTCCCCACCAATTCTCCTCCTATTAGTCGCTGGATTTTCAGATGCTCGCCTTCTTGGTGTCGTTGTTGTTGTCGTTGCTGTCGCATTATTATCATCATTGTTATTAGTACTCGATGCTTCATCTCCTGAAGAACCAGGAATGGATCGATGATGTAACAAAGAAACCATTAATGCTGGATCATAAGGCAGAGTTTGCCACGCTTCTTCATAGGATGGCAATCCAGTAGAAACAGGTGTTGTTGGGCAAATCATGACAGGTAACGCTGCACGTAGTTCTGACACATGGCCATCTGGGTTTTCTATTGACACTATAAATTTCAGCTTGTGTCGGACTCGAACAACATCGTTATGCACATCACATTGAATCTGGTGATTTGAACGCGGCACAGTAATGGTGAGGACTTTGGACCACACGATGAAACTGTCACCTTGACTACTATTGGAAGAACCAAAATGATCATCGCGTGTAAAATAAATAATACGACCTTGAGCTCGTGAATGTCCTCCAAACCAACCACTGGTGGCTCGACAAATCATGTATTCTTTAAACGTGCACGTCAAGTGTCGGATCCGTAAATCGCTTACTAATGGTGTCACTCGTATACTAATCGGAATATCGTCACCATGAGAGTATGTTTTGGATGGTATACTGATTTCATAATCTAATTTATTGGTCCATTGATTTGCCACAATAACAGGCTCGAGAAATTCAGGTTGTAATGGTAACATTTGTCGTGACATGTGAATCAGTTGATGAGCCGTATTGTTGGGTAACAATCGAGTCCGTTGAACCGTTGCCTTGAGTCGATATTGTACGAGATAAAATGAAGTGATATGAGTTGATTCTGGTAAATCGCCTGGTAATGGAAGTTCAAATTCGTAACTGTATAATCCTGGATCAAGTTGATGCAAGTTGGATGTTTTTGGTAAAAAGTTCCAGGTATGATTGATCAACAATCGTTCATCTTGATATAATCGTTCATGGCCGTGACTTACAGCTATGAATACATCTTTATAAAGGTTGGTGGATCAAACGTTGAAATAGATACGTATATATATAATTTTTTTTTTACAGCATTGTCATCATCGTTATTTCATCCATTTTTATTCACTCACTCTCGAAAAAAAAACTCATCTTGTTTAATTTATCAATGGATATATTACTTACGTTCAGTCCAAGTGATTGTCATTTTACCAGTGAATCGTAAAGAAATCGCTTTGACTTTGGTAGGTTCTTGTACACGAACGTCAAGTACACCACGAAGTACACATCCGGCAGATTCGGAAGGAGTGCCATACAAAACTAATTGATCGCTTTCAACATGAATCTTGGTTTTGATGGATGAACGAATACGGTCCATGGTTTGATATAGTTAAGAATAATAATAATCAGGGGGTTGTTATAAATGGTGTGTTATCTAATAATCTAAAGTTGACGGGCAGTAATAATAATAATGACAATGATGGGTTGTTTAGAAAAATAAATTGAAAAATACGAAGAAAAAGAAGAAGAAGAGAAAGAAATTACCAAAAGGAAAGAAATAAAGAAAGAAATAATTATATATGAGTTGTGTGTGAGGTGCACAGATCAGATGATAACACACGCAGCAAATCCCCTCTCCCCCCCCCACGAGTCGAGTGATTTGTGAGTCAAGTAAACTTGTCTAAATATGTAAAACCTCCTCTTTGGACTATCTTTTTTCCCGGAAATACTTTTTACAGAATAGCGTGAGAGTAACTCTTTATTTATTTATTATCATGATTATTATTTATTTGACGCATGGTTCCCATTCAATGGTCTTGTTCTTGTTGTATTGATTCCATTCGTAGTAATAGTTAAGTGAATAAGATGGGAGGATGACGATCAAGAATGACAAGAATAATAATGCTTTTTATAGTTACAATAATAATAAAATAATTGGAAGATCAGTTCCCGCTTTGGAATTGCGTGCTTCATTTGTATAATTCAATCAGTGTGAAATAACTCAACAACAACGTGGCACCGTGATAGAAACGAGGCTGTGTGTGTGTGTGTCTATATGCTCTTCTAATATTAGTAATAGAACATTCATTATCTTGAAAATACAATCAACTTGTTAATAAAAAAAAACAATTACAAAGGTTGACAAACGGAACATAGAGTCTTCCCATCATTTATTGGTTATATGTTTCTGTCATGCGACTTTAACCAGTTTGTTCTTGTCATACAACAAAAAAAGAGCATGCGTCTTTTTTACAAATATGTAAGTTTTCTGAGGGTCGTTATCGTTCATCAATCATATTACTGAAAAGGTTTTGCCGAATTCATACACACACGCACACACGCATTCATACCACATTATATAAAAAAAGCATGTGGCTCAACACTCGTTTGATTATTACAAGGGAGGTGGGAAATTAAAAAAATAATGAGTGGTGAAATGAATGACGATTGATCAAAATTATTTTAACGTGCCTCTTTGCCTTTCATCCGCGGAGTCTCTTGCTGCTGTGCAAGGAAATAGATCGAACAAATCATTGTAGAAAACGAATGGTTTGAACCTTATAAAATATAACTAAATATATTATAAAATACTTTTTTTTTTACTCACCAAATCATAACGGGAAAATCGAAAGAGTTTATCGTTGGCTCAGCTAAAAACAAAGACAAGTCAACTTTTTTTATTCATTTCTACTTGTGTAATAATACAGAGATTAAAAAACTAGCAAGAGAACACATGCCAAAGATGCATAATTGTACTTCCTCTTTATATCCAATGATATTTCGTGATATTATTATCATCATCATCAAGTGGCTTTTTATATTATATAACTATTCTTTTTTTATTTGTTTGTTTGCCTTTTTTATCATAAAAAGTATTGTAAGGCACACACCACGCCTTTTTTTTCTTGATGGTGTGAAACAACTGCTTTATTGCAAATAGGCTATTTACTCATGACTTTTGATCTATTCACTAAAAAAATTGATAAATCTCTCAATCTAGATGCGTGGGATGAAAGGGGGTGGCGTTGTTTGTTACCATGCAAACAACAACCACCACAACAACAAAATAAACTCCTTTTTTCTTCTTTTGGTAAATATAAATATTTCACTATTATTTTCTAATGATGAACGATCTGTAACCAAAAAATAGGCTTTACTTGTCAAAATGACAAGATTGCTATAAAAGTAATATAACTATCATTTTACTCAATCACTATTTAGCAACTGAATAGAATCATCATCCATGTTGGATTAGTAAAGTATTACTGCTCGAAATTAGAAATATGCAAGGGGTAGAATTTCTTTTAATTCAAGAAGCCCCATCTCAAATGGCGGTGTATGTAATTGGACGACTACTTCCAATTGTAGAAGGTCCATTTACAGAAGAGAACCCATTCTATTATTATATATTACTCCCAAAAAAATTTTCTTAACTACTTACTATTATGCACCGAGCACTTGTTCACCTTGACGAACCTTATACCCACAATGCTGTTATTAAGGCATTACAACAAAGTCAATTGGAGTGGGACATTGTTCAAGACATTACCGAGGAGAATAGCGAAGCTGATTTGATTTCTGAATCAACACCCATTGCATTGCAATGGTTGGAATACGAGTTGATTAACTGGTCTTTACTAGCTGCAAAAGAAGAAACAACCATGGCTAATGCTTACTGTATTCGAAAAGGATTGATCCGAAAAGCTCAATTTTCATACAATGTATCCAAATACTTGTCAAAAAATCCATCCAGTATCCTGAAGCACGCCATTCCAGAAACGTGGCAATTTGAATTGGACCATATCGATTATATCGACGAAGCCTTGAATGAAGTGTTTGAAGTCGAAAGAGATTTAAAAGAAAATGAAGAATCCGAATTAGAAGATGATAAAAAACATGTTTTTATTATTAAGCCAAGTATGGCTAACAAAGCGGCTGGTATTCATGTGTTTGATTCACTGAATCAATTATGTGCTATCTTTGAAGAACCAGAAAGTGATACCGAAGACGAAGAAGAGGATGATGATCAAGAAGATTTAACGCAGGTGCGAGAATGGGTGATTCAACGTTATATCAGTAATCCATTACTTGTCAATAACCGCAAGTTTCATGTGAGAGCTTATGTTTTAGCAGTTTCCAATATTCAAGTATACCTTTATCGTGACATGTTGGCCTTATTTGCACTTCGACCTTATGACTTGAACAATCTTGAAGACTCCTTGGCACATATTTCCAATACTTGTATTCAAACAGATCAGGAAGATTTTGATGAAGATCAATCGGTACGGTTATTCTGGGAACTCAATAAGTTTGGTATTCAGGATCAGGATCTGGAACATATGTTTGATCAAATGCGAGCTATTTTGGCCGATGTGTTTGATGCTTGTACGAGTGAAATGACCACGTTTCAAGCTATTCCAAACTCTTTTGAATTGTTTGGTGTTGACTTTATTATGGATGCAGATAATAAGGTGTATTTCCTTGAAGCCAATGCAGTAAGTATTTTTTTTTTCTCTGGGATAAAATAATTCATTTCTCTCATGCACTCAAACTATCGTTTTACCCTCTATTTTTTAGTTCCCAGATTTTAAACAAACTGGATCCAAACTCCAACATGTCGTTCAAGAATTATTTGATGCTACTGTTCAAACAGCCATTGAGCCTTTCTTTGGTGATCAAACTTGGAATCCACACTCTAAATTGGTCAAAGTGTTTGACAAAAAATTACTTTCTTTACAATGATAGAGAGAAAAAGAAAAAAATTAAAGACAGTTAGAGTATGCTTTTATATGTAAAGAAACAAATGTGTGTTTGTTAGGAGTTTGGAGGTATTATTATTTGGATTGTTTGTTTGTTTGTTGTTGTGGATTGTTGAGTTGTTATATATCATTAAAAAAATATTTATATTTCTACATGACATCGGCATACACCTTTGTTAAACCTTCTATTCCTCGTTCAACCTTGGTCCATGTGACAGGACAACGGTTATGCTCTTCAACATAGTGATAAGCGCAAGTATAACAAAAGACATATCCAGATGGGAGTGCTGTTGGATTGTTGATGGGAGAAGTTAAGCACAACGGACATGTGTTACGTGTAGCTGGTACTGGTGTTCCTCGTGGATCAGCCTAGGAAATCATCAACATCAACATGAGTAAAAAGGTTCTTTTACAAAGACATCTCTTTCTAAAATTAAATAGATTGTTTATTACCTTTAATTTTTCTGGAGGAGGGATTGTGTCTTCTGATTCACCATCACCAAGAGCACCAGCATTACCACCTCGTGCAAATTCAGAAGAATACCACCATTCCAAAAATTTGTAGAAGAAAATGGACATTGGTAAAAGCACCTTGAGGAATTCAATGACTTTACTAAATACTCCTGACATGGTACTAAATGACGTGGATAAGAAAGATGTACTCTGGTTTTTGGGTTGTGCTTGTGCTAACTTGTCATAATATGTTCGCTATATAAAATCATTGGAGCAAATGAGTAAAATATCCTTATTCCATGATCCGAAAAAACAAAATTCTAACGTTATCCTTCTCTCTTTCCTCTTGATTATAATTCACTTACATAATCCGCCATACTCATTCGTTTAATTTCCAATCCAATTAAATGCAACCATGGAGAATAGTATTTTGTTTTTCCAAAAAGATATGCAATATTATAAGCCAAATTGGATCCATGATAAAGCATGTTGATATAAGGATACACTTTACGGAATAATTGCGTCAATCGAATAGCTAATTTTCGCCTTGCTGGAGTATCCATATCTGACAATTCTTCAGCCTCTCTTTCCTCTTGCTCATTTCCTCCAAGAATGGATGCGGATAATCCACCGGAGATTTGGGAATAGAACAGGTCCAGCCTGCATTTGACATAAGGTAAACCTACCAAGACCAATAATGATTTGGTGATCTGGTTGCGTGTTAATGGAGGGGTGCTGGATTGTGCTCCGTTGACAGCTGCAAACTTGTTGCTATTTAAGTAAGCAGAGGAAACTCGTTTTAAACCATAAAAATTCTCGGCAAAGGATGCACCTAGTTTTTATATAATTGATATATGTCAGCTTTTTTTTGTATATAAATACATATATCCATATATGAACTATTGTTTGTTAGATTATTATTCTTATTGACAACATACCCCACTCTTTCAAATAATGGCGTTCAATGAAAAACATGAGAATGGCATAAAACTCTTCATGGTAATTCACTACACGAATGAGTAAACGAGGATATCTTTGTGCGTAGATCTAAAGAAAAAGTAAAATGATTAAGTTTTTCATATTAATGTTGATCCGTTTTTTTTTTTTTTTTTTTTTTTTTTTTTTTTTTTTGCTGTGTAAAAAAAATAAAACCCCCAAAAATAAAACTTACAGCAAGAACATATTGTACTGCAGGTTGAAGTAATTCACGCAACTTTTGTTGAGCATCCAGTTCAAACAGAGAGGGCCGATAGGCATCCTCTTGCGAACCTAATGCACTCATAAATTCCATGGTGGTAAGTGTATATTTGATATGTAATAATTAAAGCAAGAAAGGAAAAAAAGCTGAATAATACGAACGGGTTGAAAAATAGCCATGAAATACCCATTTGAGAAATTGTGGGGTATATCATTTTAGAACACCTCCTACTACTCTCACACTCAACCTTTTTGTGCTTGACTAATAGCGATTACCAACAAATATATAAAAAGGACTTTTTTTATTCATTGATATTATACATAATGGACAATTCAAACGATAATGCCAAACCCAACACGAATCCATTGGCCATGAATTTCCCTTCAGGCGCTCAACCTGATATAAGTAAGTTCATAAACAATGATAAAGACGTCTAGTTTTTTCTGGATAAACTCTTATTTTTTGTTTGTCATATGCAGTTCGTGCAAACCAAAAAGACGTTTATTATCTTACTATATTACAAGAACAAATGTCAAGTGTTTGTCAACAATTTCTCGGTAAGTCTTTTCTTTTATACTAAACTAAATGGCAAAGACATAAAGCCAATGGACTAACAAGTTTTTTTTTTTAAAATAATGACCCAACTCCCAAAAAATAAGGATCGAGACTTCAACACCAGTGGCAAAAAGAAATCAATACATTATCCGACTTTTGTTATTATGGATTAACTACTTTGCTTGGTAACTCTCCTTTACAATATATGTTTTTTTATAAACGTATAATCAACAATGACTTATATATACCTTGATATAATTAGGAACACAAACATTGGGAGAAGAATATTGTGATCTTGCACAATTCAATCAATATGCTCAAACCTATCCAGGAGTCATTGTAAGTGTTTTTTTTGAAAGCTATATTTTTCATATACCAGAATATAGTCTTTCAATGGTTGCAAATGGGATGATGTTTTCGGTTTTAATTTGTCAATTTGTCCCACGTGAAAAAAGAAAATGAAACTGATCCAAAATTATATTTAGCGACGAGCAACACTTGTATTTGCACATACACTTTTACCCTATATTTATACACGTACAGTCACCGAATTAAAACGACGTGGACGTCGACAACAGCATGTACGAAATGATGAGGAATCTATGAGTTTAAAAGATCGTGCTTCTAAATTTGCCACTGTTTGGTTGCAACCATTACAAGAATTCTTTGTAAAAAATGTAAAACCAATTCATTTGGCCATTTTCTACTTCTTTGGTGCTTATTATAGCTTTTCAAAACGGATAACTGGTACTAGATATGTAAGTTGTTGTTCATAGAAACATATATTCAAGATATTTGGAAGCATGATGAAAGAAACGAAAGATGGTTGAATGGAGACTTACAAAGTCTACTGTTTTAGATTTTTACTCGACAATTGGGACCTCATGAACAACGTGCTGGATATGAAGTCTTGGGTGTACTTATCATTGCTCAATTAGCGATCCAAGGATATCTATCGTTGAAAAAACGTATGGAAGCACGTAAGCGCATTCATGAAGAAGAAACTGCTGCTTTGGAAGCAAAGGAAATTGCAGAAAGTGAAGAGCAATTATTGGCTGAAGCACGCAAGAATGAAGATCAAGTGATAGAAGCTATTGCAGATGAAGATGATTTTGATTTTATGGATAAATTCGAGGATGAAAAAGAAGAAGGAACAGAAGAAGAAGAACTTGATGAGGATGAAATGCAAATGCTTAAATGTGCATTATGTTTAGAACCTCGTAAAGTGACTACATCTACACCTTGCGGTCATTTGTTTTGCTGGTCATGCGTGGTCGAATGGTGCCAAAATAAGGTAAAGAAAAAAAGGGAGATAATGATGAAGTAGAGAAAAGAAAGGAGAAGGATGTGCACGCCACATGGTATAAAGCGTAGAAATGCAAATGATTGACGTTATTCTTTATTATTTTATTTATAGCCTGAATGTCCACTTTGCCGTAGTTCAGTGAATATTTCACATTTGATACCTTTGAACAATTTTTAATTATTAATCATCATTTTATATAATAATAAAAGAATTATTATCTCTTTTTTTAATGAACTACTATGTATTAGCTTACAACGGATAATCGTTGTCTGTAGCACCCCGGAACCTTCGTGCGTTTCCTATTATGGTAAAGCTTAAAGAGGGGGGTTTCTTTTTTCTTTTACTGCATGGAAATGCACATAACACATAAGAGAATAATACACACATACACACACACTAAAAGGATGATCAAATAAAGATAAATGGACTTCATACACGATATTATCTTTTTTTTCCTTCTTTTTTTTCACTTTCTCCTTTTCCATCTTCGTATATTGTTAATAAAGCCAAAAGATAAACAGCATGACTAGTTCAACAGTAAGTTTATATATTTAATAACTCTTTTCTTGATATTCAAAGGAAGAAAAAACGTCAATACTATTGGATTTATATACACGGATATCGACCATCTTATCGAATTTTGAATTTCATACGTAGATTAATACCGAATGGACCCATCTTATCAGGTTTGTGAATATTTTTTTAGAATGAGAAAAAAAAAGTAGAGTGTCTCACAAGCAACACTATATACTCACATAATCCTTTGTTTATTTACATTGCGTACGTAAATATAAATAATCTTCATCTTCTATAATATAGATTTGTGGATGAAGTTGGAAACACACATTATGGCCAACCCATTTTGAATAATGGATCACAACTCACTGGCTCGGATATCACTGACGGTCAACTAAAGGCTTACTTGATTGAAGGGGATGTCTTTGGTACTCATAGAGTAACAAGCACCGTTGTATCCGTTAAAAAGGTATACCTCTATTTAAATTTTATACGAATGTGTAGTGCGAGATGACGTTTGGATTGGTTTAATAATAATAGCCTGTTTTATGTTACGATAATGACGATAAAAATAGGTGCTTGCACCTATTCTTCCTCCGTTTTATCGAGGTATCGGTCTAAACTACCGTCGCCATGCCGAAGAGATCAAAGCCAAAATCCCAGAGACTCCTGTTGTGTTTATTAAGCCTCCAAAATGTACTGCAGGACCTTTGGATCCTATTGTTATCCCTACCATTTGTCAGGATTCTCAAACAGATTATGAGGTAGAATTAGCTGTTGTCATTGGAAAACCTTGCAAGGATGTATCCGAAGAAGAAGCATTAGATTATGTTGCTGGTAAAGTGTTTCTATATATAATGATATGAGCCGCCTACTATTACCCATTGAATATGAAACCAATGGGGAAAATTAACATAATGAATCGAAATATTAATATAAATAGGATATACAATTGCCAACGATGTAAGTGCACGTAAATGGCAAACACAAGCAGTTCAATGGTGTTTTGGGAAGGGATTTGATTCTTTCAATCCTATTGGACCCATGATTGTTTCTTCCAAGATGATCAAGGACCCAAACAGTTTACGACTTGGTACCAAAGTTAATGGTCAATCTTTACAAGATTGGAATACAAATGATATGAGTATGTGTGCCCCAATCTTGAATTCAAGTATATTAGAAGAGATGAAAAAAGAATTAATTATCCTATATGTATATAGTTTTCAATGTGGCAAGTATTGTTAGTTTCTTGTCACAAGGATCAACATTGATGCCAGGAGAAGTTATTTTAACTGGAACGCCTCATGGGGTTGGGGTTGGCCGAACTCCTAATGTGTGGCTCAAGGATAAGGATGTGTGTGAAGTATTCATTGAAGGTATTGGAAGTCTTGTGAATCCAGTTGTCCATGCAAAGAGTTCAAACAAACTTTAAGCAATAAAGCTATAATGTCGTACTTCACGATCTGTGTTTATTCTTTTCTTCATATCTATCTTTCCTTTCTTTTTATAAAATATCATGGAATAATAGGGATGTATCCGCAAAAAGTCATTAGATTATACATTCAATATATATTAGGCAACCAATTATATAACAGAATGATGCTGCGACAAGTGAAAAATCAAAAATAAACACACTACTTTTTTTTCCCACAATGCCCAGCTCATCCCATCATGAGTTATAAGAATACTATTGAGTGTGTGTGTACATATAGGGTATTTTACTATTATTTATTCTTCCGTCACCTTTCTTTATCTTCTGTAAACTTGACAGAGATCTATGATTATGTCTTCCATTCTAAAAAATAAGTCGAAGCTTGTAGTTACTATATAATATAATGTAAAGTATATAATTTATCGTTACATTATTACCAACGGAGCTTAGACATTAACCCGATTGGGCAAAAAAGGGGTGTTTGTAACGTCAATAAAAAAAGGCTGGGTAGCATTATATTACAATCCATTTTGACGACCTATACGGTTATTACATTGCAATTATATGTAATATGACAGGAACAGCAGTTTAATTCACATTGTGCATAGTATATAGATATGTTAATCTCTTTCTGTCAATCCATGATCGAAGATGTAAAAGATGGTAAAGTGTAAGTGGGAGAGGAGTGTTGATGTGTATTAACAGAAAGATATGCACGTAAGTTACATTTTGGCCAACACAAAGGAATTGGGTCAAGAAAAATATGAGATGGGAGAGAGACTAGCGTTCATTCAAAAATCACATGGAAAACATACAATTTTGTTCTAATAAAAACTACAATATAATAAAAAAAAGCGATGACTCGATTGCTTCTTTTATCATCTTCCAATAATTCATCAAAGAGTAATCAAGATATGTAACTGTAGTGATATAATGGTATTAAAAAAGATTGAGCAGTAAATGTAATATGGATGTTACTCGGCAAATAATCCATGGAAAGGAAAGATCTTGGGTCGGATTTTGTTCTTGATGAAACAAAACCTAACAACTTCTTGTGTCGCGGAAAAAAAACTGGGCAGGTCATCGCATTATAGAAAAAAAGAAAACAAAATGTACATTTGATATGTATAGATTGAGGTATACTGGATAGAGACAAATCAATCAGTGTAAACAGGATGAAAAGGCATAATCACATAAAAGAAACAGATCTTCATTATCAGAAAGAGAGGAAAGTGGGAGAAGCAGAAAAAAAGCATCTGGTTTTTGTTTTTGTTTTTTTTCCTCTTTCTTTTTTCAGCCACATCATCCATCTTTCATCGTTCATTATTCATTGAACACCCTTCCTTTCTATTCAATCGTACATAATAATATAGTATTTGGATTTTTAATAAAAGTGTTAGCTTTCAATTAGATGATAACTTATAAATGAGATTGGGATGGATGATAAAGTTTGTTGGTTATGTTTTTTTGATCTGAATGGATTGGAACAAGTTATTTCAACGTAATAAAAAAGAAAAGCTTTTTAATGTATAAATAAAGAGTTAAATTGGATTGGTTTCCATAGCTACAACATAAAGTTATTTAATTGCCATGACAATGAGAGAAACCATGAGTAACTTGTTTGAGATGGGGTTATAAAAAAAGAAATATATTTGACCGCTCAACGACAGCCCCTCCTCTTCTCAAATCCTCTCTCTTTTTTCTTCTCTTTCTTTTCCGCTCAAACCCAAAAGCCCAATCTCATTCTGTCGAGGTCAAAAGGGTTACCAAAACTAACCTTGTGATTCCACGCGACTTTCTCTTTTGCTTTTCTTCCGAATATGGCCGACTCAAGAATGGTAACCGATCCAATTGTTGAAGCAACACTTATGGACGGAACTACCATCGCCGTCAATGGTATTTTTTTTACATATATTTCAAATAATAAAAAATGGAAGATATTGCTGAAAGACCCGATAGAGATAGACTTATTTGACACATATTTAAACCCTCCCTTATAACATGACTATTTTATATATCCTTTTACTATCTAGACCATGTATATTTGGCACCGGAACATTTAGGTGAGACTTATTACATTGGGCGCGTTATGGAATTCTGTGGCAACAGTAAACGAAGAGGACTCCAGGCACGCATTGCATGGTACAATCGACCTAGAGATGTCATTAGTCGTAAAAATCATGATCCTCGATTACTTGTTGCTACCATGCACTCGGATCTGAATCCAATATCCTCCATCCGAGGTAAATGTACAGTAACTCATCGTTACTACATTCCAGCAGGACAACTTGAGAAGTATAAGCAACAGGATGATCATTTTTATTATCATCAATTATATGATCGCTATATGCAGCGCGTATATGATATTGTTCCATGTGAACTTGTTCAGAATGTACCAAAAGATATACAAACTGCTCTTCGTGAACGATATCAATTCATTGTTGTTGAGCAAGGAAAAGCAGCCGACTTGACTGTAGCAAGAAGAACTTGTTGCGTTTGCCATGATTGGTGTGCCAGGTGAATCCAAAATCATCCATCATTATTATTTTCCCTCCCTCCCTCTCTCAATCCTCTCCCCCAAAAATCGTTATAACTCCATAAATGAGAAAGTGAGCGAGTCAGAAATAATCCCAATTTTCTCCTCTTTCAAGTCACACTCTCTCTTTGAATATATATATTTAATTATACTTTCTCTAACACATAACCTTCTTATATATATCTATAGTGCAACTTCCGTTCGATGTGCAGCATGTCAGAAAAATTATCATATGGCATGTTTGAATCCACCTTTACTTCGAAAACCATCCAAAGGTTTTGCATGGCAATGTGCTTTTTGTTCAAGAAAAGAAATGTTGGAAGTGCCTAATTCTTCACAATCCAGTTCAAATATATCAGGATCAAATACAACAACCGAGTCAGAACCAAAAATGGCACGAGTTTCACTCTCACCCACACTATCCGCATCTACACCTACATCTTCATCAACAGCAATGAATACTAATACTAATACAACGACACAATACACTTCAAGACGTACTACTCGTACCTCTACTCGTTCTACTGCACAAAAAGTTGATTCACCCTCCCATGATGTGCCTCAAATAACAACTACCAATGGACAGAAACAGATTGAACTAAAACTGAGATTACAACCAAATGGTATTGACAAAGGTACACAAACATTTTCGATATTTTATATTATGGTTGTGTCCACGTGTAAATAACTTATTTTGAACCATTCTTTTTTTCATTACTGATTTTTTTTGGTCGTTGCCATCCCTCCTTCCCTTTTCTTGTCCACCCCCCCAAAAAAAAATTATATCATCTACTTTTTTTATTATCGTTGTTATTATTCTTTCTCCCCTTCTCCTCCCCATGTTCGACTCATCTCGATATAATAGATCGACAACAACAACCACGACAAGATCAACATCGAATGACAAATATGTGGCCTTTTCGATATTTTGGCATTCATACTGATATTAATGATATTCTTGGTAATGATAAATATCTTTTTTTTTTCGGGAATACAAATCATGAACAAGGTGGAAATGGATTTTTAAAGTGATTTCTCTTTTGGCTTCTTTTTGCAGATATTGACGATCGGATATATCCAAGAGCGCGGAGTCGACTGGGTGCGAGGTACCAGGCTGATCCTATACCCGACCAAATCAATACTTCATCCAAGAACAAAGCGGAACCTCCTGTCAATCATCAACCATCTCCACCCAAGTTACGTCCTAAACGTTTCGAAAAAAAAACCCGACCACGATCCAGGAGACGAACAGGTAAATTGATTTATATTGGATTGTTCTTTTTTTTTTATGAATACATGGGACTCATTTTTTTTATATTTCAATAGAAGGAAGCCCAAATTTGGGCCGATCTCAATCTGCTTCTGAAGAAAATATGGAAGAATCAGGTCCAATGGAACGAGGCACTGATGCAACAACTACACCTTTATTTCATCCCAACCGATTGGATGATCAAGTTTGTATGATTTTTTTTTCTTTTGATGATCAAAAATATGAAAAAATTAGATACAATTACAAATCCAGAGATAAGGATATTCTGTATTAATTTATCTAATTCTATTTTTTTTTAGTGGATGAATATATGGAAAAGGTCAAGTCACTCCCTACATTACCTCTCCCAGCTTATTCAGGAGACTTGTTGGATCGGGCCCTACTTTGTTTAGAGCATTGTGATTATGATACCAAAGCTGCCTTGGAAGAAATGCGCAAGGTCGACGAAAGTGACTTCGTACATATTGTAGAATGGACACCAGAAGAAGTGGAAGCATTTGAAAATGGGATCAAGACACATGGTCATGATTTATATCATGTGGGTCGGATGGTACCTAGTAAAAAACATGCGGATGTCGTACGATACTTTTATCAATGGAAGAAGTCAGATCGTTATGAACCTGTCTATTCACATTGGACCAAAATTTACAAACCAACGAAAAAATTCAAAAAGTTTGGTAATCAAGCAACAAGTAATAGTGCGGATAAACTGGATGGTGGTGATGATGCAATAGTACCGAATGATAGCCAGAATGTGATGCAAATCGACTCTGAAAGTGAAATGGATAGTGGTGAAGAATCGGACCCAACTGTTATTCATGCAAGTACACAAATGATGAGAACATTTCAATGTGCTAATTGTCAAAGTCCAGATTCGAGGATATGGCGCAGGTTACCCACGGACATTGATCGTAAACGTAAACAGTTTCGTCAAGTGTTGTGCAATGAATGTGGTGAATTTTGGTTGAAATATGGCATTATGCGTAAAACAAGTGTAGAAAGAGCCCTTCAACGTGGAAAGTCACGTGGATTGAAAGCCAATGGAGATGCTGGAGCAAATACAAAAGGTGGATCGAAGCGTAAAAGAGGAAGTGAAGGTTCTACAAAATCTGGAAGTAAAAGGTTTAAAGATGATGTAAGTTGGTCTATTTGATTGTGTCAAAACAAAGCAGAAATCTCTTTTTTTTTTTTTACTCATGCGATATAAATTTATTTAGAAACGACTTATTCCAGTTTTATACGAACCTACGCCCTGTGCTGTATGCGATGATTTGCAACCTCAAGAACGTCTTATGATATGTCATGGATGCGGAATTGCTGTCCATGGAGGTAAGTAAATTATTTGATAAAGTAAAAGTTATAGTATCAGGAAGGATAGATTATTAATACTTAGTTCACTGCTAGATTGTTATGGTGCTCATAAACCTTTAAAAGAGGCATGGAATTGCGATGTATGCATCAATAAAAAGCACCCGACAGCGTCATATGTAAGTTGTAGCCTTGGTATCTTAATGTTGTATAAAGATTTATGATTAATAATATATGAAATGCTCTACAGTCCTATGAATGTATATTATGTAGTGAACCACGATCGTCATCACGCCAACCATTGAAAAAGACATCAGCTTATAACTGGGTACATGTTTTATGTTCAATGTTTATTCCAGAAGTCAAATTTGTTAATATTGCAACATTGCAGCCAGCAGAATATATTGCTGCTATCAATAAAGCAAGATGGAATGAGGTAAGAGTAATTTTTATACGCTCATATAAAAATAGAATAACAAAATAAGTACTAATCAATTCCTTCTTTTGATAGACATGTCATTTATGTAAAGAACAAACTGGAGCTTGTGTAGTTTGTGGTGATTGTAACAAACCAGTTCATGTACAATGTGCACTCAAGCACAACTTTGCTGTCGTGTTTGAAATCCAATCTGCTAAAGGTACACCAGCGAATACAATTACTATTCCTGCCAATACATTCTATCCTGGTATGCCAAGTGGAATTATGGTGCCACAAGTATATTGTTCAGAACATGATATTTCCAAAAATCAAATTGTTCGTTTAAATGACCGTACAACGGATGCTGATATTGTAAGTATTTAATTAAATATATATATAAATTTATTATATCTGTTACTAAACTTATTCTCTCCAAAAAGTCATCCGTGCGAACCTATGCTAGTCATTATAAACAAGTTGAATCTGGTACAACACCTGCTATGCGACGATATCGTGCAATTCTTGCATTTCAAGGCCATCCGTATAGTACTGCAATATATAAACCAAATAACTTGCAACTTGAAAGCCCACCTAATTCACCGCCCAATACGATCCCATCTGCACGTCAAAGCACTTTAATAGCTATGCCACCAGCAAAACTATCAACCGCTTCATCATCTTCTTCATCATTCCCAACGACAACGCCATCACTCTCTTCTACAACACCCCGACGAATGGCGACAACGACCATGAAAAGTTCGACAATACAAATTGGTTCAACGGAACAACCAAAATGCTGTGAATGTCCTGCCGAATTTTCACCTTATTGGTGGGAAGTTGATACTTCATCCAACAAAAAGCTATGTCATCGATGTTATTGGCAACACAAGAACAATACTTCTGACGCAAACGCCAATTCAACATCTACACCTATTGATCCTAATACTACTACCACTACCATTATTAATTGAAATAATTGAAAAACCATCCATTCTTTTGCGTGTTTTGACAAATGAGACTACGCCTATGGGTACTGAGATAGGTAGAGCCGCACGCGTGATGTTTCATCATATATAATCATAATATCATTATCATCATATTTTATTCTTATTCTTGTATATATATTATACTATTATACCTTTTACAAAAAAAAGTAACTCACTTGACTTTCCTTTTCTTTTTTTCTCCTATCCCTCAAATTGCACTCATATATTATTACATGCAGATATTCGTACGCACCACATACACACATATAGCACACGCATTGTATTCACATTCATTACCACAATTCTAAGCTCCCTTGGAATGAAAACAAAAAATATTACATCATCCTGTTTATTAGTAGTAATTATAAATATCCTAGTACTTAATTTGTAAAATGAACTATTCTAATGGTATATACGAGATATATTGATTAAAATTATCTAAATATAAGTTCAAAACTAACCATTATCGGTTCTCATAATGTACACTGTTTTTCTTTCCATTTTAATCATTACATGTATAATATATTATTGTTCATAGAATAGCAGTTGATTCCTATGTACAATACATGTATAATAATAATGCAGGTAACCTGTCTATATAAAAAAGTGTCTATTCTAAATCAAACACAAAACATTTTGTAGCTCGAACAAAGTCAACGACGGGAAGGCCCAATTTCCAATCAATATGACCAGCACCCATAATGAATACAGGTGGCTATAGAAAAGAAAAACCAATAATTTATGACGAGTTTCAGTAAAATCTTATCCTTCATTCGAATCAAATAATATACACGTACATCAAGTTTTGTGATTGATTCTGCAAGAACGATAGGAACGCCTTGCGTTGTTCCCATTGGGCATACACCTCCTTTCTCATATCCAGTAAGTTCAAATGATTTCTAATCCCCCAAAGAAAAATGTCGTCAGTTTTAAGAAAAAGTAACAATAAACATCCTCCGCTTTCCCCTCCTTTCAATTCAAATGTTCGTTACCTCAGACTGAGCAACACGGTAATTATAATATTTTTTACCGATAGCTCTACCAGACAGATCGCGAATATGTTTCATAAGCCTCTCAGTATTTACAGGAGAAGTGTACTATTTAAATACAAGTATGAATAAATATGTAAGTATGACAAAAGGTATTTTTATTAGCCTTGTATTAAGCATAAATTTGCATTTACCTGAGTCATGACACAAATGAATCGAGGATAGACATCTAAAAATTGAATCAATAACTATATGTATCATCGTATACCGAACCTATTCTTTAATATATATTACCTTCACCGAGACCAGTATCTGGTGAATAAGCACGGTTTTCCATAACCACGCTCTTACACATGTGTTCTATTACGTGAGATTGTTGTTATACAATAGTATTTCGATATTTAAGTAATGACGTATATAAGGATTAGTAAAAATGAAATAACACGCAAGAAACTTTTTGTATCATATACTACAAGATGAGACTAAAAGAAACTTAATATTCTACCTTTCGAAGGTGCAGTGACTCGGAAGCTATCATGTTTTAAAAAACAATTATATCGTCAATATCACAACTCCAAATACCGGCTAATACACAAAATTTAAAAGAAAAACTCACGCTCGTTGTTGCAATGGCCAGTCATAATAATCGCTTTCAACGGGATAATATCTTGCTACAGATGCAACACCGTCTGTATTACAACCTTTAGCAACCTAGTGTATAATAATCAAAAGAAGAATTAATTCGTTATATTAAGATACTTATAAAAAAAACCCTCTTTTTCATAGTTGACAAGGTTACCTGCAAGACTGGTGGTGGAGCATTCTCTAATTCAGGTTCCTTTGCTTGAACCTCCCAATCATTCATGTAGGCATTTGAAAATGACTGGTATAAGGAAGATATATCCTTTTGCAAATTCTATATCATAAATAAATAATAATGCCATTTAATTTTTCATTCGTTTACGAAGGGGTCCAATTCAAATCAAAACAAGGGAGAAAAAAATTATATATAAAAATGGACCTCAATTAGAGCACGTTGTTCAGCAGGTAATTCGCTCACGATCATTTTTTTTTAGGAAGTGGTTACTATATAAAAGTTTAAAGGGGTAGCTATTTTTTTTGACAGGTAAATTTCGGATCCGAAAATTGACAATGAACCAATGAATTTGTTTTGTATTATGCCAACGGTGGAGAATAGAAATGGGTGAGGGAGGGGTAGGAAATATGTTTTAAATATATATATATACATCAATAAGATTAGTGTGCGCTATCATTGTAATTGTGTTTTGGTCTGTGACTCTCTGATCTCGTATGCTGAGTCATTCGTCGATGGTGTGGTTTCTTTCCAATAGATGAGTTGTTCCTTAATGCAGTGTCAATAAGTTCTTCGCAGTTAGCCTTGATTTCCAGTGCGTCATCTTGTGGAGTAACAAATGTGTCAGGGAAACGTAGGCTATTTTTTTTATTCAAAACATCAAATTAGTTATAATATGTGAAAAAAAATAAACTGCTACTTTTTCTTTTTTTACCTGAGCCACATATAAAGCATAATAATTTTGTGAGAACCTTCCAATGCTTTCAACCCTTCGGCAGTTGTAGGTGGTTTCTTTGGAAGACTTGCCATCTCGATTAAATGACAAGTATCCATGTTGCTATACATTTCCGTCATTAATTTGAATGCATCCACCACACGAGGATTTCTGACAGATACAGGTGCATTTACAAATTGATATCTATCACGTAAATTGAGCTCAATATGTTCGATTGTATCCGCAATAATCTAAATATTTTGTAATAAATGTGTTATCCAGTTGAACACGCAATAAATAGTATGAATAGTGAAGATAATTACCTTTTGATCTTTGAAATTACATAAAAAGTACATTCCTTTTAACGATGAAAAATCTTCGAATTTTTCCTGGATTATAATGATGGATTTTTTTTGGGGTAAATGTTACTATTGTTTCTATAGGGTATTATCATTCGCATAAATCATTTGACTTACCAATAAATTTGAAAACTTTTCGTTTGGCATTTGTAATGCAAAGAGTTCAAAAATGTCAACTGTTGGTTGCAAGCCTGCGCGCTGTTTACCCCTCAATAAATGACATTTTTTAGGATCTAAAACTCTTCTTTCAAAAATAGCATAAATTATTAGATGACTTTACCTGTAAATAAGTAATTGGAGCATCCATTGATTGTTGGACATATTCAAGATCACCAGGAGCCATACTGCGAAATCAATAATTACATATAAATTGGGTTAATTCAAAAATAAATATGGTACAATTTGTTATTTTAAAATGTAATTCTATGATAATAGTTACGTTGTAATTTCTCCAGAGGCATAAGTTGTACCAAATCGACCTGCTCGGCCACCAATTTGCTTTAACTGAGGGATACTGATATAACGGAAATCTTCACCATCAAATTTTCGAATTGTGGAAAAGATAACACGTTTAATGTTTCTATTATGTAGTAGTTAGCGATATGGATATCTATACATTACTGTTTTTTTATCCATCCATTATCCTTACAAGTTCAGACCCATTCCAACAGCATCTGATGCGACCAATACATCCACATCACTGTTGGGATCATTAAACGTTTGAGCTTGTAATGCGCGTGTTTCTATGTAACATATAAGGTTTCCAATTAAACATATATATAAATACATCCTTCAAAATAGTATAAGAATATAACCAAATGCAATTTTTACCTGGTGGTAGTCCACCATATACTACAGCACATTTTAAACCAGTGTTCTGTTCGATTTTATCCTTGATCTCAAAAATATAATTGCGTGCAAATGATACTACACAATCACCTTTACGAATCCGACTCCAATCGTTCATTAGTGATCCTTGCATGACTTCCACAGGTGTAAGACGTTTATATTCATGGACGACCACTTTTTCTTTCAGTATTTTGCAGATATTCTGAATCAATGGTACTACTGCTGCTTCCCCACAAAGATGGATTTCTTTTGCCTTTAATCCTAACAATGCTTGTGTCCATGCCCAACCACGAAGTGGATCTGCAATCATTTGGATTTCATCGATCACTGCAACTTCCAAAGGCTTTCCCAAGTTGGCCATTTCGATTGTCGAACTCGTTAAAGGAGCGTCTGGTGAAACTTCCCGTTTTTCTTCACCAGTGATCAAGTTACATCCAACACCTTGTGCATTCATTCTATTGTAGATTTCGTGTGCTAATAATCGAAGTGGACCACAATAGATGCCTGATTCTGCTCCTGCCAATCGTTGTAATGCATTATACGTTTTTCCACTATTCGTCGGTCCAACATGAAGGATGATCTTTCTGTAAGTATAAAAAAAATTCGAGTATGATTCATTGTTAGCCCACTTGGTATCATTCTTAAACCATATTTTTCCCTTTTCAATAACCCAAGGATACCAACCTTTGCATTTGTCTTGCTTCTGGAAACCATTCACTAGGATATCGTAAATCACTCAATTCTCTGAGTGACTGGATATTTTCTGCAACCTTTTGAGGCAATCTTGTTTCAGCAAAAGTAAAAAAATAACGAAGTAAATACTTATCAATAGATACTAATGAATTGAGAGTCGATAGTTAAAAAAAAGGGGACCTTATTTTGGATTATGCAAGAAAAAAAGAACTTACTAACGCCTTCTTCTGGATTATATGCATCTTTTGCCATTCTCCAGTTACATTCAGGGATTTTATTTTCTTGTGCTCTCTGCACGAACGTTCTCGAAAGTTCGTTGAATAATTTTCCATAGATACCAACGTTTGCCGATCGTCGTCGTACTTCAGCACTTGTAGCAAACATTTTTAATCGAGATTTAAAAACTAATTGTATTTTCAAAGATCATATTAATCAATATTTTTGTTTCAAATATGCTTTAGATCATCTTGAAAAAAAAATATTTACTTCGTTCAGCCCACGTTGTCGAATTTGGACGTTTTTGTGTTGGTGCAGTAGCTTGTGGTGTTGATTTCGATCGTCGATTCTTAGGTGTATTTTTGGCAATAATATCAGGTCGATTAGATCTTAAACATGGTGTGGTGCCGGTTGTCAAAGGACGCGTTAAATATAATGCGCGCCATGAGTTTCGGCATGTATTAGACCGAGCTACAACGCATAATGCACGAACGAACATGACAGCTTGGAATGAAGCAAACAAATTTTTTTGGTTGCAAAGGCTGTCAAAATAAGCTCAAAAAATGTAGCTGAGTTGCTTCTATTATTCATATCCATGGAAAATGTACACCTTAATTCCTTGTAATAGAGAAAGATGGAAGAATAGATAGCACTACCATTTGAGTAATGGTGATAAGTAAGAAGATATATACATCAAAGGGTCCAACAATAAACGAGGATAACAATTATGTACTAAACGGTCAATTTAACAGTTGTAAAAATGAGAGGAGACAACAGTTAACAAGATAATATAGAAAGAAAATGTGATACATAATGCACTGGTAACCCTTCCTTTCCGACTATAAACCTTCGAGAACCTAAAGCAAACTATATGTAAGGATTATATATTATGTATTGTAAAACTTAATCAAAAATATACCAAATGTAGAATGGATAGTAAAGAAACTGAATTTTGTTAAATATTAAAATATTTAATATCTGTATAAAAACTAGTAGAAGATACCAAGAAATGATCCACATGTTGATCCTTTTTGGTAATAAGTTAGATCCACTTCGCTAGACACAACCCTGCTTTTGGTTTTTTAGCTTGTTATAATAATCAGGGTCATGACTGCTGGATACTGTTCATAGGTTACACTACTCTGGTTGTATGGTATATCAAGGTGATACTCTATCCTGGTTCTTTGACAAAAGGGCACCGGTTGCTTCTGTAGTATATACCTCAAAAACTCATTAAAGATAATAAATGGCGATTTTGACGAATCACCTGGCTTTTTAATATAATGCGGATCCAGTATTGTATTTTCAATCGAACTACTGTAGACCCCCACTTTTTGCAGATGCACCTTTTCTCAAAAAAAAAAAAAAAAAAAAAAAAAAAACTGCAAAAAGCGAGGGCCAACTGTATATACTGACAATCAAATCCACCTCTGATTTACAATGTTCTATCCCTGTTAAAATAGTTTATATTGAAAATGCTTTCTCTTGTGTGCTCCCCTTACTTTGTAACTATTTGATCAGACGAGAGCAATAAGCTGAAATCAGCGTGTGTTCATTTAATTTCGTCATTAAAAATAAAAATATAATTTCAACGTATATACTGACTGTTACCACAAGACTCACCATTATGCTGTAATGATGTATCCATAGAGATAGATTACGTTATGACTTTCACGACGCAGATAACAGAGGAAAGTATTGAGGCACCTAGTATATTATATCCTGCGGTTAGCATTGTCTTTCAAACCAATAATATAATTATGTTTCGTAATTAAGATATATTTTGTTATATGTCTGACAAGAGAAAGATTTTTTTCTCACTTTCTCGTGTTCCTATGAACGACATATGACGAGGTATGATAGTTGCAATATTAATTTAGAAAGATACAATGCCTTATAAATGAACAACATCCTATTTCTATGAGTTAAATTAAAGCCTAAACCAGCTACTTTTCAAACGACCAGTGTGTATTTCTTATACGATAATGATTTGAAGCTTTGATTGGCACAAAATAGCGGATGTGAATCAAAAACTGATGTATTTGCTGGGTTACTACTATTCGGTCCCTTTTGACAGAACAAGTTATCATTTTTTTAATACATGATTAGAATGAGATCTATACATTGTGTCACTCTTCCAAGAACGCGTCAGCATTCAAAACTATTACGCCAATTTGCTTTTGTTCGTCATTTAAGTCAACGTCGAAATCATACCAATGAGCACCCAGAATGTCATGTAGAA